>JAYKKI010000154.1:0-654744 GCA_039881145.1 Druceiella hillmani
AAGATTTTCAGGATCAGAGGGAGGTTCTATTACTATGGGTTCAGAAGGATTTGGGGATGGAATATTAGTGTCGGTGTTATCGGGTTGAATAGGGTTTACAGGGTAACGAGAGAGAGCGTCAGCCGCAGAGTTTAGTTTTCCCTTTCTATAGACAATTCTGTAATCATATTCTTCTAATTTCAAACGCCACCGTTGAAGTTTACTACTTGGGTCCTTGTGGTTAAATAACCATTTAAGAGGGCGATGGTCGGTAACAATATCAAATGTACGGCCAAAGAGATATGGTCGGAAGGTTTTACAACCAAATATGATGGCTAACAACTCCTTTTCTGTCGTGTTGAGATTGCATTCACATTTATTAAGTGTTCGAGAAGTATATGCAATGGGTCGATCTTTGCCGATTTCCCCTTGCGAAAGAATCGCGCTGATAGCGTAATCAGATGCGTCACAGGTTTATATAAAAAGTTTCGTAAAATCTGGATAAGCAAGTAAAGGAGCAGATGTTAATTTAGATTTTAAAGTTTCGAAGGCAAGTTGTTGCTCGTTTTCCCATAGAAATGTCATATCTTTTTTAGTAGGGTTGTAAGAGGTTTTGCTAATTTTGAAAAGTCGGAAATGAATCTTCGGTAATAAGATACGAGACCAAGAAAAGATTTAACGTCTTTTAGCGATTTGGGTATTGGAAATTCATTGACTGATTTAATTTTTTCAGTATTCGGTTTTACACCCCTTTCAGTTATTACGTGGCCTAAATAAGCGACTTGTCTGCGTAAAAATTCGCATTTATCGGGTTGAAGTTTAAGGTTGAAATTTCGTAATCGTTCAAAGACAGTAGATAAGTTATCTATGTGTGATTTCAGGTCATAGGAATAGATAACGATGTCGTCTAGATAGACAAAGCATCGAATGCCTTGAAGGCCGGAGAGAGCAGAATTCATAAGTCGCTGAAAGGTGGAGGGCGCGTTTTTCAGCCCAAATGGCATACGCGTAAATTCGAAGTGTCCTTGAGGAATACTAAATGCGGTTTTCGGAGCATCTTCAGCAGACATGGGAATCTGATGAAACCCTGAAGCGAGATCGAGGGTTGAAAAATATTTACTCTTGCCTAATTGATCGAGGATTTCGGAAATTTGAGGTATCGGGTAAGAATCGCCAATAGTGATGTTATTTAATTTTCTGTAGTCGATTACTACTCGCCATTTCCTTTCGTTTGAAGCGTCTATTTTTTTAGGAACTATCTAAATAGGAGATGACCAAGGTGACATAGAGGGTTTAATTATACACTGATTCAACATTTTATTTATTTGACCGTTCACTTCTTGTTTGTGACATTCGGGAAATCTGTAGGATTTGGTATGGATTGGTATATTTGAAGTTGTCCTAATTTCATGCGCAACGGCATTGGTTTTACTTAATTGGTCTGAAGGCAGGTGAAATATATCGGAATATTGGGAACATACATCGTATAAGGAATTAATTTCTTCGTTATTGAGATGCGAAATTCGGAGTAGATTTAAAACGTCGTTAGTGCGTTGAAGTGAGTTCGTTGAGTGAGTTGGCGAGGAAATTTGTATTAATTGATAAACAGGTTTCAGGTTTCAGGGGGGTGAGATGTAATTTTAAATCAGAATTGACTGAAACAGATTTTTCAGAAGTATTCACGACAGAAATGTTTACCCGGTTATTACCTTTTACTTGGACTATACAATTTGCTATGAGGAGAGATTCGGAAATGTGCTGATCGAGTACTATGCCTTCTTTAATTTCGGGATTGGATACCGAACATTCGATTATTGTTTCAGTGCGGGGAGGAATGGTGTACACGGGTTCGGTGAATTGCAATTGTATATTAGAGTTATTTATTTTTAGTGTACTAGTATTATAATCAATGATACATTGTGAGTCTGTCATTAAATCGTTACCCAAAGTGCCATCGTAATCTAAATTAATTTTGTCAACTACATGAAATTTATATGGTTTTCTTGGTTGGTTTTCCGGAAATAATTGTAAGTCGAATGAGCCCAAGGTATTGGTAGTTTCGTTAGATGTATCGATACCTTTTAGTTTTATTTTGTTTGAATTTAGAGTAGGTAAAGTTTGTATTGAAGATTTTTTTATTAAACATACAGATGAACCAGTGTCTACTAAAAATTATAAGGGATGAGAAGACAGGGTTGTTTTTAGGGTAATATACGGTAAACGTTTTTTGGAGTGGTTGGAAGCGATTTCGTATTCCATTTCGGAAGTGATTGAATTTTCTGTTTGTGAATCGATGTTTTGTGTGATTTTATTATTATTTTTCCTTTCATTAGAAACGTTATTAGTAGAGTGTGTAGTGAGAGTAGTTGAAGTGTCGGATGTGTTCGTTTTATGTGTTTTAACAATTTTATGACTATTATATTGGGGTTCATTACCAATCTGGATTGTGTTTAGTTGGCCGTGAGTTTGGGGCTGTTTACCCTGTCCGTTGGCCTTATTTGAATTATTTTTTCAATGACCGTGAGTTTGGGGCTGGTTACCCTGTCCGTTGGCCTTATTTGAATTAATTTTTGATTGACCGTGAGTTTGGGGCTGGTTACCCTGTCCGTTGGTCTTATTTGAATTAATTTTTGATTGACCGTGAGTTTGGGGCTGGTTACGATGTCCGTTGGTCTTATTTGAAATATTAAAAGGGGTGTCGATTTTGGAAAAGGTTAGTCTCGCACGACAACTTGGTGAGACATTTATTGGTTTAAATTATCGATGGTGTCGACGCCTATATTTGTATTAAAAGAGTCGTCGTCTTCTTTTATGAAATTTACGCGGGGTTTAAAATTAAAATTTGGTATCTTTCCGTAAATGGGTGGTTGTCCCGAATTGAAATTACTAGGCCCGGATCGAAATTTATCATTGTTATATTTTCTTAAACGGCATACTTCGAGAGCGTGACCTAACTTTTTACAGTAACGACAAAAGGGTATATCTTTAGGGGAGTACGGAGTATAGGGATTATTTGATTTCGGCAAGTTATTTTTAAAATTTAAATTGGGCGATATTCGCTCAGTAGGTTTTGGCTTTAGGATGTAGGGTTTTTGTGAGTAGAGATATTGCTGAATTTTCTCTTCTGAAACGGCGAGGTTTATTGCTTCATTTAAATTTCTGATATCTCGACACCGGATTACGTTAGAAATCTGAGGGGAATACCCATAATGAAAGTATTTAGGGCCAGGTCTTCCATTGCCGCTAATCGTCCCTTGAGTTCTCCTTTGACATTATTGGATATGGTAACCTCGGTTAAAAGTTTGGAGAGACACGTCTCAACGCGCAGAGAAAATTGGCTTATGGACTCGTGAGACTTGTTTACAAGCTTGTAAATATGTGAGGAGATGAGGGTAGTGTTTGCGTTCCCCGAATTGATTTTTCAGAAATTCTTTCAAAGAAGCCCAATTTTCAAATTCCTTAATGGAAGACGCGACTGCTGCTTTGCCCTGTAGTTGGCTGAGTATGAATTTAAAAACTATATCATCTTGAGGAGGGGATGCTAGATTTATTGCATTTGTACAATTTGTGTTTATGTTTTCCGATTTGACGAATTTTCGGGGTTCCTCTGCGAAGTTTGTGGTTTTTCGACTGGTACTTCGTTGGTTCCTTTTTTCGATGATAGTAGTTGTAAGTATGAAGATTTTGTTGATGAGGCGTTTTCCCGGATTTTCTTTGAAATCCCACCGCTGCCACCAAAATGTTATGACTACTTTATGTTTTAATATAAAAAAAAACAATTTATTTTTAGATATTATTATTTAAACGAATTATTACAATTATTTTATTTTATAAAATATTTAGTTAGACTGATAGCTCTTGTATCTGGATTACGACTGACGCGGACTAAGGACTGGATTGAACTGTGATTATTTGAGCATCGTGAAGCTTTGGTCCAGGGTTTATAAAGGATAAGAAATGCTGATGCATCTGGGAGTGGAGTTTGCTGACGGGCCTGGGAACAGAGCTTGTCATGGTAATGCAATACTCTGGCAGCCGGATGCCCTTATCATGTTGATACGAGAATCGTGAGACAGGTGCTGTGTAAGGATTAAGGCTAGCAAGTACAGGATATAACAGTACCTGTAAGAATATTTTAAAATTTTCTAAGACAAAACGATCAAAACGAAAATAGTTCTCTACTTTTTAGATGGATAAATTTAAATATTCTGCGATATTTATTAAATTTTAAGAAATTTGATTTCCCGTAAGCTTAATTTGATCACGTATTTTTTGAGATACTTAAAAGACTACATAATATTTACTAATAGAGACTCAAAGTTTTAGCCCTCAAAGTGTACGTCTCTTGATTTTTTTAAGAAACTTCAACGAATAACCGGAAAAACTTTAATAAAACGTCATGAAATACAGCAACGGATCAACATATACTCTAGCTGTAAAAACAAATGCAATGTATGCCCGTTAATATTAATAAATCCATTATCTTAGCACTTTGTCGAAATTTCGAGATCTTTTTATAGAATTTGAGTATTATACACAATATTCTTAATATCGTAATGAAGTAAAAAATATGTATAAGGAGGGAAGTGTTTTAACGTTGCATTTATATATTTGACAATATTTAACCAATATTTGGTTAAAAAATTATCAAATATATATTTTTCGCTAAAATCACCAAAATAATCAATCCTCTGACAAAAAAAGAAAATCTAGACAAAATCAACTGACTTGAAGGCATGGGCCGTGCAGTCCTTCCTTTTTTAGTACAGACCTCTAATGAGGTTCTTCTGCAACTTATATTAAATACTAATATTTGGGACTAAGTGAAACGTTTTCTTTATAATTCACTCCAGTCTGCAGAACCAATCCAAGCGCCGATTTTACGCTTACTAATTATTTTGAAGAAATTGATAACTAGCAAATAGTCGCACCTAAATTTTTCATTGAAATGTTTAATTGAAATTATTTTAAATCACCAAATATTTAACTTAGTTTTCCGGTTTTTGAGTAGAATTTAAATCGGCGATGTTTGCTTTGACCTGTATTCTATTTATTCTCATTTATTTACATAAATACATTGAAACAACTACGGGTTGATTCATTGTTAACCATACTGCATTATTTATTTTTGACTATAAATTTATTTATGCTAAAGTTATTAAAAATGTTACAGTTTTCCCTTTTTTTTAAATCAAAGTAAATAACTGATTTAAAACTACATTTTAGTGCGTGAATTATTTTAGTGTTTGAGCATTATTACTGAAATAAAGTACACCAATTTATTAGCAATCGACGTCCTCAGTTGAATTTTTAATAAATTTATCTTTCAATAAAATTGTAACGATGGTCATATATGTGAAGGCAGTGGTAATATGAACAGGATATTTAAACTTCATAATTTACGTCAAAGTTGGCCTTCATAAATAGAATTAAAAATTAGGTGTTACCTGTAGTTTGACCTTAAAAAATACGAAACGAAAAAATGCGTGTTTCACAATAAAAGAAGGAAGAATTTTCATTCATTTCTTTTGAATAATTTTCCAAGTTTCTTTTCTATTTGTAAGCAATCATTTAAGTATCCAATTTTATAGTTTATTTTCCACTAAAACACAAAGAAAAGAAATTTAAAAAAATTTAACATATTTGCACATTCAAATGAGTATTTCTTGTTTTGGCTAAATGCCGTTGCTTCTTAGAATCACGCAGACTCATTATATTTTAAAGAAAATAATTTGTTCAAGAATCTGCGCAAGAATGTCTTACAATTTTAATTCGCCTAGAAATCATTGACTTTTAGAATAAAAAGGGAAGCATTTTGCCAAAAAATTACTTAAAAATTGATTCTTCAACAAAATTTAAAATATTTTAAGTAAAAATAATAAATATTAATCGAGCATTAATTTGCCGAATAATGTGTATTATTAAGCATATTAAGTTTGTATTTTAATACATAATAATTTTTAAGGATATTAAGCCAAGAACTGAAGGATGGTTTCTTCATGAAACGGTTATTTCATAGTTTATTTCGCCTATCTAGAGAACGCACAAAAATTATTCACTGCATCACTGATTTTGTTCAACGCTGTATTACCAGAGGCGTCTAATCTTAATGTATTTCATGCCCTATTGATTGTTATCTAAATGTGGTTGTGGAGTTGCTTGAAAGTTTTTTAACAATTAATTAGTTTTATGTTTAATTTGATTTGTTTTGGATTTTTCATGTTTTATTAGTATTGTTTTTATTGTATTTTAAAACTGTTGTATTTTTGGTGTTTGCAAGTTTCCAACAATTTAAGTTAATCTGTAAATGGTTTGGTTGGACATGTTTTTTATAATTAATAAATTAGTAAATAATTAGGGATACAATGTATCACTTTAATGGTATTTTAAGGAAATTTACATTAAAAGAACATACTTACATGAACTGTGGTGCTTTTTTTCTGAAAAATAATGATAATCAAGTAGGTCGTTTTGAAAATTGTAAGTTTTATAATTTTGATACCAGATAGATAGGGAACATTTGTTGTCAACTTCAAAAACTTAAATATTTCTTCAATAATGTTTTCCTACATTTTAGAGAGTAAAAAAAATTATGTACAGGATTGACGTGGTATTATTTGGAACTTTTGATTAATATAATGCACCGGGCTAATAAAAGTTTGGTGTACGTTACGAAAATATGATTCTAGAACTATATAGTAAATATTTCCGTCTGAATAATATATTTGCGTATATTTAAAAAAAAAGTTTTAATTTCAAATTTATTTTATTTTTAATTATTTTGGATGGAGAACGGTGATATTTTTATGCGGATAAATAAAACTTTTCATCTTGTGCACCACTAAATAAACCTAATTTGTGCTGTTAAACACATTAGAGCTACAACTTGAACCACTATTTTTTAAGGAATACTTCATAATTTGTGAAAGGAAATTGAAACGGAAAATCGATTTTAGCAATGTAAATATACCTACGCAGACAGGTGGATTAAATGTCGACAGCGCCCTAGGCAAGAAACTCACCAGCGCCCTCTAGCGGCCATAAATGATAAATTTTTACTACATATTTATAATAATGTGGTAGACCAGGACACGCGTGCTCTTAGGCGTAAAAGTCGTGGTAGTCCTGTTAGGAAAGAATGCGCCTTGCTATCCGTGTGGTCGTGGTTCGAATCCTAGGCCTGTACCACTAATTTCAGAGTTTTTGGATTTTCATGTACGGATTTCTACTACTGGCTAAATATCATAAACAATTGCCAGATGATTGTTTCATATTTATTTATCATTTATTAAAGAAACCACATTTGTTAAAAATTTCTTAGTCTACATTTTTGTCTTGCGAAATTATCAATAACATTATCATAGTTTAAAGATAACAATTAGTCTTGATTCAATGTTAAGTATCGCTAACGAATTTAATATTTTATCTGTCATGGTTGAAAGAAGATAATTGTTCACTCTCTTTAGGCAAGAATAACTCCGATCACAAAAAGAGGGGCGGAAACTTGGTATTTTACTCGGTATTCACGGCAAATAAAAATGAGAAGTAGGAGGAACTGCTTAATCATCAGGTCCCTGGAAAAATATAAGGAGAGAAGATAGTTAGGTGCACTATAGAGATCAATGCGGACTCGGGTCACCATAGGAAGCAATGACTATAATATGTTTCAATATTACGCTAAGTACAGAATGTGGGCCGCAAGGAGTTAGGTCATTAACGAAGTTAAAAACACCTAGCGTAAGTCGTAAAACACAGTTATTAACATGATATTTTAAGTGCTTTTAGACGTCATGTAACCTAGTTTAAAAAAGATAAAATGAGCTAGCTCGAACTTATAAGATAGCAATTTACCAAAATATTATGACCAGTCCAAAAATAAATATTTATAAACCAAATAATACAGGGCTCAGAATTGCAATACAGTGGTTTTTTAGAAACAAAAAAGTTGGAAAAATAGTTAAATGCTGTTTAAAAACATATTAAACTTAAATCTGGAGAGATACAAAAGTAACGTAATAAAATAAAACTACGAGCTATTTTTCTTAGGGGTCTTTGCTTTAAATGCTTTTAAATAATAAAAAATAATCTTTAATATTTAAAAACTAAAACATAGTATGTGAGAATAATGAACATTCCTTAAAAATATTATATTAAAGTTACAACTAAGTAGTCAGATGAAAACGTTATTTTATCTACTTAAAAATGTTTATGCCTTTTTGGAACTTAACGGTTATTTTTATTTCAACCCTTTTTTCTAATAAATAACAAAACGGTATATTTGAGGCACTCCTGAATCCAAGAATATCGGAAACATTCCTAATCAAAATATAATTTATCTTCGCTTGCGTCAAATAAAACGTTTATTTGTTAAATCTGTCCCAAAAATCTTTTTTATAATTTGCAAAATCATAATACTTTGTTGTATTAATAAAATGCAAATATATTCAATAGAAATAATTAGAAATGCCCTAACAAAAGTTAAAAGTATTGGCTGAAATACAATAGAAATATTAAATATATCATTTAAAAATCTGACCATTTTGTTCTTAGACTTAAAAGGTAGAAAAGTAACACAACACAATGTTACCATTAATATCACTCATAATGACATCAGGATTATTTACCTTCAGAGTAGATAATTGTCAAGACTCTTGAGCAATGACATTCTCGAATAAAACTGTGAACTAATAATGAAAATCTTAAGCACGTACAACTTTATTCACACTTAAATTATATATAATCGTTATAGCCTTCAGACTGTATATAATATTATTGGATAATGTGATTCACATAAGTACAAAAAGGATTGGTTTTTCCTTTTCCATGATTTCAATGTCAAACAATACTGATTTAAACTTAACCGGCGTCGGCGCCACTTTGCTCACAAAATAAACATTAGGTTATTAAAAAAAAAATATTTGTTAGGTTTAGTAGGTGGCTGTATAATTTAGATGTTACAAACTTTGTTGGTTATACTTGTAATATAATTATAAAATTGGCCTACCTCTGCATTGAAGCTCTCTACGGAAATTTTTTTGTAGAAGCACAACAAAAGTAATAGAACACAAAAATATTGTTTAAGAAATTTTAGTCTATTTGCCTGTTCTTAAATTTTGTTCTTGTCAATTTTTTTCTCGCATCATGTAAGAACAGCTAAAGTAATTTCACTAATAGTTTTACTGGTGGCATTTGTCAAGTCTGGGGTAACACATAGGTTATATTTTATTGCAACCAATTAACCGAAAATAAAGGATAAAAACTTCATATTTCAACATAGTAATAAAGTTTTCTTTTATAACCTTTATAATATTTGATATTACAAGTATTCATTTCACAATTAACTTAATATTATTTTCTAAAAACTCTCGAGAATGAAATCGCGGACACGGCTACTTTACAATAAAACACAGAGCGTATAATATACCATAATAAAATTCAAATATATAATTGAATTTTCCAGATCATTATACAACTAAAATATTCGGCTTTCACTGGGGGGTGTATTGTCTAGTACAGTTTCTATTATATTAAATAGTACTTAAAAATCTGATTTTTAACGCAAGGTAAAATTAATTATAATATTAAAATAAATTATATTGTAACTATATATAAGTAACTAGAAGTAAACTTGTCCAGTGGCGTCATTATCACTGACACATGATGCTAATCACACGCTTCTCTTGCCAATTTGTATAAATATAATGAATTAATGTATTGATAAGTCCATTAAATAGCATCAAATATCATCACAATCACCATTATTTTATTTTATAATCGCAGCAAAACAAAAGTTGCCGTCATAACTTAGTACCTAACTTTTATTTTGTTTGTACTCTTTTAAATATAAATTATACTAGGTAACATGAAGCAAAAGAAGTTTTGCTTTTAATATGTGCACACCCAGTAATTCTGTATATTTATTAAATTATTTTATTTAGAAATGCTCTACTATAACATTTAAAAACGAAAGTTAGAATCCAAAAATCTAGTTGATTTGAGTTTATTGATTTCAATAATCTGAAATGTTAAAGAAGTTCATAAATTTTAATTTAAGGAGTTGTAATATATTGTAATATCAGTCGAATTGCTTTTCCTTTATGTATATTACCGATAGACACACATTGTAAAAAATTAAAGTAAACTTTACATATAGAGGAGAATTTTTTTTTAATATTTATTTATATTTACTTTAATAAATTGTCGATTATTATTAACACATGTAAGGAAATATATAAATTCAAAAATAAAAAAACGAGGGTCTCAATTAATAAATATTATTTATTTTAGCATTATGCGGAAATATAAGACGCGATTTTTCAGAGAAAATTGTCTTATGCGATTGACAATTACTTTAAAACCAATTAGACTGATTTAAAATGCAATGCTTCAAAATCGAGTTGCAAGTTTATTGAAAATTAAAAAAAAACAAAAAGAAGGAATTACAAATATTTTAAATTTATTGAGATTAAATTTTTAGAGTAATAACAGTAATGTGTGAAATTATTATAAATCAAACTATATATTCGGTTAAATAGTGAAACAAATAATACAACCACAATCAAGGAAGAAAAAATTAATTTAAATAAGACTTGATTCCCATGACGGGATAAAGAAATGAAACAAATAATTATCGTTTATAAAGCACTACATGCTTTCCTGAAGTTTTTATTTTATTATGTTTTGTTTTTGCGCTCATAAATTATGAACAAAAGGAATTTGTGTTGTCTAATTTTTTTATAACTTCTCTGAAATTCATCTTTAAAGTTTACAATGTACGTCTGCGGCTTAATAGTGTAAACACTGATTGAAATAGACTTTCATTGATATTGTTTCTATACTTCCTATCATAATTTCATACACACTTGAATTTAACATTGATCCCGGCCTTCAACAAAATTTTAAGTTTTTGGGGTCGGATTTCGTAAATATTTTTGACGGTGAGGTATGTCAAACCCGTCCGAAGAACCATTAAAAAATCTGATTGAAAGCTAAGCAGGCTTGCTGAGATTTTTCTTATGAAGATAAGAGATAATGTAAACGTTTATATTTTACAAGAAATTACCAAGATTGGATTTTTCGGAAAGTTTCGTTTCTTCACAATATCATATTTTGATAAAAGTATGGTAAGCAAAGTAAAAAAATTGAAATGTTGTAATGTATTTTTTTCGGCTCAATATTGTTTCTGAAATTGATTTTACTGGCATTTACTACACCACGTTGTGGATCATAATTTTTCCAAAGATTTACGTCGCTGTGTGACTTAAATTTTAGTAAATAATATGCATTGAATTTTTCATGATATATGCCATTGAAATAATACTTGTTTTTATACAGCAATTCTTTAACATCATACGTTTAAAATGTTCATGTTGATACTCCATCCTAGGCAGCAAATCCTGTATTAATCTCAATATTATTAAAAATACAAAAAAATAACTAACTGCAAAGAAAGTAGTACGTTTATAATTAAACAATTTAAAACTTATTTACAATATGAATCACGCAATTATTAAAATATATGTTATACATGTATTTTTTTTAATTGTATTAATCCGCTTTTGTTTTAAGAACAAATATTTTTATAACTTTACGATGTTAATAATAACTCTTAGGTGTTATTTAAATGGTAAAACTTTTGTCTTTTTCCTTTACAGAAAATTCAAGGTAAATCTCGAATGACACTTTTAAAATCAGCCTTTGAAATGAAATATTGAAACCCCCATTCGATGAGGTTTTGTTAAGACTTTTATTTAAAGTAAAATTTAAAAAAATGAATTCTCAAAAATATCGTAAAAATAGTTATTATAAATATAGTAAATCTTCCAATTCTTTATAAAAGATGTTTCCACAGTTTTTTATGAATAATCATTCGTGAAATTTCTGGAGTTTTGTTGCTTATTCTCAGTAACGGCAAGGATCTGAAATCTCTTCGAAGCATCTGTTCTTATTACTGTATTTTATAATTGCAACTCTTAGTGCAATTACAAAAAAAATGTATTCAGCACTATTTCTAAAGTTGCCACACGTGAACCTTACATTGGCTCTAGCAGGAAAAACCTAAATGAAAACAAAAGTTTTAATTGAGCGTTGACTTAAAGAAAATGTGTAAATCATTTAATAAATTTTAACATAGTTTTCAAAATATTTCCCAATTTCCACATAATTTATTTTAAGTCATTCGATTTCATGGCCTATTAATTGATCAATTCATTTAAATTGATCAACTACTCTGGCGATTAGTAAAAGAGGTTTACTATGTCATAATTTTACACTAAAGCAAAATATTCGTAGGTAATGACATAACAGATTACTCTTTCGTTTGTAATCGCTTATCTCATGTTTTTCTGTATTTGTTACCTTCAAGTAGGACGAAAATGTCAGAGTGCTCGTGTGCTACATTATACTCACTTTCAGATTGAACGCTAGTTCGCGTCGCGAGGATAGAATTTTGTTATGATACGGAATGGATAATGTGAGTTTGTAATTTTTATTGTAATATTAATTTACTATTACGTTTATTATTAAATGTTACTATTATATTTATAATGTGCATCTGCACTCAGCAGATGCACATTATAAATAAATTCTATAATTCAGTATTCCGTGATGTTATCACTAGCAATGCTACGCCGGCACACTTTAGGTAACTTACTACTATAAATGTTGAGATTATTAATGGTTGATAAAAGAAGTTCGAGCCGCTGTGTAAACTAACAATTAAAAGCGAATTACAATCACATACCTGGCTAAGTTAAATTTTGTTAGGAGCGTGATTAATATTTTTATAAAAGGAACTACATCAATAAGTTTGTGATTTAATTCTAACATAACACAACAGAATTTGGGTTGATGTCGGTGTCTACTGCCAAAATGAGTAGACCTATCATTGAAATTGACGAGACGGCAAAAATGTTTTATTTCCAAAATATACATAAAAGTTATGGAATCATAATTTTACGTCCAAGGTTTTCCCAAATGCAGAGGTTCTTTTATTTTTATTAGATAAGTTTTTTTTAATTTTTATATCTAAAAAATAAACTAAGTTCATGCCCTTAATTTTGAGTAATAAAATATGTCTAGTATTAACAGAATGTGCGTGTCGCCCTTTCATTATTTGCATCTACGAAATGCATATATTATATTATATATGTATATATATATATATATATATATATGTATATATATATATATATATATATATATAATTGTTATGTGTGCATAATTAATTTTAGTAAGAACATGTTAATAATAAATTTTCGTTTCACAGATAAACTTGGCACAAAAAATTAAGAAATTAATAATATTGTGAATTATGGTAAATTGTATTATATTGTAAATGTGAAAATAAACGTTAACAAAAAAATAGACTACAAGAAACTACTACAATTCCATTGAAACAAAGACTACCAAAATATCCTACTGGTTCCTAATATACAATATTTTAAAGTCTTTCTTCAGCGATTTTTATACCCGTGGAAGTTGTAATAAACAACATTATAAATTTGTATAGCGACTGTAACGTTAATCGAATCGAGTTAAAAAAAATACACATACTCTTTGAGTGCTGAGCGCTATATTCCTATGCGCGCTCAACTGTCTCTACGCACCCGCGCAGTGGTCGGTCGCACTCGCGACTTCACAGTAACCGCTGTGTTTATTACTTGCACTATGCAAGTAATTTCATATATTTAATGATACTGTGAACCCAAGATGATTTCCATAACATAGACAAATCTGAACGAAAATACGTTAAAGTTACTGGCTTATTATTACTTTGCAAATGTTTCATACAAGTTTGGAATTAGTTTGCCATTTTTAATAACGTTATTGTTGATTATTAAAACGTATAAGAATTAACACATTCATCAGCTTTGCGTTTACGTAACAAGAAAAAAAGAACCAGGCAGTGGACGTGTGAGAGTTTAACGTATCGACAAACATAAAAAGAATAAACATGATAAAACTAATTATCCCCGTACAGTAATGACCATCATGGTTTTACAGGTCAAATGTTTTTTTGTTTTTTTTCTAGATCCACAAAGCTATCTAAAGCTCTAATTACAACAAAACAAGGTCTCACTAAACTGACCAGAGATTAAATAACTTACTCCAGGTTATTGGCACAAGTGACACAGTTTATATTTTTTTGAATACTTTTACATCTATTTTGATTACCAAAACATCAAAAATAAATCAAAACCAATTCCTAATTTTAATGGAAAATCATTTTTATTCCGGATATTTGTACAAATATACTTGAATTATTGAAAAAGTTTTTTATCTCGTAAGTTATAAATATTCAGGATAAGTTATAAACCAAACCGCGCAAAGCAAGAAAGTTGTATTAAAGGAAGAATACGGAAAAAAGTTTTAATTGAAACGTCGCATGCAAAAATTCTTATCTGCGTGATATTAACTACTTAATTATTGATGGAAATATGTTAACCTAGTTAGATAGATATTTTCAAACTCGCGCTAAGAATCCGCATAATTTTTCCGCAGCAGTCCTTGAATTGGACTTTTTCCACACGTAGTTTGTGTATATCGAGTTCACTAGCTAAGTTCTTATACAAATTGTCATGGATATTTAGAGTTGCTTAAGATATTTACGGGTTGTTTAAGATGTATACATACTTTGTGGGAGATCTCATTCTAGTGAAGTAGGTAAAGAACGTAAGGATTTTTTACATAGCAAGATCCGTTATTAATTCTCTTTAAAAAATCTGGTTAATGAATGTATTAAAAAGTTTTTGCCTAAAAAATGTCGTCATTTAATTATCTCTGCATTCCTAATATAATATGTGAACTAGTATTTGGGAGTGTTCTTGGATATTTTTCAAATTTTATTAAACAGATCAATTTAAATTTTTGTTATTATTTTGGTAACATTTTTAAATAGACTTAGACCGTATTGTCAACGTAAGGCTAAATTAAATATTATACACTATATAAGAAAAATTGAATATTATACAATACACAATATTATACAATATTATACACTACATAAGAAAAAGTGAATTATAATTTTTTGTAGATATGGAATATTTCTGAGTTATTAGTTATTTGATTAATAGCAATATTTGCGATATTCGCAAATATTGTTATTATCGTGGCGTATATTTATTAATATGCATACAAACTTTGCACTAATTTCTAAGAACGATTTATACATTTAAGAACTCCCTAATTGTATTAAGCTCCTTTTGCTAATGGGTCAAGCTATCTTATTCAATTATCCATTTTTAAAATCTATGTAATATTTCATATTCATTTCTTTCACATTGATTGATGAGGTTGATCTTTGGCAGCATTGGATTTTATGTAGCTGAAATGAAGACAAATTTTATTTATTTTATTAATCATTCCTAATAAAATAAATTATCACTACACAATCAGTTATTTCTCAGAAAAATAAAACTAATGTAACCCTGAAGTAAGTTTTCTTCCGAATGAAATTATACTGCATAATTTTTACAATCGCTTGGAAACGTTAAATATTAGTTAACTTGAATCATATTCTACTTGATGTAACTTTGGTTGCTTCATTAAGGTCTCGCCTGTTTTTGTTGGATTCTTAGAAGTATTTTCTAACTGTATTACGCGTACAAGTTAACTACTGCTTATTATCCAGATTAATTTTTCATGAGTAACTTATCAGTTTTATTTTAATTGAGCATTTGTCACAATTAAATAATTTATCTTCAATATTTACGTAGGTAAAAAAGAATATCATTCACATATTGACTGCCATGTTTGGTTGACAATAATGAGATCCATAACCTTTTTTTGCCCCCGACATAGTAAGATTTCTTAGTTTTCTAAAACTCTTGTAATTTTTGATACAACCTGACCAAAGTAATCGCATTTGATATTGTTAACCAGGTGCTAGAATTTTACGTATTCACATTATTTTTTTAATTTTGTCAACCCATACATAAACAATTATAGAAGGTGCGTACAATTATAGAAAACGAACTTGAGCTTAAAGTTTTGATATAAACGAACTTTCTTTTTAAAAAAGAAAAATAATCAAATGAGACCCTGCCGAAAAAAATTAACTCCACGCTTGTGGCGCATTAAACATTTTTTTTAATTTCGCTACGAATTAATCGAAATTTTGAAAGAAAATCCGTATTAAATTTTATGCAAATGGTTTTAAAACTATAGAAACTGCAGCGCTGCGAGAGTCGGACGGAAGGACGATATGAAATTAATATTTCAATTCGTTCATTCATCTGTCCAAGATAATATCAGTGAGATGTATGATGAAATTGAGTACTGTAATATTCCAAATTCACTAATTTTACCTGTATTTTGGAAGTATTGTTGCATTAAATTCTATCCTGTAATTTATATACTAATATCTCAAATACATATGTATATAGATTAATTGATTGTGGCAGGGTAAGTGAGAGGTAAGCCAGTTAGTAAAGCATCTAAAAAGATTTTATTTAGACATAGAAAAATAGTTTTCATTGCGAGCTATTTTAGCATCAGAACAAAGAAATTTGGGTCTAAAGAAATTGAAGTATTGGGACGTTTAGAGATTTGGCGCAAGTTCCCACATTAGGAATCGAGTAGCACGTTACTTTTGTCATTGTTTTCTCATAAAGAACATTGGAGTCTACATGTGGTCATAAAACATATATTTCTTTCGCCTACGAAAAAGAGAAACTCGTTATTACTGTTAGAGTGAGAAATCAGTGAAATCGGTTTTGTCAATATCATATATATCGTATCAATCAGAAAACAATAGTGTTTATGCTATTGACAGAATTGTATTTCGAATTCGATTACTTCGATTACTCGACACGATTGTATTTAGAATTTCGAAATACTTCCTGAATGCAAAATAAAATTATTTTTTCATCTAACATCGACAAAGTTATCCAATAATTTTGGCCAAAATAATGTTATTAATATTTGACCACTCTCTTTCAATTAAATATAATATTTGGCCATCTCTGGCCAATGAATTAATTTTTTGACTACAATTTAAGTATCACCTATATTAAAAATCGAATTCAAATTTTTAAAATCTGTAGCCACCAGTATCATGGATTTGATCATCGTTGGTAAATATTATGTTTGGAATTGGTAAAATGGCATTCTGTATAATAACGGAGGACACAAATAAATGAAGTGCAGTACTGAAGAAATTAACTACAGATATCAGCAAATAGAGAGACTTATTTTCATTTACTTTTATTAATGTTTATTTTGATGGAGTTAATATATTCAAGATTTCCACAGAAAAAAGAAAATGCTTTTTCGATTACACTGAACATTCCGCCTCGAAATCCGATAATGGAAAACAAATACCCTTCAAAAATTACAAAATCCGCATATCTGAATTTCTACAAAATTTAAACAAATGTGACCTCCGGCAAATTATATTTTAGTTGAATTATAAAATAAATAAGCTAAAAGCAATAAACAAACAGGCGTATATCGCAAAATTTAATTCGACGCTTAGAATTTAAACTTGGGCAGATAATACTTTTAACGATACTAACTTTAAGTATTTTCTGGTACGGATTCCATTCGTTACAACTTGGTTTTTAATTATTAGTTAATTGAACTACTAGTAGGTGTACCTACCTAATATTCGAAGTTTTTCATTTAATATTAACTTTGAATAATAGTCACATCGCCTTGTGATAAAATTGCGTGTAATTACTTAATATGTTTATGGTTAATTAGTAATATTGCTGACAATGTATAATTGCTGATAGACACTGGTTATGAAAACATTTTGAATGGTAATTTTTGCAAATGGAATACAACTAGGGATTTGTGACAAAAAAATGTATCCATACCTTCCCAAGTTTTTGAAAAAGCGTTTTTAAAATCACACTAATCTGAAAATTATTATAAATTTTATACACGTATTTAATGTTTACAGACTGAAATGCAACTAGAACTATAAGTTGTAAAAATTGTATCTACGTCCTATAGTTATAATGTGGATTCTTTTTGGCTTCTTAACTGTGGTACTAAAAAGTAGAAAAAGGAGAATCTATTCTAATAACAATATAGTTTAAGACTCTTCGAGTGTATAATAATTAGAATATTGGTAAGTATTTTTTTGTTTTAGCATTATAAATTTATTATAATTTCTGTTGGTACTGTTTTTAACGAAGGAAAATATCCACGCCACTACGGAACCCAGTATCGTATTAAAAGTGATTGCACCACAATAAAATTTAATTTATTTTGTTATACTCGTCAATATAATGAAATGAAAACAAATATTTTCTGTATGTTGATATAGAGAGATAACTAAATGTTGACGAAAAAAATAAAGCAACGTAATTGACGTTTTATCACCATTTTTTTCATTATTATTTAATATATAAAGTGGTGTAAATTTTAGAATATCTATCAATATTATCAAAATCGATAACATCGCGGTCTAGTTAATTATAAACCTCTTAAAATATCGAACATCTCACCTGATTCTGGCCCGTTTACTAAATTTGGGAAAAGTCTTTGTCAAAAAAATTACTATGTGGCTAACGCAAGGAAAAGCAATATGAGGAATGAAAGGAAATATATCCGGTATGCACCGAGATTATATTTTATTTTAAATTTATATAAACGATAATACGAATTAAGAGAAACATAAAGGTTAAATACTAACGTTTATTAGCTTCTCTCGCATGTAGCCATATATGAAATAGTTCTAGCGAGTGAATTGTCAAACACTATTAATTGTTGTATCGATTTGAAAATTTGCAAAGTTTTATATTTAGCTGGTGTGGTTATAGAATAAAGAGGTTGTTACAGAAACTTTCCAATGGCGAACAGTAAATTCACCGAGTTTTAGCTAAATTAAACCATCCAGTTTAGGTCCGTTTGATTCGAACGTTTGATTTCGAAGGTCCGTTGATAAGAACCGGAATGATCCAATTTGGGGGGGGGGGGGTCTCGGTGTCATAGGAAGTAAACTCACAAAGTTTGGCCTATATTGACTTATGTCCATATTTATCTCCAGATAACGGGACGTTCGTTACTTAGTGTGACCAAAAAAGGTTGTTAATGGAGGAGGGAGGTGGTCATGAAAATGTTTTAATAATATAAAATTTGTTCATTAGACATATTTATAAAGCAACAAAATAATTACACGTAAAATATTACAATCACAAGGTGAAATTTAAAACACAATATCACCATGATAGTGAAAATATTACTACTATCTAGGATGGAAAGCGCGAAACTATGTTAGTCCGTTTCGCAGTTTTTGTTGTTATTAGATTCTACTACAACATTTTATCTGAAGGAATTTGATAACAATTTCGGTGTTTGTTATAAATTACAAATTCTTCTAAGCAGCTTCAAGAGAAAGTAACTTGGAAATCAATCGTCATTGTTGCCATAAAATGGAATCTTCAATAGTAAACGCACAATAAAGTTTTTTATTAAATCTAACAAAATTGAATTTATATAATATGTGGTAAATTATAGTAAACAAAAAAATTATTTTTGACGTTTGTTAGCTTACATCAATTAAAAATTACTAATACTACCGGTACGCATTCCGAATTAATTCTATTTTCATTTTGTTAATCTATAAATTGCAATTTGCAAAAAAAATTATAGCTAGATTACAAATTAGATATTAATTATATTTTACTTAGCATTTTGTTAACTCATCACGTCGTTTATAAAAGTTACCATAATATTTGTGTGAGCAAATATAATTAAAAAAGCTACTAGGTAAATTTTCAAATTTATTTCCGAAAAATTATCGAACACATTTTTCATCATTCTGAAGCTCAACATTTCATCCATGTGGGGTAAAAATTAAAAATAGCAAATGGAAACTCAATATTTCTCTACGAATATTTCATATAATGCCTCTTTCGAATGACTGAAAAAAATCAGCTCTACTTCCGCGAAAGCATAAATTATACTTTCGGGAAAGTACCCAATTATAAAATTATAGTTTTACTATATTGCTATTTAATAATTGTAATTTCACCCTAAAATTTTTGCTACATTATTATTGATGTTTATATAAAGCGTGTACATGCCAAGTTTCAGATGCATAAATATTACACTTTTAAATATTTAAGTTTACACGTGAACCCTGTTAAATTATTTATAAATATTGATATAATTTCCTGCAGAGTGATTTATTTTTAGCTTTAATCTTATAGTTTTTATACCAAGAGTGCGTAAATCCTTTTCTAGATAGTTCACCACAGTCTACGTCTCCCATAGATCTGTAGCATAACGGAGTAGTCGGAAAGTTGGTTTTTTTGGACTTGTTGGTTTTTTCTAGTGATATTAAAATTTTTTGGAAATATTTTGAGAAACGCTAAATACTTAGATATGGAATATGTTAATAATATTTTATTTACATTTTTTTCAGAATTGAAAAATATTTCATGATGGGGCAGTCTCCTTCCAGAACCATTTTGGTTATTTCAAATATTGTTTTCACGATAAGATAATAGTTTTTCAGAAAAAAACATTTGAGAGCATCTAGTATGCAATACAAAACAGACTTATCCCCCAGAAAGTAATCTTATATTAATTAATTTAAATCTTAGATTAATTCCGCATTTTTTAATATTTCTATCAGAAGAGAAAAATACATTTCTTTCCTCTTATGTATTCTTTTAAATATTTTTTGACTTATTACCAGCGTGTATTCTTTATATGTTACACAGGCCATTAGGTTTAATCTATCACTGGTATTTAACACAATTTCATCATACTGAATGAGCGGAATAAAACGTCATAAAAATAAGCCGTATATATCAATTTCTTTACAAATAAACTTGCGGTGGTTCCGTTCCTAATAATTGTAAGAAATTTCCAATAACTGGCGAAATTTTTAAAAACATAAAACATAAATTTTCTTCGTGAAAATAATATAACATTCCGGTTTTCATTAAATTCAAATAAACATAATGTATTCCTTCACTAATATACACTCTTTGACAAAAAACTATAAACTCTGACTCAATGAATTTTCCAAATCGATTTAGTAACCAGGAATATCACTAACCATGTTTAATCGATATTAATTAACGTGATTATATAAAGAAAAAAATTGTTTCTTTTTTAATTATAACATCACAAGTTTAATTATAATCTAAAATTAATTTAGATACTTTTACAAGATATTGAAAAAAGTATGAAGAGTCGACTGACTTTCATTTTCACAAATAAAATGTAAAAACCCCAAAAAGATGTCAGCCGTTAGCTGAAATTTCGGTAAATTTATTGGTTTTTATTGTCTTAGTGATATGTTTAGGCATTCCAAAAATACTTATATCGCATAGTACCCGCTGTGTATTGACAGTTGTTCATATATTATAAATATTTAAAGACATTATTAATTATTTTATATTAACATCACTATTCAAAAATACTATCAAAATCATCGTCTGGCGCTTTCAGTTTGCGTTTTTCATATCCACATATATGCAAATATTTCCATAAAGTTCAACAATTAAGTATTAAAATAAATAAGCTTACATAGTATATACATATTTTGAAGCATAAACGTAAATAACCGCTTTTAATTATAGGAACCATTAAAAATCATTTTTTGGAAATAGAACTTATAGCATTGACGATAGTAAAGCCAAAAGATGGAATGTGATATATATGTTGGTATGTATGACTGTGTGTACATGCACGTACCTATGTAAATAAACATGAATATATTTAGGAGGTAAATTAAACACTTCAAACGTCTGATCCGATTTGAATAAAAGAAATATTATTTATATTCAATTTATCGAAAATTTGTGACATTTTGGGCAATATGGGATGTAAGTCAGTAAAAATGAAAAAAAAAAATTTCCAAAAAAGTTGAACTGACTTCAAATAACCTAACAAGAAGTGCAGTGGAAAATTATATAAAATTATAAAAATAAGAGTGCTTATGTGGAATTGTTATGGTACAATATCGTTTTCGTATATAAATAAATTTGTAAAATATATCTATTGCAGCAGATTTTCGGATTAAGTAAAAAGTAAAATATAGCCATTGTATGGTGTGCGTATGGGTGTACATATATGTGGGAGAATAAAGAAGCATTTTGTGTTTATTTTAATCAAACAATTCTTAAAAATATAAAAAAATTGAGATATTGTTATTATTTTCCTGGCTTCTGCGATTTTCAAATAGTACGCCAAAATAATGTGTAGAAATTTGTGAAAATAATTTTTCAGATATTTTCGATTTTAAAACAATGTTTTTGACATATCAACGAATATATATAATTCTAACTTTTGCTGACCAGAAATGTTATATGCGAAAATGAGTTTGTCGGTCAGATAGTGAATTTGTTTTTTCTTGGTATAATATTTCAAGTATTCAAATTAACACAACAAAATTTTATAAGCAAATGGCTTATGTTATCTAGATAAAAATAAAATACCGTTTATGTTAAAATCCATTTAAATTTTGTTAATTAATAGGAAATTTACAAAAATCACGCCATTAGATATAAAAGTAGATATTATCATCTTAATCTTCCATATTATAGACTAATGAAAGGCATCATTTCAAAAATATTTTCCAGAGGAAAAAAAATTAAATTAAATGAAACAATACAATAATATAATTACGAAAGTAAATTCCTTGGTTTTAAATTATTAAGCTGTTTTTAACGTTAAAATCAAATATTTGCCCAAAATTAGCATATTTACGACACAACCATTAAAATCTTTCTTGTATAGATGTTGCAAGTCTTTAATAATAATTCTTAATGAAGACATAATATCCAATATTGTAAGTTTAATGATATTTTCATACAGTTCCTCTTTAGTAAACCTCATCAGAAATTGTGCTACCGAAGTATAGATACACACAGGTAATAAATTAATTGCTTTGGTGCAAATCGCCTAAAAGAAGAGGTCGTGTTATGCTAATGTACACCGTAGACGCATCAAGAATGTCCCGTGTTCCAGTTTAGTTAGTCTTGTTTTACGCATCATATATATTAAAATGCAATTCTCAAGCATAGTACAGTCGAAATTAAATAATGGTCTCCTTTATTAACGTGTACTATTAAACTTCCAAATAAAGCCTTCGTAGTAAAAATGATGTGCCATCAAATTCTTTAGCTTGTGCTGCTGCTCCTCTATCTTTATAAACATATATATATATATATGTATATATATATATATAAATATATATATATATATATATATAAATATATATATATATATATATATATATATATATATATATATATATATATATATATATATATATATATATATATATATATTTCTTTTATTTTTATTCCAGTACTTCTCATGTCTTTTTTTATTTTCTTATTTATTGCCTCTTTATTAAGTAAGTATATGTAAGGGATTTACTGCTGTAGAATACACGACAAACACCATTACGATAACTTCCATTGTACGTGACAAGTGACCTTGTAAAATGAATATATAATGCAAAAAACTTGTTACTTGGAAACACTAATAATATAATTTTTAGTATAAGAAGATCAGTATTTTTAAATCATACTTTTGAACATAAATTTTTGCTTGATTCACAAGGAAGATTCTAACGTAAAAAATACATCTATAAAACTTAAAAAATATTATAAACCGTAATAATTATAATACATATTATTCAATTTAAAAAATAATTAAGCTATTTTTTCCAAACAAATTGCTTAATTATTTTTTAAATTGAATAATATGTATTATAATTATTATGGTTTATAATCTAATTATTTTTTCTTGTTTATTTCTAAGTTTTTAAATCACATTTGAAATACACAACCATTAAATCCTATTTTCGCTTGGTGTGGCGAAAATAAGTACAAAATGAGTTTAGTAATTGAATACATATATATATATATATATATATATATATATATATATATATATATATATATATATATATCTATACTTTTACTACATTTATATATTTAAATACGTATTCTACCTTGGTCACATATTAATCGTAAAAGGCAAAGAATACTGAAGCAAACTATCGTTAAAATGAAGAAAATATTTCTACTATACCTGCTCCACCTGAAAATTACTTAGAGAACAACTCGTTAAATAATTGTTTATAATTAATGAAGTGCGATCAGGAATTTTTGCTAAAATAAAGAATCTTTAACTATTACTAAAATTATCTTTTCATAAAATAGGGTCATTGATAAAAACTTGTTAAAATCTACATTTTTTAGGCATTTACAATTCTGTATCTTAGATTTTCCTTGTATATTAAAATCATTTAATTTACATTAAGATTTATGATTGCATATATTTTTAGTGATGTTTTGTATTATTTAAAAAACTATAATTTACTGAAAGTCAACGTCTTTAGAAATTTAAAAAAACGTGCAGAATTGTATTCTTAGGAATGTCCACTTTTTTCATAAGGAGACTTAGAAGAATACCTCACGTTTTTATCTATTGTTATTATACTTTAAGATCACGAGTCGAGCAACAAACGAATAATTTTGATGTCTTTGTCTTCACGCGCAGTTTTTATCTTGCCTCAAGATATTGGTTGGTATTTTGTATCCGTTTGGAGATAAATCTTTTTACTTTCTCAAATTTTCTTTTGATAGCATTTGCAGTTTTATCGCTGTTTCTATCAATTGTGTCTTTTTTGTTTGTTCGATTAAATACACATAAAAACGAGAAATGATTGGCATATTGTTAAGTTCTTCTAATGATCATTCCTCAAGTATTTTGAAAATTTCAGGCAAACACACATTATCGGGTTGTTCATCAATCCCCTTCTGGACAAATTTTTGCAGCATGAAACAATTTGTCAACTTGCACCATTAAAAGACACAATTTTATGGATAAGTCTCACATGTCAATTCCCACAGTATATTATAATTAAGATATTGTAAGTTAATAAAATATGGATTTACCTAAACTGCAAATATTTTCCATAAGTCCTTCTAGCATTTTAAAACAAATAGTGTGCATTATGTGTAATAAAATCAAATCATACTAACATATTACATATAAAACTAATTTTAAAATTAAACCTTGAAAAAGAAAACGAAACTTTTTCAAAAAATTTAAAGTCGTCAACCACCGAATAAGAAACGCATTGAAATGTACAAAATAATAAAAATACAAGTATTTACTTGGAACTTTTGCGGTACAATATCGCTTCCAAATGTAAATAAATTTGCAAAATACTGCTACTGTGTGCCAATTCCAAGTTTCTTCTCTTTCACGTATATGTGAATACAAACCTGCATACACAGATGAGTGCCAAACGCTTAAAACAACTAGGTGTCTGAAGATGCCTAAAGTCGATCAAAAAGAGAATTTTCGACGCTATATTATTAATATCTAACATTCCTTACTTAAACTAACGAGTTTGTATGCCAAGATTGCATGTCATAAATAGGAGCATACCTTAAATAAATGGCGTGAAAAAATATTCTGAATTGTTCACCTAGAATCACAAGTTTATCACAATTTTAGTGTTAGCCTTAGATACCATATTAGTCGACAAAACATTGTTAACAATTAAAAATAACACAATCCAGACTAAAATAAATAGTCCTTTGAACGACATTAAAATATATGTTAATATCGATCATAACATCATCGTCGTTCCACTCCTAGTTCACCAGGTTTTTCTTAAATTTACTTATTCTTTTCGTAAATAAATTTTGATACTACGTAGAAGGGATTGAAAAATTACTAAATTATTATTGAATTAGACTTCTGTCCCAACACTTTATAATTTTCAGGTACAAAGCAGATTAATGGCGGGATTCGGATATGCAAACATTTCTTCAGTCACCTTTCAAAAAAATCAGTACTTTGTTGTCATAGCTTCGTTTGAAGTTTTTATCCTTATGATGAAGAAGCATAATCAAATAATAAAATTTCAGTAGAAACTTTGAAATTGACACAAGTAATTACGAACATTGAAAGAATGTCTGTAATAATTAGTAGTTAGTTCATAACTGTGGAATTCGTTGCCAAGCTCAACATTTTTTATTTGAATAATCGATTGTTTTATAATGTTCGACAAAATAATTAACACACTTGTCAAATAATTATAAAATAAACTTCTTAAGTACGTGTAGAACTCGCACTGTAAGGATCTCGTTTGAATTAGTTACGTATAAAAGTTAAACATTTATGAGTGGATGGTATTTCTATAATGTTATTTATAAATATAAAAAATAATTTAACAGGCGTAAAAAAATTATTTTGTTTAGTAGGTGCATGGTCTTACGAATTATTATTTTATTCTGACTAGACTCTATTAATATGGAGGTATCTATGTGACTGATCTAAAATGATGGAGTCAAAGAGAAAAAATAATAATTCTTTTTAATGTATACGTCTGCAACTTCATTCTTTCATTTGACATAATAAAGATTCTTTATGTCTGAATAATTTCATATTTTTCGGCAAACGAATTTCAGAGATAAGGAAAGATAGTATTTTTCACAACTTTTTTTTAAATAAATAAACCAACAATAAGGTTTCAATATAAAATTAAAATGGTTATTTTGCCATGGTTAATTTGCCATTTAGAATTTGCATCACTCGTCCATTGAGAGATACCAACAAAATTCTAGAAAGCAATTATACTAATTCCACAGTTTTTTATGATATATTGCGTAGAAATATCTACTTTACTCAATATTTCGGTACGAATATAAATTATAAAATTGCACCATTGCTTAAAAATGAGAAATTTTGACGCTTTACGAATTCAATATGATGAAAGTTATGAAATTAATAACAAACTTATTTGCAATATAATTTTATAATAAGTATTTTTAAACAATAATAATATATCTGCAAGAAATTAAACAAATTAAATTTACGTAGATCACAGCCAAATATTAGTTACTCAATTTTAAGTAAAAAAAATATTTTCTAATCAGATTAAGTTATTTTCAACTTAGAGAAAGAGTACGATAAATAAAAGATAGAGATGCGAAGTAATGAAATAGGAGCCCGACAGACTAAAAAGTTTTTTTTCCTAAACAAAATTTGTTTTTAATAGATGACACGTTGTGATAAAATTGAGATCTGTTTTCAATTGTAAAAATCATTTTCTCCGCGGCGCAGAATCTTGCCCTGGTTTCAATATAAATTGGGGTGGCAATTTCGGTCGATATTACAAACAGTTTTCATCAGTAGTCTAAATATATATCATCAGTCTAAATATAGTTTCATGCATATATTTGTACTAAAAGTTCTTTTTTAAGTGACTTATTTTCTCTTTTGATATTATCCTTTTCTAATTCTTCAGATATATTTTGACATTCATGCAATCTAACATTTCGCATGAATAAGATAAAACGCTTGTATTTATCTAACAATTCCTAACTTGACTTATTCGAGCCAAGATTGAGTTGGTAAAATGTAAGAGTCCATTCAATTCCTGTCCAATATTTACGTTGATAGTAAACTCAAGCGTAAAATCAATGGACTGTCTTAAACAATATTTATCTTTTTTCGAAATGTCTGTTTTTTTCTTAAATCCTGGTGTGTTTTTTTACTTTTAATAAATTTTCTTAAAATTTTACTATCTTAATTAATTTGAAAGAATAAACTTGCCATTTTAGATAAAATGTATTCCTATAGTGCAAATTCACCATTTCTGAGGCTTCTATAGAATCATTTGCAATAATCCACAAGTTTAATGTAAATAATATACTAATGAACAATTTTTACATAATAACTTTCCAGACATAATTCTACATGATATTTTCTCCACAGCTTATCGAATTCTTCATGTATCTAAAAGTAGAAACATGTACGTAATTACATATTTATTCTAATATGTAGTTACATCGGTATATATTTTTATATTTCCGTGTTAAAGAAAGTCACGAAATGTAAAATTTGTAATCCAAATGACATTAAATAGTGCAATCATTTAAATCTATTAAAGCGCTTCGGTTTTAAAAATCCACAGGGCCACTTGTCAGTATGCCATTTTCCACGGCAACATTCATTAATTAAGTCTCATCAATGATTTTGTCCATTGCTTTAAAGCATAAAAGAGAAATACGAAAAACGCCTAACAGAAATAATAAATTATTGAATAATGGTTATGGATCAGATCGTACTTGCATTGCTACCTTTACAATGGTTAAACATAATATAACAAGTAACATAATCACAACTTGCATTCCCTTTTCTTTGGAAATCTGTATTACGACGTTTATGTTTCCCTCAGTAAAATTTCATGAAAATTAAAAATTTATGTGTTTATTTATTTTTATAGTTTAATGTATAAAGTTAAAACATATGGCGGATTTCTTGCCACTTTCTTTTTACTTTTTATTGAATGCCTTCCTTTCATTTACATATTTGAGTTAATATTTTTTAGAAGTTGTTTCTTTTAATTATGTTTTTTTTAATATGTTAACGAAAATAAAAGCTGTTTCCTGTAATATTTTTTCATCATTTAAATTAGTAAATTATTTATCATTAACATCAACGTTTAGAGGATATTTTTTTAACTGTTTTATTATAAAAAATATTATCACTTGCACTTTTCTGGTCTTCTGCACTTTAATAGGAATGTAGTAATTGCATAAATAAAAAAAATTACTTACGATTTTCAACTGTTACTTTCTATGTAATTACACATTTAAAAATAAATAAGTTTATGAAAAAGTCAAGGGTTCATTTTGATAAGCTATGGATGTTTATGTCTAGGTTGCAAAAACTGTAGACGAAAATAATTAATTTTGCAAACCTCATTTAATAAAATATTCGAAAGAGAAAGAAACATATTTTGTGAAATTACATAGTAGTCGAGTCAATGAAGTGTTTTATTTTTTACTCCTCATAAAAAGAGATTTTAATGATTTTTTCACATGTTTTTTATTATTTATTTTGATGCAAAATACACTGCAAGAGGTACATATTTGTATTGTTTAAACAATAACAATAAAATGAGGTAAACAATGTAATTTTTTATTTTATTATTGAAGAAATGTAACTTGACCGTAAAAATATAAATAAAACAAAAGCACAAAAAAAATGGCATAATGAAAAATCCTAGAACACTTCTAATACATAATTTTATTTTTGTTTAATTAAACGGAATTGAAGAAATAGAAAAAACAATAACACGCATACACACGTTTTTCTTGCGTGCACAAGCACGCACAAACGCACGCACTAAGGAAAACACGCAAATATCACACACACACACAAGCACGCACGCATGCAAGCCACACTCACGTTTACACACATATACTTATGTATATTATTGTTATGTGTTCACACATGACAATTATAAAATACACTCTTCAGTCGTTTGGTAATAAAATAAAACCATAATTTGCAACCGCTAAGCCAAAAACTGATATACGTAAAAATCTGACTATCGATAAATTATTAATCGGGAAAGGTAATTATTAATCGGATCTCATATTTGTTTATGATTTTAATGTCCATAAAGTCATAAAACAACTACTTGAAATTTCATCGTAGCTAAATATGTGTAGATGTTTAAATCATTAAATGGCAGAAAGTAAGAAAGTTTTATTATATCTCAAATAGAAGTAGATACAAGTAAAAGTTTGATTATTAGTAGGAGGTATTTCTTTTTAAATCAAACTTTTGTTTAGTTCTCAATACTTTTATAGAGAATTAAGTGCGCCAATATATGCACGTTAATTTCGTTATATAAGTTAAATAATTTCGTTATATATTTAATTAATTAAATTTATTACCTTAAATAAAGGTTTATTAAATATGTAATAATTCTCAAAGAAAATACACAATAAAGAATCTTGTAAAACACTAAATTCAAAATTTTATTTCATTAAAAATAATTACAATACTCTATTTTTTAGTAGTGTAATGGATTGTATTCTTGGGATCGGATCAGTTTTTACCGCTGGCAAAACAATATTATTATAACACAGCTGTTAAAAATATTATTGTCGGAAAAGAGGAAAAACAATAGTTATATGTAAAAGGAAAATTATAAACATAATAGTGAGGTATGAAACCAACATTTTTTTTCAACGAACGCATTTTTCTTCAACAAAGACATTTAATGATTTAAATATCTACATGTATTTTAAACAGTTCCATTAAGTTGCATATCACACCATCGAACCTTGTATTTTGTGGTTTATATTCAATGTATTTCTAGGATGTGTCTCATTAACAGTGTTTATAATATCAACCCATATTTTCAATCGTTTTCTCGTTTAAAGTCTAAAAGATAACGTAACAGAAAATGAGCCACATATTGAAAATATATTATAACGTATGTCGTATCAGGTCACATAATGAAATCTTATTTAAAAAAAAGGTGTATCCCATATGCCTATGAAAAAGTACTTTTCATTAATATTCGGTACTCTAAAAGTTAATTTTACTTTTAAACTCCGGAGTCCACGATCGACCGAATTGTGTTTCAGCAATTCAAATAACTCATCAGCAAAGAAAGTAATTTGTGGCACGTAATTTCTTATTTGGCATTTTAATTTATAAATAGAATTAAATTATGGTATTACGGTCTGGTTATGTTACGTACCTGTTATGACCTTGTGAATCAGTGTTTTCGAGTGGTATAGTAATTTGCCTAACGTACGTTTAGTAAATGATTTAAACAAAGTTGTTCCTTTATTTCGTTTCTTATCAATTATTTTATAAATTATTAATTACCTTAATATTTTATACCCAAGAATAAGAAATTTTCCTTCCAGTAGCCCTATTTTTTACAAATAGAGAAATAATCATACAAATAAAATATAACACTCACATCTCAGTTTGAAGGCATATTTCTAACAAAAGATATATTTACAGAGTGGTATTTAGAGTGGTTCACCTCAGTGAATAAAAATATGTTTCTGTTCGCCATTTTGGAAAACGTACGTCATGGAACGAAAGTAACTAAATTATATATGCATCCATGTAACAATATATTTAGACACACGTATTAAAATTACTTATTGCAATGGCCATTTTGTCAGATAAAAAAGGAAAATACACCTAGTGGCTATCTGATATTTTCTGTAACTTTTGCTTTTAGGATCCTTTCCCAACCCAAAAAATTATGTGAAAAATAACGGTTACCTATATAATAATTAGTAATATATTGTTCATGAATAAATATATATTATACAATATAGCTATATTTCCATTTTCACTTATCACCTTTAATAATCCTTGCAACTATATAATTAGATAAGCCGTCAATAAATAAAGTGTAGCACGTTCAAGCGAAACAATTTCGACTACGTTCTCTTGGGTGAAAACAATTTCGTAGTAACGTTACTTGCATGTGACTATAATACGCGAAGTGGTTCTTAATTTCGGACCAATTTCCGAACGTGTCACGGGTTTTTACGAGCCATAAAAGCTTTTGTATCCTTGTGGCTTTATTAGATTTTGATGATATTCGACAGAGGTGTGGCAGGGTAGGGCTGGTTGTTAACTGACTTCTGTATGAAGCTTTACGTCAACCATACTGCTTCCGCTCATATACGTAGAGCGAATTATATATCACCTAAATTTTAAAGGAATTTCATTAAACTTGATTTTAAAAAGTACTTAAATTCTGCAACAGTATCAGTTCAGTTAGACTTTCTCCGGTATCCTTTGTTAGGATCATCCCTTCATAAGGTTCAAGTTTCAAAGAATTTACTTAAATGATCACGTAAGAAATGTACGTTCAAAATTTATATTAGCTTCCAAATTTTCAAAACTGTTTTTCTATTTTTTTCAATATATTGACGACTAGTCCACGTTATCTACCTTATGATTACCCTAAAATAGTTTCACAGTATATGAGGGTCAGAATCTGTGTTACACATATATATGCCTTGTAATTTTTTTTGTTTAAAAAGATTTTAAATCTTAAACTGTTAGATATTTAAGCTCGGAAATTATTGTTTTTTTTTCAAAATATGCATGATAAAGTTTTTAGATTTTGATAATTAGTATGTAAAACTATTTTATGTATAAAATCAAAAGGTTTGCGGCCCTATTTTTTGTAATAGCCATATTTTTCGTTTGAAGCACAAACTTGAATTTGTACACCGACATAAAATTAAAGGCCTCGGTATACGATACTGTTTGTAATCACATATCAGTTATCAACTTGATTTCTCAAGCCGTTTCTATTTTTGGATTTGACAGATAGACCGACAGACAAACGGATAGATGGACGGATATTGAAGTAGTCTGTAACTTTTATTTTGAGAAGCGGAACCCTAAAATATCCTTACGATGATAATCATATTTTCACTGAAAATAGTCAAAATTTTCCACTAACAGTTTTAATATTATTAGTACATGCATTTTATTATTACAATGTTAGTTCTCTTCAATAAAAACTATTGGCAGAAAAAATTATGTACTAAGACAAACGAAAAAAAATAATGTGCTACAAATTTCATTAAATTACGATAAAATTATAGTCTAACATTGTTTACACATTTTAGTAGAAAATATTCAATCTTACCTTAAAAATGTTTTATCACCGGCAATGTACCAACTTAACCTATACGATATGAAAGAAAAGAAAATTTCTTAAATGTTTAATGAAGAAAAAACAAATTAATATTATTTTAAATGTGTTAGAAGATTATATATCGAAAACTAAATTAACTTCAGACCAATTTCAAATATAAACACGCGTATTTTCTGCACCGGTGGATAAAAATAATTTCGGTGGATGACATAACCGTTCGCGCTTTCAATAAAAACACCTTCTTAATATTTTATTAAAAAACTGAATACGGATTTTTTATGTTGCACAAGAAATTTCTTGAAAATATTCGACACCTCGAAATCCGTTATTTAATATCTTTCTCAAAAACCGGTCGCACTGGGGTTTAATCGATATTTCATCGATATCCAAGTTTTTCTTACATATTTTAATATATTATTTCGGAAATATGCTCTTTAAAGTGTTTTCATTTACGGGAAAGAAAATACAGATCTTTTGAAATTATCATCTATTTGCAATTAGCATTTATACGTGTATGTATGTGTTTGTATGCATGCATATATGCGAGTATACATGACATTATTCCATCTCTGATTTCAAGGCATGAACAACTAAGCTCGGAATCATTTTCGTATATCGGCCCGTATATATGGTTATCACGTTTATTCCTTCGAAGCAATGACACGTGCGAGTATATTGTAAAACGTCAATCTGTTACCAAAATTGTCAATAAAAAATATAATGGAGTCCATGAAAGGTGCACACTTTACATGGACTTTACTATGTTTTTTTTCCCGAATCGATCGAATAACGACTTTACTCGTAACTTATTTTAACAATGAAATTATTTATCGTTGTCAAATTTTCGTGCGTCGTTAACCTTTCTTGCGTACAGTCCGTATTTATTTGTAACACAATAAGTTACTTAAATACCCTTTGATTTCAATTTCGCATTGGTATTTAAAATAACTTGTCAGTCATGGAAGATAATATCGCAAGAAAGTTTTCAAAACTATGTCGTTAATATTCAAGTTACGATTAGTTATAAAAGCCTTTATAATAAAAAAATGATCTAATACGATTTTGTATTATTTACGCCTGCAAAGCTGTACACATAATAAGTCATAAGTAAGTCCACAAAAAAAAGGTAAATTTCAATAATTATAATGTATTTCTTCCTCCACTGTGCCCGTAAATGATTTAATCTTGAATTATTTCTTATAGTTGCTTAATTTATCTTATTGTACTGTATATTTAATTAAAATCTTGAAAGAAAAACTGCGAAAAAATATAAAGAAATTTTATTCCAAAATCTTTAGAATTTCCGAGTCTTAATTAAACTGACGAGTGTATAGTATACAGTGTACAAATCAGTCAAATTATTCCAACAGTCATAGTCCAAATCATTCGAACAAGGCAATGCAAGTTTTTAAACTTTTGTTTTATGGCTTTTGACAATTTTTCAAAATATTTTCTCTTTTCCGTACAAAGTGATAAGATGATTACGGGATACGGGTAACGGGAACGACTTTTGTTATAAAACAAAATGTATATTGCTAATTCCTAATGCATAAAAACTGCATAAATAATATGTAAAATTATTTCACAAAAGTGTTAGCTGCCGCGGTGGGTTTATCGCAGGTTTATCCTTTTACAGTGCGGCGCCCACGGGGTCCCGTGTTCGATTCCCGTCCGCTTCTCTTTTGATGTTCTGGTTGGCTGCAAAATATTGCGCCCAGATTCTCCATACGTATCTACTATTTACAATAAAACCTGTAAATAAATAAATAAATAATTTTTATGATAATTGATCATGCAAATGAACTTTATTTTGTTTTTCTTCAAAACTAAATTTAAATTTCCTTTTAAAAATGATAATTGTTAATACGTTTTTGTACTTATAAACTGTGTGTTTCAGAATTAACTTTATGTTTAAATATTGTCCAGTAACTTGAACATGATGCAAAAAAAAGATATCCTAAATCTACTTCAAAATCAATAATATCTTCGGTGAGAAAAAATTTATAAAAGTCGTAAAAAATTGGTGTTCAATATTATTGCTAAGTTATGCATAAACGACTAGCAAGTGTTAATATGCTATAACAATACAGAAATGGTAAAATTCCATATACAAAACGACTTAATAAATAATTGATAATAAATGCGGTCTTGTAAGAATAACCAAATGACGAATTACTCCTTGAAACGATATGAAGATAACGTGCTACTTGATATAATAACGTAACGCTGATGGACAAAGCTTAACATGAACGCACGATGCAGTAAATAATTTTCCTTTTTTTTAAGATGTTGACGTATTGTGCAGATAAATAATATCAGTGCCACGAAGTACGTTACAAACGAAGAAATAAATAAAAAAAAATTTCCGTTAATATTTTTAACTCTTTGTATTGATGAGTGAATCGATTTCGACGATTTTTTTTTATTTAAAGGAGGGTACTTTAAAGGTAGTCAGAGGTTACTTTATAGACGACGATCTGATGAAGTAGTACAAAAATAAAGATGGAATTCCTTAACGAATGGCAGTAAATAAATTATGATACAATTTATTTATTACGAATGGTTGTTATTTAGCGAAGAAACTACACCACTTACCACGTCAGGGTCAAAAAAGAAAATGCACCACTTACGAGGCAAAATTACTGCACCGACGACCTGGTTAAGGTCTGACGATGAGTTCTGAAGATGAATAATGAAAGTTCTTACAGGATAGTAGTAAATTATTCGTGATTCAATATATTTGCTACTGATTAGTGTTTCTTTAGGTGTTACTTTTCAAAATCTGGTATTGGACTTCGGACATGGAGAACGGCTAACAGCTGACCACTGGTGGCTATTGCTATCCCTATATTCTGTATGTTGTTGATAACCAACTTTAGGGAAAGATGTAGTTATTTATATATTAGTTTTGCCCGTGATTTAATAATTATACAACAATCTAAGAAAGAAAATGATTTAATCTTAGTTATAGTGTTATAATTGATACTATCAATCACTAAAAATCATAAAATAAAAATCTTTTAAAAAATTGACTTCAAAAAAAGAAGGTACTAAAAAGTAAAAAAACTAATTAACTCAAAACAGGTACTTACTTATTCCTAATAAATAATTAAGTAGCTTATTTTTGAAGTCGGTGCCAACACCCCCGATCAACTTAAACAAATGTAAAATTTTATATTATGAATATGTCATTCATGAATCTATTTCGTACTATGAGTACATTGGAATTTAAAATGTTAAAATTACTATATAAATTTAATTAAATTATTAATTTGTTTAAGTTCGTCGGCAGTGTTGGCCGCTTAACTGGAACTTAAACCGACCTTCGAGTTCAGAAATAAGTAACTTAGCTATTTTTTGTGAATAAGTAAATCACTATTTTGAATTAATTATTTTTTACTTTTTAGTACCATCTTTTTTTGAAGTTGCTTTTTAAAAGATATTTTGTTTTGGACGTGCGTATTTTAAAAAGATATTAAGTATTTTTCTCCTAAATGTGAAACAGAATTTTCAGTCAAAAATTTAGTTTCCAGCAGATATTAGTACCTGCCTCTACGAAAGAAGTCAATTTGTTGAAAAATTATCATTAGTGTCGTGCAGCAAAGATACTCGCTTCTAAAAATTTCATGCTATTTTAATATCAATTATATTTGGTTTATTTCTTTAAAATGATTAACCTAATTGGGGGTATGTTACATAAAAACTAATCTACGCTCACTAGGTTATTGAATATTTATTTAAAAATTTACAATAATTTTCATATGATTATGTAGGGAATAAATTATCGTCGCATTATATATTTTTCTCTCATATATGATAAAGAATTTTTATTTCAATATCGATTTCTCGGCACATTTCATAAAGGTATTAACTAAGTGAACAATATCCAACAACATCTTTCGGCAACTATAATATTCATTTAATGCAAATTTAATATCGGCTACATGCGATTTCTTTCTAAAATATTATTAATCTATGTATGTTTATAAATTTTTTGTGTACATTTATAAATACAGATTTCAGTTATTTTTTATTTCGTCGTCATTTTGAGGTCAATACATATATTATAAAAAATAATGATTTTAAATTAATGCACGTATTTTCGTTATTATATCGTTTGCATTTTATGAACAGCATATGATTTATGAATGAAAATTATAGCTAACCACAAAAGAAAGATAAATTGCTTCCGGGTTATAAGTTAATTACTATTTTGAAATTTGATGCGACAAAATTTTAGAGACTTTTGAAATACAAAATTGTATTAGGACAATTTTCTCCTTTCTAGAAATTTAATAAGAATTTGTTTAATGACGTATGGCGTTTTGTTTTTATGAGTTGTGCTATGAAGTAAATGAGCAAATCGATTGACATGTAAGGACTGAAATTAACATTAATTTAAGACTGAAATTAACTAAACATCTTCCTTTTTGAAATTTCTTGCGTCACGAAACTAATACGATGTGTTAAAATAACTTGAATTCAAAAATATTTTCCGTGTAAATGGTTCTCTTAAAACTTCCTCGAGATAGACATACTTCATAAAAATAATTTAAATTTAAATATTGAAATAAACCCTTGAAACCTTCACACTAAAAGTTTTCCACATGATATGAATAACGTTGAGTGCGTCAGTCGCGAAAACGAAATTCGTGTCGAGTTTTCCTTGTCAACCAGATTTTAAGAGCAAGTGCTTGTTATAAAAAATTCAAAACATTCGCCTCAAATTATTTTCAAGTTTAAAAGTTTCAAACGTAAGTAACTTTTTGACGAGTTGAAATTTGAAAGAATTATTTCCGTTAAGTGTTTTTTATTGTTTTTTATTTCATGTTTTTTATTTCATGGTTAAAGAAATTGATATTATTAATTAAAGAAATCGAGCCTATTTATCGAGGCAGCTCGTAGCTAGCAATATGAGCAAAGTTAGAATATTTTATGTCTAAATCACGTGTAATAAAAAATATACGACGTAATATTGTCATCAAAATAACGAAAACCTGAGCTATACTGAATTTTTATAACTATACTGTACTTTCTATAACTATACTGTACTTTCTATAACTGAATAATAGACTAGTGTGTAATATAAAAGACTAGTATAGTAGTATTAAAGACTAGTATGTATATTTCTCATATATCCTTTAAAACATCTTTTGAAGCTTGGGGCAAGGAAAATCAGGTTTTGTGGTAATGTTAAGGAAAGATCACGTTGTTCCAGTAAAAATAGTTTAACATGAAACTATTGTATCGGTAATTTGACAGTTGGTTTGCCTCAAATTTTTAGGGGCTATAATGGAATCTGAGATATCGATAGACAATACACGATTATCAGATCCGATATTTATCGTTACATCTACACCTTCACAACATCTTTCGTCAAAGTACTTAACTATCGATGAAGAGATGCCGCATTGTATATTAAAAACTAATAAGCTATTCCATCATTTCAGGAGGTAGACGGGATTACTTTGTATTAATATTCTTAGGATCTTACTGCGACAGTATGCTAGAGATGCATTTTCTCTAATAAAAATTAATTTCTCCAATTATATTAATACGTAATATATACATGCACGTTGCACGTTCTCTATTCAGTATTACTTTTTAAATTAGCAATAAAGATACAGTCAGCGACGACATCTCTTAGCACATTGAATTAAAGATATTTGAAAGAAAGATAAGAGAAAGATATTTGATATGTGACTTTAAAAGTCAAATAATTGCAAGAGACAAAAAAAAACTATGGCGGAAAACAAAATTACACCAAGTCGATAAGCTTGATCTTAACGGAACTAACTGCAAAAGTTCTCATAAGGAGTTTTCAAACTTAATGTGTTGTTGCTTAAATAAGGAACTTCTGCTATTTTCTACCGATGAAGTCGATTCAATAGAGTAAAGAAAATATGCCGTAATTTTCTTTATGATGAGTTTGTCAGAAACAAAGTGTCTGGTTTTTTGTTTGATTGTTTGACGTTTGCGTTTCGTTTATACTAAATACATCTTGTTTCATTATAGTTTATATTTAAACTACGTTAATTTATTTATATATATTTTTATTTTTATCAGCGAGAAAAAAGATAGAGAGTGAGTATTGTCCATACATACAGTTTGCATAGTTAAAAGCAAAAACTGTATGTATTTGTGCATTAATTAATTCAGAACCAAATAAATACAACTAAATGTAAGTAAAGTGGAGAGTTCATTAAAACTTAGATCGTTCGATAATAAGCCATGTAGACAAGATTCATAATAAAAGTGTTGATTAATGAATATTTCTGATATATCTCGCGTAATGGCGTTCCCAATGCTTATACTTAGTATAATTGTATTAAAAATTTAATACTGAATATTTCAGTGAGTCAATATTAAGGTAAATATAAAGCAGTTACATACACTTATACAAATATGTTATACTACTACATAAATATAAGACACGACTCTCATATCATGCAAGTAACAACATCAAAAATATTATTTCTCATCCATTTGTGAGATTAATTAATTTTTTTTTTCTGTTTGTATCCTGCGATCAGTCATTAGAACTATAAGCATGTATCTTGTTTGGGCGAATATAGGGCCAGTGCCCTTATTCGTTCTAATTAGGAAGCACGTAAGCTCTCTTGAGTCTCTTTATCGAGTTGGGCTGCAACAGCATGTGCGAAAGTGGGTTAGGATGGAATGTCAGACGACCTTTGTATGTGGCTGTGTAGCGTTTTGCTTCGTCTACGATGGTTGAAATTTGTAGGTATTCGTGGATTTCCGAATTGCGGGAGTACCATGGTGCACCTGATATGACCCTAAGTATATTGTTTTGGGCTCTTTGTAGGCAGAGTATGTTCGAATTACTGGCCGATGACCACAGTTGAATCACATATGTCCAAATGGGTTTTATTACGGAACAGTACACTTAGTTTGTTGCTTAGGGACAGTGCTGTCTGTCTTCCTAGAAGCCATAGCAAATTTCTAAATCGAAAATTGATTTCGTTACACATATTTTTGATGTGGTCTTTCCATGTCATCCTTCGGTCCAGATGAAACCCCAGGTATTTGACGCAGGACGATTGCGGTAAGGTGTTGGTACCTAATTTGATTGCAGGACCAGTTGCACGTCTCAGAGTGAACGTGTTGTGGTGAAATTTTTGGGCACTAGCTCTTATACGCCATTTGTTCAACCATTTATTTGTGTCATCGAGTTGTGCCTGCAGCAATTTACTTGCCTCTTCAGGACTGCTATTACATGCGAGAAATGCAGCATCGTCAGCTTAGGTTGCTACTGTAATATTAGGTGTCTGGGGTAAGTCATTCGTGAAGATGTTGTAAAGCACCGGACCGAGTACCGATCCCTGATGTACTCCTGCGTGGCAACTATACAAGGAAGACCTGGTGTCACCGTGTTTTACTAGAAACATTCTGTCTCTAAGGTAAGAATCCATCAAGGGGTAGAAAGAGTGTGGAAGTGCTTGCTTTATTTTGCATAGTAACCCTTTGTGCCAGACCCGATCGAATGCCTGTTAGATATCCAGGAAAGCAACAGAACAATATTCTTTCTTTTCCAAACAGTCTCGTATAGTACGATAGACTCTATGTACTTGTTCTAGGGTCGAATGTTGCTTGCGAAACCCGAACTGATGATCTGGTATAACGTGATTGATATCTAGATATATCCTAGTAAGGATTATTTTTTCCCGCAATTTGCTTAGAACTGGAGTTAAGCTGACAGGATGGTGTTAGGATGCATCGTTGATTGGTTTACCGTGTTTATGGATCATAACTACCTCGGATATTTTCCAAATAGCAGGGACATGTTTTGTTCTGAAGGTTGCATTAACGAGGGTTACCAGGAAGACAATACATTTTCTAGGAAGCTCTTAGAGTACCTTCGGGGTGATCAGGTCAAATCCTGGAGCTTTCTTAAAGTCCAAGCTGGCTATTTCTTTGGACAGCTCCTTTGGGGAAGTAGGTCTTATCGGCAGACACAGCTGCAGGTCCTGATTTAGGATCAGATCTATTTCAGGGTCCTCAGGGTTGTCAGATCCGATGATAGGTTTGAAGACATTAGCAAGATGACTGGCGAAGGTCTCAGCTTTTTCTGGGTCTGTCCGTGCCCATGTATTGCCATTCCAGATTGGCGGTGAACATTGTTGGGGCTGTGGCATATTCCTGGTAGTTTTCATTAGCACGTGAAGGATATTTTTGGTAATCATTTTGAGCTTATAATTATCTTTTTGGCTAACAGTTTCAATTAGTTTTATTAACTCGTTGACGTCTTCTATACCACTCAGAACTATTGGTGGTGCTTTGTTGGGTTTCTGAGTTTTTGAAAGGGCAATGTCGTCATTTGGATCAAGCGGTAAGTTGCTAAACCGGTTCTTATTTACAATTCCATTAGACGGTGGTGGAGAATCGCACATTTTCCTCTTCTTATTGCCACGAGGAAGTGGCACATGTTGCCATATGTGTGAGGCAGGATGTTGAGAGATATATTTTATTGCTGTAGTTTCAACAGGCAACAGGTATGATTCAGGTTGTTTTTTGAAGTTGTTTACTGTCCTCTGCTTATATCAGAGAGGGATGATGATCTTTGCCTAGAGAAGTAGCTTGGATGAAGTACTTATTGTTTAAGTAATTTCGGTTGTGGTTGTGATATTGTTTCTTGTTTGGAATTCATATTGTTCCCACGAGTAGGGATATAATAGGTCACTCACAGGGTAACGCCCATTCCTGTGAGAGGGCACTTTTCAACGATGTGAGCCAGTTTCATCGAGGTTTGCGCTAGAGACTGACTACCTGCAGCCATTCATCCTATCGGCACGGTCACATCTTCGGATTAGGGTTATTTTTTCAAGTTAAGAGGTTGTCTTCCTCGCGACCCAGGCGACCAAGCCCAGGTCTCCGTTCTTGCGAGACATGACCACAAGATTACGGGTGTGGAGATCATTTCCTACCTCCAACATAAGAAGCTGTTAGGCTTGCTTAGCGTTTGTTGTTCAATTGGCACCACCCGAGGGGCACGTTTAGGGGGTTATGGTTAGGTAGCTCCTACGGACGCGAACAACATTACCCCCCGAGATTAATTAATAAATATTTTTTTGTTTGGAAAATCTGACAAAACAACTGTCGTTTATAGCATGCAATGTGAAGAAAATCTATTTATAGAAAAAAATATTTTTTTTTCAAATAAATGTAGGTCATAATTTTATAAAATCACATAAGGAATAAAAATCTATTACTAATCGTGAATTATTATTATTAGCTTTAGCTATATTAGCTGGGGAAAGAAGAAATAATTATAATAAAATAAATATTATAAGCAGAAAATGAATACTCTCAGTGTAATGTAAGGTGATATAAAGATAACCGCGCAATTTGGAAGCAATCATTTAAATAAAATGATCACGAAAATGTATAGGTTAATAAAAATAATAAACATGTGCATATAATAATGAAAAGAAGTATATAGCTCTTTCTATCCCTTAGTCCTTATATTTTCATATAGATCAATTCATTGACAATTTCCACTTTGTGTTTTAGACCATAAATCAAAAAGTTATCTAAGACATAAACGAAACATTAAATCATTCAATTTATTGATCTGCTTTTCAGAACTATATTTATTTATAAGTGGAAAAATATCTGTCAACATATTAAAAGTAGGATCCACAGTTCTCCATATGTCTCAAAATTGAATAAAAACCAACCTTCAATTAAACATCAGTTTCGAGATTTTTAAATACTATTATAATTTATGGTTTAAGTATCAAAATCGAATCGGGCGGAGTCAAAACTCATTATAAGGTCTTATCATCGTATACAATTGTAGGAGTAAATTAATAGTTGTTAAAAACATAGAAAATAAAGCTTGATTTTTCTAAGACACATGCCCATTCTTACGCCCGTCCGATATTGCTGTATTAGAGAATTTTTGAAAAAAAAGACTACATTTTTTCGTGAATTTTTATTAAACGTTTTTAATATTTTGTTCAACATGGTATATAAATTAACTCTTGCGGAGACCAGACAACAGAAACAGGTCATTAGAAATTGGCTGCGTTAGAAATGTGGTGCTGGAGGCGTTTTTAAAGAAAAGTGTTTTAAAGTAGTTAGTCATTTTATTGCAATGTGTGAAGTCAAATACTGTAATAATATTTTGATAGATTAAAACAAATTTTCTTATTTTTTTTATTTGTATACTGATTCAAAGTTGATAGACGAGCATTTAATATTACATGATCAATATTTAAATGTTCATTCCTAAATTGAAAAACTTACCATGGCACGTCATATTACACCAAATTATTTTGGGCAAAAATTTTTTTCGAACAACTTCTTCGCTGCATTTCATTCAAAAATTAGTTTTAACTTTGTCACATAATCTATAGAGAGGAGATCAAAATGATGACCGAGCTTAATACAACCGCCCTAAATCAAAACCACAGTAAATTGCAAAATTGGAAAGAACTGCATATATATGGGATTTACCATAAAATAGGAGTTGGTAAGAGGAGATTCGCAGACGTTGTGCCGTGAAGATATCTGCTGTTGAGAAGCTAACAAAGGTTTGAAAAGACAGAAAAGTAATCAAAATAGGTGTGTCTAATGCGATGCATATATTGTCCTGTATAATATACGGAGCTGAGACATAGAAATTGAAACTATGCGATAATCGGAAAAAGCATGCAAAATGTAGTACTACAGCCGTATATTAACTTGGACTGCACGCCGTACCAAAATGTAATTTCTGAAATAATTTAGAATAAAGGAAATATATCGTCGGTTATGCTAATACGGTTATGCAACAAAAACTTGATGTAGCGTTTGTTATTTTAAGGTGAAGTTACGAATAAGAAATCTAGCGGATGTTCCACAAGTAAAAGCAAAATAAATATCAAGGAAGGAGTGACTGCTCGAAAATCGGTTGAAATGTGACAACGACGACGCTGTCAAGGGTGTACGACTGAGCATTTATAAGTTATATTCTAACCTTTCGAGAGCGAGTGTGACTCACACTTGGCCTGTTTATTAAATTATAATAACTATTGATACAAATACATTTCTTGTCGCGTTTCAAGCAAATAAAAAAAATATTTCAGACAACTTTCTTTATCGAGTCAATTTCCATTTTAAAACTGTGAGTAAAAATTCGGATACTTTTTTTGTTTTATAACTTGCCTATGAATGAAAATTTGACGTCCTCCTCTTAAGTTATAACGCAGAACGGTAAAATTACAAAGCAATATATAAGTATTAGACGGTGGCATTAAATCAACAGATCGCCGAATCAGTCGACAAAAATATCAACATTTAGTCGCGATATATAAGTGTTCGATAATTTTAATGTTATTTTATATATATATATATATATATATAAATATATATGTGTATATGTATATATATAAATATATATATATATATATATATATAGAGAGAGAGAGAGAGAGAGAGAGAAATGTAGTAGCACTTTGCGTGAAAAGGGTATGTAGAATAGAGCGGATTTAGAAGCAGGCGGCTGTCACAATATCTTCTTTGCGACAAAGTTATTGTGTTTTGTCGGTACTTGTGGGAAATATTGTTCTTTAGAATAACTTAAGAAATAATTTTTATTTTCTTTATTGAAATGTCGAAGTGTGTCGGGTGCGTTTACTAGTCAAACTTTTCAACCATTAAAGCTACATTAAAATAATATTCCAAGCTATAACAGATAATACGACGATCTGTAAAATGTTGAAGAGGGAAAAATATATTGGTATTTATCAGAAACTATTTGTTATGACCGGTTTTGTTCTACAAAACCTTGTCAAGTACCTTGTCCTTTTATAATTTATTTATAAAAGATATACTTAGTAAATTTTATGATTTTTCCCTTCCTTCACTAAAATTTTATGATTTTTCCCTTCCTTCACTTTGATGATGCGAAATACGAGAAACAGATTATGTGATTCAGTAATAGATTATTTCTAGGTATTATATATATGTTGGTTATCGATTTTCTTAAAAATATTGAAGTCTGCTTCAATAAAACTTTAAAAATATTTGTGGCTCTATAATTTTTTTTAAGACTACAAATTATTTTATCACAATATGGCTATGTAACCTTTAACAGTTTGTTTTTTGGTATAAAACACAAACTGTTAAAAAAATGATTTTTAGTCCTTCTTATGAAAGTTGCGTTACATGCCATTGGTTTCTTGTTGAAGTTACTTTCTAAAGAGAAAATGATTACATGATTTTAATATCACAACGAGGCCTTATGCAGTAATCCAGAAACGTTTGTTGTCGTCCATGAGAAATGACAGTGCAGAAACCTATATTTTATTATAGTTGTTCTCCGATGTTCTCTGTATTAAGTATCTTAGTGATACTTACTGGAGAACATCGGTCGGTTACTTTCACCGTGAGAAAGATAAGGGTTCAGAAAATCGTGCCCAATTTAATCACATTAGAAATATGTGCTTTAAATATTTGACGAGAGTTAAGAGATTATAAAAAAATACTTGATATTGATATTTTCAACCCCTTTTAAAGAACTTCATTCGTCAATTTATAATATAAAACCGGCAAATGACGACAATGAGGATAACATAGACCATACAAATTTGGTACGACCTCTTTTTCAAGTACAGTCATTGAGATGAATTCATTGAATTTTATTTGAGAATAAATTGACTTGTTTCTAAAAAAATAAGTTCTGTCTTAACGCAATATTATTACATAAATTGCTATTTATCGTATTATTTAACATGCGGTTGCAAAATAAAAATGTTTCAAAAGTTTGGTTGTAAATATATGTGCATGTTATTGCATAACAATGTTAAGAAGCCCAGCGGTAAAAAAGTTATTGTAATTCTAACACATATAATCAAGTTATGGAATGAAGCAGCAAGTTTTTTTTTTAGTTATATAACGAACACTGCTATTACAAATGGAAACATATAACATCATATAAGTAGGGCTTAAAACTAAAAAAATGCCTTCAGGAAATTGCAAATGGTTTATGTAATTTATATTTTATTCTAACTCAATAGTCAAAGTAACCATAGTAAAGAAACACGAGATTGAAGAATTAGCTCTTAAAAGTTCTATTAATTTCTATTAAAAACAATATTATTAACTGATTAACGTTTTTAATTTTTTTGACATATTATAAAATATATTTATATACATCTATCTCTAATTATTACCTAAATATTTTGAAAAAATGAGCCAGTGCTATATATGTGTGTTAATAAAATATGTCATGAAAATTTTCAAGTTTTTGCGTCTCATTATTTCTGAGGAAGACAGTATATGGAGGAGGAGGTCACAGTTTTATGGAGGAGATTTATGTCACTTGTATTTTTAATATTGCTATATCTATATCGTGTTACAGATTATAAAGATATCGAAGCGAGGATATACCTATCATATTGCTTCGGATCCTTCATAAAGTATAGTAATACTTCTCCATCATCACTTTCCCACCTCTATAACTCGAATAGATTTTTACTATAAAATTCATTAGAAGTGCATATTAAATAAATGTTTTACCACTTCGCATTTACTTCATCCCATCTACTTTGCGCCCGTAATGAAAATTATATTTGAACACAAAATCGTAATTGAATGTTTTTAGAAATAGATTTTATTAAAACATTATAACATTATACCAATATTCCCTGGAATAAAACAAGAATTAATTAACAACATCTAGGGAGGTGATTATTAACACAAAATAAACAATTATTCTTTGAGTAAACATTTGTTAAAAACATATCATTTGGCATAAAAAAACTTATTAAGCCAATTGAAAAAATGATACTTCACTTATACATTTAATACACACACACACACACAAAAGAACACGCAAACACGCGCACGCCAACGGACATGTGCACGAGCATGCGAAAGTTTGTTCAACACAACATAGCCAAGCACTGGTTTCAAAGATTTAAAGTATTTTGACCTGTCCGATTAACCTCATCCAAAGTGACCTCCTATAATTAATTGAAAAAAATTTAAAAGCCTTACTGTAGCAAATCTCAGATTAAATTCCCATTGTTTGGCAGATATATGTTCATGCTCTTATACTACAATGAAAAAACATTCTTTGAGAATGAAGTGGAAATATTCCGTTCAGCTACAACATGAGCTCACACCTTTTCTACTTCAAGGAAAAGCTAACGTGCACTTTGAGCTACTGAGTTCTCATCGTACAAACGAGAGGTTAATGTATATAGAAGGCTAGGAGCTGAAAAAAAAATTGTACCTAGACCAAAATATTATATTGGACAAAAAATACTTCTGAGTACATGATGGGATATAAATGGTGTTTAAACTCGTCATCGAGTTATTCATTGAGAACTTTCCTAAGCTACTTAGAGTACAATTAGAGTTAAGATTTATTGTGAGCAAAGTTTATTTTTTACTTGAAAATGCTCGACATTTCGTAGCAAAGAAACGCGTGAACTTGTAACTTACACTTGTTGAAAAACTATTTTTGTGGTATATGTAACTTCACCCACCGTAATCTCCACATCTTTTACCATATATTTCTCTCTCTCTCTGTCTAATAATTTACGCGACAGAAAATTTTAAGACAAAATGTCATGTCAAAATCAAATTTACCTGGTTTTTCAGTCAAAGAAGTCAAAGCAAGAAAGTCAAGCAAGGAAGATTAGCTCTACCTACACGTTGGCGAGAAGTGTCAGATGCCGATGGTGCTTATATAATAATTAACATTGGATTTTATTGATTACTTATAAAAAGTTGAAAAGTTTTTGCAGAGATGGTGGGTTTATAAATTGGTAAGTATTGTACTTACCGGATGTATAATGGATGCTCCTACAAAATTCAAATTTTAAAGCGAAAATTTTCCAGTTGCAATGAAGTTTAAAATTTAATAAATAAAGCCATGTCCATGGTGGATTGTTTGAAGCTGTATAGAGCATATTTTATTGCAAAAAACCTTTTCTTATTAAATATTAAAATAATTGTCTTGTTTTATGTTTAATTTCATCGATCATCCATATTATTGTACGAGTGTCAATATAATGACAAAGAATGTATTTTAATATAACATTATTTAAATCGAAAAAAAAATCTTTCATTCAGACGATGGCCGTATTACGAGGCCAAAAATTTCGTAGAATGCCGTGGAAGGAAGGTTAATTAATACGTGGTGTTATTTTTCCTTTTTGATATATGTTCCCTTAACCCCAATACATTTCTCAATTCAGTCATTATTTTATTTAAATCCTCAAACCTGTGTTTTCATTTTATCATGAAAAATTAGGTAACCTCTTCATTAATGTTGATTTTGTTTCCACAATCCTGGTTTATCCACAATCGCGTAATAACTCTACAAGCTGTTGCTTTTAAGACGGTGTAAGCATTCTTGGCAACTATCTTGCGTTGAATGCTGACGTGCCAAAATGGTCATGAGGAATATTTTAAATGATTATAGAAGATACTCCAAACAATTTTGCTAATTATTATTCTTAAATCAAGCATCTTTCAATACAAATTTTTTAACTTTTTCAACAATATCTCGACAGGCCTTCCTCAACGCGAGTCGTTTCCTGCCTTGCTTGAATAGAATATGCCGTTTGTGAAACATTGCAAGAGCCCGGGAAAACCGATGACTTCTTATTCAACACGACTTTTGGAGTTTTTCCTTACATTGTGCAAAACTTGGTGACAGCTTGAAATTTTGATTTTCTCCATAGCTTTCTTCTAAAATAAGTTCCTTGATCGATGATAGCTCAGAACTTAATGAGAGAAATAAGCTAAAACTTAATATTTACACTTACAATGAGTCGCCCATTAGCGACTATGTTGAAATCGTTATGTAATCAGTGCCTTACAAACATTGCCTTCTATTTTTTGTCCTAATAAACATAAAAATACACACACACACACACACACATATATATATATATATATATATATATATATGTATTGCTACATTTCAGTTGATTTTGGAAACTTGTTGCTCAAAAAATATCGTTATTAATAATTGAATAGTTTTAAAAAACTGAACAGAAATATGTTTTTCAAAATATGGCATAAAAAAGCAATAAATAATTATCGAACTTCTCTTTTCTGTCTACTTGGAACAATTTTAGTGTTAACCATTTTTTTATTTTGAGTATAATATTTGAGTGTAAAAGCGTGTAGTGCTTTTTTCCAAAATATAACTAAAATGTTAATAAGAAAAATAATTTATTTTTGCGAAAAAGCTCGTCATATTTTTCCATTTAAATTCTAAAATCATTAACAAACATGGTTCACTCTAAAGTCTTTAGAGAGAAACAGGTTCGATAATTGTTTTTTGGCTTTTTATTGCTTTTCTTTTAAAAAACCGTATTTCCTTTAAAAAAATTGTTTATTTCACTTTTTTTAGTCTTGTATTAAAGGAGAGAACATGATTCTAAACTTGGTTTACATTATATCTAGAATTACTTTTACAAATATTAACACTTCATTAAAAAAACTTGCCAGATTTCAAATTTGCAGGCCAGAACAGTTGAACTCTTCGTAATTATTTGTCTGTGGACGACTGAGCGCGCATCATCATTTGCTAATGTATCAGTATTGCAAAACGTCTTTTCGGCAAGGTAAGTTGAAATAATCCAATTTTCGACTTTCGATTCTATTCATTGAATTACTCCGATGGTCTCATTTTATCATGTCATTAGAACTATACACAACTGCCAAGTTTTACGATGGCAAAACAACAGGTAACGCAGGAAAAGTAAGTTTCCTCGATTGCATTACGTAGTTAGGTAATTAGAGGTCGAGCTAATAAAAGCGTAATAAAAAACTTTTAAGTGCTAAAAACATCTTTAAGTGAAACTGCTGATAGCAAAAAGCGTGATATCGGGCATACTTTCAGAATAATATCGGGTTCACATATTAACGCTCTGTATTTATAAAATCATTAGGACAACGTACTAAAATCAAAGTGAGGTATCATTCTCAGAGACAATTAAATGTTCAAAACTCGGTATCGACAAATAGTTGTGTCAATCGTGGCTCCTCCGTTCGGGTGGGAGTAAAAAATAAATCTCTAAAATTTTTTAATTTTAATAATATTTCGAATTACCAAAATTCATTTCGTAAAACTTCTTTGTCGAAAAATGAGAAAAATATAAGACGTCAAATTCTATTTTTTCCTGCAAACACTTATCGCAAAACATTTTCTTTCCTTACTCTTATCTTTGGAGTTTAAACACCAATATTCATGGCAGATACTAATATCTTTTCCTAATAAACATAATACGCAAGATATTAAAATGTCTTTTGAGGGAAGTTTAAATATATGGGAGAAAATGGCAGCACATGATGAAAATTTAAATATAAAAGTGTTTCTTCGTTTCATAAAAAGACAACACGAAACAACCTGATGGGAGTATCAGATTCCGTTCTAAAACTCGATCAAAACAAATAGAATTAGTCAATAAAATATCACATAATCTTAAACACAACTACAAAAGAACAATTAGTTTGAATAGACAGTAGCTTTAAAATCTTTAAAAAGCTCTTTTCATAAGTAGTAATATAATATCTGATTAAATTTTAATAAAAACTCAATAAATTTTCTTAACAAAATAAATTTCATTATGTAAGTGACACAGAGTCTTCTAGTACACACTTAGATAGGGATTAAGTATGTTGTACGACGTGGTCTACGTATCTTGTTTAGATGGTATACTTAAGCTTTAAAAGTAATAATCCCTTAAAAAGGTATGCGTATTAATTGCATTAAAATAAAGAAAAAGGTGTGTCATTCAAAGAAATTCAATCGAAATCACGTGACATTTTAGGGCATCTAGGTATCATGGGCGCATAGATTGGAATATAGTGTAATGAAATATATATTTGGAATATAGGGCGTTTTTTACCTGCCGCCATTCCGAAATTATTAGACTAATTTTATCAATCTGCGAAATTAACTATATATATATATATATATATATATATATATATATATCCAAAACTGTAAAGAAATAAAAAAGAGTCTTCATTTCATTTCACACAGGACAAAGACTGCATTCGAGCTAATTCGAAATTATAATTAAAACAAATAATTTACACGAGTCGGAATTTTTTCTACATTAAAGGTTAGGCATCTTGGGCGTTATTGTTTTAGGCTAAAGACTAATTCAGTCATTACTGAAATTTAATTAATTTGCAAATTCCAGAAGTTTAAAATTTCGTGCCATGATTTTAATCCTGGAAAATTATTAGTGTGCCTATATTGAATGTTTTTTATTAGCTCCATGCTACTGGAATAATCTTGACGTAAATTTTTTCAGAATTTAGATATGTTAGAGGCAATATAACCAAAGGGAATATTTTTAGAAGAATTTAAAAAATATTTCTTGATATATCGTGGAATAATAAAATAATATGCACTAAATATGTATTTATGGCTTCATTTCACCTATTATATAAAAAGTTTTAAAGTGCGAATCTGGCTGTATAGGTGGTTCCGTCCCTCGTTTGAAGTGATAGACTAATATAAATTTCCCAGCTTAGTAAGTATATAATTATTACATATTTAGTAAGTAATAATTAGTGGGGATATATAGCATATTATCGCAAATATCTAAAAACTGTGACATTCAAAATAATTGTTACACTTTGTCAAAATCCTTTATGCTGGTTCTAAGAACTTCTTCCTAACTATAAGTCCAGTAGTTTTGGAAATAAGGGGTTGAGGCATAATGTTTCGTACATTTTTCAATATATTTTGAGTTACGTATATATGTTTCAAAATCTATTATATTCTACCTAAAGTTATGGATATATTTTTGGATGTTAGCTATTGAGATATTCGGCACCGGCTGATATTCTTTATTACTCTGCTAAATTTAAAGTTCCTAAATCAAGCATTTTCTTAAAAAAAAAAGGGTTGCGATAGACGAACAGACGGATACGTGAGGGATCTTATAAGTTTTAGCTTTTGAGGTATGGACCCACTAACAACAACATTTGAATTATCCCTTTGCATCTAAACATGGATTATGTTAAGTACATAATTACTTGCCACTATTACTTGGGAAAAAAAAATTGGCCAATAAAAACCGAAAATGTATTATATTGCATTCAATATGCATGATTTCAAATCATGACATTCTTAGGTACAGGTGTTACCCAAAAACTTTCGGTTATGAGAAATAAATATCGATTGATAAATTAGTAATGAGCAGGTATTTTAAAAGTGGAATAAAAATATTGACAACCACAGAACGCTATCCGAAATGCGCATGATTGGTTTTTACTGGCACTTAATGATGTGTACATAAATAAATTTTATATATAAATAATTTAAAGTTATTATTTTAGTTCAATTAAAACTAAAGAAAATAAACAGTCACAAAATATTTCAAAAATGAAATTGAGAAAGCAAATTATTTTACCATAATATATTTAGTTACATTTATCATTACTCAAAAGGTTTTTGATATGAAAACTGAACATTAATATATCAATATCTATCGGTTTATGAACGACATCAATTTTTAATCTAAATTACATGTTTTTGCTTATATCAAATAATTTGAGTATAAAGCAGCTGAGCAGAGGAAAATTAGTGTTGTTTATCTGTTGAATTCTTGTGCATTTATACAAAAAAAAGATTATTTATAAGAGGTATTTAAACTGAAATGTCAATACTTAAAATCGTTACATCAGAATAATAAAACTTCAAAGAAACTTTCTTGATTTCTTTACTAATGAAACGAAATTTCTGTTTCGACTTCACTTAAACTTACTTTCAAACTTATACGTATAATATTGTAACATATGAGCAGAAGAGTTAAAATGGAAAATACAGTCTCATGAGCGCGGCCACTGACAAAATGTCGTCACCATGGGGTGCTGGGTTGATCACAAGACAAATGGCCTTAGATTGCGAGGGTTTTGATACTGATAAAACATTAAATATAGAATTTCAATTAAAATTTACTCTCGCACAAAGCTGGGCAATGAGCAATGATTTTTATTTTACATTTTACTTTGATGAAAACAATCAACTTTCCTAAAAAAATCAAGTGATATTCCTATTATATAAATATATTTAAATGTTAAGGTTTTCTAAAACTGGTGCAAAGGAAGAACGTTTTAATTTTCTTCTTGACTAACTCGTTTTTAAAATTAAGTGAAAGTTAATTTGAAAGTCGCTTCTAACAGCACCTATTCTCGAATATTTCACACACATAGGTATGACAATTATGAGACTATGATTTACGGACGGACAAGACTAAGACAATGGTTTATTTATGCTTGGTATATACATATATATATATATATATATATATATATGTATATGTATGTATATATTTATATATATATATATATATATATATATATATATATATATATGTGTGTGTGTGTGTATTTATATACAAGGAAAACATAAACAATTTGGATAAAAGTAAATTATCACTTACTGCATTTTAAGTTCAATGGTGAAGATTTGATAGAAAGACAAGGAATTAGATGTAAAATCAAGCAGCTCAACCTTGATAATTTAGATACCATATCAAATCTTCTTTTTTCAAATTATTTTAATTAAAACGTGTACACATAATTTAGGTAAGGTTACTTCTAATTTAATTTCTTCTTTACTTTATGGTTTCTTGTAATGGAAAATTTTGAATTGATTTTTATTTAAATGGCAGTAACAAACTTCTAACATAATTTCAATTGAAAGTAATATTTAGAATGCAAATTATAAAGATAAATGGCATGACCCAAAAAGGTAGACAAGTAATATTGTTACTTATAAGATCGAGTTAATTAATCGATTCGTAATGTTTTAGTACTGCTTGGTAAGTTCAAAGAACAGATAATTCACAAAATGGGAGTACATGTACAAGTTAGTAGAACAACGTAGAGAAAAAAAAATTGGCAATACTCCAGATTAAAGAACAGCACGCCCGAAATAAAGAGATAAGAAAATAAACTATTCTCAAACGTCTGAGGCTAAGCATCCTGTTTATGACTTGCGTCACACACAAAAGATTCTAGTAAAGAAGACGAAAGATACAGATGTTAGTTTAACACTGGAAAGAGCAACGACGTCAATTTCATTCTTAAATATTTTACAAACTATGTTTTTGTTTCTTTTCATATTTTATTACTTTTCCTCATTTGTTATTGTTAGCTTAAATTCATATAAAAAACTATTAATATTTATGTTGTATATGAGATTCTTTTACAAATGTCTACTAAGACCGCACACCGTCAATGTGACGGCAACGATAAGAATAGTACTTTTGTTTTATTTCGAATTTGAATTTTGGGTAAGTTGTTATTGCCTGGCTTGTTTACATTACACTTAGTAGACGTTGATTTCGTTTAGCGGGCAGTCGTGATTTATTATCAAAATGCGTTGCCGTCTCAATACTTCCCAAATAGAATAAGAACTGTCGCGATATCGTGACATATAACAAGATGTGTCAGGTAATGAAAGTGGTGACGATTTATCAGACAATCTTTGTGAAAACCGTGATGCAGAATTTCAGCCGGAGCAGGTCACTTCTTCATCTGAAGACTTTCCCAGATTCCCCTGCTACAGATAACAGTATTATTGTAAATTCACGTAGAGGACGCGGGATATCTCGTAGATCAATTAGCGGTGGACGAACAGGGCGCGGTGGACGTTCAGCTAGGACATCTTCGGTACTGGAAGTCAGTATGTTACAGGTAGCAAGTGCCAGCATAGAATGGACTTGTATTTCTGCAGACGCTAGTGAAATAGGACGTCGAAGTCAGCAAAATATACTTAGAGAAATTTCAGGACCTACTGCATACGCCAAATGATACGTTGAAAATAACAAGCCAATTTCTGTGTGGAGGCTATTTATTCATGAGTACATTCTTCGACGTGTAAAAGAATGTACTGAAAAGGAAGCACATGACAAGAGTCAAGATTACACTGGGAACTTATCCCCAGACGAGCTAGATGCATTTATTGCTTTGATTAATGCTCGTGGAGCCTATAACACGAGCCAACTAGATTTGAACATCTTGTGGTCCCAAGATAGGGGACCACTCGTTTTCAATAATACTATGAGTAAAAATAGATACCTAAGAAATCATGAAACATTTACGATTTTATATATGAAGCAAGCGTTCTGTTCGTTTAGGTAATGAAAAATTTGCAATTATTTCGGACATGTGAAACAAATTTATAGATAATTGTCAAATGTGTTACATTCCTGGAGAAAAATTGACAGTCGATGAGCAGTTGTTTCCATTAAAAACTTGCTGTTCGTTTTTACAAACAAACCCAATAAATTTGGCATAAAAATTTGGCTGCTGCCCAAAACGTTACAACTGAAGGGCCGAAACGTTACAACTGATAACTTTTTCACGTCAGTAAATTTGGCTTACTAATGGTCGAAAAGACTAGTATTGTTGGAACAATGTGGCGTGCAAGACGAGAAGTACCGCCAATTCGTAGAGCTATTCGTACTACAAGATATGAAACGTTTATAATGAAAACAGAGACCAATACAACCCTTACTGTTTATCAAGGAAAACCAGGAAAAAATGTTATTATTTTGAGTACTTTGCATAAACCCCAACATGAGCATAGCTATTGATCAAAAAAAGCTGCCCGAAACAGTTTAAAATTTCTTAATGAAATGAAATGAATTTTTAAAATTTTAAAATGAAACGAAATTTGGTGTGGATATCATCGATCAAATGGCATGAAAGTACACCGTAAGAGCTGGAAGTTGGAGATAGCCTGTTCATATTTTTTACAATATACTTGATTTAGCAGCTATAAACTCATGGATTCTGTACCGAAAATTCACAGGAATAAATATTTCTCGGTATGATTTTATCCTTCAACTAGTGAACGATCTACGTACAGAGTATGTGAAAAAAATAACTACTTCTGCTGCTAAGCTGCAACTAAAAGACAAGAAAGTAATTCTGAAACAAGCGAACAATGTATTACAAACAATAAGATGCGGCAATGTCAAGTCAATCATAATTGTAAAAAAAATAGAACATGTGAAAACTGCACAATCTGTAAAAAAGCTGTTTTTGGAAAATGTATAAAAGATTTAAAAAAACCATTATTTGTTACAAATGTTACTCAGTTTAAGTGCTAAAATAGTTAATTATTAATAAAAAAATAAAGTGATATTATTTTTGTTTCATTTTAAAGCAAAATACGCAATAAATTTATGAGTACTCTGATTGCATCTCTAGTGCCGTCAAATTGACGGCTGCCGTCTTCAAAGGTATGAAACCCGACCCTTCTAGTGTTAAGAACCATTAAGAATCACTAATTCTGTCAAAAATGTGATAAAAATAACGCCGTTTAATAAGAAAATCAGTCGAATTAATTGTGGGCAAAATTATAATTTATTTACCTCTTTGTCCATATATTTATATATATATATATATATATATATATATATATATATATATATATATATATATATATATAATGAGTAACCTACCATGGTCCAAACGAGGTATTAACATGAATGGAAACTCATTAAGTCATCTTAAACTTGCCGACGACTAAACATAATGATAAATGACTTACACCAGACTAGCTCGAAAGTTGGATTATAAATGAACATCGATAAAACAAAAGTTCTGACGAACCATCATACGTCACCAATCTTGATCAATGACATACCGAGATGAGGTGGACCGGAGAGTCGCGATAACCTGGAAGAAACACTGGACTCGTTTAGAAATTTTCAAATAGCTATTACCGTTGTCCATTAAGAAAAAAACCTTTGGACACGGCAATTTTACCATGTCTAACCTATGGGTGCCAAATTTTGATGTTCGATGCGAAAACGAAAAACAAAATCCGGTCAAAGATGAATGGAAAGAAAGAACATCGGTTTAAAACTCAAAGACAAGGTGAGGAATGCGGACATCCGCAAGAAAACCAATTTTACAGACGCTTTAACTTTCTCACTATAAAAGAAATGGAAGTGGGCAGATCACGTGGCTAGGTATAACGACCATTGATGGACTCGGAGAGCGGTAAAATAATCCAGACCCCGAAGAAAAAGAGCGAGAGGCCGCCCGCACATCAGATGGACAGATTAAATAGCGAAAGTACCAAGAAGTGGTAAATGGTGGAAGATAAAAAGAAGTGGCATGCCTTGGAGGAGGCTTTAACCCGAAAGACCACTTCGGGTCCTTCGGAGAAAAGCCTCATACAAAAATAATTTCTACTTATAATATAACGATATCACAATACAAAATATTAATGTAAATCATTATTTGAGATTCAATTAACATAATTAGTTAAAGTTATTTTTAACTATGTTTAACCATGTTAAGTCCTTTCTAATTATGTTAATAACTATTTATGATTTCCTTTGTTCAATGTAAAAAATTATGGTATTGCAAAATTTTGCTTGGAATTTAATTTAATAAAGCTTTATTATATATTAATAAAGCTTTATATATATATATATATATATATATATATACATGTATTTTATTTATGAATTATATATAAACTAAACTCAACATAAAAGAGAGACATGAAACGAGGAAATTTTTCGTGAAAGGAAACTAGGTATTTATACATACATTTCCTGTGTGAAAATTTAAAAGAAGCCATTTTAAGAATTTAGAGAAGACAATAATACAAACAAATCACAGAACAATACACAAGATAGAAGCGGTATTTGCCGAACTGTGTGAAAACACGTATTGTTAGAAGCAAATTAATTTTAAATGCGCCAATAACAACGCGTCATTCCTCTGCACATAATATTTATGGAGAGGTTAAATTCGTTCTCGTTTCCCTACGTTTGACTTTCATATTTTTATCTCACTAGTAACAAATGTTTGAAAAATTTTGTGTCATTCATAAGTTTATCGATCCCTCAAAATTATCGAGCTAAGGTATGTAGAAGTGTTATATTACGTTATTATAAAGTATCAGTTATATTTATGCACATATTAAAATAGTTATTAATTTATTATCTGCATGCAATGCATTTACTCATATTTGAAAAGTTTCCTTTTCCAGTAGTTTTTCTAGTGAAAGAGTTCACTGTTTATTTCACGCATTCTCTACTTGTGATATGTTTAGGGAACAGAAAAAATATATCCTACTCTGGGAACAGAGAATAGTTTATCCTTGAGTTTCATATTGTTTAAAAATTGTTATTTGTTTTTAACAGTCTGATGAAAATTTTTTAAAAACCTGAATTTTTTCGAACAATTGTGTATTCTAAAAAATTTTAATTTTTTAAGTAAACAAATAGTTGTGCGATTGATAATCAGGAAAGAGCCAATAAAAATAATGTGCAATTTGTAACGATAATGGAAAAGAAAAAATATGGGTATTTTTTCTTCATAAATGCATATATATTATAATTTTAATTTATCACAAATTGTTAAAAAGATATAAAAATAACGATAAAAAGCTAACGAATTATAAAATATCTTATTAAGAATGAATATAAAAAATTATAAATTTCGATTGTTTTTTTTTAATGTGTAGCCATTGTCTAAATTAATTACAAATAAACTGTTAACTGATATTGACAATATTTGGACTCTCGTCAAAATGAATTCGAGTTTTACATGGCTTTTTCCGTGATTCTGTTGGGTTTTAAAGTTTTATGGCTTAGTATGTTGCTACAGGACATAATCTGTTCTTTGTTTTGTCTTCTGGTTCAAATAGTTCCTAAAAATGGTATTTACAAATCATTATGGAAAATAACCTGATTTTTCATAAAAAATACAAGATTTCTCATGGGTCCGATTGATGATTTAAATAAAACTTTTACAAATTGTTTTTTTCTAATTTTCTTTATTTAAGAGTATAATTTTTATTCTTGTTACACCTAGGTCCAACACTATATATACTATTGCTTTACAAAATTAATATACATTACAATATCCCTATATTATATAGGCTATAACTTTATAAAAGTAGTATAAAATACAAAAGCCCTATACATTATGGTGATTTGTTTTAAAAAAGTAGTATACAAACAATAGCCCTACACTATATGGACATTTGCTTTACAAAAGTAGTATACAAACAATAGCCCTATATTATATAGATATTTGCTTTACAAAAGTTGTATGCAATACAATAGATCAATACTATATGGACTTTTTTCATATACTAAGCATTTAAAATGTTTAGTATATAGAATCTATGCTATTGACAAAGTACCCTTCAGCCATTAAAAACAATGAACATACTATTTAGTAGTTTAATAGTAATATTCTTATTATCCTTATTACTAGTCAGCATTTTTAGACTGCAGTATATATTTTAGTAAGCAAATTAAAACATTTAAGAAATTTTCAGACATAAATTATTATTTGTTTTTTCGATGGAAAAAAGGATTGGGTATCTTTAGTATCATTTCATGACTCTGCAACATTTTGCCTTCGTGGTTTTCTTCTGTTGATTGGTAATTATTTATTTGCCTTTTATACTTATTAGCTAATGAAACATGAAAGACGTTTACTTTTAAGATTTCGTTTGTTTCCGAGCATTAACATTAAATCTTTTGTTATCTTATTTGAGAAAACATTTGAGCTAGTTATTAATTTTGGGTATACTTAAATTCCATAATGTACAAACAATACCATATTTAGATTTTTGAATATAAATTATACCATAAAACGTGCGATGATCCTGGTAAACAATGAAAACATTCAATTTATTGAAATGACAGGGAAACAAAACTAAAATAAATAAAATAATATTTTAATAATATAATTTAATGTAATTGCTTAATGTGTAAACTAAAAAAATATGAATCTCTATATGTTTAAATCTCAACCAAAAACTAACTAACTACGATAATTTTAATTTATAATAACTCCACGATCCTTTAAAAATGACATTAAAAAATAACTTTTTTCGGGATATCGGGATACAATGAGATAATATAATTATTGTTAGATCTTTTTCTAATTTCTGCTTAGTAACATGCATACAATTTCTCCTTTTTATTGAATGATAAGAATACATACAAATATTTATTTATTATATTAATAAACAAAATTATATTATATGTTCAACATTTTTATTTTATTTAGTCGTTAATACATCCTAGATTTAATTATGTTAAAAAAACATGAAAACTGCATTAAGAAAATTAGAAAAACAGGTTATTCGGTGTCGTGTTCATAATCTGAAAAGGCTTATATTTAGTAGGTATAAAATAACATAGAAAATACTGGTTCCCAGAAATGTATGCAACAAATGCCATCAATGTCGAATTGTAAACCTTTGAAGCGCTAATAATATTGTAGTGCACAGTTCCATCTTCACTTAAAATATTTACCGAAGTGTTCCGGAGTTTGAACAATTATCAACCTTTTACCATGATATCATACTAAAGCAATATAATATATTAGAGGACATTTTAATTTTTATTAGCAAAATTAAATTCTGTGAAATTTTAGTGACAAAAGTAAATTAAGTATCTACGTTTCACAAAAGAAAATTATAATATGTGCACAAAGTTAAAATGTTGAACAATTTTGACAAGTCCGCAATCAGTTACGATATTTTCTTGGTTTTTAATATGTCATGTAATTATGGCACAAAAGTGGATTTTTGGGCCCACAATAAACAATGGATAGTGATAGTGCATCACTTATTGAGTTAGGTCTACGATTAAAGCATATGTTACTGCGCAGATAATAATATGTAATATAAATTCAACGAAAAAAAAACGCCTACTTACCATCTCTAGTTATGTTATATGCTTTGGAAAAAAAAACTCCTTATCGTAGGTAATATGTATGCAATATATCTGAAACTATTTGTTTGAGGATTCTATATCAGACAGTTGTGAAATTATTATCGCTTGACAAATTATTGCTAATATTCCAAAAAATAAAAATGTTTACCCACTTACCTCTAAAACTGCTAATGTTAAAATATTTGAAACGAAATATTATCACAAATTTACTCTAGGTTTACCAAAAAACTATAGCGGTGATTTTGTATCTCTATTGTTTTTTAAATTGACACTTTTTAAACAAGCAAATGAGGTATTAGGAAATATATTTGCATAGAGTTAAAAAGTAATGATTACATTTATAAATACTTTAATAGAAATGCTATATAAATGTGACTTTTATATGTACCTATATATATATATATATATATATATATATATATATATACATATATATGTATATATATATATATATATATATATATATATAGTGTATAGTAGGTATATTATATATTTCTTATTTCACTTTTAGGTGAAAGTATGCACGGAATTCCTGTGGTACGAATCCTGTTTGTACTTACCACATTTTTTCAATTTGAAATTAATTTAATAAACTTGTTTGTTATAGTGAGTATTTTGACGAGAGTCTTTAAGAACGCTTGTCGGGGTTTTTGAATTTATCTCCTTAATAAATAAGCCTATATTATTTTGTGTACTTTCATTTCTTATCTTCCCAGCTTACTTTTTCCATAACTTCTTGATATTTAATCGTATCTTCTGTACTATATCACACTTATAACAGATGGTAGTAATTTTTTTTATCTTTTTTAAGTAAATTTTCTTCGTACATTATCAATTTTCTGAGAGATTAACTTAGAAGCAACTAATTTGGAATCATATTTATTCAGATGCTTATTTGCATATTAGCAGAAAAAAAATTACTTTTACTAACCTTAGTGCTATAAATATCTATAATAGAAAGATGTATTACGAAAAATAATATTGATTTAATAGTCCCACATTAAGTACGTGTATTCTGGATTTATGTATAGCGAATAAGAAATCACAATGAAATTAATATATTATTTTGGAAATATTTATAGTGGGTGACAGACGTATGAGCAATTACGTATATTTATGACTTGACTATCTTTGTCAACCTTGTGGCAGCTTAAGTACGTGAAATTTAAATCAGCCAAATCAGTTCGTCAGCGATCCGACCGGTTTGAAATGTATTCGTAACCGTAAGCCGCCACTTTGTTTCGACAGGCGAACGACTCGAATATCATATAATATCAATATATCAATAATCGGTCTTGCACAATTATTTCAAAATGTCAGATTTTTGAACTTGGTCGCACGAATTATCAATAGAATTTATAGAAGCTTTTCAAAATAATCCATGTCTTTGGCTAATAAAAAGCAATGAATATAAAGACAAAAATATGATGTTTCAAACATACGCGAATTTATTGGATTTATTACGTAAGGTGCAAAGTATTAGTTCTGTATTGAAAAAAGTTTGTTCTTTACAGACAAGGTATCGTAAAGAGAACAAAACTATGCGCGATTATAAAAAAACACGTTCAGGTTCTGATCAAGTACACGTTTCATTATGGTACTACATCATGCTTAAATTTTTAATGAGTCAAAATGAAAGTAAGGTTATGATTTATACTATTGTGTATAAATGAGTAATTTTGTTTTTAAATTATGTAGACTGTAGCTGCGTGTAGTCATTTTGAAGTATATGTGTATTATATATGTAGTATATGAGTATTTTTAGTCTATATTATTATAAAATTGTAAATGTACTATATCTGTATATTGAATATATTTGAGGGAAAACTATCAACGATTAGTTTATTTAAATAGAATTATTTAATTATTTTATTTAAATTATTTTATTAAATTAGATTATTTAAATTATTTTCTGTTCAGCTCTTCACGTGTTTACGCGCATATCATGCAAAATCCACTGAACTATTTTTTATGCTGTTTTTACTATTTAAAAGATTAAGAACTGACTTAAATGTAATACTATTTATCTCGAAAACTTTCAGGAAAAACTGTGGGCAAAATTTTAGTATTACAATAAAAGAAATATTAAATTTGGTTTATGTATTTATAGGTTCATAATCTTTTGACGACCCAGATAACAGCAGACAGCAGCAATATGTCGCAAAAATGGAAGAACTATTCTCAAAAAATAGTCAAAATACTATTGATTCTCACATAATAATGTTACTGAGGTAAATACATAATATAATTAAAACATGCTTTGTTGCTATAGCTTTGCACCACTGATATTAAAGTAGCTCTCATACCTTTCTAGAATAATATTAGCATCTTGAGGGGGTTACGATCTTGTGAGAATTGATATATCTATTGACTGTCGTTGTGGATACTTACTTAGATGGCAATATGTATATGTTTTGTTGATTCATGATAATATGTATGTGTTATCTTGCAGTCACTTCCAAATTTATGGACTTTAAACTGTAGGAATCATCCAAAATACTATGAAGTTTTCTTTTGTACACAAACAATGCTCGACGCACAATGCAAAAAACATATTTTTTAAATTATTGGATGTGAGAAGGAATATTATTGCACGTTCCCTTTATTCGACAAATCTGGCGTCGCAAAAAAATTGTACATTTAGGCTTTTAAATAATATTGCACCTGAACGGAAACTTTCCTGGTAACCAACTCCGGGAGTTCGTTGACGATTTATTAAATTCAAAAACTTGCCAGTTTCTGTTGTCATGTGTTATTGAATTCTCCAAACGATTTTAACGGATAGTCGATAATGTTGGTGCAATTATCACTTATGATCAGTAACTATCAAATAAAATATAGTTTATATCGTATTTTGTTTTCTTTCGGGGAACCTGTTATTTTTTATCCAATCCAATACAGGTAACATTGTCATTTAGGTAAATTTTCGCTACTGACACTCTGATGCTATAAAGTGTGTACTAAAAAATAGGCTATATGGTGAAGATAGGTATTAAAAAGACAGGATTTTTTAAAATTCTTATTAATGATGAATAGAAGTCATGATATTTATAATGAACTAGGACGTTTTTAACGCCAGTAACCACAGTCCTTAGTGATAATGATTTATATTTCGTTCTACAAACGTATAAGCTCTACGGTTCGATCGGTTGGTTACCCTTTTATTATTAAACTGTGACGAAGTCAAAACATAGTGATGTTTTTGACCACTATCTTTACTTATTATTTATCTACTTTAATGTATCTAATTGATACATATGGCGGACTTATTGCTACAAGAGCAATCTCTTACAGCCAACTTTACTTATTTACATACGTATTTTGAATGGGCCAGTTTTGTTAATGAGACATCATTTTATCAATGTAATTCGTAACATTTTGTTATGTTAAAATAATTTTCAAAAATTCAGATTTTTTTATTTAAGCTACGATCTCGAAAACAAATTAAATAGTTGTAAATCTAAAATATTAAATTACTATAAAGTGTTAAATTTTACGTTCAGATATATGCATGAATTTTGTCAGTTACCAAATTTCTATTACATAATGTTTTTAATTCACGCCATAAACTCCAAGTAGCCGTATTTTTATAACGTTCTTCGTGGTATCAGTTCCTAACATTTTTTACGATACTTGCTATCCCTTACTTGATATCCCCAGATACTTGAGATCCCCAGACGAAAAATATAAAAACGAAATTAATTTCGTATTATCTAACCAACCACACATATTCCAAAATATAGAAGTGTTAAATGTAAACTACCCCTTAGCTCACAGACCAGTGCGAGCAATAATATTGTTGACACAAAAAAAGAAGTGCAGAGATAAATATCACAACCCAAACACTTCTCTGAAATGTGATGATTAAATAAAAAAATTCAGAGAATTGCTAAAATCTGACGAATCACAAAGCTAATTAGATCCAGCAGAAGACACAACTTTACAGTAATATTATGGCAATATTATAAAAGCTATAAATAAGGGCTTATGACACGTCGAAAACTCAATACGCAGACCAGTAAAAAATAAAAAAAATAAAATATTGTCAGAAAAAAAAACATTAAAGTTACTAAAGAAGAGACAAGAGTTACAGAAAAGTAAAAATAAAAATCGAACTACAAAAAATAATATTTCAGTACTTTATAAGCTTGTGAATAAATACATAAAGAAAGATTATTTAAATCATAGATACAATACAATTAAAAACACCTGGATAGAACAGGAAGTACGAAAAAGGCTTTTAAAGAATTAAGACAAAGTAAAACATGGATTGACGGTTTAAACAAAGATGGCAAAATATTATGTAACAGGAGCGAGGTTATTAACATAGCAAAATAATATTACAAAAACCTATATAGTGACAAAAAACACAACATTATCTTAAATTAAAGTACCTCACGTACAATTATGAATAACAATGTAACTCAAATAGAAGTGAATGAGATTACAAAAGCAATTCAAAAACTGAAATTAGATAAAAGCCCAAATTCTGACAATATTACAAATGAAAGCCTAAAGTTAGCCACACTGGTACTAGTTTCACCGCTAGCAAAGCTCTTTAACCTCATCCCAGCAACCGGTGTAACAGCCACTCGGTGGTCAGAATCAAACACCTTTCTAATCTACAAAAAGGAGACCCAAAAGAAGTCGGAAATTATCGACCAATTAGCTTATTCACTATATCTACAAGTACTGGAATTTAAAGGACATATTCAAGAGCAACGTACCTACTAAACTCAAAACTAAAGTGTTAAACTCCAGTCTACTACCTTGCCTAACATATGGGTGTCAAACATGGAAATTCAACAACCATATAACAAGTAGGATAATCACATTCCAGAGAGGAGTAGAGCGCAGTATGCTACAGATAAGGAAATTACAAAAAAATAGACACTCTAAAATTAGATGAACTACCAAAGCAATTAACGCACTAGTACAAGCTTGCAAAGCAAAATGAAAATGGGCTGGACATAGCACGCCTTCAAGACCAGAGATGGACGAAAAAAGTAACAACATGGGAAAAGGAAGAGGGGAAGACCTCATACTAGATAGGACGAAGACATTACAAGAATAGCAGGCTTAAACTGGATTAGTTTAGCCCAATCTAGAGATAATTGGTTATCTTTGGAGGAGGCCTTTCCCTGTGGAGGGGTTCTTGCAAATATATAAATAACGCATACTAAAATTACATTATATATATTAATTAATTTACTATGTACATGATATCCACATTTCTGTAAAATTCGATTTTGTGAACTAAGCTATTTGCGAGAAATTAAAGGGCTTTTTATTTTTTATTTTATTATTAATATTTAATCTACATAAGCTTTATTATTTCTAAGTAAAAAGAGCACCTTTTATCATCACATGATGCCAAAACATAATGAGAGAACTGCAGTTGGAAACATTTTCCCTCTCTTTTTTTTACTTTTATTAAAACTGTCTTTGTTAAATGCTTCGAAGAGATACATCTGTATTTTGTTTCTGTATTAGGTTCTGCTTTGTATCTGTATTAGGTTTCTGATCGTGGAGTAGCTTGTATTCATTTAATTTTATACTTGGGTTTCTTGTAAATCTGCAAATAATAAAACCATTAATAATTCACATTTAACATAATTATCCAAGTGACCAACTTTTCTATGTTAAAATTCCGTTTTATTATTCAATTCTTTTAATGGTTACATGGACATATTTTTGACGAGCAATAATGATATCGTTTTAATATGGATATTTTTCACATTTCATTCACATCAGAAATAAATTTTATCGATAAAACATTGGCACTTAGTTTACCATCCTTACTAATGTCGTATAAAACACATAACAATTTCTGTTAACGATAATTTATAAATAGTGCCAATTAGCAATAAAGTGAATAACAAACTGTAAATGTTATATATTCACAAATGATATGTTATGCCATCTTTTTCTAAACTTGATGTTCCTCTATGACTTCTGCATCTATTTTTGGCAATTTGTGATATGACGCGTTGGCGATTATAATCTATACGCAACTGACTTATTCGATTTTTCAAAAATAGTGCACCTCTCGGATGTTAACGTTAGCGGCATTGCCCGAGCACGGCGCTTCCAGTAATTATTAAGTCCATGACGCATATTTTACTGTCCGGATACAGTGTAGATATTTTGTGTACATATATTCTATAATGTAAACTATTTAGGAGACAGGCACGGTTTTCTTTAATCCCTGAAATTTTGATATCGAATGAAAGTATTTTAATTTCCTTCCAATAAATAAGAAATATAAGAGTGGAGACCAGGAACCAAATAAAAAGGAAAAAAATCTAAATATTTTCAAAGCAATGTGAACATGAAGAAATTGACATGCGTAAGTACAAACATACAAAGAAAAGTATAGTACAAATATATTTAAGTACATAACTAACAATTTAGAAAATAGGATTTGCTGTACGTTGATGGTATTTATGTCAGATTAGTTTTAACCTTTCGGAGTCAAGAAAAAAACAGTTTTATAAGTAAATATATTAAACTGTAGTTTCCTTGTGAGTCTCCTCAAGCTTATCTTAATCATTTAATTGAATAATTAACAGAAGCTTAAGAGTATTGACAATTCTAAGAATAGAATAGATTCTAAAAAAGTTCATAAGGTACAGGTAAAGGTATGGTAGCATATCCAAATTGGTCGTAAAGGAATATTATTTAGAAGTTTCAATTAAAATTGAATTAGACAACTTGGGCTATAAATTCATAAATAAAAATGGTGAAAATCTCGTCAAAATACCGTCATCCTGCAATTGGAAATTTATTTATATTTTACAAATACTTTATGTGCGAATATAGAGAAATATTAAAAATATTAGGCTAACTAAGGTTAAAAATTTTTATGACGATATGTAAGATCTGATAGCTGAAGAAAGAAGGCGCTATAATGAACTGTCCAGAAACAAAATTGTTTAAGATGTTAAAAATATTAAAGGACTTTGGGAAAAATGTTTAACCAAATTTTGAATATCGATACCAACACATGAACAATCAATTAAGAAATATTAAATTAGAAATGAAAAAGGTGTCTGCTTTCCGTAATTTTTCCCTTTATTAAATCAACAAATGGTACAAATAAAACTATCGTGAAGAAATAGTTGTAAATTTTCAATTCTAATTAATTGATTAACGCGGTGAAAATTAATAAGATTGTTACACTAGCAAATATAATAAGATTTAGATTATTTGTTATTTATATTTAGATACATAAAAAACTTGCGTATTATACATACAAGTCATTAAACCTATAGATCAGATGTAAAATAATATATGTGGTACGTAATATAACTTTAAATCTATTTTATTTGGTGTTAAATCTTACGTAAATATGTTATGGGATCCGTTTCCCAGTGCACTCATGATTAGAGTTAAGATACTCTAATAACTTATTTAATAACTCACAATAACTTACTTTATCAATAACATACAGGTTATGGTTTCAACATATAAACTTTACTAACTATCTACATACGTCTAGTAGTTTTTACAAGGTACGCGACCAAGCGGAGAAAAAATTCAAACTCGTAATAGATGTATTTTTTGGGATATATATATATATATATATATATATTAAAGAATATTTTTTCGTATAAATTTGAGTGCCTTTACTTTTTTATTATACGAATAAATAAAACTGATTAATAATTATAATGCTCTGAATATTTTTACTTAAATTTTAAGTGTAACTCACCCCACTAAAGTATCGCAAAAAATAATTAATAAATTTAAAGAAAAATTCTCTCTTATTGCCTATTCTCTAAAAACTCCTGTTATTGCCTCAAGCCCGTCTGTCGGTCGCAGACAAATTCTAAAGTTTTTGACCAAATTTCGAGACTAATTTTAGATTAATAATTTCAAGTGGTAAAAGTTTTTGACACTTAGTTTCCAGTTTTAAGCCCTGTTTACAAAACCATAAGCCTAAACGACATAGAAAAACGATATACATTCTCCTCTCCTATATCCTTTAAACTGTGGGTTTGAAAAAATCTTCACAAAATTATAAATTCTATTAACTGATGTCACATAGAATCATATTTTAACATACTTATTTCATTAAAGTTTAAATTTTTATAATTTTTTGTTTTCCGTCTCTGTATGTAGCCATTTTTCTCAGAAATTACTTGAGATATCAAGTTCAAATTATTATCGCATATTGAGTCCTACGACTTACGTCAAGAAAAATAGAGGTAATGTTGTGTTTCTTCTAGAAAAAAAGTACTGAAAAAAATCGGTCTATTTCTATTGTATAAAAATACATATATTTAACTGAATATTTTGCGGTAAAATATCATTTCTTAACATGAATAAAGTTGTAAAATATTGCTATTATTAGATCCGCCTGGAGTCAGTGTCAAGTTTAATGTGGCACTTATGTATCTTTACCCCACCGACAGACACACGTGCATGTAAGTGAGAGAAAAAGAGGTGCAGCTTGGCACCAAATCCATTTTAATCTAAACAAAAACCGTGTCAAATATTTATGATGTGAGTACGGCTTTGTATCACAGATTTAAAATTACTAGTAGCAAATGACACATAACTACCTGAAACCATAACCAAAAGACGGAGATCAACATGTAGCAGCGTACCTTAATGCAGTGGCCATACATGTATGAGTAAATACTAACGTATAAACATTTTCATATTTACTTAAACCTAAATTCCATTTATTACCTATCGGTAAAGTAGAAATGAAAAGTTTTGGTGTTTTTATTTATTTCATATCAGTTCAATATTTGAACTGATATGAGATAAATAAAAATTCTTATAAAGATTCTTATAAATTTTTAATTTTTTTATGATAAATCCTAATATAAAATGACATTATTATCTGATTCCTATTGAAGATAAGGTCAAGGTATTCACCCTTTTTTAATTGCATAAACGTTCGTAGTAATAAGTGGTTCTCGATGGCGGGAGAGGGGAAAGTGAACTCTTTGTGGTCATGTGTAGTTTCATGTATATGGATGTATGTGTATATATATATATAAATATACATACATATATATATATATATATATATATAAATGTGTGTATAAATATATATATATATATATGTATATTCCTAATTCGGATATTTTATGAAATATTTTCCTAGCCTCGTACATTCAAGTAATTCTAGACTATTTGTTTTACTGGAACTAGAACATGGTTTGCGTCGTGATCACAATTTTTGCTTTTAAATATTATCTTTAAAAAAATTTCCGAAATGAGTGTCAAAACTTTTATTACAATTTCTGAAGAATTAAATTATCTTAAAATTTTTTCACAATTTTTTGGAACTGTGAGGACACCCCCTGAAGAATAAATCATCCCACCTCTGTCTTTGATTTTATTGAGAGAAGCAAAATGTTGAGCTACCATGTCGGTAAATGCAATTGTTTTATTAATTACTTTATTTGCACCGAGTTATGTAAGTATTGATGTTGCTTCTACAGATATGCAATTTTCTGCGCTACTTTCATAAAGCTATGCACGAATTAAATTGTTTTTGTAAGCTGGTTAATTTTGTGAAGAGGTACAAATTGTAACTTTTATTTAATTATTATTTCAGAAAAAATGTTTACGTATAAAAATAAAAATTTAAAGTAATGCCCTATCCATGTCACAGATAAAATAAAAAAATACAGTCTCTCTTTGAGAAGCTACAGTCAACTCACCATCTGATAATTTCAGTCTTCAGTAAATTGTACATTTGGAAAAATGAAAACTTGTTTTTTCCTTGTTTGCTCCACAAAATGCCTTTTCCCATTAAGGGGCATACATAAACTTTCTGTTCAAAATATCAAAAATATTATTACTATGCTTTAACAATTGTGCTCTACGTGCACTCCCTTGAAATTAAGGAAGTTTTAAAATATTTTTACAAAATATCAGATATCTTAAAAATTCATATTTTATCACTGTTTATATATCTAGTAACTTTAAATTCACCCAAAGTGGATATAACATGGATAATAGAATATATTATTTTGTTATCATTTTCGGATATAAAATTTGATATTATGTTTGCTAAGATCACTGATATGCACGTTCCGCAGCCATGTTAATATTATTAGTTGCGCCAAAAAATGTTAAACGGCAGAGAATGTAAGGAAGAGAAACCAGAAAGGTGATAAAATCCGAACAAATTTTAACTATTTTATAGTCATAATCAACCTTACATTTTTCTGTTAAGCAAAAGTAAAATGAAAATAAATAATCGCTCTTATAGCAAGATATTTTCGAAATTTGCAAACACTTTTTAATAACAGCGAATACTTCACAATCTGTTGTCAATAGATACTTATTTATTTTTGAAAATCGTTACAACCTAGTTAGACTACCATTTCTAGTTATACCTAGTTGCACTATCATTTTAACAAAAAAAGGTCGAATATCTCTTATATTCGACCTTTTTTTGTTGAAATTATAGTGTAACTAGATTGTATCATGTCAAATAGCAAACGAAAGTATAAAATAAATAATTTTTTCTTTAGGGTAAAAATTCGCAAATCAAATCGCAGCAATTACCTTAATATGAAACTAATGTCCCATATGCTAAAAATTTGGGAAATTATCCTCGCGAACCGATTAAACAAAATTGTCGAAGTTACCCCGAACTAATGTAGATTCACCAGCGGAATGTGAACGACAGATGCAACACATATCGTAAAGATTCTGAAGAAAGACCTACATCTTATATTTACCGATCTAGAAAAAACTGTTGATGCCTTGACAGAGTGAAAATTCTAATGGAAAAATATAGATCACGGAAGAAAGACCTACATCTTGTATTTATTGACCTAGGAAAGCGTACCCGCAACATAGAATAACAACGGAGTGTTATGAAAAGCTAGAACGCCCATCAAACTAAAAGGTCGAGTTTACAAGCAAACAGTAGGACTAGCGTTGATGTACGAGTCGGAATGCTAACCGATGAGATAGGTGGAACAAAAAATACACGTTACAAAAATGAAAATGTTGCGTTGGGACAGGGGAATACAAGACGTACATTAGAGGAACGTTTAAAGTCACAAGAATTGAGAAAAAATTGTGGGAAAATACCTTGCGTTGGTACGGGCACGTTATGAGGCGCAAAGAAGACCAGTGTTAAAGGAGACCAGTGCAGTGTTAAAAATAGAAGAAGGAAAGAGATACCGAGGTCGACCCGCTGCCACCTGGAAGAGCACTATAGATAAATATCTTAAAATTATGCATTTGAACTCAATAACAACACACGATAGACTGCTGTGGCAAAAATGTACAATGAGAGATGACATCAAATGAGATATGAGACCATAGCCAGCAGAAAGAAAAAGTGTTTTAAACCTGAAATACGTAGAAAAATAGAATATATGTTTTACAATAAATAACCTAAAAGTTTCAAAGTAAACTAATCAATATCGTATGTTACGTACCTATGAAATATAATATCTCACAATTTCATATACTCCATGTATACCATGCCATGTCCATGTCCATGCTACCATACTTATAGGCAATACTTTTAATAATTGTTTAATCAAGTTTTTTAATAATTAATTTATGTAAATTTATAAACAACGCATAAAACATCAAATTCAATGAAGTTGATATAAATTTAATGAAGTTAACGAAAAATGAAGACGTTATGACAGTTTTGAATTAAGCAATATGTGGAGCATATGCGATTTTGCTCGCTATTAAAAGTAACGATGAAAATAAAAAATGAAAGTATGTCGGTCATTACAATTTTTACTAGATATTGTCCGATATTTTTGTGTCATCTACTTTCAACTATTGCAAACCTGTGGTTTGCATGTATGAGAGAAAGAAAAGATGTGTCAATAGTATCTTAACAGCGTATTCTACTTGATAACGATTAGTGATTTTTGATCTCTATCAGTAGCAGTATTTATTAATATTTGGAAATTATATTTTACTGCAAAAGTTCCAACTAAAAGTTGTAATAAAACTACGAGTATTTAACTCGTAGATTTATTAATTAAAAGTCTGTCAATAATTATTTCACACGTATAGAAAATTTAAACTTTGCAAATATAATAAATCTACTCGTCGATAATGAGGAAGTATTACATCACTTCCGGGCTCCATTATCAGACCCTTGTCACAATTTGTGACGAAAAGATTAATAAAAACGAACTAAACCAGACTAAACTCGATGGTTCTTCCCTTCGTTTTCATCTCCATAAAATCATTTAGGAAATTGAAAAGAATATTTTAAATCATGAGAGAATACACAAAATTTTGGTCTTTTTAATTTTGTTTTTACGAGTATAACATGAATAGATGCTCTATTCAATTCCTAGAAATCTTAGATAACAATTATGAAACAAGCAAAATATTTCAGTTTAATGCTCTAAAATTAGGAATTTACTTGGTTTGGTTGAGTTATACATTATATTGTTGACTTATATTACCCTCTAATTCATATTTATGTAAATATGGAAATGAAAACATGTTATGTAGTGAATACACGAATAATTGTATTACTATCATAGTCACCTACCTAGTCAATTAAATTAAAGGTAATAAATTATTGTATTTATTAGTACAAACTAAATAGATTTTACGATATATGTCATAGAATTAGGGGAATGAAATATCAAGGAGAATTTTAGTTAATTATGTGTAAAGTTAAAAATATATTGTTGTATGTACTCACTGAATACTCAATGATATATATATATATATGAATCACTGGCAATGATATATATAAATCAAATAAGTTCCTTCCTCAGAATTCATCGTTAGAGAGGGATATAATCTGAACAAAATTTCAAGTAGATGTAGGAAAGAAAATGTGCAAAAATACGTTCATGTTTTTAAATTTAGATCTTTGATTAGTTTAACACTCTGCGGTCGGAATCCATGTGTAACCTACACTTGTGTTTTCTCCCCTACTCGGAGCAAATTATCGAGTGCCTTTTATTAAGGGTAAATGCATACCATGAATTGACCATTAACTTAAAGTGCATGTGTCACATGTACTTATTTTTCTTACTCCCAGATTTTTTTGCCTACATTAGTTTAAAATTTTGAACTTATACATTTGTAAGTCTTTTTCTAGTTTTAAATATTGAATTTCATTGACAAAGGTATCATTCTATTGGAAAAATGAGGTAAGATGTCTGTTCTTGACACTTAACATTTCAGAATTTGTACCTACTAAATCATATTTTGTTATGGTAACGATTTTTTATAAGCACCTGTAAATTTGATTGCATTATTTTAGTAAATTTGGAGAGAATTATTGATTTTTGTTTCAAATGTTTAAATGAAGTCTTTGAAATAATTACCTATTGAGACATATTCCCAGAAAAAAACGTTCGAGTACATAGTAAGTGTCTATGCGAATTGTATTTGGTATTTTATCTCGGGCGTAACTAATTAACTTCTTAATGAGAGCAGTGCATTAAGTTCGTTAATTTGCGCTATAAACTGAACTATGACTCATAAACTATCGTGAATTTTTTTTATAATTGTAATTTTTTGTAGAATGTAGACCCAATCCATTAAATCATTAATTTATTAAACTGATATAATAAAATAATCCCATTTAAAATTTCATATTAGAATAAGTTCAATGAATTAGTCATTATTATTATCATTTTACCCAGGTCTTAATTTTAAAAAAATAAATACATTAAGATTGAAGGATTCAAACCAGGCCATGCTTCTATAACTTGCATTGCCTTTTAATGTACATTGAATTTCTCAATCATTCAATCACAAAAGATTAGGTAATAGTAAAGAGACGGGTGAAATCTTTACATTATTCATCCGTCTCAAATCCTTTTACAACTTATATTTTGTTTTTATGTCTTATATGACTCATCATTGACATTTCGTCTATTCTACCATAGAGTCGCGCGCATAGAGAATGTTTAACCTTTTTAATGAAGTGCGCCGGACTTCATTTATATCTCTTATTTAAATAATTTTTTTTGTTCTGTTGGATCAGTTTTGTTATGTTGAGAAGATTTGATTCACATTTTTTATATCCGGTACCTATTCTCAAAACAGTTTTTGACCATTTTCCTAAAAAATTTCTGGTTCATACCAGTCTTTAATACGTCTATTTTTTTTCTCTTTAACCGATTACCCTTTTCAATATATACAGAGTCTTCTGTTTTTTATCCACCAACTATACTTTGCTTTTGGCTTTATAAAATACATGCCAATTGTATTTACAATCATTAGAACCGAGAGGGTTGTGACAGGTAGAGGGAGAAACAAAAGAGTTAGATTAAAAGGATTACATTTAAAACCTTGGAGTAGGGACAGTAAAAAGAAGAGTGAAGTCAGATTAAAATATCCCTTAAGTAAATGTAAATGTCACTGTTACAGTCATATTACTGAAAAATAAATAATGAAAAATGAAAATGCTAAGTTAAGTAAAATAAAACAGGATGATAAAATATGAAATCATTTTTTCATCAATGGTAAGGAAAAACAAATTAAAGTAAAAAGTCCCATGATTGAGTACATTTTTTTTTATATATTCTACTTTTAAAGATAGAAGATAAGGAAAATATATGGTTGGAAAAATTCTTCCATAAAAATATTTTTCTGTCTAACTAATTAAGTCCATATAGTTTGGTATTTATTAAATGCGAAATGTAATAAAATGAAGTAAAATTAGAAAAAATGTTGTTTTCTTTCAATATTTGAGGTACTCGTAAATCGTATTATATTGGTCCCAATAAAACCGTTTTCAAATACTTTTATATTTTAATGAAATTTTCATGAAAATTCCAGACTGTAAATAGTTTTCGTAAACCTATAGTAAAATTTTGCAAAATATGCTCAAAATATTACTTTCTATTGATAATATTAGGAAAATTGAAGAAGTTTATACTTTATACTATATTTTTTGGTAACTATGACTATTAGTTCATTACAAATTATTGATTCATTTGAGGAAATTGATTTTCGCAAAAAGGTTAATACCCTAAATTTAAGAGAGATGGAACTAAAATATGTCGAATTTATCTACATAGATTTGTTAAATTAGGATATTAAATGAGATAAATTTAGAAAAAATATATGTATAGAATGCAATTAAACTAGAGACAAAATATGCATAAAAAATACCATTTTTATGCTTTAAGAAAATATATCATTTTATATTTAGTCTTATAGCGATTAGTCGGCATTTTAAATATTTTCATCACCGAGTAGCGATTTTGAAATCAATAAATTATTGATAGCGTTGGAACTAAGAAAGAAAATATTCTATCTTTTTCACTTTCTTAAGAATATTTAATGAAAAATAAGTCGTCATATTAACGATAGTTTCAGCCACTCGTTTCGATTACATAAAAATCTGATGACCTTTTTACTTGCGTAAATACTTTAATGGGAGAGATAGCAAGTATTTAACAGACAGAGAGATAGCAAGTACTTTTGAGAGAAATAACATTAGTGAATAAAGATTCTTATCTATAAAATCAATTTGAAGTGTTCTCCGAATTCGAGTGTATCCGAAAAGCAAAATGTATACTAACTGGATACTGAATGAACTATAATTTTATAATAAATATAACCAAGAAAGAATCCATTATTGTTTGGTATGTTGTTTTTTGTGAAACTTAGAACCATTGAGAATGACGAAAGGTCGATCGGACCTACATATAGCCTACGTGCATACGTTTAAATTAACAAAAGTATATAAATAAGTCAAAAAATTACATGTGGTATATTTTCTAATTTTCGAAGATTAATTTTACTTCTGTTGTGATAAATTTATTTAAACAAAATTATCAAAAATGGCAAAAAATGTCATCTAATTTTTCTTATTTCCAAACCTACAAATACTGATAACAATTTTAAATTAACAATTTAAGTAATTACAAAAATGTTGTTTCAAAAATCCTAAATTAATTCTAATATTTTTCGAAGATATTAATCACCAATAAAAAAGATAGGAATTGCAGTCTCGGATACTGTCGAAACCATTTCCATGAAAGTTGTGTGTGTTTGCGTGCGTGCAAATTTGTAAGGTAAAAGTGCGTGCGTGCGTGTAATTCGTCCCAAGTGGTTTTATTTTATATTTGACCGTCGCTCAAAACAAAGTGGGTGTTTATTTATATAAACTGTGGGTATTGTTTAAAGTGATTATATCTTTCGGAGGATACATCGTTTTCAAAAATGTATTTAAAAAATTTTAAAAAATCGTGGTACCAACATTTTATTAGATCTTTCAATTCAATAATTTTAATTAATTTTTTTTATTCAAATAGAGTTGTTCACGAATATATTATGCAATTTCCGCTTTTTTTGCCATCAAATTTTTAAAAGATATTGAAGAATATTTTATAAATTTTATGCACTTATGGATATACGCTGGACCCGGTTTTTACTGATTCTTTTTGCCATTTTTATAAACGAATTAATTTGTAATTTCTAAATTACGGTTTAAACTGAGTTAAGAACCAAATGAATATATATATTATAAAAATAAAATTACGAATTCAAATATTTTTTTAATACGTTTTTTTGTAATACGTATAATTTTATAAGATGTCTTTTGACATGTACACCTTACGTTTCGTATTTAAAAAATATTATAATAACGAATTTAAAATATATTCGTTATTATAATATTTTATTTTCACCTAGCGAGCAGTAGCAAAAACTGTTATTTAGTCGTAGTTCCATGAAATTGAAATAAATGAAACAAATTAATTTTTCTGAAAAATTCAAATGTTATTCCTTTTATTTAAATATATTCCAATTTCAATATCTTCTAAATCTGACGCAAAAGAAGAACATTTTATTCTAACTTCGACTCAGTTATTTTCAAGATGAACTGAAAATTAATTCGCAAGACGCTTCAACTTCTTATACCACCTATTTTTGGAATATTACCATCGTCAACCGTTGTAAGTACATTATGATTTATCAAAATTAGTTAACAAAAACAAAAGAGAACATTATAAAACGTAGACAAGTGTTAGAGCATTTTGACTAGAAGAGAAAACAAATATCGTGCGCCAAAGAAGCTCTGTAAACAATTTCAAATGAAACATTTCATTTTCTAGATATTATATTTATTTAGAGGCACTAGGTGTAAAATATTAAAGAACGGCTTAATTACTTATAGGAACACGTAGAAAGCAGGGTTCACTAGTTATACACTTCTCATGAGATGGTTGATGTATTTTTTTGTCTCATTAACACTTAATTTCTTTGGATATTTTTATTAAAATGCAGGTATCTATAAATTTTAAAATTTTTAAAGTCATAGTTGAAAATTTGAAATGAAATTAATTATTACACGTCAAATATTTTATAAAGGATACTTAAAATGTAAAATATTAAGTAAACCAAAATTTCATTCTAAAATAAATGTCTAGTAAAGATAATTATTTCCCCTCTTTACATCAATGGAGAATGTTGCCAACTTATGCTATTTATAGAGACCTCGATTAAGACGTAGTAAAATTTAAAAAATACGTCATATTATTTTACTACGTATTAGACGAGATCTCTCTACGTCGTATATTATTGCAACATTCCGTGCATATAGGTTTAAAAATGTAGAAAATACGAGCCTGTAATAAACGGACGGATATGAAGAAATTATATTAGTTGTTTTAAGAACTCTAAAACTATAATAAATTAAAGTCAAAACAGGAATAGCTTACAAGCAAAAATGGACAACTAAGTCTTTGTTTTCTTTCATACATATTCTCAACGATTAGGTTTTTCTACTTACAAAACTGAGCAAAAATTATTTTAAAACATATTTAGGATTTGTTCCTCAATCTAAAATTTCTCCAATGAGTATTTAAGCTATAAGCTCGCTTAAGTATATAAGCTCTCAAGAAAGTGGTAATTGTATAATGCCTAAAATAATCATATTTCACATTAATCTGTATAACACCAAGCAACAAGCGAAATTTTACCTTTTTAATGTACGAAATTATACTGAGCTGAATAAAAAAGTAATAGCACCAAAAAGTTATGACTTTTATGTTAAAATGCAAAATACCTCCAAAATCTATAAATATTATTAAAAACACAATCTTATAGTTATGGACACGTATAATGGATTATATTGCTCTCCCCGTATCGTCTTTTTCTCAGAGTAGATATAAGACATAACAAAAATAATTTCCTTTTTTGTATAACTGGCATATTATAAAACGGGCATTTCATTCAATCTAGATAGTGTAGTTAGTAAAAAGATGTTTGATATCACAAGATTATGCGGCGAATACATTGTCATTCTAATAAAGCTCTCAGTCTCGTGATTCTCAGTGTGGTTTTTCTGCTCTCAGACTTACCCACCAAATATTATATGTAGAATTTTAACGTCGTTTGTCATTCAAGACGATGAATAACTTTTAGTTTTTAAGTTTTCGTCAAAGTGGCAGCAGTGAATTCCTATGTTCATATTTCGGTGTATTATTTTCTTGCAATGCGTAAATAAAAAGTCACCAATTAGTTTTGATAATTAAAGCTAAAATGTTAACCTTCGAAGCTTTATCTTATCAATCATAAAGAATGTCTAGTTGTCAATATTGAAATTGCCTTTCACAGCATCCGACCAATATCGATATTATTTGTCAATAACATTCGTTAACTGTGGTTGATATTTGATACCAGGATATAATGCGATATTTGATACCAGGATATAAACGAGTGAAAATAAATAACTCAAGATGGAAAAAAACGTAAAGAAAAATTAAACTATTCGAATATAAATAAAAACCACTTACTCTACTTAGAGGCCAACAGTGAAGATTTTATGAAGACACATTTAGAAGCAGATTCGTTTATAAAAATTATCTCAAAAGTCGGGTTTACTTAAATAAACTAGAGACTGTACTCCAACTTAGGACGAATATTCTTTAAGAAATAATCAATAAACCCCGCGCCGTATGTCAAAAATTACTCCAAAATCTTGGTGCTACAATAGAAAAATGCCAGCGGCGACATTTTACGGACATTGGGATAACATGATTTTTAAGAAATTATTTCCCATTATGTATATTCGTCTAAATGTATATTTATTTTAACAAAATTTGGTTTCTTTTTCAAGACATTGTCCAAACTGCAATAATTTAGGGCCATCTGCGTAAATGTCGATCCACGTGTAATTGAATTATTACATGGAATATATAGTTATTCCATTGCATGGAAAGGTGAATTAAATAAAAAGCCTTTAAGGATTACTTTCTAAACCGTACATTATCATAAAAAAAATTAATTAATTTTTCATTTATTCAATTATAAGTAAAATTTATGGAAAAGAAAATTAAGCACGGGAATTGTTTTAGATCAGGGTACCAATTATTCCCAGCAATTTTCCCTATTTGGCAACAAATTGACTTGAATTCCAAAAGTATCAATATGCAGATTAATTCTGAATGAGCCGTAATTATAAGTATTTTACTCATCTATTTCTGGATATATTTGTCTTCCAACCGTAAAACGCAAGATCACGTCCATCACTTATATGAAAATTAATTTCTTTGGGTGAAATTTAGGCTCGACCTGGTAAGAGAAACTGAAATTACCATTTGCCTCGTTTGTTTGGAAATTAAACTAGGTATTAACTGCAGAAAATTTGTACACACTTTATTTTTGAGTTTGGTAAAGTTTAAGCTTTGTTATTATTGATGAATACCCAGTAACTGTGTCGGGCTCTAGAGCGTATTATCGAAAAATGCAATCAATGGTTTTCAGTTTTAAGGGCACTTAAATTTTATAAAATTGAGTTTTTGGTCGAATATGCTATCATACTGAGAAATGTGGAATTATGAACGTACTGCATATGTAATTAAACGAATTATTAAGTGTTCCATAGGTCTAAGTGTAATTAATTAACAACATGCGACGAACGAAACAAATTAGACAAATATACGTTTAGCATTTTTGATAAAGGGAGAATGAATTGTCCTAATTATTTAGTGCAATTTTTAATACTCTTATTCTTTATTGTAAAGACAAAAATAAATTGAACTAACTGATTTGAATCGCTGAAGTTAAAGTAAACTTTATACGATACTACGTGTATACGAGTTATTGACCTTATATTTTGTATATTTAATAATTTAATTACACCTGCATTTTTTTTTAAAAACTCAATTTTCTTGTGTATCACAATTATAAATAAAGGTATAATATTTCAGATTATTGACATAATTTATTATATTAATGTAATATTACTGTACTAAATTATGTCAATAATCTGATGGAAATCGGTGTAATACAATTTATTAAGTAATTGATTCCAAAATTATTTTGGTAAACATGGATTATGAGATTAAAGAGATATAGACGACCAGGTTATTGCGCCTATTAAATACTATTTTAAGCGCAGATATCATCCATTTAAAAGCGCAGTAAAACCGAATTATTGTCCACGAAAACGTGGCTACGGCACCTTAAGTCAATGCGTGCGACATATACTTGGCAGGATTTGATTGCATTATGTTAGTGATAGCAAAATGACATATATAGTTTCATCTTAAGCTTACATATGTAAATATATATATGCAGATATATATATATATATATATATATATATATATATATATATATATATATATATGTATATGTATATGTATATGTGTACATATATATATATATATATATATATATATATCTCAAATCTCTGATTTTTCGATTTCAAGTATTGACAATTTTACCTTTATTTAACTTATTTGTAAGTATTGCAGGTGAAATACAACTATATAATATATTTTGGTATTCAAATACCAATACGTATATTTTAAGTAAGTGGTATTATTCTTGCATTTTAGACATATTTTTATTTATTGAGATCCTTGTAATAAAATAGCTATAATAAATGTGAGAAAAAACATACAAATTCCAAGTAAATATACATGCCTACCAACAATTATAAAGAAAAAATAATAAACCGATTAAGAAAAATAATGAGTAGTGATAAAAATATTGATAAATAACAAAGTAGAGAGTTCAGAATTTTGGGAGAAAATTGCCTCACAAAAACAGCGCCTTCTTCTGAAACGAATATGCTACAACGTATTTCTGAACAAAAATTTAATTGTAATTGTTAAGTTTCATTATATGAAAGAAAGAGAAAGAAGTTGAATAAATCTTCCACAAAATTTAAATTCAAAATATATTATAATATCATTTTTGAGAGTGTGGTAATAATATGTTTGCGCCTGTTGATTGATTGAGTTTTACACTTTATTTTCTTCGAATTAATTTTAGTTTCACAAAAGTATATAAGCTTTCCATTTCATCCACTAAAATTAAATCAATATCTAGGTTTATTGATATTTTTATTATTCTATTGAGATTAATATTTCCCTAAAATTTAATGTCAAGCACCTGCGTTAATTAAGTCAAAATAAATTGCGTCATAACCGTTTTACGAAAAACGTTTATTTAGTAACTAAAACGTGCTTGTACGACTAAATTTTTGAGCAAAAAAAAAATTAGTTTCCGGTGGGAATTTAAATTCAACTTAAAGTTTTCTATACTAAATTTAGAAACGGAAAATATGAAGAGCTATGTAATAATATTATGTATAATCATATTAAAGTTGGTATTTTAATGTAGAAAAAGATATAAGTATTCGAGATCATCCATCCAAGATGAAGAGGGACATGATATAGTACAACTGTTCTCATCTTGATATTATATTATTATAGAAGCCTTATCAAATAAGCCACGTTTGAACGTTGCAAAGTATATGTTACCAGCTAAGGAATTTATAAATTCAAATTGTTGAATATTTATAATGTACATGTAACATTTGCAAGAAAAAGAAGAATATTATTTTAATCTGCATTCAAAATTATATATCTTCATAATGCGTGATTTTATTATTATTTTAACTCGTAGTAATATTCCGTTCGTAAATTTCTCTCAACATATGATAATTTGTACTTAGTATCAAAACTAAAACGCACTATCTGTTTTAGTTACTGTATCAACAAAATATATGAGAATGATTTTTAAAAATGTATACGACTAATTTTTATAAGCATTAAGTCAGTAAAACGTCTGAGTTATTTAAAACCGTTCAAGTATATTTTACCGCTATGTTTATACTGTGGTATAGGGTATGATTATATTAAATGTTAATTACTATATAACTATTTTATAACATTAGCAGATATCAAAATTATTTTCATACGACTTTCCACCGAAACATATTGCAGATAATAGTGATTTTATTAACAAACTAACACCTATATCAATTGGTAGATTAACAAGAAAATTCAAAGGGTTTTCGAAATTATTAGCAGTTGAAAACTTTATAAATTAACAACCCTTGAATGAGATCAATATTCTCCAGGTTTTATGGAGAGTAACAAAAATTGAAACCAATAACAGCTATCTCCTTTAGTAGAATAAAATTAGTAGCACTTTTATAGGCGATGATCGAGCAACACTATGTAAGTACTAAATACATAATAAACCTAAATATTAAACAAAATACTAAAAAATTAAAACATTGAAATTTTCGTACAGTATACGTGTCAACGTTCCTTAACTAGACAATGGCTGCGATATTTTTGATATTATTTAGTTGTTTTGGTGTATTTTCGGGAACTTTTTAATAAAATAATATGCAAATTATGATAAAAAACACTTTATTAATATTCCGTAAATGAACGGAATTACCTAATTTCGTTCAAAAAATAAAAATGACTAATTCAGAATAAAGACCACTCGAAATTTTGATGTTACTTGTATAAATTATTAGAAATTTTCAATTATAATAAAGAAAATAATTTTAATTCGATGTATATATATTCAATATTTTGACAAACCTTATCAGATAACATAATTATTAACACATTTTACACGCAAAAAAATTTCTAATTTTAAATTACACACATATTTATGGATATTTAATAGATCTATGTAAAAATTCGAGAAGAATCTAAATTTTCTCATAATTATCATCCGATAAATACAAAATAGTTTTCTAGTCAAATTTAATTTTTCAGTAATTGTCTTTTAATACTGCGCATTTATTCCTTAGTCTAATTTAATCAATTCAGTAATTCTAATTTTATGCTGCTAGAGACAAACAATTGAAGAAAGCTTTTTTAATAGGTTATTCATTTTATATATACATCCGTTCCCTTAAATATATTAATAATTGCTTCATATTTTATTAATATTTGAAGTTTGAACAAATATAAGCTACAAAAGAACGAAAATAACTTTAAACCTCAAGGTGAAAATAAATTAATGTATTCTACAGAGGCGTCCTCTTAAGTAAAAATATATATTTCATTACGCTAGTGCCTCTTTAAGATAGGGTCTGCCCTTTATAATTAATTCTAATGTGGTTATCCCTGCCAGCGAGTTGTCGCTCAGTGGCTAATTATAGAGTAGCAAGTGGCTCTGATTGTTTGGTCGGAGGAAACTATGTAAATTTTAGCAGATTGTTATATGTGAGATTGTTAATTAAATCACATTACGAATATTTATAAGTTATAATTTCTGCTATTGTCTACTATGAGATTTGAATTATAAATAGAAATACTATTGAATAATTAAGCAATATTTAGGACAAAAATTATATGAAGAATTTGAAGAAAGGCATACATCCGCTTTATATTTAATATAATAACATTAGTTACATTCCACTGTATAATAATATGTACTATACATATTTGATACGAAAATATTAATATTATGTTCACATATAAATGTGTAAACAACTTATCTTAGCCTTCTGAATGAAACTGTAGTATATTTATAATATAGAAAGAAAAGAACCTGCACCGCCACCTAATAAAATTTGCTGGAACTTTTATTTTAATTAGTTAGTCAAAATATCTGTCCGCCATACTAAGCGATAATTGGCTAAGGAAGTGACTTAGATTTTTTTATTGTTCATTTCAAGTGGACGATGGTGTCGGTACCGGAATCGCCTAGTAAGTTTATTTACATTTTTTAATGAAATACTACGTTTTTTACAAATATTTTGGTAGTTCTTCTTAGTTTAGAAATCTTTTTAATTACGTTCCCAACGTAATACACCCGCAAAAAAAAGTTCCCAAACTCAGATTCATCAGGGCATTCAGATTTAGAGAATATATGATTACTAAAAACATACTGACCTCGGATTCTGAATCTTGCGATGTCATCGAAGATCTGTAGCCAAAACATAAGAAATGCAAAGTTATAATTCAACCAATACCAGCTAAACATTCAAGCAGCCACAAAGTAGAACATTTAGTTGTTTATTTTGATAAACTAAATAGATGTAGAAATTCTAATTGCAAAAAACATACCACCGCATATTGTGTCAAATCAAAGATTTTTTTTCCACTTTTTGGGAACATTTAGTTTTAGAAATTTTTTTTTTCATTATTATCTGTCGAACAAAAGTACCTGTATAAAATTGTAGCAAGTAAAAATAAAATAAATTTAAGCTACACGAATATGGCCTTGTTTTGATAACCTGGTTTCCCTTGGGAACTTAGAATTCCCATCTGAATCTTATTAAAGTTTAAATAAAAAACAGGATTTAATTTTATTTAATTAAATCCCGTTTCTTTATTTAAACTTTACTCATCTTCTATTATTTATTTCAATTTTCGAAATTATAAACATGTGTACGCATTGTTAGTTTCTTATGTTAAATGCAAATAATAAATATTTTTGTAGCCGTATATTCAATAATCTCTTATTTTGCAACAATTTGATATCATGGTGAGCGGTTAAAAAATATGCAGACTACAGAATACTTCCGTAAAAATTTTAAGTTGAGGTGGAATTGTACACCGCAATGTTATTAGAAATTAAAAAGATCAAAGTTCGAAATCGGTGACATGTGTTACCATATAGTTTCGGGAACCAATCCTTTCCATGTTAATTTATACTAACGAATATAAATTATTTGCATTTTTTATACGACGCCGAATAGTAATAAATTGTTTTTTTTAAGTTTCTTTCATATAGTTTTTGCATTTTGGTTAAATAACTTAAATCTTGCAGGTACTAACGGCACAATTAAACATAAAACTTTTGAATATATGAAAAAGGAGTTTATTTACCAAAATAACAAATAAATATTTGGGTGATCATCTATTATTAATTAGCAATGTTTTAAAATAATGAAAAATTTTCGACATGTTATCAAATATGATTTAAGGAAAGATCCAAATTATTATAATAACTCGATATATTTTAAAAAGAGATTAATATAAAACTTATTTCTTAATATCATTTGAAATAGATGGTGGAGTCATTATAAATCAAAATTATCGTAATGAATCTAATTTTAGCGTAGACTTTAGACATCCGAATTATCACAATATTTTTTTAAGTTTAGACGTTGGCAGTTATATTAAATATATTCTTAAACTTTTTGGTCGCTGTATTCACTCATTAGATAATGTGGGATACACCCATATCATTTCATTAAACTGAATGGCTTCATTGTTTATTCAAACCATCAAATATTTTATCGTTTAATTTATATTGAATAAACCAAATACCATGTTGTTTGTACATATTAGAAATATAAATATATCAAAAAGTAATAGAGAGCGCAAACAATTTCTTAAACAAAAAAGCGAAATTTTAATTGTATTGCTATGAAACCGATGAATCCCTATTAGCGCAATCTCGTGTTTCCATTTGTCGTTTTTTTATATTGTATTTGTATAAAAAAAATAATAAATATTTTAGTATGTAAGTAAATATTACTGATGCTTCATAATAATGGAATATAATACTGCTACTAGTTGGATATCATGGCGAGCAGCCGTTAAATATGTGAACAACATTAAAATTTTCAAACATTACAATTTTTTTTGTTGCTAGCGGAATAAAAACATGTGACTCAATCTTGCAGAAATTAGAACGAATTTGTTACCTTCGTGGTAATTATGAACAGAGGTGGGAGCATACGCCACGTTGTTGTTGGCTGTTTTAATAATTTAAAAAAATGTATAATTTTACATTGAAATGTTATAATATTTCCTATGATGCTGACATTCAAGATTGTTATTGGCCGACCGAAAATATCCTTGTTATCTACAGAGACAGACGGACCGGAAATACCCTCTGCACCTTATGCTTCGATGGTCAGTGAGTAAGACTATTGTGCGATTAAAAAATACACTTTAAATGGAAATATATTTTTATAATTAAATAAAAAAAAATTAATATTAGCTATTTGGTATATGGTTTCAGTCCACAATATTAATTTCATGTTGATATCTCAAGCCATTTGCGAGAAAAAGGGTTTTGACAGACTGATGAACGGACGGACGGATGGACGGACATGGAAGTAATAATATGAAGGTTCTCTTTCTTTAATTTTGAGGAACGGAAACCTAAAAATAAAAATATAAACCTTCTTTAAATCTAATTAGTAGTTTCTAAGTGATTACCTGGCAAACGGATAGAGTCGAGAGACGGTGCAAAAATTATAAATATCAATATGTTTTTCCCTTGGCTTATTTCTGATTTCTGAAGAAATTTTCTCCGCAACATCTTTAATGGAAAGATTTAGCCTTTACATTTTTTCTATTTATAATTAACAATTTCACCGTAATTTATGAAGTCAAAATTTATTGTTGTTGGCTTTGTAATGATGCAAATAAATCAAAGAATAAAATCAAATCATCGAGTACTGTTTGCACCTTATATACGAAGCGTTTGGACCTGGTAACGGTATTACATAATAAAAATGAAATACCCTCAGAAGAAAAGATTAATAGATGGGTGTGGTGTAAAACAACAAGACAGTGATAATATTATTAAATAATAGTTTAGAGATATCTGAAATCATGGCTTATGTTTTAAAAACATGAAAACATTATCAATGCCTTTGAAAACATTGTCACAATCAACTTCAGGCCTATTTATTGGCAAGACCTTACATCATAAATACGTTATAATAGTCCAGAGTTTGGTAGGTAAATTCAATTGGATTTATAAAAATTAAAAATAAACTATGTGAACGTTTGTTCTTCACTGAAATAATTGTATTTTGTGTATAATAGACTGCAAGGAAAAATATTATCTATTTTTGGTAAGTTGTCAGCTAGCCTATTGTTTCATAAACATGGTAAAATGCGATATTTACGATAACCAATTAATTAAAGCCTAAAACTTTTTCGTGGATGTTGTTATGTTATACATAATGTTTGCTAAGCGAGTTGCGCTGTTGAGCAGACTTTAGAGCTGAGTAGCCACTTAGCGATTTTTTTTCTACGGAAGAAATAAATTAAATTTATTATCCTTCATGACGACAAATATCAGAATTTTTTCATTTAATTAAAGTTCTGGAATTTCCACTATATTTTTATTAAATATATATAATTGGGCCTCGAATCGCTATCAAATCATTAAACTGATAAAAAAATATAAATTATATCTAAAAATATAAACTATATTAAGACTATGGTAGTTCAAAATTGTCATAAATATATTGCCTCAGTCGCTTTACGGAAAAAAGTAATATTTAAAAAAAGGGTGCATATGAGTTTTAAATTGTTTTGTTTCTAATTGTGTTGTATATATATATGTACTCAAGGTGCCAATCAAAGAATATTTATGAAAATTTACGTCAGAGCCAATTATTATAACACAAAATTCCAGTGTCTTTTAGCTATTTTCTCAACAATGTTACATAACCAAATCGATCTTGTTTATATCTGATTACACAAGTAAAGCAGTATAATAAAATGTAATTATATATAAAATCCTACCTAGATCGCAATAGAGATCAAGTTGGAATATTTCTATAATTTTAGCTTAGACGTTTGTCGGATTTAACACATTAAAAGTTTGCATTGAATGTCTTTACTCCTTGTTATTTTTTTATTTGTAGCTTTTCGATATAAAAGTTACTTTAAAAAAAAGATAAATTTTAAACAATGACTTTATAAAACGTCGAAAAAGTACTAAACCTTAAACTAAATTCTCAATGTGTTAATATTTACAGGAATTTTTGAAATGTCCTAAGCAAAAAAAGAATGTATCTTAACATATAATTACGCCTGTACATTTGTTTAATATGATTTACTTAGTATATGCCTAGGACTTTATTCGCGTGGCGTGATTTCCAGGACATAGCATTAAGTTAACTGTCATATTAACAAACTTATAAAGATTATGCCAATTATAAGAGTATATTTCTTTAATTAAATACTTTGTAAATTTTTGTAAATTTGTAATATTCCATCTAACCAAACCTTTCTCACGTTCATAAATTTTGAAAATCAATTATGCGGACAGAAAAAAAGATTGAGAAAATAATGTAATTAGTGTAATTTAGAAACTGAATTTTCTTGGTAACATATTTGGCATTAAATCGAATGAATGTAATCGGATTAATCGAAAATAAAAAGAGTACTAAAATAAGTAAGTATTTATAAAATAACTTCTTTTCGAAATTATACAAGCCTAACATATGAATAACGACATCAACGTCGTTCAGCATTAAAGTCTTAAACGCAGTTCGTTTCAATTCGAATTGACGACAGAAAAATTTTCATAAAAATTACTGTCCATTGTGGGATTAAATTCTTTTATATATAATTAGTGGAAATTAATATTCAAAGCACGCAAGGCGAACAGTTTGATTTTATAACTCTTTGCAGTTCCATTCAACGAAGTTTACCTTAAATTGAATCATAAAGATTCATATCACATTGCGATTTTCGTCAATTTATTAGGCAGTAAGTACAGAAAGGTAGTGGAGGATTAGAAATCGAGTTCGTCCCACTCGCTACAGAAAATTAAACTCGTTTCTTAAATATTTCATTGGAATGTACTTAAAATCTATCTAATTTTAAGAAGGAAAGATCGTCAAAAGTTCGGGTGACATCTATTGTTTCTTTGAGTAAAATATATATATGATATATATATATATATATATATATATATATATATATGTTTAAACAAATACATATGCATATTTAAACTAAATATATTAAAGAAAGAAATACTTCTCAAATTTGATTGGAAAAATGTATAAAAATTAATTTTCTTTTATATATGTTACAGCAAGTCTATAAATATAAGGCAATATCATAGGAAGTCCACAAATATAAGGAAATATGAATAATTAGCAAGCATTAACGTTTTTTTAAATATAGATCGAATAACAATGATTCAAATTTTACGTTTGTGTAAAGACCACTTAACTCGGGACAAAATTAATATTGTCTCACCTATTATTCACTCCAGCGAAATACAAGTAACGTTACTAAATATAAACTCACAATTAAACTTTGTGAGAAATTGTTAACATTAAATTTGTAAACTAATTATTCACCCATTTTTTATTCATCGTTTATACTTTTTGCTTTTTGTTACATGCACTTTGTCGGTCCAATATTCGTCCGTAAATATGTTAATTCTTTTTGCCATTAACTAGTAAAGAAATTAAGAAATTGTGCAATAGTCTAGAAGTATAGATATTTTACGGAAAACTCTTTTTTTTAGTTTGCTTTTAAGGGACGCATCAATATTGATACAGACTGTCGATTTCATTTTGTTTAAATGTCCTGTCTCCCAACATGAAAATCTTAATCAGATCAACTAATTGAACGATTTGGATTCCGCACACTTCCTATGGTCTTACGGTAAACACATTACTGATTTTCGAAATCTCTAGACAACCTTGTCCCACATTTACTTTTTTCCCCAAAGTTTTTTCTCTAACGGGTATCCCCACAAAGACGTACTGCCATTGAAATCATCCATAGAAATAACTACAACGAGCTTTTAAGTACGAGTTCGGCACAAAAATATTAGTGTTGAATTTCCTTGTAAGAATAAGAATATTTAAAAAGTTGTGAACTAATATTTGATATTTTAATGAGGTTAAAGTGTGAGTTTAAATACCGGAAAACTTATGCTGTGTAATGAATTATATTGACGTTTTTGATCTTTACCTTGATCCAAAATAATAACGATTTAAATTATAAAATCTTTGGTAGCAGGTACAGGTCAACGGACACCGCCAAAAATTATTTCACAAAATTAAATTTAGATCATTATAAACATTTTTAAAATTGGTAAATGGCATCACTTTTATTGGCATGTCTTTTCTTTTTAAATTATTTTCAAAAAGAAATATTAAAAATTTACTACTTTTATAATTATCAGAGTTACAAATACTTTTATCTTAAAAATTCGAAGCCGGTGCGGTATTTGATGATCTCATATATCTCATATACACGGAGTGTGCAATCATTGATGATCTCATATACACGGAGTGTGCAATCATTGAATTAAAATATAGACAAACAGTTAAGAGATAAAATCACTCCTAAATGCAAAAAAAAAGGGTCGATGAAAACAAAAATTTATTAGTAAATGAAACATCATTTTAAGAAAGTATCTACGGCAATTGGGTTTAAATTCAGAAATGAAGCGTGAATAGCATTTATGATAAATGCAGACATTGACAGATTACGAGAGAAGAGTTAAAATTCGTATATCTTTTGTTAGGAAAATCTGAAGGCTTTGCTTTCACAGAATCCTTCTTTTGTTGAACAGTGCCAACCCCGCTGATTAGTCAGTTGACTAAAAATCGGTTACAGCGTTATGTTTTAACCATACATTAAGGTGATTTTTTGTTAATTTAAAATAAACAGAATCAGGAATTCTGCATATAATAAACAGAATCAGGTTTTCTCAGCATGACCGTACGATTTCTTTGTATTATTTATTTTAATTTTGTTGCATTTTTATCAAACAATTTTTTTTCTAAGCCACCAGGCAAATTGAGTTCGGACACTAATATTCCCATAAAAAGTTGCAAAAATTGCAATGTTTAATTTTGCTTAGCTTAGTGGTTTTTGTTTATAAAAACGACTATTTTTAAAGCACATTTACGAAGAAAAGTGTGGCTAAAATATGACTATTTTATAAAGTGAATCATTAAATTGTTAAAAAAAGAAAAAACACAATGGCTATCATTTATTTCTCAAGTTGATGCTTATATAAGGTCTCGTGTAGAAGTTGATGTTACGTAGATAAAAATTAATTCGCATACATATACTTATGCGTAAGTGGAGCTTAAGAAGTACTAGCAATCTTCGCTTAAAACATTTCTAAAAATTTTTTAAAATCTTAAATTTTGTTTTTTTTATCCAAACTTAGAAAATACTAGTTTAATCTATATATGAAAATGAATATCTTTACGTAGTCACTTAAAAACACAATGTAATTAGTCGAAGTATGTTGGAAAAATTACATTTATGTCAAATTATTTTATAATATTATTGGATAATTACTTTAAAAAAATAATGTTCCCGATTATACTTTTCTTTAACTAGACTGGTTTAAGGATTTAATTTTGGAACTCTAAGTAATATTACTAGAAATATTAATTTTGTACAAAAAATTACGAAATATGCTAACAATCATGACTTGTATTACAAGGATGTTAATTATATAAAATAATTTAATTATAATTGAATTGTGCACATGAACAAATCTAAAGGAAAAAATACGATTCTAATAAGACCGTAATTTTCGAGTCCATATATAATAAACCGCCAATTTAATTAATGATTCAATTATGATTTTATTAATTGTTGATGTAACTTTTTCCTAAATATCTTTTTTAATTTCATAGAAAATACTAAATAGTTCAATCAAGAATTAATTGGTATCCAAGTAATATATTACAGCGAATCACAATTCGAGAAGCATAACAAATAAATGTGATATTTTTTTATTGAAATTGAAGTTATGTCTCCTGATGTATTCTTTTAGGACACATTTCTATCACAATAGTCAATCGTAAATCATATAAATATTATCTATATAAAATTTCACGTATGAGTAATATGCGCCTTATTATTTATTTACTTATACTTAATACATAAAATTACATTGTTTTAAATTAGGTCATTCGCTAATTCAATTCTTTTTACTTAGAATTAATAGGAATTGCTAGTCATCCTGCAAATATAAAATTTACCCATATTTATTGTCAAAATATTTTAGTAACACACTATGCTTTCTAGGATTTAACTGAAGGCAGGATTATAATTAACATATGTGTTGTTAACCAGCGATTATAACATCGAACAATTTTTTATTTCTATTTATATGTTATATTTTAATTTACATTGAGGAATTCATAGGAATAAACGGATGACGTCTGTGCATGAACTCTTTTTGTACGTTAAGAAAATGACGGATTATTATATATTTCAATTATTGTAAGGGAAATGACCTTGTCCAAACCAGGACATTTATAAGAGATAAAATAGGATTTAAAACTATAGCTTAACGCGATGAATGCGATTCCTATTACGTTCACAAAATACACGTGCTGAATTCATCGCATAAAATTAAAATATTTTTAAGAGTGACTGAGATATTTCAGAAAATTGTATTTTCAAATCATAATTTCATTTCCAATAGTTTTCTTAAGGAACATATCTGTTGAATAGGCTTCCATCATGCGCATTTCGACTAAATATAAAAGTGTATAAAGTATTTCTATGAATTGCTTACAAATCTTAATATTGTTTTTTTTATATTGCCAATATACCATATTCTTAAAAAAACTAAGGAAATTAGTATTTTTGGTATATTTTTCCGTAAATTTCTGGTAAAGCTATTTTTTTCAAATTTTTTCGTTTTCTATTTACATAGGAGGAGTGACTGAAAATGTTTGTACCTATTATGTTTTAAGAAAATCATTTTAGCAAATTTATCTTTTATCAATGACTTACATGATACATAAATTAAAAAAGTAAATTGAAAGTTAGTAACTCTACTTACAAATTAGTTATTTTAAATTAAAAAAATAAATAATTATTGAACAAAAATTTATATAAATATTATATATAATTCTAAGTATTGTAATGTATGCGGATCAATGTGGTTCAATTTTAAATTATTACATCCTGCACTGTACATGAAATAAAGTAAATTAAATTACTTCATTTGCTCCTTCTAAAATGTACAAACATGTATTAACATTGTATGACAATATAAATATTGTTTGACACTAAAAATAGTCATCTTGTAAGAGTTTATTTTCTTTTTTTAAGGTAATTATTCCAAAAAATTAAATACCTCCATGCCGGATAAAATAAAAGTGCGGTGTTGTATATTTATAATTTTACACTTTCGAAAACCTTTGTAAAACTTGTCATCATTAAAATTATAAGACGTTAAGTACTTAGTTTGATTAAATTTAGTACATAATATTTTGGTCCAAAGTGTATGTGACGAAAGTGAAAGAAAGCTATCAGCGAAAATAAATATAGTCGCATACGTATATATAAAACTACACTGGTTATATCTTTGGAATTGTTACAACGTAGGACTGCTACCGACCGCTTTTTTTCTTGTATTATACCGCTTCGAGGTTTTATTAATATCCCTACTCTTATTGGTTACGTGAGTTGATAATAAATGTGAAATGTTTGTGTGAATTGAATACAGAGCAGAAACAAATAAAGTTTTAAGTAACGATATTATAAACGTTTTTAAAATACCAAGTGTGATAATAGGATGTAGCGCTGTTTTATACTTACAATTTTTTGTTTTAAAAAGTAAATAATTTCAAAGAATCATTTCTTCATATTTTCACTTAAGCAACAACAATGTTTTATTAGTTAATGGATCACCTGGCTTTATTTGGAGAGAAATTTATTTCGTACAAATTTAATCGGTAACTTTGGTTCTCCCCTTCATACCGAGATAAAGTATTCGTGTGAGGTGTTATAACTGGTTTCATATGACATTACTTCTTTTATTATTTTTTTGGTCTAACCGTTTAAATGTTTCAGTTTGGTTAGGTCGTGTTAAATTAATACTTATATTAAAATAGGCTTAATAATATTAATTTCATTTTCCACGTCGGACTTTTAAAGATTTTCTCACAAGAAAATCTTTAAAAGAATTAGTTTAAAAAAAATTAGGAATTCTAACACTTTAAAAATATAGTGCAGACTTGAAGAAAAAAAAAAGAAATTACGAACATTTATTATATTCGTAATTGGAATCCTAATTTGCAGATGAATTTAATTAAAAGTAACAAAAAAAAATGCATGCGTTTTCTTTAGTGACATTATATTCAGCAATATCAGCTTGTCATAGACTGTCTAAAAGTAGCAACATTTGCTATACTTGCCTTTTTCACAAGTTAACCAGAATGTTCTGTTACAATGAGCGACCGTATACATTTGAACCGTACATAGTTAATACTTCAGGTTCAGTGTAGATTAATGAAGGTCCGGAATTGAATAAGCCCTTCACCTTAGATCAGATGTAATTGAAAGTCTAGGATAGTAGTCTTCAAATTAATTGATTTCCATTACGGATACAATATTTAATATGTCATTTCAAGGACTGGATTTATTTTGAACATTGCGCCGTTCACATTAATGTTGCGTCTTATCAAATATTTGTTTACAATAAATGGCTGATATCAATTTAACTCAAATTCAGTTTAATGGTCAACGCATCATCACATAATCTAGTGATTGATATAACTATGATTTGGAATAATCATTCTAACTAAATCATTGTCGAAAACTATATTTTTTTGCTTTTTCATTTTAGCCTGTTAATTAAATTTGAAGATAACAACTTGTGAAACTGTATTAGTCTATAGTTTTATTTCTTTTATGTAACTGAATACAAGAACTGTTATACTGTAAAACATTTTAGCCAGAAAAGTAAATACGCTACTAGATTGTGATATTATTAATATTATCAGAATAAAATCAGATTACAATTTTAAATAAACATATAAATGTGTGTATAAATAAAAACAATAATTAAAATTTACTTAAAGATATTAATAAGTACTTTCTAATTATCGTTTCATTAATTTTATTTTTAAGTGTGTTTGGGTCCTGTTTCACACAAAGTGGCAAAGTGTATTACAGAATATATTTATTATCAACATAAACAAATTTTCCAACTTATAGATAAGTTTTAACCCCGGAAAAAACTTTATAATACCATTAATACTAATATCTGTAATTATATAATACAAAGAATTAAACAAACACATCAAATGTGGAAGAAATTAGATATGATTTACATTTTATTAATTTAGAAAAAATCTTAAGCAACTAAGAAATATAATCGGAGACAACTTTTTCGATTTGCTTTTTTCATTGTACAAACGATGACAGGTATATGAAAATTAATTAAGAAATATTCCAGACCGTCACTTGTCACCACAAACAAATTTGGTTTCGATTCCCTTTGTAATGGTTTACAAAAGAATACTTTTGTTCATAGAACCAAATAAATTAATAATTTTCTTTCGATTAATCAGAGATTCGTCGCAAAAGGGTCAAAAAAACGCTTTCATTCTTTCATTTAAAATACAGATGTCCAACCTTTTGTATTTTAGTTCATAACACTTGTAATTATTTGGCTCACATTTTATCCTACCTTGTAGTTGAAGCAACTACATGAGGCATCCGCACACTATACCTCAGTCAGTTTGTGCAGCGCGCTCAAACAAGACAGAAATTCAAAGTGTTGATTCGAGTGTGACTGTTTATTTAGGTTTTGCTCCATTTGCGACTGTTTACTTAAGTTTTTTTTTATTGTTGAAATTGAGAAAATTAATCTATATTTATTCATTATGTGATGTCACGAAATATTTTTAGATAAACAAATCTTTCTTTCTTGGCTAACGCTGAAATTAAAGCAGAAATTCTGTCTCAGGTTAAAGGCCACTTCCATTGTGGGGAAAATCAAAAGAATTCAGGCGAGAGTAACGACAATTATTTTTCCGTATCTTTGTGTCAATACTTATACCTTCTGATATATTACAAAGAAGACAAGATTTAAACCTTCACTAATAATGAAGACCTGATTTGAACCATCACTAACGTCGATTTGAACCATCGCTGTCGAAGGCATTACAGGAGGAAAGGTTATCAAATAAAACAACAAGTTTTCACTTTTAATCAACGAAAGCGACTGACTTACTTTATTATTTTCATTACTGGTTATTTAAATATTTTGTCCGGATACAAATTTATTATACCACCACTCAAAATATCTCTATCCCCTATAGACAACAATGACAATATAATGATAGGTGTTTTACAGTTCCACTTTAACAATAGCTAATATTTTCATGAGTTCAAAATGTTTAGCTGAGTTCAAATGTTTACTTAGTATATCTGCTGGTATATCTGTGGGGCATAAATATTTAATCAATACAATTTTATTATTTATCAATCCCTACAATAATGATATCTTACTTCAATGCGCTTAGTTCCATTATGAAAGCTAGTATTCACTAATAATTTATGTGCGCTTTGATTACCATTATGTAAAGTGATTTGATATATCTTCTTAGTAATTTTATGCTGTAAATTTCTAAAATATACTGCTTATTTACAAGCCTCTGAAATCGTCACATATTTGGCTTCTGTACTGAAAACCGTAATACACTTTTGATTACAACAACTCCAGAATATAACAGATCCTGATAAAGAGAGGCAAAAACTGAGTAGGACCTCCTATCGTTAATATTGTTAGTCATTAAGATTGTTGTTAACATATTAAGCCTGTATTTTTTGTTCCCTTTAAATACTTTAATATCCTTTTTGCATACATTCAATGTTAAGTTAGATATGACACTAAATAAGCTATATCGGGACGAAGAACTGCTAAATACATCAAAATGACTATCAGCTGATGATATGAAATTTGAGTATTAGAAAATTCAGCTATCTTAACAGTTAATTTGGCCTCCATTGGAGTGTCTAATGTTTCACAACCATTACAATTTAGTCAGTAATTGATCAATATAATTATCTTGACTGGAGGTTATAACACCAAAATCCTTATCAAAATTAACTGACATACCAAGATATTACTTTACATATCCTAAGTCTTTCATTTTAAATATATTACTCAACATTGATTTTAAATGTTTAAATTTGCATTCATCATATAATAGTTCGTTTAGAACAAATATTTGTTGTATGCAGACATGGTTCTAATTTTGATTTATTATCACCATCTGCTACCATACATTTATACACCTCCTTGTGCCAAGATCTGGACGCCTGTTTGAGACCATATATAGCCTTTTTAATTTCAGGACATTTTTGTCACCTGAACAAACAAAACCAGAAGTTTTCTGCTTATATATATATATATATATATATATATATATATAGTATCACCCAGGTCACCATTCTAAAATACTGTCATGATATCAAGATGAACTGAAACTAAATCTAATTAAACTGACAGTGAAAACAAAAACCTTAATGTTGTGTGTCTCACCACTGAAGACAATTTCTTATCATAACCTACACCAAATTTTTGACCATATCCTTTAGCCACTTGTCTTGCTCAATAACGTACACTATTATCATTTTCATATTTCTTTTGGGTTGGGTTCTTACCCAATTATACTCCACAATATTAACAACACTTGGTAAATCCATTACCTCTCAGGCATTATTGTCTTCGAAGCTTTGAAGCTAATCTTAAACAGCTTGTTGCCACTTATCCTTTTCAGGTCCTTGTAGTTATACCTCTGGCGTTAGCTCCTTATTGTTAATTTTATTATTTTTTGGGCACTTAAATTCATATCTATTATGTTTATTTCTGGTTCTTGGTGGTAAAGAACAAAACTGGTGATTATGTTGATAAACGTCATTCAGCACAAAATATTAAGTGACATGCAACAGTAAAATACATTCTCATTTCGATACAAAACGCAATAATACTAAATAATACCAATGAGGAATTAAATAAAACCTTTATCAATATTTTCTCAAAAGTACAGTGGAAATAAAACCATGTACAAAACTAAATAACATATTTATCATCAAATACCGCGTAGGTTGCGGTGTTGTGCTCAGTTTATACTGCATTTTAGAAAAAATTGAAGGAAAATAGAAGATAAGCCGTAAGAAACAGTTTTTAATTTACACGACAAAGGTAGATTATCAAAATGTAATTTTCGTCATGAATAAATTATGTGACTAATGCGTACCTATACCGTAGGTAATTATAAATATCAATACAATAAACTGCAATTTTTAAAACAAAAATTTAAACAAATTTCATTTTTTAAAGTAAAAATTGTTTGATTACTTTGCGGTCCTTTTAAACTAAAAATATCCCGCAAAGATAAATAATAAGGGATGAAACTTAAGAAATTAAAACAAAATCGTTTATTGAAATAAAATATATTCTTGTTTAAATTTGACTATTTTAAAATATCCTAACCAAACGTCAAAAATTTAATTTTGTAATTTCACTGTGTTAATCTTTCCACCTGTCTTTGTAGTAGGTCATAAAATTATAACGCTTTTAGTTTAAGACAAATCGAAAAGGTAATCGAATTTTACGAATTATTCAGTTCCGTATTTACGCAGAGTAATTTCGATGTATAAAATTCGGGAATGAATTATTTATTTCTCACGCAAATTATTCGTCTAGTGAAATGTATAATATCCTTTGCAAGACATGAGTCCCGAAACCATTTTGCAAGGTATATAACTTTTGACAACCTTTATCAAATTTCCAGAAATATCAAGAATTATTTTTGTTATATTTTTTTTATAACTTGTATCAATAAAAACCCATTTAATTCAATAGCTTTTCTTACGGATAGGAAAGATACATTGAGCAAAATATAATACAAATAAAATACATTCTGATGATTGGCAAAATATCATTTGATCAAAGTAGGAATTAGAATAATCCTTTATAGAATTAATTTTTGTCGTTAAAACTATTCATTGATCCCGTAAGCAAGGTAAATATTACGGAAAATATAAATAAACTATTTTCTCTATTCTGTTAAAGTTGTATGAAAGTTATTTTTATACATGTTTTAAATATCTTATTTACACACAAAAACCTTGTATACTTATATTTTGAGAAAAACAAGGAATTATCAGAAACTACAAGCGCGTAAGTTTATTTTTATTTTAATCTTGTGAAAAGGCAAACAAAAAATTATTTTATTCATCTCAGATGTACTCTGCAAAAATATTGGGTAATAACTTGTATTATCTTGCGACAGGAACTAAACAAATTGGCCCGGAAAATAACTTTCTTTCTTACATAAGAACACCTATCTTACATATCTGATGTAAGATATGTGTTCTTATGTAAGAAAGACGTATAACAGAAATAATACATAACGTGAACATAATTTGTCGAATCTTTGATTTGATTTAGAGAATAGTGTACAATTTCTGGTTTGAATTTTCATAAATCGATTTTGTTTGTGTTTATTAATATTTATGGCTGCTTTTCTTACGTAAATCCTTCTTACGTAACTAAAACCGTTTAATAAGCTTGTTAAGTACAAGTACAAATCACATTGCAAGGGTTCTATACTTATTTAAGTACATGTCAAAGCTTGAATAAATGAGGGTACGCAATACTTTTATTAAAATTTTACATACAAAAGGATGACTTGCCCAAGGTTTGGAAACATATGAAAAACAATGAAAAACCATCAAGCCTCGATGACGATGTGATCACCTTAGATACTTATATCTCTTTAATTTAATAAGGTGGATTACGTACTATAATTTGACAATGATTTTTATAATTATAATATGATTGGAAAAACTTATGTACACACCTAAAGAATATTTCTATTTTCAATTGCATTTTGTAAGTCCTTTTCTATAACAGCCCACTTCACAGACAAATTTATTACCCGAAATAAGAATTTATTGTACATTTTAAATAATTTTACAATATTAGTAAGGAATGAAATTATAGCGAAGCCTTTATGTTGATGGCTTGTTCATATTTATTGTTTTTAAAAATCTGGACGCATTTTAATTATTTTTCAAATTTTACTGTATCTATCACAAAAAAAAGAATCTTCATTATAATTTATTGAATGTATCATCTTATTACTAATTTAATTAATAGCTGATGGCAGATTTGCCGCTTGAGAAAATATCAACGCAATTAAATTAAAAAGAAACAATTATTAAAATAATATTAGTAATAAGTCTAAAAATAAGGGTTATATTAATTTATGCAAGAAAAAAAAAGTCACATGAATGATAAAGAAACTCCTGGAAAGTATTGCTCTGGGCAAAAGAATCTTGGGACGTTCTTATCTTTTCGAACTGTAATACTTTTCTGGTGATTCCTTAAGGTTGGGCATTAAATATCTGGATAGCAGTTGGGGCTTAATTAAATATAAATAAAATTCAAAAGGGAACTTCCGCATTTGTCATTTCGGCCATTTCTTGATTGTAACAAGATTTGATTTTTCTATTATAACATATTAGTAAATTATTTAAATATCATCACAAATATTGATAAAATCAATAGGTTTCGACTCTGCATTTTCAATGATATATTAAATATATATCCCATATTATGTTTAATGTAAATATAAAGCTTCGCTCATTTTATTACATGCACTGATTTGTACTTATCTTATAGTCATAGTAATATCTTTAATTCACACCTATATTGCAATACAAAACCTATGAATTTTTTTTAAATTTGCCTCATTATTCGATGTTTTTTCAATAATTGTTATTGATTTGTTTTCAATAGTCTGTAAAGCATTATTGGGATAAGAGTAGTGGAAAAAAGTATATATATATATATATATATATATATATACATATATATATATATATATATATATATATATATATATAAATATATATATATATATATATTCCTCAAATATATATTCCTTAAATATATATATATATATATATATATATATATACGTTCCTCATAAATATATATTTATGAGGAACGCATTAAATCCATATTCCTGACTACAATGTTATTCCATTTATACCTCTATCGTATATGCAAGTAAAGTAGACCTGCAATATAAACTTAAAAACATTCATAATCATAACTATTCCTTTCCAATACACCCTTTTTTCCCCTTCTTATGTCCATGATGTTCAATATTTAAATGTGTATAAATTCACAATAGTTGTGTACTTATTAGCTAAAATCGGATCTTTCTTTAGTTTTATAAGTGTACTGTATATTTTTTGGTTAAGGGTATCGTAATATAACTGTAGCTTTATTTTATTTTATAAGGATATAACTTGTCAATGTAACGTCACTGAGACAAAATGTCAATTACGAAATTGTTATATTACAGAAATACTTAAATTATGAAGTTTCTATTGTTAATAATTGCTGTATAGTTTTCGTCTTTTTCTTGATACATAGGAAATTTGCCGCAAGGATCACTTTTTTGTGAAACATTTCCTTTTGTTTTAACTGCTTTGTTTCTCAATTTAAAGTAAAATCAGACGTTAACTTGTATAAATTAGTTCGCTCTACATTTTCATCAGTATGTACGTTATAAAATATACTACAAGTTCTAATATTACAGTGTGAGTTACATAAGTTGTTTATATGTATGTATCCTAGTCATAGATTTTTAAACACTTGCAAGCTATTTGGTGTTTAAAGCCCAAATAATATAATGCTCTGCGTTTGTATTTTCCAAAATTTGGCTTTTTTAATTGCATGTAATGGACTTAAATTAAATTACACCAGAAGTTACATTTGTATTGCGTCGTGAATTGCGGACCCACGTTTACAGCTTTATATTTTAAATATGGTATTATAGAAAATAAAACATATGGCTTACTTACAAAAATCATATTTCTAAACTCCTGGAAAGGTTTATGAAAATTATGTTGAATAAAATCTTAAAAACTAGTCAAATCACTCTGTACGCCACGAATCAGTTTAATAGTAACAATGATTTATTTTTTCATACATTATTTGTACAAATAATAAATAAGTAATTTTTCGTAACTTAGAAGAAAGAAAAGCGTCACGAGGGAAAAAAATTACTAGAAATTAGGTAGGCTGCTTTGAAAAATGGTCGGTAAAGCATATAAATATTGGAAATTTCCAAGTGTCCATTCAAAAAGTGATTCAAGTGATAGGAGTGATGAAGTAATAATATTTATATATATTATATAGAATATTTAATTAATTGCTATGGTTTTTGACAAATATGGAAAATGTTTAATTTATATTATCATATTTTTCTTTACTATTTTACTATTATAATTCGGAAAGATTCTTTAGAAATGACAAATCATACTCTTAAATTTTTGTATTTTTACAGATTATAACACTAAAAACAAAAACAGACGGTATTCATTTATTTATAAACTAAATTTGTTTTCATATAGGGAACCCTTAAAATTTATTTGGTAACGTCAGATATATGTTGAGTCTATGTCATCACTTGTTGGGAAATTAAATTATTTCTTACATTGAACCTTTAATCAATGAAAGTGAGATTTGATTGTTGCACTTTCATCGAAAACACACCTTTGTGTCAATATATAAGGCACTATAAACCTAAAAAAAATGTATTAAATATTTAACTCTCCGTGGGAAATAGCTGTAATTAGAATCTTATTCTGAATTTTGCCCTTGAAAGTTAAAAGATATACACCTTATGATGTATTAATTACTGTAGTAAAATAAATCCTTTCGAAAAATTGTATCATTAAGTGGCAAGTTATTTAGAATTGGGCAATTAAAATTTCATTGAAACAGTATTACCCGAAATAAGAATTTATTGTACATTTTAAATAATTTTAAATAATAATACATATCAACAACTCATGTAACTCACACTATAATATTAGAACTTGTAGTATATTTTATAACGTACATACGGATAAAAATGTAGAGCGAACTAATTTATACAAGTTATCGTCTGATTTTACTTTAAATTGAGAAACAAAGCAGTTAAAGTAAAAGGAAATGTTTCACAAAAAAGTGATCCTTCCGGCAAATTTCCTATGTATCAAGAAAAAGACGAAAACTATACAGCAATTATTAACAATAGAAACTTTATAATTTAAGTATTTCTGTAATATAAAAACTTCGTAGTTGACATTTTGTGTCAATGGTCAATGACGTTACATTGACAAGTTATATCCTTATAAAATAAAATAAAGCTACAGTTATATTACGATACCCTTAACCAAAAAATATACAGTACACTTATAAAACTAAAGAAAGATCCGATTCTAGCTAGTAAGTACACAACTATTGTAAATTTATACACATTTAAATATTGAACATCATAACACAGATGGACAGAAGAAGGGGAAAAAAAGATGTATGGAAAATAAATAGTTATGATTATGAATGTTTTTTAGTTTATATTGCAGTGTTACTTCACCTGCATATATGAAAGAGGTATTAATGTGACAATATTGTTGTCAGGAATATGAATTTAATGCGTTCCTCATAAATAATAGCGAAAGTTCACTATCATATATACATATATGTGTGTAACTATATATATATATATATATATATATATATGTGTGTGTGTATATACTTTTTTCCCACTACTCTTATCCTAATACTACTTTACAGACTATTGAAAACAAATCAATAACAAATATTGAAAAAACATCGAATAATGAGGCGAATTTAAAAAAAAATCATAGGTTTTGTATTGCAATATAGGTGTGAATTAAAGATATTACTATGACTATAAGATAAGTACAAATCAGTGCATGTAATAAAATGAGCGAAGCTTTATATTTACATTAAACATAATATGGGATATATATTTAATATATCATTGAAAATGCAGAGTCGAAACCTATTGATTTTATCAATATTTGTGATGATATTTAAATAATTTACTAATATGTTGCAATAGAAAAATCAAATCTTGTTACAATCAAGAAATGGCCGAAATGACAAATGCGGAATTTCCCTTTTGAATTTTATTTATATTTAATTAAGCCTCAACTGCTATCCAGATATTTAATGCCCAATCTTAAGGAATCACCAGAAAAGTATTACAGTTCGAAAAGATAGGAACGTCCCAAGATTCTTTTGCCCAGAGCAATATTTTCCAGGAGTTTCTTTATCATTCATGTGACTTGTCTTTTCTTGCATAAATAAATATAACCCTTATTTTTAGACTTATTACTAATATTCTTTTAATAATTGTTTCTTTTTATTTTAATTGCGTTGATATTTTCTCAAACAGCAAATCTACCATCAGCTATTAAATAAATTAGTAATAAGATGATACATTCAATAAATTTTATTGAAGATTCCTCTTTTTGTGATAGATACAGTCAAATTTGACAAATAATTAAAATGCGTCCAGATTTTTAAAAACAATAAATATGAACAAGCTATCAGCATAAAGGCTTCGCTAATATTTCATTCCTTACTAATCTTGTAAAATTATTTAAAATGTACAATAAATTCTTATTTCGGGTAATACGGTTTCAATGAAATTTTAATTGCACAAATTCTAAATTACTTGCCACTTAATGATACAATTTTTCGAAAGGATTTATTTTACTACAGTAATTAATACATCATAAGGTGTATATCTTTTAACTTTCAAGGGCAAAATTCAGAATAAGATGCTAATTACAGCTATTTCCCAGGAGAGTTAAATATTTAATACATTTTTTTTAGGTTTATAGTGTATTATATATTGACACAAAGGTGTGTTTTCGATGAAAGTGCAACAATCAAATCTCACTTTCATTGATTAAAGGTTCAATGTAAGAAATAATTTAATTTCCCAACAAGTGATGACATAGACTCAACATATATCTGACGTTACCAAATAATTTTTGAGGGTTCCCTATATGAAAACAAATTTAGTTTATAAATAAATGAATACCGTCTGTTTTTGTTTTTAGTGTTATAGTCTGTAAGAATACAAAAAATCAAGAGTATGATATGTCATTTCTAAAGAATCTTTCCGAATTATAATAATTTTATATATTTAGTTATTATTCTTTAAGATTCACTAGCCAAACAACAAAAGGGGCACTTCCATAACTTTGTTAAATAAAGAATGAATAACATAGAAAATTTAGAAACGCATTTTGTTCTCAGACCCTGTCAAGTGGGCTGTTATAGAAAAGGACTTACGAAATGCAATTGAAAATTCAAATATTTTTATGGTGTGTACATAAGTTTTTCCAATCATATTATAATTTCATTGTGTCAAATTATAGTATGTAATCCCCCTTAATAAATTAAAGAGATAAAAGTGTCTAAGGTGATCATATCCTCATCGAGGCTTGATGGTTTTTCATTGTTTTTCATGTGTTTTGAAACCTTCTGCACTTCGTCCTTTTGTATGTAAAATTTTAATAAAAGTATTGTGTACCCTTATTTATTCAAGCTTTGACATGTACTTAAATGGATATAGAACCCTTATAATGTGATTTGTACTTGTACTTAGCAAGTTTATTAAACGATCTTAGTTGCGTAAGAAAGATTTGTGCAAAAAAGCCACCGTAAATATTAATGAACACAAACAAAATCGATTTATGAAAATTTAAACCAGAAATTGTACACTATTCTCTAAATCCGATCAAAGATTCGACAAATTATGTTCACGTTATGTATCATTTCGGTTATACGTCTTTCTTACATAAGAACACATATCTTACATATCTGCTAAGAAAGTTATTTTCCGGGCCAATTTGTTCAGTTCCTGTCGCAAGATATTACAAATCTTTACCCAATATTTTTGCAGAGTACATCTGAGGTGAATATAAATATTTTTTGCTTTCCTTTTCACGAGATCAAAATAAAAATAAGCTTACACGCTTGAAGTTTCTGACAATTCCTTGTTCTTCTCAAAATATAAATGTACAAGGTTCTTGTATGTAAATCAGACATATAAAACATATATAAAAACTATAACAGAACAGAAAAAATAATTTATTTATATTTTCCGTAATATTTAGTTTGTCTACGGGATCAATGAATAGTTTTAATGACGAAACATTAATTCTATAAAGGATTATTCTAATTGCTACTTTGATCAAATGATATTTTGCCAATCATCAGAATGTATTTAACTGTAAGAAAAGCTACTTAGTTAGATTTTTATTGATACAAGTTATAACAAAAAAATGTAACGAAAACATTTCTTGATATTTCTGGAAATTTGATAAAGGTCGTCAAAAGCTATATACGTTGCAAAATGGTTTCGGGACTCGTGTGTCGCAAAGGATATTATACATTTTACTAGTCGAATAAATTGTGTGAGAAATTAATAATTCATTCCTGAATTTGATATATCGAAATTACTCTGCGTAAATACGGAAATGAATAATTCGTTAAATTCGATTATCTTGTCGATTTATCTTAAACTAAAAGCGTTATGATTTTATTACCTGCTAAAAAGACAGGTGGAAAGATGAACACAGTGAAATTACAAAATTAAATTTTTGGCGTTTGGTTAGGATATTTTAAAATAGTTAGTAAAATTTAAACGCTAACTGCCAAGAATATATCTTTTTTCAATAAACGATTTTGTTTTCATCTCTTAAGTTTCATTCCTTATCATTTACCTTTCCATCATATTATATAATTATGAATTAATGTCAGTACGCATTAATATGTAAACAAACAATAACAAATAAAGAAAAAAAAATCATGGCAATTCCATCATAACTAATAATACACTATAAGCAACAAAGCAACTACGTAATGACATACCTGAAGCAGTTAATGAGACAAAAATAAATAGAAACTAGAAACATTTCGCACGTAAGGAAAATCTTATATTTGTTCTAGTTACATAGTAAAATCCTATACACTCTGTGATATATTATTATCTATTGAAAAACAAAAACATAGAAGATGGAATATATTTATCATTTTAAAGCCGTTTTAAGGAAAATATATAAATTATTTTCGGAGAGATTTTTACGTGTAGAGGAATACCAAAACCTATTTGACGTATTCATGAAACATGACTATTGTATTTTTATTTTAATGCAGACAGGTATATTGAAGAATGCAGGACCATCGTCATTATCGGAGAGTACAAACATGTTTGTTGATATTTTAATATTTGGTGTTAATTTTATATTCAGAATGTACTTTTAGTCCAGATTTCAATAGTAGTATCTATCTATATTATGGTGGTTCAAAGAAGCACGTGCAATCATAAAATTACACTTATATTTTTGAACAACAGAAACAAGCAGACAAGAAGAAGCAAATATCAAAATAAAAGACACAGATCCAACAAATTCTTATGATTTCACTCAAAGAGTATTGAGTTGGTTAAAATGTTTTACCTTTATTTAAAAGTAAATTTGAATTCAGATATCACGAGCAAATTAATATATATGTGAGTGTGTATATGTGTGTGTGTATGTGCGTGCGTAAGTGTGTGTGTGCGTGTGTGTGTGTGTGTGTGCGTGCACTTGTATGTGCGTGCATGCGTGCGTGCGTGCGTGCGTGACTGCGTGCGTACGTGAGTGCGTGCGGGCGTGCACGAACGTTTTAAGATACAAGTTTAATTCTGCAATCGATCTGAGTGATTTCTATGGGCTGTTTAAAAATTCATCTACATGTCATAAATACTCTTAAATTAGATAAATTAATAGGGCCTACCTAGCTGGGATAACTTTCCTTTTAGTTCAGTTATGTATATTCTACTATTGTGAATACTTTTCAAATATTCAAAAATAATGGATATGCTCGGCGGGAATAGGGGTTGTGACACATTACTAACGAAAATGACATTGAAATTGTGTAAACGCATCCCTGTACCGAAAATGTGTTAGTGATATGCCTCCAATATTTTTGAAAAACCTCTTCAATAATACCCTGCACAGTGGTGCACGTGAAAAAAGTCAGCTTCATTTTACATACAGGAAATGGGCCCTAACAACCTTTCCTTAAAATATTTTAATTCATAATTTTGTAGGCGTTATAAATATGTATAAATATAGCAAATTTCAGCTTTTTAGCACCAATAGACTGAAAATAAAACGACCGTGACCGACAGCCGGAGGGATAGATTTAACAGGTGGAATACGAGGAATATTTTGGTTACAGAACTTTAAAATGAGCTTTCGTTTGTTCGAAACAGTCGTATTTTCAAAACTGTTTGCATTCGTCATTGAAAATATCATTTCTGAATGTCGCTGTTTAGTTATAATTTTATCAATGTAATTTTACGACCGATTTCCAAATCTGAACTAATATTTTTTATCCTGCAAGCTAACCTAAATTATGTAATGGAATTTGGTCCGAGCTTATTGTTATGCACTAATTCGGAAGCTACCTCATCTCATTTCTTAAGTTTTATGTCGCTTAGTTAATTTTCATTTAGTAGTTTGGCTTAATTCAAATATGTTTACATTTTTTTTAATTATGATAGTACCATGTTGAAAATATTTTAACATAAATTAGTAAATAAGAATAGCCATCTGCGTATAAATTGCGAGTGTGTAATATTTCTAAGGTGCCAGGCAAACTATTTTAGAAGTTTACTCAAAAAGCTATTGTTATAAATATTTGCTGAAATTAATAAGAAACATATGTAGACTTTGATTTTGAGTTACGATTAAAGAGAGTAAAGAGCGAACAAGCACTATCCTGATCTTCCAATAAGTAATTTTTGTTTTCTGATATAATACAGTAATTTAAAATTTCTGTTTTGGCAACTAGAAATACTGATAAAACATATATATTTAAAAGAACTTTCAAGATTGGTTATGTAATTTCGAACATTTATATTGATTTTGAATATTATAAGTGAATTTTATAGATACAGTGCGTGAGGGCATATGTGCATTCGTGCATACGTGCGGAATCGCACGACTGCAATATTTCATACATTAAATCTTTTCAGGAGACCTAATGACCAGGAAATTTAGCGTGCAGTAAGTTTATTTTTCTGCACGTATTTCAAATTTAAATATTTTAATTTTAAAGTTTTATTGCAAACAGACTAAAGAATAAAAATGTTATTCGTTATAATAAGTGTTTTAAATTGTTTTAGACAAAAAACATCAAAAACAGTTTTCCTTTGAAGAGATGTTTTTTAAGCCGTTGGGAGGTTTATATAACAGTTGGAGAATATTTATTAAATTACAATTATCAAATAAAAACAGGAAGAAAATACGTCATAGATTTAATACGGACGAAAAGTTGTTTGGCGATAGAATAGATCCAAATGTTACAAGTTGCTAAAACATTTTTACCGTATAATCAATAGGTATATAAGTAAAAAATATTTTAACAAAAGAAACATTTACCTGATTCATTAATATTATTCAGGATTTCCACAGACTAACTAGATTTTCCCCCAAATTTCTTGGTTTTTGACATCACATATGTAACATTTCTTTTCATGTAACTTTTGTATCAAATTTCGAATGTTTCTTTGATATGCAAGGACGGGAATTCTGTAAATATTCAACATATTCCCTTAATATTACATTTCCGTCAAAAAACACAATTGTAATAGCAAAAAAGTAAATAGATTTTATGACATTGTCTCGCACATCTTGCTCGAGATAATATAAGTATCGTAATGATACTACACACATATAAATCTCTTTAGGCGTTCAAAAGTTATATATATATATATATATATATGTATATATATATATATATATATATATATACATAAACCTTGAAACTTAAGACTGTTTTTGGGTAATGTTTTAATAAACGTTGCAACTATCTTCAGTGTTATTTTTAATTAAAAATGATGGTCAAACATCAGTCACATCATCATACCACAATGAAACAAAAATAAGAATATTATGTACTAAACCCCGTATATTAGTGCAACCGCAAAATTTGAACAAAAATATCACTAATTGGTGATGAATATATTAAAAAAATCACATTTTCCAAGGTTCATCATCTCGTTATTGCAAGAATTAATTATGCATTTTAATAAATTTTTCATTTTAATTTCCCTTGACGTTGTTCCTCTTAATTAGATTTTATAATTAAATCCACCATTAATTGACATCGCGAAAGTTTCACCATTCTAAATTTACATAACCATCCAAAATGAAGCACATCTGCTACTACACAAGTGCAATTTGATTTTAAATTCTCAAATCTTCCATTCCGATTTTCATATTATTATCATTATCGTTTAGAGTTATCATTGCATACACTTTAGTTAGTTCTACCTTTCCAAGGATGCGTAAAATTCTTGAACAGTCAAATTTTTCCACATTAATTGCTTTTTCACAAGATTATCCTTATTTTATCCTTTAAAGATTTATTCGCCTTCTTGTTCCTTTGAGGAAAAAATTGATCGACCATTTGATGATGTCAATGATGGCAATGAAAACTTTTCCCATTTTTTTGCTGATAGATTTTCTCGCTGATAGCTTTTCTCGCTGATAGATATTTCCATGTGATCCAGATTTGTGCCGAAAAATATATCGATTAAGATTCTGATGAGAGTTTGATGTTTTAGACCAAATAGTCTTATCTTTGGCTGTAAACTTTGTCATTGAGTGTGACGGTATATTACTAGCTGCGACGCTTTTAGTCAGTTCATGAACGTATTCATCTAACTTAGTTTCTTTCTCACGATCTTTCTCTAAATATTCAAAGGTTAAATTCTCAGTTATTTTTAATTATTAAAATGAAAATAATCAGAAAATAATAGTGCTTCCTAGATTATTTACGGCACGATGCTTCGGAATATCCCTTTCTGATAATACAATACTAATCGCCACTATCTAATAAATATCCTTCGGCAGCAAAATCTTTTCCCAATAGTTCACTCAAATGTCTAGCTTTCTCTTTAATAGTCAATTCGCTAAGTTATTTACTTTGCAATTAATAAATAAGCAATACCAGTTATATAAAATATTATAAACACTACACAACTGCCAACATTTATATGCAAATCTGAGTATACCTTGAAACCTCAGTTTCTGATGAAATGTTTATATGTAACTATTTTTTTACTATTACAGGAAAATTTTAATCACCAAACAAATACAGCGTTGACAAAATATTCAAGCGTCCACTACAGATCAAGACTTGTTTGAAAATGACAAAAATAATTGACCCATACAAACAGTTGCAACTGAGAATTTTCTCTTCCTCTTCTGTCTTCCCCTTCATAGATTCTATAGAATAACTGTTTCCAAGCTGTTAGACTTTCCTGTTGTGACTCTCAAGAAAAATTAATTCAAATGTTAAAATTCCCTTCTTTTTCTTAAATAAATATACTGTGAAGTTACCTCTGCACCCCGGTTATTGAACAACGTTATAACGACTGAGTATAATATAGGGCTTAAAAATATAGTCACGTAAAATGTATAGAATATAAAATACGTGATAATTCAAATAGGACATTCTTGTTATTAACGGAACGGCCACAGCCTTAATCCGACTCTTGCATTTATGGTCTTCAAAGAGATAATTTTAAAAGCTTAATATATGTGAAATAGAATAGAAATTTATACGGCATGGATAAATACGACAGAGGGTAATCGTCATAAATTCACAATTAGCTTTTTAGCAAATCTTAGCTTTTTAGCTCATTTTAGCAAATATAATTCGATATGCAGCACGTTTTCTATGGAGACTCCTTTTTAATTTTCAAACTAATTCACAAACATATTACAAATGCAAAACTAAGTTTGTTTGTCGAGTTATGTGTTTTACGTCTTCACTTCTCAAACGATTTTAACAAAAAAATAGAGTAAAAATTAATCGATATACGAAAAAAAAAACACACGAATATGTAATATTATTAAATACAATATAATTTAGTGAATGCTTCGAAAATATAAAATTTTTTTTACTCGAGACCATTCTTGATATGGATATAAAATGAAAGAAATAGATAGTAGAAGTAAAAATGTGTAATTTCTCCAACTATGGATAAAAATAAAACCTATTTATATGACTTTTCTGACGAAGTTTTACTACTAAGTACCATATAATTAATAAATTAATTATTACTTACTTAATTACATTTAAAACAAGCAATGTGAAAGAATTAGGTATTACATGTTCGAAGGAACGCCCTTCACGTCTTATAGGTAATTAATAATAACACAGTGGGCCTTAGAGAGGACATTAGATTCACACGCACGGATGGTATGCACACCGGCGGTGTCAGCCACAGATTATATACTAAATAGATGATCAACTTTAAGTAATTGTGCGAGCGTGATAGTACTTTCGCGTTTCCAAGTATATATTATTTTTAAAAGAGTTTTTTTTGGTACGCCATATTCCCCTTAATAATGATTGAACTATCATTTAAAGATTACCTGCACCGCTAATGACGAAACATAAACAAATAATTCAAAATTAATTTGTTGATTAAGTTTTTCATTTTTTAATTTTCTTTATATTATTTCGCAATGATATTTCATCGTCATCTATTGACAATCTGTTGACATGCACATTTGCCCAAATAGTAATGATTTATAACCGCGCCATCTATTAACAGTCTGTTAACATGCACGGCATTTGTCCAAATAGTAATGATTTAGAACCGCCCCATCTATTGACAATCTTAACATCCATATTTGTCCAAATAGTAAAGATTTAGAACCTGGCCATCTATTGACAATCTCTTGACGTGCACACTTGTCCAAATAGTAATAATTTAGAACCGCGCCATCTATTGACAATATGTTAACATGCACATTTGTCCAAATAGTACTGATTTAGAACCGCGCCATCTATTGAGAATCTTTTTAACTAACGTGCGTACTTTTAACAATTTAATACCTTTCATTAATTTATTTTCATATTTTATTACCATTCGATTTCCAGCAAATAATTTTAGAGGCCAACTAGTATTTTTTTAAGGTATATATTACTATGTATTTTTGACTAGCTGACCCGTGCGAAGTCTTCGTACTATATCGCCATCTAGCGTGTTCCAAGTATACAATTTGGCTAAGATATTTGATGTGTCGCCCACAGATGGCGCTCATGCCAATTGTTATAAAAATTAATTTTTTTATTAACAAAAAGATGTTTTTCGAATTTTTTTATATTTTTCGCCCAAAGTAGAAAACATAAGCTTTTAGTGGATATTTTTAAAATTTTTTTTGGTGCAGTAGTTAAAGAGATCGAGCTGCTCGACCAAAAAACACCTTTTAGAAATAAGATATTTAGATAGGTGTGACATTACTAAGAAGAAACGATAAAAAAATTAATAGACATACAAATTCAAGGACTGATCAATTATATTTAATAGAAATACTCACCGCTTGTAGAAACCATTAAGTTGAACGGATAAAGAAATTAACTTCTATCAATTATTCATTTATTAAATGAATGTTTAACCATGCTGTTTACTGGATTATAGTTCGAAGGGTTTTTAACACAGATTCATTTTATTAAACTCATAGGTTCAACGTTTACCATAATAGTTTAGATAATTAATAATCTTTATACTGAACAAAATTTAATATTTTCACCTCATTAATACAAAATGACTACTCTGTTTATGATTTTACCTTTAATATAGTAAAATAGTGTCAAAATACTTATTATAGTAGTGATGTTTTTTGAAGAGAAAATATAAATAAACGCATATTTATTTTCATTAAAAAATGTATCTTAAATGAATATATCTGTTAAATGCGTGATTTTTTAAATTTTCTGCATTATTGTGTTTGTAAATCACATTTAAAAAAATGTAATAATTTAAAATGTAAAGTTTAAGATTAAATCGTTATATCTAGAGGAAATGTATTTTTAGTGCTGTCAAAAGGAGCAACTTTGCTTAATGTTAAGTTATTTTTTAAGTTTTAATTTCTAAATCTGGCAATAATACTCAAAAAAGTTAAGATTGTCTTTACTTCTTCAGTACTAATCTAAATATTTGGAGTTTATTGAAATAGACGATCTAGACCTAAATACTTATTCTACATTATATTTACCACTAAAAGTGTTTTTTTTTCCAATTTGTTACATAGTTGGTAAAGAACTTATCATAGAAAGCTTTTAAAAATCTATGCGGAGGAGAAAAATATGGATGATAAAAGCTTTGTCTTCAATCGCTATGTAAAATAGAAAAAAATAATTCTTTTATCACGCTGTACGATCAAATAATAATTTCGCTGTGCGATAATATGTGATTACTACAATTTGTGGAACTTTCTTCTAAGGATTTTAGATCCTAAAAGGCAGTGTTTAAATCAAATTATCTGAACGTTATTCATACCAAATATTTAATATCTCAATAACATTTTTACATCTGAGGTACTACCACATCCAGTAAGAGATGTTGTCAAACGATGAAATATATAATATACTGTCGTTGACTGTAACCTTTTGCTTCCATTTTAGGCTTTCGTACCTCAAAAGGAAAAAAAGGGAACCCTTATAGGAACACTTCGTTGTTCTTCTGTCGGTCGGTGAGGACTCTTTTCATCAGGAACACGTAGAGGCATCAAGTTTGAATTAATGCCAAATATTTAGGTCTAGGGTCCGCTGGAGGTGTAAAGAAATCAAGCTTCTAAGTCAACGTAATGAAGAAGGACCCTAAAAATACAGCCCTTTATGCCACATACTTACACTCGCAAAGAAATCAAAACCATAGGGTACTTCCCGTTAACCTAGGATTATGAAATTTGGCAAGAAGCATGAATTTGGTAAAGGTAAAAAAATTGTTTATTTGTAGTTATATCACACAAAGAATATATTTTTTTAATAACCGCCTGGTAAAGTTAAAATAGGCAATATATTTTTATTCTAAACAATTAAAATTTTGTAAATAATACCATAAAATTAAAAGCCAAAATGTGTATGGAACCCTCACGGTTCGAGTTCCACTCGAGTTTGACAGGTTTTTCCCAACTTATTCTTAATTATTTCTGCCACTCTTAATTTTTTTAGTTATATACCTATATACATGACATCACTGTACATAACATATGACTTATACAACATTGGTTTTTGATTAATAATTATCTGTTAATTAGTATTCTTATTTCGTTACGTGTCGCCTTGCCGGTTAACACGCTTCCCTTTCTTATACTCGTCTTTCGAAAGAGCGTCTTGTACTTTCCTTTGATTAATACCAGTACTGGCTATGGTTAGTCAACTATCGATATATTTAAGTAAGAACATAAATAAGTCATTTATAAACAAAGAAAACATTATATTTAACCATACCAACTATATGGAAGTTTGTAAAAATATTAACTCAGTACATTAACAGTACTCTAGAATTGTACTTATTTAAGTAAAAAGTTTAAAGTAATGCTACTTATATAATTTTTAAGCTGCAAACGTATCCTTTACGACTCCATTCAATACATAACACTCTCTTCTATTATTGATCTCATTCTTAAAATGACATTCAAATGAATCAGACGTGTTTGTAAGATATAATGTTATGAACATGCTAGATATCTGAACAGGCACAGTTGAGAACAATTTTAAAAGCTTATTTTGATTCAGATTTGACTTACAATTTGAAATTTCTTTCCCTCACGATAGTTGACTACTATAAATAAAACGACCGTTAGACTAATGTGTTGTATTTTTTTCTGAACCACTCCGCGTTTTGAATTACCTAGCTATGACCTTGAGAGATTTTATAATATTGTTTTGATTATGATTGACTCCACAACTTATTAGGTTTTTTTTAAACCTTAACCCATCGCCTTATTAATTGGGTAAGATCTTTCATACTCTTGTTATGGCATTATTATAATTATTTTAACTCTTTCTGTTGCACTTAAAATTATACAACACTGTGTTTGAGTGGAACTTCACGATTTTGTATAAATTGATAGATTTGTTCTTAATTTTCTCAACATTAGCAGTTCATCTGGTCATTTTATGTACATAATATTTTTTTTATTGGGACAATTAACCCTCGAAGTACTAGACATGAATTTTCATTCCTTTCGTGAGACTTTTATATTTTTTTGATAGACCTTTTGACTTTGGAAAATTTGGACCAGTTCTGTACTTCAATTTAAAATTTTTATTTATTCTGAAACAAATGGAAAAAAAATTAAAACGTTATTATTAAAGGTTTTACAAATGTGCCAGCATTAAATAAATATAATTCAGTATTCAATATTTTTATATTTAAATTTTAATAAGTCAACTCTTACTTTCTCCCAAATTCATGTCGGATTTCCATTAAATAAAAACATCTTAAAAGGACAAGATTAGAAAATGTATAAAATGCAGGTAGCGACGGGACATAAAACGCGACCTACATTTTATATATATTTGACCACTATTTACTATCTTCATAATATATTTTTGCTTGTAATGAATACCTATAAAACTAGTATGAGTCTGTTGGAACATTTTAATTCCGTATCGACAATCAAACATAAAACTCTTTTCATTAATTTTTTTTTCCTTTATTGGATATGCATGATACAATCTTAATATACAATTAATTAATTATCATTGATGAAATGTACTCGATTTTATTTTCAAGTAAGTTGTGAGCGGGTTTACTGTACTGCAAAAGTCGAATAGCTTCTAGGTTGCTATGGTTCAGGAGTCGTTTTTCATGTTCAATGGCATATTCTTGGATAACTTCATCAATCCATTTTATGTCTACGTCGTTCTGAATTTCTTGATAGGTAATTTCTTGATAGGTTGGTAATCACGTAAGAACTTGTTTTGGCTTCGTTGGATTACTTCACGGTTTGACTGTTTGGTACATCCCTAAAGCTGTATACCATACACCCAAATCGACTGGGTTCGGTTTGACGATAGTAAGGTAAATTAGTCGCTTATAATAGAGGTTTAGCTTGGAATGATGTCCAACCAGCTACAACATTTGTCGTTGTTTCAACCTGATTTGCTCAACTTTTACTTTAACATGATGTTTCCAATTAAGCCTACTATCCTGATGAAGTCATGGGGTTGGAATACTGACGCTAGGTGTTGAGCAAAGGCTTCAGTTTTCTCTTCATTTCTTTTTATCCACTCACCATGTGCATTCTTGATAGGTGGCACTTGAACAAAAGGTCGTTTGAATCTACGAGTTGCTTTCCACATTGCACAATCTTTGTCTACGTCAGGACCCAGTCCGCTCAGATAGACATCAATGCAATTCTGTTTATAATCTTTAATTAACCTATTAACTCGATTGCTCACCTGATTAAAAATCCTTTTGTCAGCCGGATTTCTGGATATATGCCATATACGTCCGCTTCTCCTTGGTTAGATCTCTAAGGTTGGCAGGATAATTTATTTCTTGTTCTCGTTTATTTCTTAAGATGGGAGTAGCCTTACTGGCTGCCAGTAAATATTCAATGAATTGTTGTGCCTATTGCTCCAGGTCATCAATAGTGCAGAATCTTGCTTTTAAATAGATGAAGTTGTCTAGGTAGTTTCTGAATAGTTTCTAATCAGTATACTTATTGGTGAGATTCTGTTTTCTTTTTTTCTTAATTATTGTTGCGCGCAACGTGAATAGGACAGGAGTATGATCAGAAGTTAGATCATCTACACCTTCTACTTCAATGTAATTAGATGCAATTCCATGTGAGATAAAGAAATCTATCAGATCTGAAATTTTATTGCCATCTGTAGGCCAATATGTTGGCGTGCGTGATGAATGGAATTCGCATTTTGTTTCATTAATGGCAGCTAACATTTCATTTCCTTTGTCCGGAGTGATCAGTCGAGATCCCCAAGCAGTATGTTTAACGTTGAAATCACCTTCAATAATAAATCTTGGACCAAGTTTTCCGAATATTTTGACATACTGACTTTTCGAAATACTGTGACGTGGTGGGCAATAGGCAGCACCAACACTTATGTAAGCTCCATTATGCTGAACAGTAATTATGGTAACTTGAATACGCGGCTCTTTTATTTCTTCTTACTGAAAATGTTGTATATTTCGTTTTATTAACAGGGCTGTTCCCCCCGGGGTACGTTCGCTAGGATGAGTAGTACTTTCCACAAAAGAACCATATTAAAATGAAAGGATATCCGCTATATCCTGTCATTTTAATATGGTTCTTTTGTGAAAAGTGAGTTTCAGATATTAGTGCGATATCTATGTTATTAGTATTCATGGATACTTCTAATTCTTGGGCTCGTTGGGTAAGCCCATTTCTGCCCCATGTTATAACTCGTAGGAACTCGTTACTCATTTTCAGGTTTTTTGACTTTTTGGTCGGTGGCCTTTGGATTTCCTCCAATTTTCCACTCTTTTGGCTAACTGGCCAATACTTAGTTTAATTTCAGCCTGAAATGAAGTGAGCAATTTCTTCATGTTGGCAATGGTAGGCTCGTTAGATTCAGCTTGCTTCTTAATATCATTACTTGGGTTAATTGTATGTTTTACGATTTGAGAGTAGGACATTTTTGAAGTACATGGTTCATCTTTTTCAGACAGTTTTTTATTCTCGGTTTGCATTCTTTCAACAGCAGACCTTTTCTTCAGTTGTAGAGCTTTCAATTTCTTTTGATAGGCTGGACAGTCTTTGTAGTTTGTCGGATGCCCTCTTTCGTTACATAGCGCACATATTGCTACACTGTTGCGTTGTTTTTTGCACTGTGTAGTGTAATGATCCAGCACATTTTACGCACTTTGGTTGTCTATTACAAAAATTCTTGGTATGTCCCAGTTGCGGGCAATTTGTGCATTGTGGAATACCTTTTACCTTTTTAAGTGGTTCAATGGTTACTTTGCAATGCAGCAGGTTTTTTATTTCGAATACAGAATTATTGTTTTCTTTCTGTCTAATATCTACAAAGAATAATGGAAAATATTTACATCTTTTTTCATCGCCATTCGTTGTCTTTTTCTGAATATTTAGGACATTAAGAACATCATGTCCCAGTTTATTGATTGCGAATTTTATATCACCGATATCTGTGGATGACGGTAATCCTTTTATGACAAATCTGTACAATCTGTCACATTTCAATTGGAAAGTGTGGAATTCCAATTTGTAAAAGGAACTGTTGTGTCTGTCTCCTTCTTCTTTTATTTTGGTTTGGAGATAAATTTTAATTGTTCTGTAATCATTTTTGTTTTCAGAAGTAATTTTTTTATCGTTATTCGGTAAAGCCTTGAACTGTACTGAATTTTTCATTAATTCTGAAACCTCATGTCTGAGTCTATTAAAGTCTCCAACATTGCTCACATTATTTGGTGGAGGTAATGGGATTTTTGTTTCTTTTATTTTATTGTTTTCGAGTTTGGTTGAGTTATTAATATTATTTTTTTTCTTTTTTGATGATTTCTCCGGTGACACACTTTCTTCATAATACCATTTTTTCTTGTTGTTTTTCTTGCCTCGGACTTCAGTGAATTCTTTTTCCAATTCTTCTTCATCCGTGCAATATTCGGTTGCCTTGGATAAACAATCACTTGTATTGGGTACTGTTGGTTGGGGAGATGGCAAAGTTTTAATATGCGTTTTAAGTGCATTAACTTTTTGCTGTAACTCATTTATTGTTACATATTGTTGCTGACACAAATCCAACTGTTTTTGGTATGCGGCCACCACTTGTTCATATGAAGTCATGTTATTCATGCCGGTATATGAAATCATATCGGCATGAATAACATGACTTCATATGAACATTATATGAATTATAGAAGAGAAAAACAATGATTGCGTTTCCTGGTCTCGAACCCGATGCGTTTATGTCGCGGGTTTGTGCATTGCACACACAAAGATGTATTTGATATGCATAATATAATAAATAAAAATATAATATTGTTGCTGAAATATAGATAACATCAACGCAATAAAACTGTAAATATAATTTTTCATAAATCCATTTAGTATTGACTAAAGTCCAACTAAAGTTGACTATAGTCCAAAAGCTATTAGTTATTTTGTTATTTTTTAAACAAAATAACTAATGGCTTTTGGATAGCCACTCCTTAAATTTATGTTCATAAATATATTGATGAAATTTGCAATCAATTAAAATTACAAGTAATTCGTTGTATAATAAAGCATCTTTTTATTTGACAATCACTTAAAGTTTTTATTGCTTAGCAAATATTTGTTTGTCCCAATTGTTAAGAACAATGAACCTAATGCTATGTATATGAAGTAAACACTTCAGATTAATAATTATGTGTTCGCAGAGTAACATAAAACCCGAGCTGAAGTAATTATTTTTTTAAGTTTTTTAAAAGTTCTTTCTCCGACAAGTTTATCGATAATTTTAATCCCTAACACTCGATACTGTTGAAAGGATATTACGTCCTGTTACTTTTAATTTAAAGATACCGCCCAAGTTTGCATTTGCTCTGCTGCTGATTTTTAAAGTACCTTATTGGTACGTATTTATATTGTTATTTTTTAAACACAAAATATATAAATACGCTTAATTTTTATTTTTATTACTTGCTACTTTACTTGCACGTGTAATAAAAACTTCCCAATAAGTTTTTCAAATGCTTATTTAGTACCAGTCTTTCAAATTCTCGTTAAAAATACCTGGGAGCAAAGAATAATCAGAAAAAGTATAGAAGTATTTCGAAACTGATTCTTATTCGAAAGTAATAGAAGAGGAGTGTCGGATATCTACTAACGATTGTAAGATCAAAATTTTCTAAGTAGTAGGAAAAGAAGACAGGACTTGAAGTGAAAATAATGATGACAAGTGCTTTTAATATATAAAGAATAAGCTCCTAAAACGGATTTATTAAAAAAATGATTAAATCTGATTTTGGACACTTATAGTAAAGGTGCTCACTAATTATTTGACTAATATTTCCGATAGTCAGACGCATTACAAAAACGCAATACATGCAGTCATTTTAAAAACCTACACGAAAATCTACTGAAAAGATCCCTAAAAGGAGATTAGATCACCTTACTTTACTTTGAAAAATTGCGAGGCTGAATTTTCTAGAGTATTTTCTTCTTCAAGCAGAATCTTATACAAATTATTTGCAGGTGAATAAATAAAGAAGATATATAACTTTACGCTCCGTGGAAAGGCAAAAATGCAGATGGCCTCAGAAATTTATTCGGCATTTGCTTATTACAGTTTGTACATAAAACAATGAAGATATGGATCATTTACGACGTCAAATCGAGAATAATAACATCGTGATATGTACTCGATTCGTAATATGTACTGCATGCATTGCGTTTTCTTGGTGCGTCTGATCATCGGAAATGTTAATCAAATAATAAGTGAGCACCTTTACTATAAGTGTCCGAAATCGAGGATTTGAACTTTCGCAAAGCATATGACTGTTGATAAAGATTTTTTTAATTTTTCGTGGCCCCTTTCTGTCGATATATTCATCTACCACAGGAAAATATGGTACCGAAATTTTAAATTTATGGAATACTGAGAAAAGTCGCTGATAAAAAAATGAAGCATACTTAGAAAAATAGGGAAATACAAAGGCAATATATTATGACGAGAATGTAATAAAACCCATGGTGATAGAATTCGAAAGTTATTGACAAAATATTGCTCGCCAAATGTTTTTTATTAATTTGGACCTAGCTTATGAGAAAAATATACAAATACTTGAAACCACAAAAATAAAAAGCGCAATTGCTTTTAAATTCGTCACTTGGATAGGACGAATTGTGCATGCTGATTCCTTGTAATTAATAACCATGAGGGTGGGTTAAAAATTCACCGAATAGCGGAAATGGGGAGGGGTTAGGGTTGATGACATACAAATTAGCTAATTAATGACTCATTATGGGATTATATATAAAACTTGATGTTTTAGCTCAATCGTGTTCTTAACATTTCAGCTATCATCGATCAAACAATTTATTCCGGATTTAATCTTCGACCATGAAGAAAATCAAATTTCGATATGTAATTACGTTCCTGATAAGCAAAGAAAAACACCAAAAGTCATATTGAATAAGTAGTCAGTTTACTGGGACCTAAGTAAAACAATAATAAACCATGATGAACTTACGGAGGTGATCTTGGTCCGCTGTCCTGGGACGGATCTTCTTCAATGAAATTTCTGGCTTATTTGAAGAGAATGTGCCACTTTCATATCATAATTTTACTAGGACAACGGTCACGGTAAAACGGTGATATATTATTCAGTATGTCTTCTGGCGTTTTCCCTTATTTTGACAGGAACTTGATAACGGCTCAAAATTTAATTTTCCCCTAAGTCAATTATTTCTTCCGGAATGAAAACGGAAAAAGTTTGCTTCATAAAGTGCAGTAAAAATAAAATTAAGGCAACTGAGAATATTGTCAATGGCTTGTATCGTTTAAATGCATTCAAAAGTGGTGAATATAAAACGCATCCCAGAACGGAACAGATCTGTGAAAAAGGCAAAATTCGAAATATTGTCTTTTTGGGATCTGGCGTAAAGCAAAATTATATCCCAGTAAACGTAACAGATTTCAAGGGTAAGTCGGTTTTGCGTTGCACTTTCGAAAGCTCCGTAAATATAATAGGGTCAAAATACATAACCGTAGACTGCGAGTCTAACATCGAAAACACGCTTAAGAACAGGTATATACCAAGTCAAAGAAAGATGAGTATGGATAACAACAGTAATATTTTCAAATTAAGTGAATTTTATTTGAATAAAACTATATCTATATTCAAATAAAGTTAAAAGAGTATCAAAAATGTATACATTATACCGTACAAAGAACACGAATGCAAACCAGACATGGTAAGTAAATTGAATAAATTACTTTACAAATTGAAACAAGTACTCTAGAAACTAGAATACAAAGCCTGGGGTTTGGCTGGTTTTGAACAAATTCCGCTAAACTAGAAATAAAGCTGATTCTATGCAATTCAGTACGGAAGTAACGGTCCAACTCTAAATACAAAGACTGCATATATGGGGAAAAGCAATAGCATATTCTGTACGTATTTTGTAATCGATATAAAAAAAGTTAACAAAAGACCTAAAAGGAACTAAAGGATTCGGATTGAGCTATTTGCGTGATGCAGACTATGCAAACGACATTGAAACCTAATGCACAGTCACTTAGTACACATTCTTCAAGAACGGATACTGTCATTTGCTCTAGTTATCGCCAATAAACTATAGTCTTTAATACCACCAAGGCAGGGTTCATGACAGTCTGTTAGGTTATTAAGAAGGCAGAAATGTTGAAATAGTTACTGTGTGATTATTAAATTCACTTAAAGTGTAATGAAAAATTTTTTATAAGCATTTATACCCAAATACGATAAGTGTAATTAAAGACGGTGAATTTCTCAGAAATGTACACATATATTCATTAAGTAAAATTTTAAACAGAAAGATATAAGAAAAATATTTTAAATATCAGCATATACTAAATATACATGATATTTAGTACTCAGTTTGCCGTTATATTCATACGAACTTATGGAGGAAAGATGGAAAGTCAGATATAACCATTATTAAAAGTATTGTGAAATTTTATTCAACTTTGAAGTGACATTTTAATATCAATTTTTAACCTACAATGCTATTTTGACAGCCGCAATGCTCTTTTAATATATGCTAATTTTAATATTTAACGTAAAGTCTACACTGTCATATTTTTTTCAATGGTAAAGAAAAATTGTTCGATGTAATCTCACTCACGTTTTTTTAATTTGAACATTGTTAAAAATACTACTTTATGTTAAGTATGTACTACCACAATTTATATCTCTCAACATATATATATCAATATCTGCATTAATTGTAAATCCCTTCGAAAGTAACACCTAATGGAAAATGCCTTTGACGTAACACCAGCAGCAGAACATCACCTTTTTGGAACTTATTTCAGGTTTGGAAATGGAAACTCCTGTTTTTCTGACATCCAGTTTGACATCCACATTTGCATGGATAAGTTAACCACTGGATAGCGCATAAGAACACAGTTGTATGTAAACCAAGCTAGCCACTATTCATTAGGGTAAACGTACCACGTGACAACGTTAGCCAATCAGTGCTTTGTCCCTTGGGGTAGGATAGAGACGTAGTTTGCTCGATACTTACTTATTTTCGATATGTGTCAAAGCAAGGGTTTTAACAAATTAAAAACATCGTTATTTAAAAAGAATATTTTTGTTATATTATAATCAAAATATTAATTTAATAAACTATTGCACGAAATAATGTTATATAAGTATATATAAATATTACACCGTTATTTTGCTAATATGAATTGTGAAATTTACTGGAGAAAAAGGACCACATTTCTTGTCGATTATTCAAAACTCAGAGATATAAACAATTTTAGTAATAAATGCCAAATAACCATGACTCGCATTGCCCAGCCACCTGTATCCATTTTTCTTTTCGGTGCGGGTAGTTCGGGAACCTAAAATCTTAAGTGACATAGAAGTAAAATATAATATTACACGCTTAGAAATCAGTGAACTTATTTTACTTTTTTAAAAATATCTTATTTATAATTTTTTGGATTTTTAAGTAGTAACAAAAGTATCTATTTAGTTATCGATAACGGCGCGACGCATCTCTAGTGGCGAAAAAAATCAACAATATGGTATAATCGCTGCTGGCGATCTGACTGTAACATACGAATATATACTTGCTGAAATAATAGTTAACAGTGTACTTAATTATGAAAAGTAATTCCATTTTTCTGAAATGATGATGTAATGCTTCTATTTTGGCAATATTTTATAGCACAAGAAGGCATGGATTATTTAATTTTGATTTAAAATTAGGAGAAACTTTCGCTTTGACGTTCATTTTCTTACTGAAGGCGCGTAAGCTCTTCGCCCTGGAGCGGTGGCACAAATTGTGCCAGCGCGCGGCTAGATATTTTGTGTTGATGTGTCATCCAGTGGTTAACTTATCCATGGACATTTGTATGTATGGTTAACGTATGTAACCCAATTCTCATCGCCAGTTACTAACTGATTCAGCCAGTCGAAGTTATGTTTCAATGTCAATAACTGTTGACAAGTATCAACTCTGCACTGAAGGTGATATGATGAGAACTATCATTTTGATTCGTTCTGGTATATTAAATAAATAAGTAAATATTTAATTCATCGAAATATTAATAATTTATTTTTATAAGGATATAAGAGGAGTGACTAAATTATAAGTGCGCTTATTTCGTTGATTGTTGCTATCTTTAAAACTTTCTTAATTATCTAATTATGTAGAATACCGTTCTAAAAGCTTATCTATTTCTCATTAGGCGTGTGTTCGTTAACCGTTGAAAAACAAACCGTCATAGTTGACCAAAAGTTTTTTTTCTCAACTTTTTTAATTGTTTTGCATTTAACTATTTTTCATCTGAAAATAATTTTTTTTTAAATTCGTATTTTTGACAATCTTTTTGAATTTAAATTTTTCGTTTGACATCTGGCCGGTTGGCTATTGGGATTGCAAAAGTTTCATAATTGTTTATCTAATCTTATCTATCAATTACGAAATAGCCTTTGGAAGTATAATCATTAAATTTTTTTAATACTAACTTTATATTTAGATGATCAAAATTAGACATATTGAAAAGTTTAAGTTATAATTTTTTAAATTAATTATTTTATTAATTAAAGAGTAATAATTCATTAAATATTAACATTCTTACTAGTGCAATTTTATAATTAGTAGTATAAATAAGTATAGTACCAAACAATAATAATATTGGTATATTTTAATTAGAAAGATGTACTGTATCAAATTTATTCGGTAAAGTTGGTATAACACAGCATTGATGTTAACAGAATTATTTTTATTAACTACACATTTACCTACAGAATATTTTGACTTTATTAATATAACCTTTTGAAATGTGCCTAATAAATTTGGTATTATAAAAACAGAAGCAATTTTGACATTTACCATTAGTATTTAATTAGTTATTCATAGTCCGCCATTGATATCAACATAATATATATGACTGCATTTGTGTGCTCGGAGACGTTGTGTAATGTGAACCGTCTTGCTTGAGTTAATAGAAAGTGTTAATTATAACCCTATATATAAAACAAAAACATGGCCCGAAATAGCACAACGCACAAACTGTTACAAAAAGAATAGACTAAGAATGAATGTAGACAAAAGTGATCTTCGCATTGGATAAAAAGAAAAAAAAATTCTTGAGAACCCTTTTTAAAATGCTATTAAAAACTCATTGGAATATGTTATTACAAACAGAAAGCGCCTATACAATTATTTGTTATAAGCAAGCGTATTACTGAATAAATAATTTTAGAAAGCGAATGCAGTTGGTAAAAAAATATCATATGAAGTTAGATTGTTAAAGTATATTTTTCATTTCAGGCTGATTATAATTTATAAATTAGAATTAAAGAGTTGCACGAGATCTTACAAAGAGTAGCTAATCATTCACAGTGTCAAAATTGTTAATGTTGTTTAGTATTTATACCTAAAGTTTACGATAATCATGGCAATGTAAAGACAGGCTGGTCCAAAAGTCCGTTAACATTTGAATCGGCAGCTGCGTCGAGCAGCGAGGGAGAGGTAGGGCGTGCGAGGTATGGAATGTTAGAGCGGCCGACGTGAATTTTTTGTTGTTTTCCTTAATTACGAAAGTTGGTATTTTATTTTTACTACTCGATTACGCACATAAAGAAATAATTATGGCAATTCGACCTGGCAGGCCAGCATAGCCCAACAAACCTACCAGGCAGGGTCAGTAGATCAAGTGAACGTTAATAAGATTCGATTTGTTTTTATTACTGAATTCAGAAATTATAATGATGACTTAAAAAGGAGAAAATAAAAAATTATAGAACAACTTTTTTCGAATCTATTTAGGAGAAAAGTGACAAAAGTTAAAAGTGGCAGTTCATTGAACCTAGCAGGTTGTCCTAACAGGCCTCACACCGGAAATTGGGGGTTCGGCTTGGCAATCGAATTTAGAAGCCTAAGCTTGCCAGTCAACCTAGCAGGTCAGCCTGCCAACCAACTCTGAAAACTCAACCTTGCGGCCAGTCTGGCAGATCAATTTAGAAGGTCAACCTAACAACCCAGCTTAGCAGATCCGATTATCAGCCTTGTCTAGTAACACAGTCTAGTAGCTCAACGAAGTATCACAGCTTAGCTTCGCAGACTCGCAACTCAGCCAAGTATCACAACCTCGTAACCCAGCTTAGCAGGTCAGCCAAGCAACTAAACATAACAGCACAACCTAGCAGCTTAGTCCAGAAGCCCAGTTTTGCAGGTTTGCATCACATGCTTCTGCCTTACATGCTAAGACTAGTAGCACAGATTAGCAACCCAACCTAGTAGCCCCGCCTAGTAAACCAGTCTACTAAACTAGCCTAACAGCTCAGCCCAGCAGGTTAACCTGGCAGCCCAGCGTAACGACCCAACCTAGCAGTCTAACCCATAGCGAGAGGCTAGCAGTGCAGACTAGGAAGTCAGCCTAGCAGATTAGCCTGGCAGCATATTCTAGCAGCCTAACCTGGTATACCAGTCCAACAGCTAGTCTAGCCAGATCTTCTTTAATCTTGTCCAGTGTCTATGTATTTCGGACTAATAACATACTGGTTTTGATATTACAGCACAAATATGGCGCCTACTTACATTTCACGAATTGAATAAATATTTTAGACGTTTTGTATAAAAACTTTTCCAAGGCAGGTAGTTACACTTCCTATCTATGCTTCAGGAAGTGCGTAGACTTGTAGAGTGGTCTTTTTTAACACATTTTTTTATACTATTTTTAATAAGTCATTCTTCATTCATAAATAAAAAATTTTGTGAATTTTGAACATTTTATTTCTGTTTAAGAATTATATATATATATATATATATGTATATATATATATATATATATATATATAAACCATATGAGAGTTATTTTATTAATATTTGATGCATTTTATATGGCGATATGATGAGAATATTGTTATTACTTATTGCGATTTCGTTTTTACCTACTTCAGTCATGAAAAATGCAAATAAATAAAAACACCGATGTAAAGTCCACAGACGAGCGTTTTCATAAAAAATGGCTAAAGTTTATTTTTGGATATTTTTTTATAAATTTAACATAAAATTTCAAAATTTAGTAAAGAGTATGGCCTCCTCTAGCTAAAATCAATACGCTTAATCTGCTAGGCATGCTTTCGACGACGTTTTTTATCATTTCCTGAGGAATACGTTCCCATTGAGCGACGATCACATTTTTAAGGACCTGAATGTTTTCTGGAGCTGGTTTTACGGCTCTGTCGCGTCGTTTGAGATTATCCCATATGTGTTCTATCGGATTGGGGTCGGACCTTCTAGCTGGCCAGTCTAACCCACGAATTCCGACCTCCTGCATATACGCGTCAACGTTGCTAGAGCGGTGGGCGCGAGCGTTGTCGTCCATAAAAATGGACTCGCCTCCAACTGCTGTTTATGCGGGTTGGGTATGAGGAATAAGAACCTCTGTTTTTTTCTTTGCGCGTTAAGTCTGCCATTTTCGATAAAAACTAACTCGGTACTGTCATCTGAATTAATACCAGCCGAAAACATTTCGTAGCCTCCACCGTAAAGGGTGATTTTCTCAAAGCACACTTCTGCGAAGCGTTCTCCAGGATAGGAGAATAAAACACTATTCCAGTCTTGTTGAGTCCATGACGAAAAATTTTGAGCGAATCTCAATCTGGCAACTTGATGCTCACGGAGCAATGTAGGGCCCCGAGCTGGGCGATAGCTACGTATATTGACAGCATGAAGTCTCCTTCTGACTGTCCATGGGCTTACTCGTGTACCTCTGACGTTCTCGAGGTTTGTTTGAGATCTACGTACGTAACTTGACTGACTATGAAGCGGTCGTCCCGTGGCTCAGTTTACCGTTTACCGTTTACAGTCTACCAGAACCGGGCCTTCTACTGACGGAGCCCATTTCTTGGTATCGTTGCCAAGTCCTTTGGACGGGGGAACGGGTCACATTATACTGCTGAGACACATAACATTGGCTACAGCCTTTTTCAAGCAGCGCAGTAATTTTACTAGTTCTTATCGTTTTTTCAACCATACTGAGAACAGCAAACAGAAGTAAACTAATGCATCAAACAGCAGAAATTTAAATATAATTTACATATATACAAAGTATATATATATATATATATATATATATATATATATATATATAGATACATATATATATATATATATATATATATATATATATATATATATGTATATATATACATATATACATACATATATTTGTTTTTTAGTTTGCATCAATCCACAAACTATTTTGAGATAAAACAGAAAAGTATTTCAATAAATAGTAAAACAGTCTGCAGTTATTTAATTAGTGTAAATAACAAATAACATGTTGTACTGCTAAGCTGGACTCCTAGGCTTAGCTAAAAGGTTGGAAGCTAGACTGGCCTGCAAGGTTGTATTGCTAGCTTGGGCAACTATGAAGACCAACTAGCGTGGGGTGCAAGGCTGTCTTAGCTGGGCTATTAGGGTATGCTACAAGGCTGGGGCAGTTATATTGACATGCAAGGGTGGACTGCTAGGCAAGTCTTCCGGGTTGAACTAGTAGACTGGGTTTTCAGGCTGGTCTGCCAGCCTGAACTGCTTGATCCTCAAAGCTGGGCTGTTAGTTTTACATAGTAAGCTAACTTGCGAGGCTGGCTGATTAGTTAGGTTTAAAATAATTAAATTGAAATATATTTTTTACTATTATTTTTCTGCGAAAAAAAATACGAAGGGAATAATATTTCATAAAGAAAAACGCTCTTGGTGACTGGAAAATAACAGTTTGCTAGAGATGTGTAAATACATAACATTCAACAGTAGATGCATACTACACTTTCTCCCGGCAGCAAATGGGAATATCTAATAAATCCTGTAAGCACATTTACTTTAAAAAGAGAATGAATAAAATGAATCTATTTGGATGAACATTTATAAAATTTGTCGGGAATGGAATAAAAAGACATTCTGTTGGCGTCTGAAATATCGACACTAGAGATGAGGATACTGGAAAAGAATGAAACAGAACAACGAGTGCAAATTGTTAAGTTTCGAGAGTGTTTGTTCATAGATCATTAGGATGGCAGATGTCTGACCAATCTGCAGAGCTAATGATAAGGTTTTATATTCATTTTGTGCTAATTTGAATGTATGTTGGATATGGATGAAGCAAGGTTTTATTGAAAATAAATTGACTTCGAAAGAAAAAAGAACAAAAAATTAAATGTGATTCATTCCATGCCTGGAGCCTCATTCAGAGAACTGTAATTTCTCAAGATTATTATTGCGGTTGAATTTCTTCCACCCACATCCTATTAACGACCTACATGATTAAACTGATCGATTCCATTTCCTACCACTCGTTTAAGAATCAAAAATTTAACCGGTCTTTAACCACAGTTCGAATGTTGGCACTCACCGCTTGCATTACACCAATAGGTAGAAATTTATTATCAGAAAAGTATATAGTTCATGAAGTATGAGCCACTTAAAAAAATTTAAAACGACAATCTATTTACTTTTTTGTCTATACCGACAATTTATTTATCTTTTTGTCAATCTTTCGCCGATATCTTGTCGCACGGCCGGAAAAACAACGAGATCACGTTTTAATATATACATGTGTATATAGACAGGAGATATTTAGAAAGGTATTCATAAAACATTTGCATTTCATGTCCTATACCGTGGTAGATGACACTGTGATAAATTACGACCTGAGGTACTGCACGAGCGGGCGAACATAATGACATTCATTTTCGCTTTATCGTTAATTTGCAACTCATTTACGACCTCCCAAATTTACGTCATTATGCTTACAAACTGAGTTTTATAATAAGTAGAATAACATCATCCCTTTAAATACGAGACAAGAAATTTTTGCGATGAATTATACAATAAAGCAATAAGAACTCAGCTTTATATATAACCTAAAAATAATACATTTAACGGAATATTGAAATCGTTAGGAAAGAACAGAGGAAGCATTAAATTTATAATAATACGTTATTGAAAATACCTAAAATGCGTATATTAGAATAAAAAACCCAATTTATATACTAATACACATATTACAATTATTTTAATGTATACAAGTGAATGCAGTCAAGACACGATTTATTTTAACTTTAACTAGTGTTTGATTAATATAAGAATTTGCTCTTTTAAAAATATTCTTATTAGATTCAACGTTAACCTAGAAAAATAAAATAACGTATATACTTATTTAACTCCCATATTCCTCTTAACATATAATATATTGGATATGTATGTACGTTGATATTCATAAAGCAAAAATTTGTTGGCGGTTGGTTGATCGGGGGTTGCAGCCGGTTACAGATAATACTTATGTACTAAGCAACCCTCCATACATGAAACACAGAGTCGGTTTCGATATTTTTGTTTCAGGGGTAATGAATTAACTTTATTTTTGGTATTTTGAACGGGATATTGATGCTTATGTATGAGATACCTAAGCAAAGCATAATGTTGAGAACGAGATGTATATAACATATACAAATCTAGTTTAATTTAAATCGTATGAGTACTACTATCTACTTACAAATGTCCGTTTTCATCTATGCCAAAATATACTACAGTGGATGCCAAAATATACTTACGGAAAAACTTTTAAAACATGTTTAAAGGTTTTTTCTTCATAAGATATTATAATTAACTTGTTTCCTAACGTCTTTCAAGACCTCAACTTCCGCGTCATTAAAGCACTTTGTAATCAATATAAAAAAATACGTCATTAATTGGAATAATTTAAATAACTATTTATAGACAATATTTTGTTGAGGTTATAGTGTTCTTAAAGTATATCATATATCGACAAATTGTCAACTAACTGCCCAAGTTCTATACATTTGACGTTATGTTATAAAAGGCAATTGTTTATATAATCATTAATAGGCTATATTTTTCGCCACAAATTTATCGTTACTAATTAAAAAACATTTTGAATGCAGTCATCACGTTTCAATTTTAACCCAAGTTGCTTTGATATTTATATTTGTCAGGCAGATTTTTATCATATGCAAGGTTATTTTATGAACAGGAAAATTTTGCAATAAAATTTCACATCCCAGAATAAGTGCCAGGTTTTGATTTCTCCTAAGTAAACAAACACAGTTATGATTATGATGGCTGATCTCACTATTTCATTAATTGTGGAATACATCAAGGTCTTGATCTAACTAATTAAAGATATAGACTATATAATCATTTAGACCAATCTAAAAATTTTCATTAATTTATGTTTCTTTCGACAATTTATATTTTTTTTGTCGTCTTTTACAAACAATATTGATAACACTCTTCTGCAGCTTTTTTACAAACTTAATGTAGTATCACGGATATAATATTATACCTATGTTTCTACTAATACAATAATACATTCATGAGTATGATACATCAGTATTTTACTGGTAAAGGCTTTTATTATTTTAGTTTATATATCAACTCCATATTATTCTCATCAGTAATGATGGTTTGGTTCATGTACATTATGTGGGAAAACGGTATTTCAACTACAACTGAAACTTAAAATCATCCCTACTGTGCCTTCCTTGCTGTGAATTTCTAGAAGCGTTTCAACTTATTTTTGAATCTTCTATCTTTTCAAGCGGGTTATGCCTCCTATTATGGAGATATGTCATTGAGCTGAAGCAATGAGCCTTCTTGGAACACCTGCCTTTAAGCATATTGTATTTTACAAAAATTTAAAGGTGTCTGAAAGATTTATTGAAAGATCGAAAGAAAACCTTGTTCCCAGCGAGTGTTTAGAATGTGTACTATGGAATGTAGATTTAACATTTTATGAAATATAGACTTTTTTTTATCTAAGTGATGGTTAGACTTAACTCTATTCTAACAAAAAAAAATATTTTGTCGTGTTTATCTATGTTTAGCTGACTTTACTCGAGATTATTTAATTTTTTGTAACTTAAAATTGACACGTGTTAAATTTCTAATTGTGTTTCCTTTTATTTAGCATCTGCCCACCATGTAGCCACATCTTAAGTAACAAATAAAACCGATTATATTTTAAGAAGGCCAACATTATTTAAAATTATTAGAAAACAGTAAATTTCTTTGGAAATCAATTGGTGTTTATTCCATTAGCACCAGCAGCTTCATCATACACGTAATTAATAAACGACTAAATATAAATAATTGCTAAATATTTTGTTATACATCTCATTATGTATATATTTCTAATTATATTCTAGAAAACTTTTTTCACCTTTGTTATATAACATTCATAGCTTTTTTTAAATATTCTTCCCATTCCATACTTAAGCTATTTAATTATATTTGGCAGACCTCATTAATTTTCTTATAGAAATTTTACAAATATTCTAAAGTGATTGTTTATGGACTTAACATTTTACATCTTTTCACTCGTAGTTGTAATAACGGAGCATTTCATACGTTAATATTACTCCTTTACTTCGCTTTAGTCAGTAAATTTTAAATCGTGGATCGTAATAATTAAGAAAGAGTTTTATTAGAGTTTGCAATATTGAAATATGAAATCCAATCAAACATTTAAAAACTAAGATCTTTGAAAACAGATAAAGTAGGTGCAAAAGGTGTAACATATCTAGGAATTTTGCAGGTTTATCTTCAGACATAACTTGATAATTACGGCATTAATCTATTTAACTCGTAAAAAAGTTTACGTTCGTAGCATATTCGGACCGTTTCATTAACAGAGAAAAAATTAAATATAAAAAAATGAAGAAAAGAACATGATTTTAAAAAATATTTCATAGCCCGTAAAAAGTTTAATATGGGTTCTTTAGTAACATAAAATCTTAATTTATAGAGTCGTTAATGGAGCATAAAAAATATAGAATCTAGATGATGTTAATATTAAAATAACATATGATAAGCGTTCTGAAATATATTTATATTTTGATAACAGATGAACAAAATGTGACGTATTTTTCTCTTAAACTTAATTTTTCTCATAGATTTTGCCATTAAAAGTATTAACAAATAATATATTGAAATTGCAGAACCAATTTAAGTTTTTTGTTATCTTCTGCAAAAATGTGTATAGAATGTTCTTTTAAAAGAAAACTGTATTTAACTGAAAATAACAGAAATATTCTTATTATATTATAATATCTCCTGTTACCAATGTTTCCTTTTTTCAACTACGAACAGCATGGAATGATGAAATGGAATAGATCGCAGGATTTCTTTTATTTTTATACAATTTTATGTGTAGGCTCAAAAGCAAGAACTATAAATAACATTATCTTAACTCAATAAAAGAAGGCACTCGATTTCATTCTAAGTCGATTTCAGTCACTAACATCAAGCTCTGTCTATTCGGCAGATAATATCAAATAGATCCAATTGCTAATTGTTTAAAAACAACTGCAACTAAACAAACGACATACAAAACAATCTTTAACTTAGCGGATTACTGTGGATAGTTGGCCAAAACTCAACAAATACAAAATACAATAAGAGGTAAAGAAATGCATAACAATAACTAATCTAGTAACGTGAATCTTCAGCAAAAAAAAATTAAAGCTCATGGTATTAGAACAGAATTAACTAAAACTTAATTCGACTATGCGAAATTCAGAAAAATGTTAAAGTAATCGAAGAACGTAAATAATTTGAATTCCGTAATAATAAAACAAATACATATGCTATGGGATTTGTAGTTAATAGAAACAAAAAAAATATTTGAATTATTAGAAAATAGCTCACCTAAAGCTAAAAATCCAATACGTAAATACATGTGGTCAAAGTATTGTATATGTCCAAACACGATAAGCAAGAGAAGTAACGGAAGATTCTAATGCTTAAAATAGAAAACAATTACAATTAGAAAATACGAACATCGACCATCAAATAATGAAAAGAAAAATAAAGTGAGAAACAAAGAAAGGAAAAACGACAATGTAACATTACCGATAGGTATTTGACTATATTTTTTAATACTGAAATAGAATAGGTAATAAAATTCAAAACGGTTAAAATAAATATATCGTACCTAGGACTTTTCATTATAAAGTTATAACGACTTAAAACTGGCGATCGACGATTCGCGCGAAAACACTATAGAAAACATAACTGGCTTATGACGTCACTGGGCAGTTATTTAGCATTCATTATAAGGGAGTTTATTAAATATTTTAAAAATCCCGTTAAATATTGCGTTTAAGTTATATATTGCATTATATAATTTTCTCTTTCTTTTTGTGTGGAAACTAAATTCATAATCAATTTTTCAATTTAACGAACAAAAAAAATTGCCACTTTTATTATTAAGAAATTTCAATTAATCGTTTATTATATGCCAAAATAATTCAATGCGAATGTTCTAATACAAAAATTCTAATAAAATTCGAAAATTTTTAAACTGTTTCCTCACTTGTACCGGAAAATTATAAGGATAGGTTTCGAATAAATTTGAAGGTTGAAAGAATTTACACCAAACAAGGAGTCAATTCATTAAACGGTTTGTAAGTATTATGCGTATTACATTGTTCCAAGGTTATCATATTTTATGGGTGCCAATATGTCTTAAACGTAATTAACATTATTTTATAGTTTTCAGAATTAGTTTTTATATATGCCAAATAATTTATAATACAAGGGGAATGGTGAACCCTTATAACCACAAAGAATATTATCTCTTTGAAAACTGTATTGTTGTCCATTGGATAATAAATATTCGACGATAATATTCACATATTATTCGAAAATATACGGATACGAATTTTTGGAGTTTTACATTTTTTTATATTCATTTGCATTCATTTGTTTTTTTTATGATGTTCAAAGTAAATATGTAAAGTCAACTATTATAATTTTATTCACAAATAGAACTTTGTGTAGTTAATTATATGGAAATTAGTAAGAAGAGAGGAGGATATCGGAAAAGCTCTTATTATTAACCTAAATGTAGAAAGAAATAGACCTAGAGAACGTTTTCCAACACGTTAGTCTGATTAAGTATGATAGCTAACTGAGCAATCAATTGCAAAAAAACTCCACAGCGATCTGTCAAAACCGGGATGAACGAAGGTAAGTAACTAACCACTGGGCACCAGCTACCTTCAAATAGGTACCTTTAACTCTCAGCCAATCGAACAGTCGCCCATGAAGCTATAACGTAGAATAAGATAAGGCAATTATTGAATAACATGAATAGCTATGCATTAATTAAAATAAGAACAAATTTATAAAAAAATTCTGATATATTACAACTTGATATCCACATCAAAGTAATAATTATCTACTATATTACGTACAAGGTCAAATATATTAGAGAAAATTTTTACAAATTTTGGCTAAATATTTTTACAAATACAAGTCTTTCATATTTTTATATTAGTCTCAGAATGGTAAATATAACATTCACTTGAAATTTGCTCAACTATCTGAACAAAATGCGTACCTTATATAATAATGAAGATTATTCGCATTAATAAATGAAAATTTTAATTTAAATTATTTATTTTTTCCATAATAGGATTCAGGGCCCACAACTCTTTTTTTTCATTTATTTTTCTTAAACATAAATATTGTTAGTTGATTATGAAGGTAAATAACCCATGGACAGAATTTATATATAAAGTTTGAATTCTGTGATTAATACATATTAAGGCGTAAATTGTATTTATTTATATTATAATGATATAAACATAAATATATAACATGAACTACAAAACATGAACTAAATATATAACATGAAGACATGAACTTCATTTATTTATATTACTATTAAATACAGATAAAGGCACCTTAATAAAACGAGACTTAATAATGAACACCGATTTCAAAATAAGCAGAAAAATATTTAAAAATACTTTTTTCGAACACATTTTTCAAATATTGAAAACAATTTTTCTAACAGTACTTTGATTGCAATCTACAGGCCTATGAATAGAATTCAAAATCATTAGCATGGTTTTAATTATTTATTAAAAATTTTTTAAATTTGAATCGTTAAATAATAATTATTAAATTATAAAAAAAATATTGTTCATATTTTATAAAATTATCTACACTTTTAATCAAAATATTTTAACCGACGCATTGTACGAGAATCCTATGTGGGTCATGAAATCTCTTTATTTGGGGTCGCCCAAATAGCTGAAAAAGTTAGAATTCAGTTTGAACTCCTTATATTTAAGAATACAATAGTGATTATAGGGGGAAAATTATTTTTAAATATAATTTTTCATTTTTAATTGTAATTTTACATTTCAAATTACCGTACTTCGGAAAGAAAAAATTGTATTTTTTATGGGATCATACACGTGTCCATCTCTCTATTTTATATCATTATTTCTGAAAAACGGTTTAACATGGAAAACTAAAATTTGACAGAGTGATAAATTCTTATAACCTGCACCCATTTTAATAGTTTACCCTCAAAATTTTTTATGAAAAGAAAATAAGTTTTAAAGAGGGCATGTAACATATTCGATTCGATTTTCTTAAATTTCATATTTCGTTGGAAATTGCAATTAATTCACCAATTGAATACATTTAAAAAGAAAATGCTCCTGTATCTTCGTAAATCGTAAAGTCAAAATTAAGGAAAAGTCGTCAAAACATCGTTATAAAAGTAAGCTACGTTTCACTGTGCTATTGATTCGTTGCGCATTTTCGTAACACGATACCGAACGTAATAATAGTAATGCATGAACCAAGATCATCCCAATTGAAAGAAATAAATGTGCGCATGTTTTATATTTAATAATGAAAGCTGTTACGTGACGATGATAAACACACATTCATTAACCGATAAACTTTTCGATAATTAACTACCTATTACTTTACGGACTCATTTTGCATGCGTACATGGGGAACTCATGGACCATATAGTATTTAACTCATTAATATATAATATAAGCACTAAATTTCACTGAACTCTTTGTTTATACAAATTTTTATACCTTGTTTTATTTTTTTATAAATTATTCCGTCACAAACACTAAAGATTACTTTAAAATCCAATTATTAGCTTTTGCATTGTAAAATAAGTAAGGAACAATAAATTAAAAAAATATGTAAAAAGGGTTTAATAAAAATAGCATTCTTTCACGTCGCTACAAAATCTGAGCTGAAGTGAATATTCCATTAAAATGTTTTCATTTGTTTTTATTTGTCTAAGGGATAAATGAACAAAGAAATAACGACAAAGAAAATTACTTTTTTTGATGTATGATAAGTAGAATGTATGCAGTATTTTATCAATTCATTACAAGTGTAAATATATTTTACGCTGTCTCCTAAAATGTTTCATATAAATACATTGTCACATGTTTTAATGTTACAGCATATATATTTCCCTTTAATTGTCATGACCAACATTTTATTTACATTCATTACATAATTTGTGGTATAATGCGTATAGTATGATTAAATCCTTTTAATAACACTTCTCATAATTTCCTCATTAACGCATTATATTTTTGAAATATCTTTCTGATATTCCTTAACTTTTGTATAGAGAATCCAAATAAAAAAATCTTATTTAGTTTTCTCATATTTACATTAGCGTTCTTTATATGCCAAAATATTCCACGTTCATAGTTGTCAAGATTGTAAACTTAGCATATGTCATTATTTAAATTAAAATATTTTTCTTCGATATCACAAAAATTCTAGTGGCAAGATAAAACCAAGCTAAAACCGTCAATTGCCTCTCGGAACACACACACCTAAATTTTTGTAGTTGTCTACTTATTTTAAAATGTTTGATGCAAGTTAAACAAAATAATTACATTCCGAAACTCCAATCAAATACTAGTATCTAGAAATGATCAGATTTTACATGATCGTGGTTCAAAAGTGAGAGGGTAACATCAATTTGTAACTTAATACTTAGTAGGTCAAAATGAAAATGGTAACGAAATCTAAATGTCACTTTAAAAGACCTATACTATTATATTCCATTCGACGGGAGGGCTCTCCTACTTTACATTATGTTTTACTATATATACCAGTTATATAATTCTAAAACTATAGAAACTATCAGGCTGGCGGATACAAGAAGTTATAAGAATTCCTTGTTTCACTACGGAAACCCTAATATAACTTTAATAGTGAAACATTTTTAATCTACGTAAGTAATAAAGCATTTTTTCTAGATACAAAATGCGATATTGCCGAATTATTTTTTGCATCTGAATCCTCGTTTACAATCATATTTATAAAAAAACTCTAGTACTCAAGTGGTAAGAAACAGGGCGAAATACAATAATATTTATTATCTTAACTTATTTTAAGAGATATTGCTAATTACAATTCATCTTGATATATTTAATATCACTTGATAATGAGTAATTTGTTTTATAATTAAATATGATCAAAAATAAACCAAATAGAATAGAAACATTCAAAATAATTAAACATAAACATTAACGAATTTATCGATTCATAAAAAGTAGTAATTCGAAGGACAGAAAGGAAAAGAGGGAAACAAATTGTTAAACAAACATCTTTCAAAACTAAACAAAAACGTAAACCGGAAAATAATTTTCCTTTCAATGAAAAAATATTTTTGTATCCATCGGAAACCCTTCATATAGGCTCAATGATCTTGTTAGGGGACTTTCATAAGATGGAAAAGATTGAGCACCAACTGGTGAAAAATGTCTACGTTTTCCGAACGAAATCAAAAGTTTTTACTGAAGCACCAATAGAGTAAGATTTTATAAAGTTGTTATTAAATTTTACGTTAAATATTTATATCCAAATGAAAGCGAGAAATATAAGAAGAGAATAAATCTAAAAAAGTAATAGACCTAAATATTTCTGCCACTTATAATCATTGAAATATGATTCTGAAGTATATAAAACATTTCTACTGATAAGTGAGTAAATCAGCATAACTATGTTTTCTTTCAAAGGATATGGCTATTCATAACATGACTATTTTTTTGTAAAAAAAATCTGATTATAGTTTTCAATTAAAATTAAATTGGTGGTTAAGTGGAAATGTGTGGTTAATTCTTAAGACATTTCTTGACGAGTTATGCGGAAAAATAGCCAAACGCAACTCCTAATATTTCCGAGCAGAAAAAGTAAAAACGGAAATCTGACGTCTGTGTCACGGCTTTTATATACTCAGCCATAGCCATTGACATCTATCTGACAGTTTTAAATACCTTAACCAAAAAATCTTACATACATTTTAAAATTAAACTTACTGAGTAATCATTGTTCTAAATTTGTATATGTATATATGTGCACATCTAATTTTACCTCAATTTTCGGTTAGCAAATCTTAATTAAATTAAAAAAAAAATCTATATATATATATGTATATATATATATATATATATGTGTGTGTATATATATATATATATATATGTGTGTGTGTATATATATATATATATATATATATACATATATATATACACATATATATTTTGGCTAGTAAGTTTTTAGCCACCACTTCGGGACTTTTCTAGAAAGAGTCTCAAAACTTCAAGAAGGGTTCATTGTATTACGGTAGGGTATAAATAAACTAAAGTGTAATCAGTTGACAACAGTCAGCGCCGAAGCCGTAAGTGACTTACATATAAGATAATGGATTTAAATCGATATAAAATACGGATTCTATTATTTTATGTCATGCGATGGACGAGTCCACGGTGTCTTACACGATAGCAAAGATTAGGTTCAGGAAGTTTAGGAATGAGGAATACGATCTTGATTACGAACCCCGTACCGGACGTACTGTTGAATTGGACGTTTAACGATTACGACGCCTAATTGAAGAGGATCGTCGACTGACGAGTCGTCAATTGGCAAATGAGCTACACTGTAGTTTTGACACTATAGAAACACACTTGCACGAATTGGGAAAATTTTCAAAATACGGTGTTTGGATATTCCACTCAAGGGGATAATTTTAGTAAATATAATAGTCCTATGTTTACAAAATTATAACAAAATATGTATGTAGCTTATAGTATGCACCGGATCCTTATCATGACGTCACCCACTCAGTTTCTCCGACCTCAAATAATAGTAGGTATTGGTATAACATGTCTGTGAAGTATAATGTCACCGCAGTTTACAATATTTGTCGATGATACTGACTTGGCGTTAAACATGATGTTACTTTGTTTATTGGCCTCAAAGTATCAATTGTTTGTTTATTAATTTAGGAATTATATCGTAAGTATAGTTTAGGAATTAATGACTAACCTTTTAAGTTATTGCTTATGCGTAAATTGCTGAAGATATGGAGCTTTACTTCAATCCGTACATTTTTTTACATATTCAGTTTTAGTATAATTCTTGACAATATTAAGTTTTGCTATCCAGAATAGCATTATAAAGATTAATTGATTGCCTTTATGATATTTGGGATAAAAGAATTTGACTTAATTATACAAAGTAAAGTTACAATAATAAAGGCCGTGTAATGGAATATAATTTATAGCACAAATCGTACAAATATGGAAAAACAAATGTGAACATTTGTTTTTAAATGAAGCTACTAAATAAAATTCAAAAAATAAAAGTACTTCTAAGGATGAAACTGACCGTTCTTTATCTCCGTCACGAACCAATCTATATAGTACCTCACTATATAATATGGACTTGCAGTAGTAACTTATCGTCAGGTATTTTTTGAAAGACTTTTTATTTAGTATTAACCCTAATTTACATCGAACAAGTAGTGAAGAATTTTTGCTTTATTTTCATCTTTAATGTTGTTTATGCCATAATCACTCCAAAAATATCTCGGAGTTGTTCTTACATGAGTATCGATTTGCCAACATCAAATTAGCAGCATACTAACGATTATCATTAATATGTTACCGATGAAACTTTCAATGAATGCTTCAGTTTAGTTCAGAGTACTATTTTTTTAATTAAGTCACTGCAAAACTTTAGGAATTCGAATGGGTAATAAATAAAAATGTTGATTGTAATTTTGCGTTAGCTGCGTACCACTCTCGTCATATAATATGTGAAATCTGTTATTGTATCGCAGCATTATTTAAAAAATAATATATGCTTATAAAAAAATTGCTCCTGTATTCTTCATTATATATTAGACCGTAAATATAAGAAAAAGTTTTGGACCACTTTTAATACCCAATGATCTACTGTCAAGTGTAAATAATGTAGCTTCCTATTTCGCCTAGGAAAGTAGGTTTAGGAAATTGGTAGTGTTCATAACCACAAGTCACTTAGGAAGTGGAAGAGTATGACCATATGTTTCCATGTGAACTAAATTACGTACATATTAGTAACAGTTCAAAGTTTTTCTTCAGATTACTTCGCGTGATATTTAAAAGAAATCTCATTGTTCTCGTGGATATTTGGTTTATATTATGTAGATTATTATATTATTATCACATATTTGCAAAAAGCCACATAATGTTCAGTGGTTTATTATACGAATTCTGGAAACTAGACTTTTACTAATTGTACATTTACCGTCAATGTTAGAAGTAAAATCGACCTGCAATGTTCATCTCACGTGATCTCGTTGCATATTTAGGTATATCTTTAAAAGGAATAAAGCTAAACACTAAAGTTAGGAAGGTTTGAAAGCGAGGTGAGTTTAACTAAGCACTTTAAAAATTTGTTCAATTAAACATTCTGCTTCTGGGTGCAGAGATTGCGTTTGACAATCTGTGTCACGTAAGCGTAGATAAATCTTTTATAATTATCCCATAAGAGGATGCATAAGCATCCTCTTTTCTAAGTCGGTATAGATTTTTTCATGATTAAATGCTTAATGATGTCATTATTTATAATGATTTACTTATGAATAATTTAATGCAGTGTTTTGGTTTACACTATAAATTGATTAAGACTGTCAAGAAGAGTCTCATTAAATTATTGCAATTTATTCAAATTATGCATATAATAAGTTAATGGCAGATGGATCATGATATATTCGTGGCAACATTAATAAAACCATAAATGAAGAGTTTTATATTATAATATAGACTTAGAGGTTTTGTTATCATTACAATTTTTTGATATTTATTGAACTTCAAATTAAAAAAGGAAATTTTCGAGTGCAATTACCTCTTTCTAGATATTTTTACCTTGGGAATGATTGTGCAGTGTTTATAATTTAGCGATAGTGGTAAAAGTTTTAATTCAATTTGGAGTTTGGTAGTTCCATCATTCGCTCAGCCAGGATAGGTTCTTTGGTCTATTAATGCGAAATAAGTGTAGAAATATGTTAAAATTATTCAAATATTTTAAGTCATTTAACTAAACGCGTTTAATTTATTATCTTATATTTATGGCTCACGTAATATCACGTCAATTTTGAATAAGAAAGAGCTATGCAGTTGATCTATTTTTTGCATGGGTAAATAATTTAGAAAGCAAACAAAAATTATTCTTAATTAAACTTTACATCTCATATGTATTGACCAAGCTACATAGTTCACTGGCATATTACTTTACAATAAGTTAAAATTATCTTTAAATAGACGCAAAAAGAGAATGTTGATTTGATAGCAAATCTATAAATTGAATTGTTTGTATTTTTTCGTTATTTTTAATTTTTAGCTTTCATACCTTTGTTAAATGTTGTCTCAATTTACGGTTAATGTCAGTTAAATTTATTCATCCCACTGTATTTTAAAGTTTAGCACTTGTAACATTACAAAAGTTTTGACCCATATAATATAGATAGTACATAATAAATATTTTAAATGCATTATATGTCCATTTTAAGATATTTAAATTAAAAACTGACTTAAAATATTTTGAAAATATAAAGAAAATCTCTTCAATTTACACACCGAACGTCGTAATAATTTATAAACCGGAAGTATGCAATCAAACACGTTTTGAATTTAAAAATATTTGCAGTAAAGTATTAAAAGTAAATTTTCTTTAATTCATTAATTTTAAAATTCACTATGCGTTGATGACAATATGAGAAGACAATGAAATGTGAGCAGACAACATATGAAGATACACCTTTTTACTCATTGTGCATATAAATTAATATTAAGATCACTCATATCTATTTTCTATTAGACAGATCTTTATGATATGTTTTGCATGCCTACGGGTTTGCGTGTGAGCGTACGTGCTTGCGTGCCTGCGTGCGTGTATACATACGAGCGAGCGTACGTGCATGAGATTAAAATTTTTTTTTTTTGTGAGAACTAATTGAATTCCTTTTAAATTTATATTTTAGTATCTGCCTCAATTTACGTAGTAAACTCTTTCGTGGATATTTACTTTTGCACATGTCTCATTGTGCTTAATTATTTACTTATTTATTCTGTATTTACTTCTTGAGACATATTTCTTACCTTTTATCAAGCAATAAAATATTCAAAATATTCTTTAACTTTTATGCAGGTTTGTCTGTTACTTTAAAGGTAATGATGACCGTGACAGATATTTTGTTGTTAGGTATATAAGTTATATTTCGGAAAATGCTTTTATCAACACAGATAGTCAGTTGCTCTAGTTTCAGAGGAAATATTTAAGCTTTAAAAATATGGAAAACAGATTTTAGCGAGATTACATTTTTAGTTTCACGACACTTAGTCTTGTGATAAATTTTTCTTCTGAGCTACAATGAAAGATAATTTCAACTACTCTGCATTCTTATTGTTTATTATTACTTTCTTAAAATAACATTTATGCTACCCGCTGATATATGAGAAAAAACTGTAGGCAGTATTAAGTCCTTTAATTGTAAATATTTAGAAAAATGATTAAATATATTAACCATCGCAAGAACTTCAATAGTCATGTACTACCAAATATCCGAGTTAATATGAAACATAAATTTTTATATTATTTCAATAGCGTTTTGAAAGTATATTGTATAAAAAAAAATCAGTGCCTCATAAAAAGATAGGATAATATATAAGATAACTTTATGGAGAATTAACATTTAAATGTTGATTCATTATCCAAAATAATCGATTAGATGGAATAAAAGACGTAATGTCTAAATAATTAGTGGATATTGATAAATATACGAATGAATTAGGCCAATAACTGGGCACGTTTAAGTCTGGCTAAATGAAAGATAACTAATATAAAAAAAAATTTATTAATTAAATACTTTGGAGCTCACATACTCTGGACCCGTATGAAAAAAAATTAAGGCATTAGAACAAGAGGGTAATCCAAAAATAAATCAAAAGTTGCCGTAGTTTGTTGGGTTAATCAAAAGGCATTGGTCTTTGGCGGCGCAGTGCACTGCGGGTACCCGAGTTCAATTCCAGGCCGCTCGTTCTGGCTGGTCTGGTGTACTGGTTGGCTGTAAGAGTTTTCCCTTGTAGTAATAAGTCCGCCATATTCATCAATTATGTCCATTAAAATACATAAATAAATAAAAAATGTACTTAAAATTAAAAAGAATTATATCAAGAAAGTGACTCCATTTAAGAAATGGAAAATATGCTTTTGATTTACCCTAAAAAATGAAATAATGAAAGACAATATCAAGAAGAATTAGTGATATGTAAGACACAATAACGTATTTCATTTTACATGACATAGCAGAATTAACTATATGTTTTAAAATAAGCATATGCATATTTTTGAAGCAAAGTTTCAAATCGGTTCAACTAAGTTCACAACAAACAGCGTGGCGACAGCTCATCCTGACTAGATAAAGGTTTACAAATGGAATAATGATTTTAACGAGATATTATGTACGATAGTTCATACATAATATAATGTACATTATATTCATTGATATTAATTGATATTTAAATTTCATTTCTTGGTCTTATCTGTAATATCACCGTCTAATATGTCGAGATGAGTTGGATAATTATCGTAAAGCTTCACGTTATTCAAATAAACTAGCCTTTACAATTTACACTCTTAAGTTTGTCCTCGACAAAAGGCTATAGATCCTATCCACCATGTTTTGTGGAACACGCAACCTTCTTAATTGCCCTGATATCTACGTGTCAAAATATATCAGGGTTATATGTGAAGAATTATTAACGAGTGATTAGTTGTTGCGTTGTAGTGGCTTATCTACAGAATCCAGTCTTCTTCTTCAATTCCTTATAAAATATTACGATTTGAATGTCGTGAAACTATGATATAATAACGGACATCCATAAACTTGTGTATAAATTTAATTTTCTTTGCGTAAATTAATATTTAAATAACAGTCAATTACTATTTAACCCTCTCATTTAGGATAACGATCGACTTGAAACGAAATAACTTTATCTTTCTTAAGTAGATCAGTAATAAAGACTTCTTACTGTAAAAATATTTCGTAACACCAAATATAATTAAACAGTAGACGGATGTAAATATCTCACAAACTACGATAAGAAAACCCTTTTTGTAAATGTAGGTTTAGCAATTTTGGAAAGAAGGCAGGGAAAAAGGTACATTTTTTTATATATATCTCTAAAAATATAATAATTGGAATATTTTGGAGACACTCATAATTAGCTCTTTCAAAATATGCCGCACAATATACGTAATTTGAAATGTTTTCAGTAGATATTTCATTTGTCCCTTCTGAAATTTCCATGTTAATTTTTTTGAGTATTAGGTTTTAATATATGTGCAAATTAATATGCTTCACCATATTGAAAATTCCAGGTTTTGATGTCGAGTGGTGTCTGAGAGAAACGGTTGTGACCATAGGGCAAAATAATACGTGGGCGAACTTACAAGAGCACCGATGTTTCTTTTCACATAAAGAACCCTGAATATCATTTCAACGAACGTTGTGATCACGTTGCATATTCTCGCAGAATGCAACTGTATACTTATATTTTTGCTTCATTTTATTGTCAGACCATTATCAGATTTCTATGAAAAATGAGTTACAGCGTGTTATTGGACTTACTTATAATTTATTACGCAGAAACTTCAATCGTTGAAAAATTTTGGAGAATATCGAATTTTGAAATTGTTATTAAAGTTAGGAAAAAAATACAAAGTCTGAAATAATTTATAAAAAAAAACTAATCGCAAATATTAAGTATTATTCAAATCAGTCGAATAATATGGGCACTAGATACTTTTAACGTCTATTTCTTAAATTTCAGAAATATTTTTAATAGATTGCAATTAAAATGTCAACTTGATTCTTGCTAAGATCTTATATAAGATCAAGTTGACATTAATTGTCAACTTGATGTCAACTAATATATTTATTTATATATATAATAAATATAATATATATTTATATATATATATATATATATATATATATAATAGATACAAATGCACATACGTTTGTGCAATGGTGATAACACAAACCCTACCATATCTGATCTGTGCTTTTTAAAAAACCAACAGGTAATTAATATTTTAAATCACAAATCAATTATATGTTTCATTTTTGGAGGTCAGAAGTGGGTATGATGTAATTTTTTTTTGGATAAAATACATAATATATCTGTCCGCAGGTAGTTGAGGTCGACAGTACATCACCGCAGTGATAGGGTTGAGTTCCATATGTGTTCCAGATGGGTCGGCTTACGATTACCTTTTGTTTTGTTGTCAACAAGGGATCCGCGTCTTTGATTTGGCAGCTGCTCCCCAACTGAATCCACCACGAGTTTTTATCAACCGTGCTAGATAACGAAGTACTTTGCGTATGTTTTTGAAAATGTACATACATAAGTTTTATAGCAATTTGGGCCCAAATATGAATAGTCCTTATGAGCAGTATTTGCATCACGACTGTTATCCATTGATGTTTATACTACGTACGTTTGAAAAAGTCGGGGCAAATATTTTAAACTCTGAACAATTTTATTTAATATTTTTACTTTTCATGTAATCACTGGTGAATTTTTTTTGCCCGTGAACCTGTACATTGTGCTATTATTAATTTTTGGACATAATTACAAATAAAAATACAATAATATTATCCAGTTTTTGAAATCTCTATGCGAAAAATATACACTGTTTCGTTAACGTAATATAAATTCCGTCGTCGGTTTCGACGCATATATGATAATTTCACTAAAAAACCAAAACGTCCGCTACTCCGCTACGATTTTAATACACATATAAATTTTCCACCAACGAAAAAAGTTAATATGGACACTAAAATATTTAACATTACGTCTACTTTCACACGGTATAACGTCTATACATAATTCAATACATATATGGTCGATTGCGATGACCATCCGTACCCGTTATGAATCGATCAGTAGGTTGCTGTCGTTTAAACATCTTAAATAAGACGTATTTTGGTTTTTCGAGTGAACAAAACATACCAAAATTATCGTACAGTCAAATTTTGACTTTTCGTAATACCCTATTAATTTTGATAGTCAAATTTTGCTACGTTTTATCAAGTAGTAATAGGGTAAAATATTCAGCAAAGGTAAATATGACATCTCCTATGTCTAGTTTTGTCATATCACTTATATAAGTTAAAAAAAGTCCGTTCTAATGTGCTGCCTTTACATGTGTACATTCTATTATGTCCTTAGAGTATCATGTGTTCCTCTCCCTCTCTTAAAGTCCCTTAAATCAAAACTCTCGGTCTAAATAAATTTCGATTACGTCTAAACATTTGATCAATATGCTATTTATACTTTATTCAACTATTTTTATTAAAGTGTCTAGAAACGAAATAGGCCTATAGTTTTTCGGGGCCATTATATTATCTTCTTTATATTGGTACAATGTATATTTCAATAGTATACGAGTAAGATATTCTGCAAACTCATAACACGCGAATTGAAAAAAACATGTGTCGAGTCCATCACGTCACCTAGATGTAATTGTTCGTAACCCTGTAATACAGTCTGTCACTTTTTCAGTCGTGATATCATCTATAGTAAATATATGAGTATCATTTTAAATAGAGCTAAACTTGTAAAATAAGGTATTCTTCCCGTTTTTGTATATTCGTTAGCTGTTCATTTACGACTTTTTTTTGGCTATATTAGCCTTATCTCTAAATATCAGTATATGAATGTCTGCAGGTTTAATTTCTATTTCGTTTTTTTCTTTAGTCGCCCTTCGAACGGTGGTAGTGTTATGATTCTAATATATTTTTATAATACATAGTTTTGTTTATTCAGAAGTTATAAACAGCAGATATAGATGGTACTCGGCTAGTATTTTGAAAATTGCATATAGTGTTAAAATAAGCTCCTCGGTTTGTAATTACCGATCGCGATATTGACATACTGTTTAGTTTAATTTCAATTTGAATTAAAAATTTGTCATTAATATATTCGTTTAGATTATGAATAATAATTTTCGACAAAAAAAGAGTAGTAATCAAAGCCTGGTAATTACTAACAGAACTGGCATAAAAGGTCGTCGTACACATTTAGCCATATATATAGTCTACACCAATTTTCCATATACCGACCGAACGGTAAACCAATTTTCTGGTGTACCAAAGTCCTAACAACGAGAAATGTATTACAGTTTTAAATACTTGTCGATTACAAAAATTAAAAAAAATTACTTTAGCACGATAAAACTCTTTTCCATCATATAATTACGACTGCCATGCTTAAACTTTTAAAATGTCTGTTTTTTTTTTCCTGATTTAGTGCCAGACAAAATTTTATTTTCTTTAATGCTGTTAAACGAACTAGAAAATCAATATTTCCTTGCTCTCTACATCGTTGTAACAACGTATCTTCTTTTTATTTTCTTAAATACTTTCAAGTCTGTTGTTACTAGCAAAACGTCAGCAACAAGATATTAGACAAATTCTAAATATCGACTGAATTTTTATTTCTCTAAAGAAATGTTTAGCTTATTCATTCGAAATATCAAAAATTTATTTGTCATATAAAAAATTACTTCCCATTGAAGGGACTATGAAACACGTAATAAATATTCTAACTAAATTATAAATGCTTAATCACCTTAATTTATTGCCTAACGCAGTTAGAATTAGGCAAGACAATGGGACTGAAGGCAAAATATATAAAAATGTTTAAGGTAATGCAAAGGTTCGTGTGCCAAATTTTGAATGTCCGTGATATTTGCTGCTTAATTATTTAGGAAAATAATTTAACCTGGTTTGATGGTTATTTTCAGGGTCGCTCTAGGAATGTGTGTATATGTGAAATTACATTTTTCAGCATATTCTTTGATTTTATCGAGTTAACTGGCTAATTTGTTATGTAAATTCTTGTAAATATTTAGTTATCGCTTACATTAAGATACCCACAGCCTTTATAGAATATCTTGGTAAGTAAGTGGATAGAAATCATTAAATAAAATCTCTTAAGAAGCGGATTTATTAATGTATTATTGCTTATTAAGATTTGTTGAGAATATCGTCGTCTAATAATTGCCTCTATATTTCCAATTTTATACATAGACTGGTATCATGGAATTTATCTTGATATTTTCTAAGTTGTATTAAACAGGTTTATTAACGGAGTATAATCAAATTTATCTGTTACAATATCCGTAGTTTCTTACGTTAATAATAATTCTTTTTTCACGTTTTTTTAAACTCAAAGGCAATTATATTCTGTTTAAAAACATCATGACATCATATAATAACCCCAGTCATTAGATGAACCTTAATTAAGCGTAAAAATGAAAACATCGTAAAACTATACACGGAATTAAAGTTGTTATCTTTGTCAATCATAATTGGTTTTTTGAACCCAAAAATGGTTCCATTTGATAAAAATGAGGTTAAATTCATTTAATTATTTAAATGTTCAGGACCTTACTGTTAGCTGAAAAACAGGTAATATTTTTTATAGCTGTAATAATTCCCAGATTATAAAAAAATATTACTTAAATATAGTAAATGTTCATACCGTGTTCAAAAAGAATTTATCTGCAAATTTTGTAACAACGTTAGAATATATGGTTTTAAGGTACTAATACGTAAAGTTAATCTTAATAATATTATATAATTTATATTTTGCAGAACATTAATTCTCTCTTTTATAAGTCACTTTCAATTAACTATTGTTTTCCTATCAAGTATATTCAATTTTGTAGCCTGTTTCTCCGAATTCTCTTTCTTATGTAAAGGCATTTAGAGCAAAGCGTTCAAATAATCACAGTCTTTTACTTATTTTAATTAATAAAACAAAAAGGATAACTAACCACCAGGATATCTCTAATTTCTTAGAAACACAAATGATGTAACCTGGAAGTGAAGTGAAGCCCAATAGATTTCTATCATTTTGAAGATGAACGCTGCTGGCATATCCTTCATTCTCATAAATTCATTGTTCCGCTATTACAATCGTTCTGAAAGGTTAATTAACAGTTAAGTTGAATTATTTTCTATCTGTGGCAACTTTGCTTGTCCCATTGAAGTCTTGCCTCTTTATTCCTGGAAGTATTATTATAACTTTGTTTCCAGTTAATTATGGCTTTCTTTTCTAAATTCATTTCAATTAGTTTCACCAACCACATCTTTTATTTTACTTGACTATTTATCACTAATAGATTATATTATTCAATATTTAGATATCAGACTAAAAAAACAATATTTTTTTCCAAAGGCGCAGTATTATGTGTAAAATATTCTAAATAATTACATTTAGATTTCTACTTAATTTAAAGGCATTAATAATTAAAATGGTTTGCTAAAAATTATTTGCTGACTGAAAGCTTCATAATAACCTGTGAGATTACGTTTAAGATCAGCGATTTACATCTTTCTAAATGTCGGAAATAAAGCAATCAGCAACGAAACGATACAAGATTCATGGCAAAAAATAAACCAAGAAGATTATTTTCCCCCTTAATAGTGATATCTACATAATTTTTTACTAGTCCTCTGACGCACATTCCTATTTTGCAACAAATATTTACGAGTATAAGTGTATTGATTAACGTCCAAATACTATCAGTTTTAGAACTGTCACGTTTTCTATACTTTCTTGTTTGATTTCCTAAGATTTTCTTAAGGATAATAAATAGTAAAAAAGTAGGTAGGGTGAATAATTTTTAACTCTGCTTATATTGAAAAAAAAAACTAATTTAAAAAAGAAGACTAATATATCAAACTAAGATATCAAACTATGTATATACGTTCCATCTAGACTTGTGACTTACCGCCATCTAATAAGCAGTGACGATAAAACTTCATTGCAAATATCTGGTGATATGAAGTGACGATGAATTTTGATTATGTGTGAAAATAGGAAGAAGTCGATGTAACTGATCCAATCGATCTTTTATTAAAAATGAAGGCCACATAAAGGTGAACTTGAGTAATAAGTTAATTAACTGTCTCAGTTAGCAAAAAAATTTATTCCGATAAAACATAGATTTCGATTACATTCAATTTTATTTTTTCTGATAGAAGATTTTTCACTAAATCGGGTGTGTGTACAAAATCTCACAAGAAAAAATTATACTGCACGTTTTTTACGGAGTAAAATTACGATTTGCTTCATGGCGAGCCTAAATGAACCAGATTAAAAAAAATTAAAAGTACTTGCCAAGTAGCTGTATGAACCATATCTAAATTCTTTAGTTAAAAATTATTATATAGAAGTCAAGTGCGTGCGTGCGTGCGGGCAGGTGGGTGTGCGTGCATGCGTGTAATTTTGTCGTTTTTCTGATCTTAAATAAATTTTGAAAAGCGTTTAAGAAATAAATTAACCAGTAAAGTAGTGCAGTTGTACGGTTCGAAGTTATCATTTGGTTCTAGATGTAAAAAACTGCATTAAAGTATCCTTTTCGAAAATTGATATACATATACAAATTTAAGAATATATACTAAAATGAAATAAGAATATTTTTTTAAAAGTCACAACCACGGTAAAAAAATTTTATACGGTCTATGCATTCATATATAGAAAAATAACAGAATTATAGGCAACCAATCGAAAATGTTAAAATAGATTTGTTAATTAATTTCAAAAGGGCGGAGGGGGCGGAGGCGGTTCAAAAGGGCGGGTTTTAAAACGGCGAAACAATTCGTTAGTACCAGAATACGGATTTAATAAAAAAATTTTTACAAATTCAATATTTATATTTTACAAAATTAAATGTCAATTATACTAATGACACCTTATAAAAGATATTATAAATAAATTTCCAAAAAAAATCATATTTTAATTCAAATAAGAATCATAATTCAAAAAGATTGTATTTTTGATTGAAGACCAGAAATATACCGATATAAAACGAAATATTTCGGATGGTTCTTTGCTACTAATGGAATAAATTACCGCTTTCCAAGTAGAAACTCGTTAAACGTTTAGATCACATTTCACGGAAACAAAAGATAATATCGGTGTCGAACTTCATTTGTGTAATACGTGACTTTTAAATAAGAATTGTCGCTCTGCAATGAACGTTGCTTATTTCCCTATTTGTTGAAGTGCAAGTGTGTAAGAAAAATTTGTTGGAGTGAATTTTATGACGCTTTTCATAAGCAAATAATTTATACATACATGCATATATATATATATATATATATAAATATATATATATATATATATATATATATATATGTGTGTGTGTGTGTGTGTGTATGTGTAATTTTGACTCATATTTGTTTGTTTGGGACTTCACTTGAGACCTGAGAATATAAATTATTTATTTCAAATAAAGAAGTATGTATTTGCAATTTTTTCGTAATCTTGAGAAATTAAATATTTTAATAATTAAATTAAATATTAATTAAATATTTTGCAGCGAGCAACAATAAAGGCTATAAAATTCAAAACCGTCCTCTTCACGCAATTCCTATAGTCTCAACTTTACAGGTCGCTAGTGTCAAAGCTGACAACAATTATGATATTTTTTTGATTAAACATACAGTGAATTTCTTAGAATTGCGGTGCAAAGAAAGAATGATAAGGAAAAAACTTGTATTGAAAATAAGAGAGTGCTCTACAAATTTACCATATTTCAGCTTGGTATAAAGTTCCGTAAATACTTATATTAATGCTAAAATGAAGTAGACGTACAGATTAGGTAGATTGAGTTCTACAATACGGTTGGTAATTAATGCTACTCTTGTTGGCTAAATCTATTAGCAACTCTTATCTTTTGTATTTTACCCTAGGATTTGTCTTTCGACGAGATTTCATTGTACATTGTTTTTATTCACAAATGCCTAACAATTTCCTAATTCCATATAAACTGTTCATATTAAGTATCTAAATTCTAAAAATTACCTTGTAAGTCATTGAATAAACTCACTATCTTTCCTCAGGAGTATGCTAAACATTTCAAGGCTTAGCTTTAGTATACAGTTTTGTAGTACTATCGCCGGAATGTCGTTCTGTAATTTTAATAATATACAAAACGATTATTATTTTTTAGGCATTTTATTGAAAATCCTAACATTTAGTTAAAGATCCGTTCGTTTTGGTTGGTAATTTAGATCCTAAAATAAATAGAGTCCGACTTCGTAGGAAAGAGTTTGTAAATTGATTTTTTTACCATAACTAAAAAAGCTTACCAAAACTGTCCACATCGTTAAATAAAATGAGTTTGAGGGGAAAATTTGTAATGGCATATATGTCGTTACATTTTTTTGATTAACTGCAAATAAATAACACATCTATTTACACTTTGATTTACTCGGGCATTTGCTGACAGTATTCCTTAACAGGAAACTATATTGTTTCCGACCTCTCATTGCAAGTAAAATGGCACAAAATATTTTTATCTTATATTTCACTTAGTTCGAAACACTTATAAAAATAATATAGACATTTTTCGAACCATTCGGAATTTTTTTTAAATTTTATAGCCTTCATAATTAACTGTTAGTAGTTTAAATAAGTTAATGGATAAAAATCAAGTAAAACGTGATAGCAAAATGAAGGTAAACTAATAATATTTGAGGCCTAGTAATCATTCTAGAAGGTCCTACCTGATAATTAAGGTGACCGGTATTTCAAGCTTTTACTATGTCAAAGAATTAATTTTTTAATTTTAAATATACAATAAATAAAATTATACAACTGCGTAGTAAAAATTTAGGCTGTAATTTCATTTAATTTGGTGTCATCATTTTATCATATTTATTTTCCTAATTTATTTATAATTTAAATTGGTTTGACAATTATATCACTTCTTTATATATTCAAATGTAGTCAATTCCTGGGCTGTAATTGAAATAAGCTCTTATTCGCAATTGACAAATTATATATCTTTAATGAAATAGGTGACGAGTGGTTTTATCGTTTTGCAGTGTTCATGTTTTAACTACAGGAATAACTGATTGTAAAGAAGACGTCAAAATTCGATACCTTCTTAGTCAAAAAGGCAAGAAAGTGCTATAATTATACAAAAGACAATAATTTGTAGTTTCTAAATACACAAGGAATTACCTAAACAGATTATTACTGCAGGTGAAATGGTGTAGATATCATTATTAAAATTTTTGAATGCTAATAAATATTTAGATTATTTACATCAAATATATTAATTTCTGTTACTTGTCTTCTAATACTATTATTTTCACAAAGTAACTTTGGAAATTATAAAAAGTTCTATAATAAATTTTGCTTTCTTTTCACAACTTACTTGTATAAAATTACCATCACCTACACATTTATTCCTTGAAATTATTTATATCGAATATTTGACACATAGTTACATACATTTCCTCAATTGATGTTATTATGCGTCATTAGACTGAATGCAATTATTTAAAACTTAAAAAAAATGACCGGAACTTTATGTAAAGTACTAAGCAAGGGTGATACTAAAAAAAATGGCAGAAAGAAATAAAGTGATAATTGCACATTCTGTGAATATTTAATTATAATTTCGTTTTTGTTCGTAGAGCGCAGCAAACTTTTCATTGGAAAACTAGTGTAGAATACTAGTAAAATTTAAATAAGTTGTAAATTGTAACCATTGACGATATTTTATTACAATCTTTACTTATATTATTGTTAAACGTTTCGTATTTCAGAAACAAATCGAAATGGGCTTTCTTATTGGTTACTCATATTCTTTGAGAAACATAAATAAAATGTTTTTTGAACGTTGTTTTTGCTATTAAGAGAGATATAAATATAAAACGCTTCTCTACCTCGTTACCCATGTAATAAATGAATTATATTAATATTCGTCAGTAATCTTTCAAAACTTATTTCATCAAAATATTTTTAAAATTTCCTAATTAAATAACTATTTAATTAAACGGAGATAACGCTTTTTAATTAACAATCGAAATATTTCTTTAATAAATAACATGTCTTTTCAGGGTTGTCCGGGCAAAGATTTATAATGACAATTCATTAGCAGAGGGGAACTCAAAATGACGGCAGTTTCTCGATCATCATAACGGCGGTTTCTTGGACGGCGCGTGATAATCAAATTAGTTCTTTTACATAATGTTTTTTACAGCCTCATTTAATTAATAGCAAATAATTTAAATTACCTACGCGGAACAGATTCAAGGTGTCAAACACTCACGTAGACTGATAAATATGGGGTGTCACGCGACTCCGTTAATGAGACTAGCTAGCATTGTGGCTGGCGCCATGTGGGGCATGGAAGGGGTCGGAGGGGGGGGGGGTGCGGAGTAGCGTGCTGTTTTCCTTCGTGTGACGTGAAAAAACTTTTGACAGTGTGCTTGTTTGTGGTGTCGCTAAAACGACAATATTTTTCACACGAGAGTCCAGCTACGGCAAGCTACGGTGGATATTCTATTATAAAAACCAAATTTCACCAGCGGTTTTAATAAAATGAGTCCATCCTAATATTAGAAGCATATTAGGCTATATAAATACAATGTGACACCCGTTGGCCGCCATATTGTTCAAAATTTATTTGTGTATTTACACCACGTCGAAACGATTTGATAATCATATCATTTAAGACGCGAACGGGGAAAATAAAATGACAACTATTATATTTCATTGGAAATTGCTAGGTATTAATAAAGGGAGAAAAACAAATAATCTGTAAACCAACTCGCGTATGTTTTTCGTGAGCAAATATTCGATAAAAATGTTCCTTAATATATTTTCTTATTACCCGACCACGGGTAAAGAAAAGGTAGAATCATTATTTAAACATGCTGTATGTTATCAATGTACCGATATGGGAGTTTTATAATAGAAATATGCAGTAAGCATTATTAATTGTTATCAAAAACTCTCTACTAAAATTTTTACATGAAATATAATTTTCTAAAACCGAAAACTGACTATATAAAAATACGTAAGAAGTGTTAAGGTATTTAAGCCTTAAATTTGATTCATTTTTTTACTTTTTCCTTTTGAAACCCTAATTTTTTGTGCATTAATTACGTTAAATAACAAATTAAAAATGCCTGTATAATAACACATAAATATTAATATGTATATAATAACACATAAATATTGAAAAGTTTCTTTATAGGTAATTGCCTAACTATGTTTCCGTTTCTAAACCATTGCTATATTTAGATTTTGTTTAGATTGACCATAGTTTTTGGTCTACATATTACCTAACTGTAACAATATATTAAATCAATCCATCGATATTGATCAAATATTTCTCTATTATAAATTGGGCACGCCGAATGCTACCTTATTTTAATTAACTATATCAGCGTTATCGCTATATTTTTATATGCAGATATATAGTATGTTTGTTTTTAGTTGAATCTGAATATTCCGTTTATTTTTTAGGAATAACACATTTATAAAATTGAAAGTAGGCAAAACTATCAGTAATGAATCAATAATATTTCAGGGAACTTGAATGAAAATAATACAATGCAAAATTAGATATCTAACTTTATATTGTTTCCAAATTGGAATATTAAAAACAATTAACCACCTAAGACAGCATCACTTAAACAAAACATTTCTCATAAAAATGGGGAGAAGAAACTATGCTAGCCAAAAGATTCATAGATTTCAATTTCTCTAGAAATGGCTTAAATGTTTGCTATTAAAACTTGCATTTTCCAAGTCATTAAAGCACTTAGCTATTAAAGAACCTTCACAATAAATTATAAAATAATAATAATAGAAAGGCCACAATGTAAATATATTCAGCTTTTTTATAAAGGAATTGAACCTAAAGACTTTTAATAAATTTTGAGATAAAGAAAAAGTGATCTAAACCTATTATTAAATTCTTTATCATTACTTACGGAATTCTCGTCGCTTAAGTCCAGTCAAATTTCAAACATTGGACATGTTATTTAATAAGCACCGGTAAATTCCTATTAACTAATAAAAATATTGTTCTAGACTCCAGAAAAAAATAGCAAAATGGCAACAATATTAATAAATAATTACCAGTATTTTATTCACTTTCACAAAAACGCTATTTAATGACCACTTTGATTTTGTATTCGGGCTTATAAATAAATCGAATTTATGAGTGTTTAATATTTTATTTTACGTTATTCTAATTCTAAGTACCTATGTACTAAATGTCATTTTTGTCTTGTTTTCGGTAAGATATTATTTTAAAATAGATTACTACGTTAACAACTTGTTACGGTATTTCTTTTTTAATAGGTAGCACAAATTGGGTATCAGCAAAAAAAAATTGTGTTATAAAGGTATCAAATTCAAATTTTTCAATAAATCACGTGGACACTGCCTTGTCAATTATTTATCCTTAAAGACATGAATAAAATACCCACTGGCAATTTATTATGCCGTTAGTTTTGTGAATTTCTAATAATTATAGCACATCAAGCTTTGCTGAATCATCGTCAAATTATGCTAACATACTACTTATTAAATTAATATTTAATGAAAACATTACTCATTTTTCTAAACCAAATAAACTTAAATTGGTTATAACTTAATAAATTAATTTTAAATCTGTTTATCATCATTAGTCATAAAATTAATGGTACAGGTTTTAAATATATGTTTTTATTTCCCTTTACAAAATTCCATGATACGGAAAATATTAAAAATAACTACAGTGGTAAAACTTCTGTAACTCGTTCTATTGGAAAGCATTCTGAAAATCTGAGCGTATAAACGAAGTTGCATTTGAAATAATTTTAAACGTATTTTTTTAAACTATTTAATAAGAATTGTGATATTTCAATAGAAACAAGCAATCAATAATCTATACGAAACACATTAAGCCATGTATAGATTAAGTTCTTATGACAAACGGCTATACATTCGCTTTTGGCTCGTAACTGATCGCTGACGCCAGTTAAACCCCTATAATATTTGCCCTGATCTCGCTCCCTCCTTCACGATGCACTTTTACAGACCATTTTCATGTGAAAGTTATCTCATAATACAGACATGTAATTACGACTATATTTTCTATCGATATTTTAACAACAATATTATCCTTTTATTTACGTGTTCGCAAGTATAGCTTTTCTTTCGGAATCTAGCTCTAAGATTCCGATACTCGACGTTAATACGCTCACGTCTGGTAACGATTGCAGTGATGGAAATTTTAATTATGAATATATGATTCCAAGCGTATTTTCATCTTCAACAGATACACTAAAATGGCATCACTCGAATTTTATTGTTCTGCGTTGAACATATTTAAATGTGGATCAATTTATGAATTAATATTTTATATCAAAGTCAATTATTATAACAAAAAAAAACAATTTATTTTATAATACATACCTAGAATTAACATATGGCAAAAATAAATATAAACTTTGAAGTACTTTCACTTTGTAGTACTTAATAACATAAAGAGAATTGGAATATATTAAAATTAAATATTTACTATTTTATTTTATTCTTATATTATACTGTTCAGCCATTACATTCCTTTGTAACTCAACAGGTTAGATTGAATGTAATGGCTACCAAACAACTGCCTTAAATTTTTTAAAACACAAAAGAACCCACATAAACATTCAAAAAGATTAAATACGATTATATAGTTTCCTAAAAATACAGAGTATGGATTTGAGTAAAATACCTCCACGTGCAGACATCTGTTAGAGATGGTATCTATTTGTTATATCCTCTTGACCGTTTAATATTCCAACGTTAACATTAGCTTAATTTTCCTTGAAATTAATAAACTGCTGAATTAATCATACTTTGTATAAACTATTAGTATATTTATAGGAGAATGTTATATGAATAAAACTATCGAGAATCTCTAAGGCATGTAGCTGAAGTTTTTCTTTCAGCACGTGCTGAAAATTTTAAGTACCTATTAAAATTAGGGTGTAAAAAAATATGAATGTTTATGACGAAACATATAATCAATATTACTTTAATAAAGAAATCATCTCTATTATTTAACTAGATATTTTACCGTTTGATGTAGTGGAAACTTTATACAAGTTTACTAAGTTTGATATCTTCTTAGAGAAAATAAACAAGGCCAATCCTTTCGATTAGCGTATATAAAAACACTTTTAACTTTTGATGTACTTGTGTGGAAACACACAATTATCAAATGAATAAAACTGTAACAGGAACTATATTATCTGTTTTTTCTTAGTATCTAGTACAACACGCAGTAATTCCATTCAACAGCATGAAGGAGAGAACTAGTTTACATTTCTGCGCAACATATCTGATTAGATGACCCTATAATTTCTGTAGTTATCCAACTAAAAACAAATAATGTGGTTTCATTTCTTGAAATTTGTGACATCTTCAAGTAGTTCCTTATAAGTTGGCAGCGTCCAGCTTTGCAAGTTGGCCAAAGTCTTTATTAAAATCGCTCTGCTTTGTTGGCGATTTGCATTTAGCATTTATGATATTTCACTACTGATTTTCTCCTTATGTTGAGTTTTTATACTTTGCCTTACAGAAGAAAACTTTCTTGAGAGAAATTTATTTTCCGTATATCAAAGGAAAAAATGATGTACCCTATTTAATTAAAAAAATACTACACGAGACAGATCGTTATTAAGTATAAATACTTGATAACGACCTGCCCTCGTATAGTCATAATATTTTTACTTTATAAAGTTTATCGATATTCCCCGCTTTCGCACGGTATAAAATTGCTTAACTGCCTAATCTCGGTTGCACCAGATTGAAACTTGTCATCGTTATTGAAACGCATAAGTAAAGTAACTGTAATACATACATTATAATAATAAATAAGGAAAATAAATTAATAAAACAAACCACTCCATTATTCAATTCATTAAATATGTTTTTATGAAGAGTTACGTGAACTGATAAAAATATACGGAGAATAACTCAATTTGTGGATGTGATTTATTTTTACGAATTGCAAAATTCCATTTCGATTTAGAGTAGTTACAAAATTTAGGTCAGGATATTATAAAAAAAAAACAAATGAAATGTTAAGCTGTTTAAATTTTGACTAATAAAGTTAAAATAAAAAAAAAAGTGCGATCTACAATTAAAAAAGCTAACAAAGTCGGAGATTCAACACGATTTGATAAAGAATTTTAATCGCTTTATTCCATTGTTGGCTGTTTTTCAGTTGATCTAACGACAACTAAAAAGATAGACTTGATATATTAAGTACATGATTAAATAAAGTTTACATCGATTCTGGTGATTTTTTGTCACATATTTTTCTATAATATATGAAGCACGATTTTAATGTTTGGTTTCCAAGATGAAACAACAACCTACATCGTAGAAATAGCTGTCAACTCTGACTTCAAAGGAATTTCGTTTCTCGGCATTGGCTGGCTAACCAAGGCTTAAATTTTTTAGGTCGCTGAAAGGCCAATTTAATAAGCAAGGACGCCATCAAATAGGATAAGTTGGGTGCCATTTGATAAATTATATTTAAGTTTGTTGACTATAATCCCTGTTCACCGGATCTTACCTCTATCGTCTTCTATCTCTTGGTTAAGTTAGAAGATACTTAAGAGGAAATTTATGCAAGGAAAATAACGAAGTCGTGAAATCCGTTGACCGCTTACGACTTTCATGACTTTGTCATTATTACGGTGTCAAGACAAAATATGTTTTTAAAGAGACAGAAACCTAAGAGAAACACTAGATTCAGAATAAGGGATTATATATGACATGGGTACTATGTACAGCATAACCTTTTGAAATTTTCGTATCCTTTAATTTTTTGTATGTTATTCTCAATACTTTCGATAACTTCTCCTGTATAACTTGCCAAATTTTATCAATGAGAACTAAATAGCGAAAAGAAGAATATCCACACGTTCTCTTATTTCCTTAAGCGGCAATTTTTTGGTGACAATACTAATACGTATTTATTAAGCGTAATTTTAATGAAAAGGAGTTTGACCAAAACGACGATGATATTCTATAATTTGAATTATTGGTCAGGCAGGAACGTCTTTCGTTCTAGTAAAGTTTTTGCTAAATACTTCACTAACAATATATCTGGTTTAGAAATGTTGGATCTCGGCCTCATGTTACTAAATCTGGTATTGGGGAAGGTAGTAATTTAGTCCGACATCTGTTTCCCATTATGGTATATGACTTGCCACCGGGGCTTAATGGAGGTTGTTTTTTATGGTTTTTAAGAGACAAACTGGGAAATCTTCGAATAAAATACCACAAGATGTCCGTGACAGGGTCTGGCTATAGTGCATCGGCCCACTTTTAGCAACAAGTAACTGAACACATAAATGCAACTTACCCAAGTTGATGGATAGGACATGGCGGCACAATTGTATGGCCGCCACTTTTGCCTGACCTCAGTACACTGGAATATTTTCTATAGGGATATGTCAAGGAGACTGTCTATGAAACCACTATGAGACAATAATTAAGACAAAAATTACACCATGTATCTGAAGTAGTAAAAACAACAAAAGAGCCTTATGAAGTTGAAAAAGAAATTTTGTAATAATATGATGGTTATCCATACAGCTAGGGGAAGTAAATTTGAGCATTTACTATAAAAAAAAACAATATTAATTGCAATGTGATCATACATAGTACACTTATTTCATTTTACCATTAGATGGAGTACCCTGCTTCGCTCAGGGAGTTGATATGAGGTTGTGTGGTAGTTGGAATACCTCTTAATTTTTTTACCTCTTATGTTTTAAAGTTATTCTTTCAACTTTAAAATATAAGAGGGAAACATTTTTTTATTTAAAACATATTCTAACTATTTACAATACTTGTTTATAAACAACATTTTTCATTTTGTTATCCGGGCTACATATGTACAAATTTTTCGATTTTCGTACTCGAGAGCAAGCTACGTATAGCTGACCATGAGAAAAGCAGGATTTTTCGAGGTTGATGCCGCAATGTTATAAAGTTTGTACTTGTGCTTTGTTAATTGTAAAACTATATGGTAATTGAATTGCAAATTGCGGTCTTTAAATTGGAATGGCAGTTCTGTAGGGATTAGTGTTATTCGGGGAATAAATACTGAGTGTTCTTTGCCCTTTCCAGTCATAAGCTTCGCTTCGATAATGTTATTTGATAGTGGTTTGACGATCTCTTTGTTCCATTACATAGTTTTGGTGAATTGAGATTTCTGAATAATATAATCTGAGATTTAATTTTCAGTAGAAGGCAGTGTATGACATTCCTGGTACATGCAAAGAGTTTAAAAATTCTGTAGAGAAGTTAACACTTTCTTCAACGTTTACCATCGAGTGGCTCGATTTGTATATTCTCTCTTCACCGGGAATTTTCTTTTGAATATTAAAATTTATATCGTCGACAATATTATTTTTACTTGTCATAATTGCCCTCTGAAATAACCACTCTATATCAGTATAGTTGTGAATATTGTATTAATAAATTTAGTCTATAAGTTCGTTCTCAGTAGCTGCTATGTTTCAGAAATCACTGTTGAGTTAAATGAGGTGGGTCTTCTGGTCAATAGGATATATGAGTTCGCCTATTTGTAAAAGTTTTTGCGTTGTGCTATTGATTCGTCTTTCGATAGTTCAACTCTCATATTTTTTGTTAGTTGCAGTATTTGTATGTGTATCCAGAGAGGTGATTTTTTTAAGTATGCGTTGATTTCGTCTGCTGATGTTGACTAGAGGATAACTGGAAGTGTTTATCTCCTAAGAGTATGAGTGAAGTTCCTCCCATCAGAGTCTCCTCGCAAGTCTTTTAATGTTCTGTCCATGACTTTGAGTGATTTTTCATGTGCTATTATGCATTCATCCCAGAAGATAATTTAAGCTTGTTTTAAAAGTCCCTCCAGATGCTCTTGAGATTTACATACTGGGAATTGTTCTTCGGCTATATTCAACGGTAGTTTAAGGGTGGAATGGGCAGTTTGTTCTCCTTCCATTAGTGTGGCGGCAATGCCTAATGATGCTAGTGCAAGTACAATTTGTTGTTTAGCATGTATTTCTGCCAGCAATAGATTTATTAGAAACGTCTTCCCGGTGCCGCCTGAATGTCCAAGTAAATAATCCGGCCAGCGTCCGGTCCATAATAACGTTATATTTATTTTTGTATTTTTTTAATTTATTGTCATTGGGGAGTGATTTGTTGCAAGTAATATATTGAAGTAGTTCGTTGATATTGTATCTTTTTTCTTTTGTAATTTCAAAACTTAGCGCAACGAAAGCATCTTGTCGCGTTGCTGGCATCCCAAGTTGTACGAAGGTCTGTTTTTTATTGTTAAACATTTATCTTCTAGGCGAATGAGTGATTCATTGAAAATGTGGTCGTTGAATTTGATGGCAAGTTCTGGATTAGTCAACAGTCTTGAGATCTGTGAAACATGTTGGTCACCGTATTTTTTGCAGCAACATCCGGAGAAAGAAATATTCAGCGTTGTTCGAATGTACGGTGTATACTTCGCCTAATGTGTTTTTTTTTATTATTCCATTATTCCTGGATGATCTTCCTGGATGAATTTTCATTATTCCTGGATGATCTTCTACTGAAATACCTAGTGTTCGTCGTTGAAAGATTTTTCTTGTTCCACGTATAATAGGTAGGAACGTTGAAGTATAGTAATATTTTTGCTAATGGATCCTTTTGGTACAGTTGGAAAAAGCTCTAAATATTGTATTAGGGGGTTTGCTCGCAATTTTTCTGGCTGTACCTTTTGCAAAATAAACTCAGTGTACATTATCCAAATATACAGCTAGCTGTTGCACAATTGGTTCGTGTTGGTGTATGGGAAAACCGAAAATCAGCCACGCTACTTCGTTACTGTTGATCCCTTCCCATTTGGTACATGAGAATCTCGTTGTTTCTGTTTTGCTGTTTGCTGTCTTTGGCTATTTGAAATACGTTTATGTATGCTTGGAACATTTTGGAAAGTAGTGGGTAATATGGTACTACCCATTGATTATTTATTTCTAATTCATCTCTGCTTCGTATTCGTATTTTTGCTGTGAAGCCACCTTTTTTGGGTGATCACCTTCTGTATTAGAAATAGCCATCATCTGTGGTTTATGTGTCGTCCAAGTATAGTTTTGGGTATCTTTTTTTACATTTTTCGTTATTCGTAAATGGCGAATTTGGGTTTAATACCATGCGGTTTATGAAATAAAAGGCGAGCGTTGAGAATATGATTGTATGTTTCATTGTCTCTGATCATTAAGCGGTAGGCATAAAACTTCTTGGAAGTGTATATTTTGTTTGTTTCTATGCCTATTTCAGGTTGGATTTGTTTCACATTAAAATGATATCCGTCGTCTTCGTGCAGAAATATTAATGGATGATTGAAAAAATGATCAATGATATGGGTTTAGGAATAAAAAACATGTTATTAAATCACTTAATACCACAAAATTATACATTTTTGTAGTAGATTTTGAAATACACCAGGCTACCATAATTTATTTTTACACAAAAATCACTTTCCAGGTTTTGTAATTAAAAATATGGATATGTGCCAGCGTCTTATTATTATATTGCCAATAATATCGAATGAATAATATTTGAATTAGGAAGACGAATGTTCTCGTAATTATCTTGGAGGAAAAAGGAGTAATAGTAATAATACCTAATGATAATTTTTTTTATGCGCAGCAACAAAAATTTTAAAAAAAATTATAAAAATCATCTAAAACTATTAGGCCTAAGAAAATTAAATTTATTCTTTTGTATGTGTTAACCCCCTCCATCACCGACATTTCTTTTGTCTACTCCTTACGGAACAGTCTGTATAATAGAATAAATAAATGCCTAAAATTAGAAAGAGTAGCTTATCATTACTGCCAGTGCAGTAGCGTCACGGCGAATACTGAGAAAAAGTGACATCAAAACATCAATAAGTAGTTCAGCATATTATTTCATTTTCTTTTTTCCGTTTCTCTTCCAATTAATCCGTTTGCCAATAAAGAAAAAAAAATTCTGTGAAAGGTTTAAGACATAATTGATATAACTGGCGTTTAATATAAAACATAAACTCCATTTGACCTGTAATATCGCTTTACGACAAAACATAAATTTCGATCAAAGTTCAAATAAATTTTCGTTGAGTTAGAATAGCTTTTACGTATTTTGAAGCGTCGTGTCACAAATGTCAACAGTTAGAAGTTAACTGGAATATTCTGGCTGCTTGGAATCATTCTTTGTACATAGACTTACTCATTAGGACACTGACAATTAAAATATTTTTTACGTATATTATAATACACATATTTGTTATAACATCATACTTACTTGTGTTTTACTAGATTTTTGGAATGAAACTCGTCTTTTTATTTCTTACATTATTCAATGTATCAAAATTAATACCTTGTCCAGTTAAATAAAAAGATTTTAGGGAAAATTATAATTAAAGTCATAAAAGAGGTTAATAAAATTATTCGAATTAAATTTTTCACGCAATATTTTGACTGATTATTTTAAATTATATGTTATACTGATTATTTTAAATAAGTAGCTATGTAAGCGATCCTCTATCACAGTAAAAAATTAAACTAGTGTTTTTTAAGTTATGATTATTAAAACTTTATTTAAAATTTTAAACCCTTAGATTTCCTTAAAAATAGATTATGCAAGACAATTTTTCCAAAAGAATAGTCTAGAATTCGCTCAAATTAAGTGTGCGCTAGATGTGATACCAGTTTTTAATTTCAGCACCATATTTTTAATATTTTTTTAAAATTATGTACTTTATTTATTTGTTAATTTTCCTTTCTATCAATAGATTTATACACGTGAGAGTAATTATCACCCTTAAATACTAGTCTATATTTTTTATTCAGTAATTGCACGCTCTGCAAATGTGTGCTTTACTATTGTCAAATATAGATGGAAATGTAATAAAAAATGAATGATTTATCAGCTTCAAAATGTAAAGTTGAGAATAAAATAAGAATACCTTTCCGTCTTATATACTTTTGTGAACTATAATTATCTTTACTAAAAATGTAATTTATTAAACAAAAATTAGTCAACTAACCCATTTCAGAAATTGAAAAGCTGTGAGAGACGAACGGACGAATGAACGGAATTGTTTCTGATTGTTGCTGATTTCTGAAAATAAAAAGGGGGAGACATTTTAGAATTTATCTCTACTTTATTGAATGTATTTGGCGTTAATTTTGTGGAAATTCATTATTCACAATTAAATGAAACTACGTGATGTAGTATTATTTCTACTATCTTTAATTTCTTTACCACGACCTAAGTTTCGTTGTATTACAACATGTTCAGGTGGGATATTAGCAAAGATCAAAAATCTTTGCTAATATCCCACCTAAAGATGTTGTAATACAACGAAACCTAGGTCGTGGTAAAAAAATTAAAGAAAGTAGAAATAATACTACATCACGTAGTTTAATTTAATTGTGGCTCTACTTTATTGTTAATAGTTACTCGCATTACCTAATTATAGGTTGAGTAAAGTGGATAGTCACACGTTCTTGGACATTTTAGTTCACAGTCGAAAGCCCTCAGTTTAGTTCAATAATCTCTGACAAACTAGAACGCTCTTCTCACCTGGGTTAATGTGATTCAATATTAAAGGGCAATGCATAAATGGCACTATACGACATAGATATGTCAGGAATGATTCAAAATAAAGGTGGTTTAATTATCTCGACTTCATTTTGTGCCAATCAGTTTTAATTTATTCTCTCTATTGGGAGGTTGCATAATTACAGTTGTCGGCGTTGGTAAGACGATTATGCAAGAACCTATATATGCTTCATCAGTGAGGAAAAGATAAAATTAAAAAAAAATAAAATTTATCTTCAAGAAATTGAAGTGTTATAATACCCTCCGTCTGCATACAGTTCCATATCTATTGCATTTTTTCGGTAATAGTTTATCCTGTTCTCGTATTTTATATTATTTTAGTTCAAAATATTTGTTTATTACCTTAGTGCAAAATTGGTAATGTGCAAGGTAAATAGAAAGATGCCAACTCATTCAGGATCACATTTAAATTCTATAATAAAAGAAAAGTTATTACAATTTTTTCTCTCTTTCTCTCGTAAGTTGCTCTTGGGTATAAACTATTACTATACGAAATTTTATCAAAATCCGCGAAACAAAAATTGTAAAAAAAATTTTTCTGACTTTTATTATCATTCCGTACGCTAAATCAATCACTCTTTAAAATATTTTTCAAATGCGGAATTCACTCTGTTACAATATTATTATATGTTTAACGGGCGCGCATACAGGAACATATGTACATATATACGCACACACACATATATATATATATATATATATATATGTATATATATATATATATATATATCTATATATATATATATATATGTATATATATACATATATACATATATATATATATATATATATATATATATATATATATATATATATATATATATGTATATATATATATGCATACATACAATAGCATGCCTAAAATTTTACTTTTGATACTGCTGTCTTCTTTGGTCTGTGAAATCCTTTTTGCACTATTTATACTTAACGAATTGGAAAATGATTTGAATAATTTATAACATGCTAAACATTGTTCTCAATAATAAAAAAACACAACGTGTGTATAATCATGTGTGTCTTTCATGTATATATCTTTTATGCTTTGTCCAAAAGTGTACGCGTTGGCTATATTTAATCACTAAATGACTCAAATCTATAAATATTTTATACTTACATTTCCGGTTTTAAGTTCATCGGTTTAGAAGTTTTTGAGTTCTTTGAGTTTTTGAGGTTTTGACTTAGTTTTGCTTTTAAGGTTTCCTGTTTTTACAGCATCGTACTCGTCGATAGATTTTCAAAAATCAAAGCGAAAAAATTAATATTAAAAAAAAATATATAAAAACACGTCCTTACAAGGTCACAACGTTGGAATTGATATAGTTACTGAAATTACAATAATATTTTTAATAAATAACAAAAATATGGGTCGACCTTTTCTAAAATTCTAGAACGGTAATTTAAACATATTTTACTACACAATTCGTTTTTTTTTTTACTCTTTTCGGGATAAACATACCCATGAGAATCAATATGTCAACTGAAGTGAAACGGTGCTAATTTCGCAATTTTAAGTGGGACATTTTACGGTTGCTATGGGCCTGTCTTTCAAAGGAATATAAGTCTATGCATTTGTTATTATTCCGACTCATAACTTATATTGATATTTTTAAATTTACATACAATGCAAAATTCTATCGACTTTGAAGAAACCAAAGACATTGAACGTAAAAGGAAATTATTTTTAATGGCGGGATTTGATTTTCATTCAGTAATTATGTTCTTGGGAAAATCAACTACGGTCCGTTAACAATAAAATTGTTGTCCACTATTTCATTAATTTTTCAATTACTTCTGTTAGATACTTTGAAAAAGTAACAAAGTTATTCACATTATTAAATTATACTTTATGATAAAAAAATGATTCGCTTAAATAAATTTGTTACATAAAAATTAAATGAATTTTTTTCTTGAAAAGTAGTAATAAGACATTGAGATATTTCTTTAATAAATTATTCTGAATTGTCACTCAATACTTTCAAATTTAATTGATTATTTTATTACTCTCTGCTTTTATCAAAGTTAATTTTATTTTAAAGGAATAATTGCAAAAATTGTATTTGTTTTAAATGAAAGGAAGAATTAAAAAGTTTTAAATAAATGTAAATTTCTTCCAATGAAATATTCTTGAGTAAAAATTAAAAACATGTTCTCTATATTTTAAACTCTTTCTTAAGTAATTTTTATACCTTAAAATATATCATATTCGCTATGGGCATCTTTTGTGGTTTTTTGCTGATTTTACGCAACGCTTAACGCAATAATGCTAGACGCAAAATGATAGGAATAGGATTGAGACATCATTTTTATTTCCAAGTGGAGCCTTGCAGTACAAGAAGACGCTGTATGAGCATGAACATGCCTCTTGGCGCCCTCCCATCAATTAATCGACGTTGATAGATCTTGTGGAAGTGTAAACATTACTTGGATTTTGGCTAGGTCAGATAAACTACCAAGTGAATATTACGCATATAATTCTCAAAATACCTGCGAGATGTAAAGTACTATAAAGTGATTTAATTTTTAGTACCTTTGTTATTCTAAGTTACTCAGAACCTCACGAGTTTTCGATGAATACAATACCAATAATATCTCATTTATTAGAATCGTAACAGATGTTTACAGCATGATTATAAATATCTTATATATATATATATATATATATATATATATATATATATATATATATACATTCATACCTATCTAACATTCGGATACGTAATTCATTTTTCCTACCTCCTTACTCATACTCTAGCACTGAGTAAGAATATGCCGGAATATACATGTATATTCCTGCATATACATACTTACCTACCTACTTACGTTTTGATATACAGTCATTTCATTCATGCGTTAATACCTGTACTTACTTATTTATCTTCGTATCTACCACCACGGTAATTGCTTTATGCCTTCCTGCGTATACGTATAACACTTACCTACCCATTTATTTTTTTACATTTTTGCTATACCAAGTTTAATAAAACAAGGACAACCTCGATGAGTTTACTTCTCATCACTGAAGGATTCGGTCCTCCGTCTTTCGGCTCTATCATTGCACCGTGATTTTACTAAAGAACAAAGGAAATACATTTATGTCACCCTAAGTCTTCAAACCTATATTATCCAAAACTCAATCACACATCTGTGCTGTTAATTTTTTAGTAATTCTATGATTTATTTTCCATATATATATATATATATATATATATATATATATATATATATATATATTTATATATATATATATACATGTATATATATATATATATATATATATATATATATATATATATATAAATTTTTCTTTTATATTTCAATATACATATTAAAATTCAAGTAAAAAATATTTGATATAGAAGCAGGACAATACATATATAAGTTACAAAGGAATAAAAAGTCCCAAAGTTTTAATTAAAGAAAGTTTCCAAAAACATCATTCTGATGGTTCAGATTATAAATCTTTGTTAATACTCTTTTCATAAAAACTTCTAATGATCGTAAACAACTTTCCAGTAGCCCAATGGAAATTCGTATAACATAATTTATGGTAGAACAAAACATTTACACACGGTAACAAACTAAACAATTTTTTTGTCATATATCTTTGTTTTAAATCAAAGCCTGCAAAATACTTATTTTACTGGGGTACAGCTTTTCGAATTGCGTTAAGTTAATTGGACTACGAAATTCTTTTTAATTGAAAAAATGCTAAATTGAAAAAAATTAGTACTCTATCGCAAGCAACTCTAAATTTGAAGTATTATTGGAATTATATATTATTTACCTTTCACAAACAAACTTGTCTGCATTTATTAAACTTCACGTTTAAAATGTTTGAACAGTGTTATATAACGTTGCAATACTTTGATAAATAATTATATTATGAAAAAAGATCACAATATTTTTCAATTGGGATATTGTATTAAACATGAGTTTGCTTCAATTTTGTTATTCTGGTTCCGATTAGGAAAATTAAATTGTTGATAATCAATGGTGAGTATAAAAAAGTATTTTTCAATCTATAAAACACTACAAACTAGCCTCTATCGTCAATATATTTGAGAACACAATATATTTTAATTCCTTTTCTCACAATGGCTTTCGGTCAAACTCAGAATTATGTAAAAATTAGGCGATCTCGATTACATGAATTAGATTTTAAGAAGCTGTGACAGACATTTGGATGAACGGATATCGTGCATTTCTACTATGAGCATTTCGTTGTCACCTTTGGTCTGGATAAATGAAAAATTACAATATATTTCAAATATTCTGCATCTTTCATTTGTTTGGGCTTAAATCTCCCGCCTTCTTCGTAAGCAAGTGTAGCGCTTGTAAGTAATCATAGCGCTTATGTTGTATAAGAAGTCAACAAAAGTTTTGCTCAAATTATATCCTTTACTGAAATTTAGTGAAAAAATATGTATAAATTTCCTTCAAAATACTTTATGTATGTATTTTAATGAATCTAATTCATACATATGGCGGACTCACACCAACTAGAATGCCAGTCTAGCGCCGCTCGACGAGCAGCCGCGAATCGAACCCGGGTCCCCGCGGTGCTGAAAAATGTTGAGCTAATTTTCTCTACCACTTTATTTTGCTCCATATATATATATATACCTCATGTTTCGTGGAACTGGTTGTTAATATATGAAAAGAATGAAATGTCAGCCAAAATAAAGGTTGCCAATTGTAACAATGCTGGATTTTCTAAGTTACCCTTATCAAAATTTCTGAGAAAGAAATATACAAGCATATTTTTTTGCAACCTAGAAAACTTTTTGAGCGTTTCTTCGTTCCCTTAGGCTCTTATTATTTAGACAAAGGAAACAAAGGAAGAAAATTGTGATACGTAAATATATTTATAAATGTTTGTGTATTTTATATCCCGCAATAATTTTCATAGAAAGGCAATCTTGAAAATTTATAGAAAAAAATCTTAACTAATTCGAATGGAATATTGCCAATAATTTCGCCTCTGCATTTAGCTATATATATATATATATATATATATATATATATATATATATCATCATCATCATATATATTAATACGCTAAGGTTAAGATGTTACACTCCCTTTTTAGAAAAAACCTCACAACTAATCCACATAAATTATATATCATTTTATAGATAATTGCTTGCTCTACCGCCATCCAGAATTAAAAAAATTATTATTGCTATTGTTTTTGCAAATTAATTAATTATTAAAATTATATACACAAAACAGCAATGCTGCCATCTAACGGCTCAACGTCAATATGATTGACGGTCGGTAAAATTTTTGTTTAATTTCAAATCCACTCACGTATAACTAAAGTGGCGCTTTAGCTCAATGCTTTTGATACTTGCGCCTCTATATGTCAATTTTAGTAAAATATTTGTTTGATCTGTCATCTGAGCTTCATAATGGAATAAATAATGCGAAGACTTCGCACGGGTCACGCTAGTATATACATATATTAGAAAATCGTCCTATTATAAATACTGTTCAAAATGTAAACATTGGTGTGAATAGTCAAGTTTTGATGAATAAATACACGCCACGCCATGTTTAAAATTATATAGTGGACGTTTTGATGCAATTCCACTTAGTAAATTGGAAATCTGAGTTATTGCACTGCATTTAATACAAAAATACGTAATTAATTGGCAGAAAATATATTGGATTCATGTTAGAGGAACTTTTTCAAACATTAATATGTTAAATGCTTTGAAATTATATAAATAGGTTCATAATTTTATGTTTACTCAAAGGACAGTAGATATTTCATTTCTGCGATGGAAAACATGTAATTTAAATATACGATATGAACAATATCATGACAACTATCCCTTTTTATAATTCTAGTAGTTGTTTTCCTATTTGGGCCTTATAATTGCAGTTATTTTGAATGTGCCGAAGAAACACAAAAAGGAATTTGTGCGCTTTTCGATTAAATTAATAATTAAATTGAAGTATGATTGTCGTCTTCGACTCCGTTCACTAATATTTATAAACCAAAATAAATTAATATAAACCTAAGAAATTCAATTTTATACAGAAATTTTTCGCTAACGTAACTAATTTAACGTTTACCTAATAATTTTACAGAGTGAATGTTATCGAGCCTGCCGGTAGTTTTATTAATTACCTTTATGCGAATACATATATATATATTTGTATATATATATATATATATAGCCCTGATTAAAACACAATGTGATGATGACTAGTGGTAGAGGAATGTCCGACTGGTGGCTTTTAATGACATTTTATTTCAAATGTCTTTGATATGGGAGTCTTAAAAATTTTGCACACATGTAATTTCTATCAGAGATATAGGCATGGCATAATTTTAATTTTGCAAAATAACATTTAGACCACTTTGAGAATTTAAAAAATCTCTTTGTTGCAAATAAGACTGGAAGCATAAGTTGCTATGTATATTTAAATCGACTGTTGATAATATGTCATAATCTTGAAAACAGTCATCTCTGTTCCTAAGAATATTTTTTTAAGAAAGTTTGAACGGTTTATTTAGTAAAATAATTGTATAAAAAGTTTATAATTATTATTTCTTTTCACAATATTCCATAAATTCATTATGTCTTGGGCTATTCACTCGTTTCCAATGTTAGGACCCGATACTTATTCCGTCTGCACATATAAAATATATAAAAACCGCATGTGTAAAAACTTAAAGATTATTAAAAAAGAGTATTTTTTTAAATTATTTATAAATATTGATATAATTTTTACCGTATAAATATATTGCCTAATGTCTCTTTCATTACCGTAAGAATATTGTGAATATTTTTCGTATCGATTTTTGAAAAATATGCGGGTGAACGTGGTTTATCACTGCACAATACTTGAAGTTTCTACGTTTACTAGTTTCTTAAGTTCTTACAGTAATTCTTAGAATAATCTTACAACGTTTCGTTTTTCAAATTCAGCCTCATTATAACTCCGCAAGACGATATCGTTACCGTCTTTCTCTTAGCCCTATTTCGTACAGAAGTCTACGAGTTAAATCTTTTTTTTATATCGTAGTACAATATGAACTAAAAGAAAGTACAACAAATATTTCGACTTGACGTATCCAGTAAACCTCCACATATTTGATATATTCTTAATTTATAATTCCAGTCAAACGAAGCTGCGTATAAAAGGTATATTGATATATATATATATATATATATATATATATATATATATATATATATAATATTTATATTCAGTCCATTTACCATCAAAATATTGCTTTGTTATTGGTATTTATGATACTCGGCAGATCATCAAGGAAAATAAATATTTTTTGCACGAGAATAATATGAATTCGAATTTCTCTTAAATCTATATTTTCGTTGTTGAATTAATTAAACTAGTCAACAACCCAACAATGTTTTCCCGCGTTTTTATTATTTTTGGATATATCTTATACTTATTCCTGTATTTTTCCCGTTCAATATATATTAATATTGGATAAGTTTTCTAAGATGGAAGGTACATCAAGATACGAATGAGTGATGTATTTATGTTTTTTGCCATACCCAATTGAAGTATCGTGAACAGCTTCTCTACCGAGTAGCAGTGGAAATATTTTTCGTGTAGAAATTATGCAGTACGTCAGTACATCTCCAACTATTTTTGAACTAATTGTTAAAAAATCAGTTTTTCATTCATTAAGCACTTAAATTAAATTTAATACAACCCGCTAATAAATGTGTTCTAAACTACGTTCGCTGAAACTACTACTTAGCAACATTTAAATTAGATTTCCCAAAACTTCCTAACGTCTGAATCTTATCTGTAACATTGCACCGTCTTGCATCAAGACGAGTTAGATTATTATCGTGAAGTGTCAAGTATTTAAATAAATTCTTCTGTAATATGAATCTTGATGTTATCCTCAACTAAAAATGTCTCGCTATATTTTATGGAACATGTTACTTTTTTAGTTACGCAGATATCTATGTTTTTCGAGTTCTTATAAATTAACACATTTGAAGTTCTAAAAACTGAAATGATTTATTTCAAGTATACAATTATATTTAATTCGTGACAAAGTGAAACTCGTGAGAAAGTCACGAGTTATTTTAACACCAACTGAATATCGATCTTTAAATTTTAAATTATGTTTTTTCCCTTCTAGTAAGCGATGAAAAAAACTTCTTAAATATAAAAGATGTGTTTAAAAAGTAACTTAATGATGGACCATTTACGTATCTTGTTCTACGATTAAGTTTTGCTATATTATTTACCTTTAATTTTTAAGAGATTGTGAAATTGATTTGTGGGGCCGAGATTTTTAAATTTTAAATATCATACTTATTTCAAAAATAAATTTATTTTATTGGTTATTTTGAACTTCAGTGTTTAGTTTGAATTCTCTGGTAAAATTTTGGGTACAAAAATTAAATATAATGTTGCAGTAGAAAACTTGTCACAAGTGAGACTCTTAACGTTTGCCTTATAAACTAAAAGCACTTTCAACAATATTTTCATATATTACATATTCGAAAATATGTTTTCAGTTACACGTAAGTTTGAAAAATATTGTGTCGATAGAGTATTTTTTTATTTAGTTTTCCTATTGTGCGTACAATTATTATTGTGGTTTTTATTAATAAGTGAAATCGGTGTAATAAACATAAAGCCAATTGCAAATATGAATGAGAGAAATCGTGTCTTAAGTTAAATTTAGTCATTACTATGTCTTTCTCGTCTATGCAAACATTAGGATTTTATATATTCTCTCTCTCTCTTGACCAAAAATAATTATAGATAGAAATTATTAATGGTGTTTATGGACATTACTTCTGCATCACTATTTTGGCATGAATATATTCCAGTAGACGTAAAACCACTTAAGTAGTTAAACAAATTTGAAAGCCAAGTTATCAGGAATTCGAGAATATACTACTTTACTAATTGCATATTGGGCAGTAATATATTTTTGATACGATGCATAATTAATTAATTTTTTTTCACTAATAGCATCGTAATGGATAATGGTAATCAAAATATCTCGATTTTGATTTCACTAAAATGACTTTGTGATTATTATATTTTTATGCATTTTGCACTTTTCATCACAAAAAATTATTTGTTGAAATACCCGTCATAAGTATAAACACCATTATTTGTCGTAAGGAAACTTTGATTGGATTTTTTAGAGATGAAAAGCGAGCATCTATAACATATAAGAGTGGCAGCCCGGTCTCGCAAATAGTTTATTTTCTTTGTGACAGAGCAATACTTAAATGCATTAAAGATTGTAAGATCATAACCTAGGAGGCTTCCATCACGTAACACAGACTACTAGTAGCTTCTAGACTTCAGTCTTGGTTCTCGAAATCGAAGCGTGACTCAAAACATAAAATAGTATAACGCAATCAAATGTGAAGGTGGTACATTTATCGAAGAGATGAAGAAATTTCTCGAAAACTCAATGCTAATTTCTAATAGACCTGATGTTAATACTCAGTGGAATAAGCTCCATTCTTTCTATCTGAACAGTTAATATAAGTTTAGGCTTATCTAAGGGAGGATTAAAAACCAGCAAAGATCTTACATGGTGGAATAAGAAGTAAAAATGACGCTGAGGAATAAAAAGGATGCCTTTAAAAAGTGGCCGGTTTCAGGATCAGACGTCGATAAAGACGATTATAAAAAAGCAAAGAAAGTAGCAAAGTCCTGTGTAGCAATTGCAAGAGCGGAGAGAAGCAGCGCAATCAGACAAAAGATGTAAAACGCAGCAAGTATAAAAAAGATACGTCTGGCAAACTGCTAACCCGGAACGAGTATATAAATAAAAGGTGGCAAGAATACTACCAAGAAATACTGAATGAGGAGTTTTCATATGAACCACTAAAACTAATTCCTCAAACGGACGGACCTATTGAAGAAAATGACATCTGAGGTGAGGAGAGTCTTATCCAAAATGAAGAATAAGAAGGTAATTGGGGACGAGATACCAGTGGAAGTGTGGAAAGGAGCTGGGATCACCGGAGAAGCCTGGCTCACAAACTTTTTCAATAAAATTATGACTAACGGAAAGGTCTCGGAATTATGGAAAGTCAGCAGTATGATCCTGTTATATAAAAACAAAGGGGATGTAGTAAATTGCAGCAACTATCGTGGTATTAAACTGATGTCTCATACACTAAAAATTTGGGAAATTATTCTCGTGAACCTACTAAACAAACTTGTAAAAATTACCCCTAACCAATGTGATTTCATCAGCGGAATGGGAACTATAGATGAAATACACAACGTTCTGGTATAAAAATATATAATTATCCGCCTAGAAAAAGCTTTTGATCGCGTAATCTGCTTTGGTAAGTTTTGAGATCACAATTAGTCCTAGAACATTACATATCCTTGACTAAAGGTCTACACAAAGGAATAACCACAAGGGTTATTAGCCCCACAGGCTAGACTGACAAATTTGAAGTTAAGGTCGGAGTTCACCAAGGATCCACAGTTAGGTCGTCGTTGTTTAACCTAGTTATGAACTATATTACGAAATATCTGAGAAAACCCGCGCTTTGGACACTGCTGTACGCTGATAATATAATTATTGTTGCCAAAACTCAAATAGAAGTACAAGAGGAACTAAATACATGGCAACAGGCACTAGAGAAGCGAGATCATAGAGCGAAAAAAGAGAAGACTGAATACATGTGATGTGATATGTCAGTGACGATCGAAGGAATATCTCTGAAGAAGGTAAATCAGTTTGAGTATCTCGGTTCAGTTGTAGCTCCGAAAGACAGCATTGAAAAAGACATCCAGTACAGAATAACAACTGTCTGGCTAAAATAGAGATCACTAACCAGAAGGTCATGTGACGCTAGAATTCCCATCAAACTTAAAGGTCGAGTTTACAAGCAAGCAGTACCACCAGCGTTGATGTACGAGTGGGAATGCTGGCCGATGAGAAAAGTGGATAAACAAAAGATGCATGTCACAGAATGAATTACAAGACTCGACAGAATCAGAAATGAGTATATTAGAAAATGTTAAATTTGCAAACATTGAGGAAAAGCTAACAGAAAATTGCTTGTGTTGGTATGGCTACGAAAATAAAAGAACAAAAGAGAGGCCGAGGTCGACCCGTTGCCACCTGGAAGAGCACTATAGATAAATATCTTAAAATTATGAATTTGAACTCAATGATAACACACAATAGACTGTTGTGACGAAAAGGTACGAGGAGGGCTGACCCCAAATGAGATATGGGACCATAGACAGGAGAAAGAAAAAAAAGAAATAAATAATTTGTAATTCAGTAACTGCATACATTATTTCGTATCTTCCATAGGTATGACACGTAATATTTATCAAAAGTGTTATTAAAAGGTACGAAAGATTAAAGAAAAAGTTACAAAAGTATCTTAAAACAGTTTGATATTATATCAATTTGATTGTAAATTAGCTTACCCGGCGAACTTCGTACCGCCTCAGAATCAATTAATGTTGTGTTAACTTATTAGCTGAATTAAATTCAGTTTTTTATTAAGATAAAGTGGATACTCAAAATGAATTAATTTCAATAAATGTACAAAAAGTGTTTTAATTACATTGAAACAAATGTAATTCACATCGCACCAAATCATTTGCTTTATTGAAGCGAATCGAAATGATTCGCGTAGCATCATTGCACTACTTTCTGTTAAACTATTTTCTTGATAGGTTGCACTCGGACCGATTCCCTTCGTTGAATCCCCTTATGACATATGACATTTCTCGTTTTATTGTCAGGTGCGAGAACAAACAAAGCGGATGCTTTGTCGACACATGAACTTGCTACATAAAATTGACCATGAGAGAAACATTCATTTTATAGGTTCACGCTACAAACACTGAATGATTGGCTTTACGAGTTGTCGATCGTTAGCCATACTAACGCGGCTCTCTTCTCGTGAAATTTCTTGTTCATCTGCAATAGATTGATTTGCAATATTCCTAAGTCGAATTGAATTACGGTGTCGTTGTGAAAGATTTGATCTTCTCGCTCACGGCATTGTAAATAACACTTTAAAATTAATCACACAATTCAAAATTACATAATGAAGCAATTATCGGTGCGCGTACATTCACAAATGTCACAACCTTACAAAGTGAATATCTTGGAAGTCACAACGTTTCACAATGTGTACTTCATCAAACTTAAGTCAATTATTTGAAATCACTTTTACGCTAATGGATTTCAGAAAAAATCGTTTGAAGATAATTAATTTAATCAAATTCAAATGTAATAACGGTCGAAAACTTTTTCGAAAACATTTTTGACATATTTCTTTCTTTTCGTTTTTTGTCATTTATCACATATTACGTTTTATACTCGTATAAATTATTTGTATTTTTTTACTTTACGTAACTTCTTGAAGCCGAGACGAAAAAAATACTCATCGAAGTCAATCATTCCGTTTTCGATATATCATCAAAAAAGCCGTTCTATGCAAAATGTCCCATACATTTTGAAAGCCGTTCTCACAAAATTAATTTTCGTTACAATTTTTTTCCCTGATTTTTGTGCAATGTTTTAATATTTATTCTGCTATTCGGGCCGTTCTTGAGTTATAAATGGTGTAACTTACCCAACTTTGTTTTATATATATAGATTCATATGCAATTTTTATTATCAATGTATTTTAAATGGATATTCGAAATTTAGTTATCAAAAGCTATGAGTTATTTGAAATTTACTTTTTCCTAAGAATATGTGGAGAAATATTTTAATATATCATCATCCACCCTATTTATTTATCGACTACTGGGGTACCCGGCTTTGCTCAAGGAGTTGATATGAGATTGTGTGGTGGTTCGAATAAAAGGATAAACTTTAAAATATAAGAGTTAAACACTTTTTATTGAAAACATATTTTGCTTATAAACAACATTTTTTATTGTGTTATCCGGGGTATATATATGTATAAATTTTTCAAATTTCCTACTCGAGAGCAAGCTACGTATGGTTGACCGTGAGAAAAGCAGGATTCTTTTAGGTTGATGCCGCAATGTTTTCTAGTTTGTTCTTGTGCTTTGTTAATTGTAAAACTTTAGGCTAATTTGCATGAAAATTCCAGTCGTTTCAATTGGAATGGCTGTTAAGTAGAGATCGTGGTATTCTGGGGATAAATACTGTGTGTCTTCTGTACTTTCCATTTATAAATTTGGCTTCGATGATGTTATTCGGTAGTTGTTTGGCTATCATTCTTGTTCCATTGCATAGCTTTAGTGAGTTGAGATTTCTGATTAGTATGATAGGAGATAACATTTTTAGTCGAAGGGTATTCTGGTACGTGCAAAGAGTATCCAAATTCTGCATGGAAGTTGACACTTTCTTCAACGTTTACCATCGTGTCGATCAATTTATGTATTCCCTCATCACTGGGAATTTTGAATATTATCAAAAGTCGATATTCTCGGCAATATTATTTTTATTTGCCAAAATTGCCCTCTGAAATAGCCACTCAAAATTAATATAGTTGTGAACAACGTTTGGAAAAATTTAGTCGATGAGTTCGTTGCCAGTAGTGCCTGTGTTGCAGAAATCACTGTTGAGTTCAATGAGACCGGTCGTCTGGTCAGTAGGATATGTGCCTTCGCTTATTTGTAAAAGTTTTTGGCAAAATGTGCTTTTGTTTCATTTGTCAATAGTTCAGCTCTCATATTTCTGTTAGTCTCAGTATTCGTATGCCAGTGGCCAGAGATGCGGCAATGCCGGATGATGCCAGTGTAAGTGCGATTGATTCAATTATTTATTTTTAATATTTCGGAATATTTCATTTCATCGTGATATACATTAGTTAATTTTATTAAATGAATTATTCCGCTCAAGATTTTTTAAATACAGGGGTTTTTGACCTGTCTTTTTGTGTTTCCTAAAATATTTCTTGAAATATAATAGAAGTTTGTTTAAATTCACTTTTTTGAATATCCGAGCAATCATATATATATATATATATATATATATATATATATTTATATATATATATATATATATATACATATATATATTTATGATATTGAATATGTTTGGCGTCAGTTTTGTAGAAATTCTTATTAATTTAATTTTTCACAACTAAATGAAACTGATGAGACTTTGTAAAGATCTTTTCAAATTGTCCACCTGAATATGTTGTCATACAATGAAATTAAAGAATTTAAATAAAGTAGATGTAGATTAATATATATCACGTAGTCACCCCTATATCACGTAGTTTCATTTAGTTGTGAAAAAAAATTAAAATATTTAAGATTTAATAAGAAAATGGCAACATTCGTTAAATTAAAATGCAAAGCAAAATGCTATTGTGCCACATTACATATTTTAAAAATTAATTTTCACTTTAATATCACCGTCAAGTAAAATGGAGCCCCGCCATGGCCTGTAATTTTCATTATCATTTTGCTATTTTAAATTAAAATTAAATTAGGAGCATTCAAGTCTATAAATTTTGTCATATTTGATAAGATACCAATTTATTATAATTTTTTTGCTTATTATATTACGTTTCTTTGATCTAGTCGTTTTACATTATTTGCCTATCACTAAACCAGAAGATATTTTCAATATTTGATTAAACCAGGAGATATTTTCGTATTCTACTTACCAAAGATTTAGTAACGGTCTGACAATTCAAATCAGTTTTCATATAACTCTCAATGACTAATTTACAATGACAATTAAGAGTACGGCCAAAAATTTTAAAATTTCAATTAATCTACATACTATAACATTCCATCAAAATTTACATTCAAAGCGCAAGTAGAAATAAAAGATTTTTATTCTTTTCCAAGTATTTTTACTTTAACTAAAAATGTGACATTTTGATCCTTAATTTAAAAAATCTGGAGTATCATTAAATAAGATATATGTGACGCTTGAGCTGAGTATCATTCCAAGATAATGTTGCATTATGCAATATACTTTCGTGAGAAAATAATTTATTGGCTAAGCATTAGGGATAGAATAAATGATTTACGTCAAAATGATAAATTTTTCTGTGTACCTACAATAAGATTCTCATCTAATATATATAGCAAGATTCGTACCTAATATGCAATAGTATTTCTGGCGCATGTTGTTCTGACTTCTAGTAGTTACGGGTAAAATGCCACACTTGTGTTTTTTATACCAAAACTATGCATTACGACTGACAAATATCTCTGGAGTGGAAGTTTCGAACTCAAAATATTCTTCAATAAATGCCTAAACAAGACAACAGTTTAAAGACTTGAACAATGCAGCAATAATACTGTTAAATAAAAAGTAGAACAAGAACGAACAAATAACGATCTATATATTCCTTAAATAAGATTTACAAGTAGTTACTAACAATAAAGATGAAGTGGCGAACTAGCAAATACCAGAACAAGCTGCAGTCTGGAAAAACTTTGGAACGATGAATTACATAGAAATACTACAAAATATAATAAAGAAAAATACTAAAGTATAATGTGTACCTATATATGAAATTCATCGAATACAATAAAGCGTTGAGTCTAGAAATATGGGCTACAATAAATTCATTCCAGAACTTTAGGACATAAGCAAAATATATCGAACTGTTACAAAATATATTCAAAGAGGTTACTAGTGCTATCAGATTGTACGTATATTATAAGTATATTATAATATATTATAAGTATACCAAAAAATGTATTGGTTACATTACTTATCTTTTTGTAAAAAAAATTATGCGAGGAGCAATTTATTTCAGAAAGAATAGTTTTTAATTTCTGCTCTTGTTTTATTTTCACACAGAGTATGGCCTCAATTAAGCGCCTTTATCGCGATCGTGATTCAGTTAGCTCTGTGGTCGCATTATATAGTTGCTTTTTTATTTAAAAAATCGCAGAGAAAATAAGAAAATAAGCCTCATAAAATTTTATTTACGTGATCAAACTATTAAAAAAAAATATATTTTGTATGAAAAGTTAGATAATCTTTCCCAATAATTTGTAAATATTTTTTTGAAAAAACTAATTACACCAGAAAGATAATCCCATTATATTCCCTGTATGCTGATATATTCTACTAACTTATGGAACTCACAGATCGATAAGTTCGATCAAGCCGACATAAAATTCACAACGAGGGAAAATGAGATTCATTTCTGTAACAAAACAGAGTGAATGTCAACATTGATTAATAATGTATTTTTAAACGACTGTCCCTAAGTTTGTCATTTTAATGATAAATCAAGAAAATATTGATGTACTACAACCAATATTTTAATAAACACTAAAAGTAAACAAAAAATTAAAAAGAAATCCAAATGTGAAATTGGAAATTTAATTATAGAAAAAAGTATGGTTGTCATCATCATCAACGGTCTATGTCCGTCTATCGGTACATATATAAATATCCATAATTACCACGCTTAGCTGGCGGAGCTATATTGGTTTTCTGGTACATGTGATGTTTCTGCTCATACTAGTTCGTGGTATTTTAGCTACACGATTACTAGCCTGACTCCACCCTCGCTCGATAAGCGGCCGGGAATCGTACCCAGGACCGCGCAATGTACCGCATCGTCAAAAACTGTAAAACTGTCATCAACTTGACACTTGTTTAATTAAATGGATTTAACTCAAAATGTTGATTAATGAATAAAAATAGTTTAATACTCTATTCATTTAAGTTATATCTTGTTATTTAAAATGATTTAGAAACTAAAAACTGTTCATTATGGTTTCTAAATAATTTTTTCCTAACTTGTTCGGTCTTTATTCTAATTTCCATTTTTTATATTGAATTATTGATGAATTAAAAATATAGTATTAAATGTCAATTTATGAAAATAGAACCTTTTTCGGATTATAATAAAACAAAATTTATTGGTTTTTTCTTTGTTGTCAATCATGGGATTGTTAAGCTTTTTATATTCTAAATTATTAGTTTCTATTTGTTACACTGTAATTCTCTAATATCGGGATGATTTTTACTAATCTCTTTTAAAATAGCGACTTTTTTTCATCTAATAGCCAGAGATCTTTGACCAGAATATGGACCTGCAATATTATGAAAATAAATGGGCTCTATTAAGACAATTTTGATACGGAATTCTAAAAAAGCTACTTTAAATTCATAAGACTCCCTTGACATTCGAAAAAAGAAGCGATCCTAGAGGACTATTTGGCTGTAGATCTTTTTCAATTCTGTCTGCGCACTAGACATGATCTCAGGTAACCGATAAGGCATACTATTTTATCATAGCTATGACTGTGTCAACTCCCATAATATGTCCTTAGTCAATAGTTGAGTGTTTCTTAAAGACCTATATCAGTAAAATAATACTTGTCATCATCCTAAACGTAGCATTTAATGTATAAAAAATCACTGGGCTTGTTACTCATTTTATATCAACACTACAAAGTTTTTTCGATATTAGAAATTGCAGGTTATTTAAAAACTACTATTCAGGAGGAAAGTATCAATAAAAGACAGAATAAATGGTACATTAAATCATATTCAACCTGTATTAATTGATGAAATTTGAGTATGCATATGACATAACTAGTCATTATAGTATGCATATGACATTTGTATGTGAAACTAAACGTCGAAATATTTAAAACTACTAATTCCGAGAATTTAATACAAAGACGCCATTTTTTTTAAATTTTAAAAACAAATTTCCTTAATATATATCTATATATATATATATATATATATATATATATATATGTATATGTGTGTGTGTATAGTAAATAAACAATAAAAATATTAATAGCGTGCAATGTTAATAACAATGCAAAATAATTCTCACACTTTGGAACATAAGATGCATGTACCGTAAAAATAAGTAATAATCATATTCAGTCAATCTGAAAAGACCAAAAGTGGACAAAATTAAAAAATATAAAAATGAAGATTATTATGCTTTAAATAACTTAATTATTTTTAAGTGAGAACAAATATATTATTGATTTATCCGAGGTTAAAATAGTTGTTTCAATTATAATTTATGTCTATCCTGTTCAAATTATAATAAGGCATTAAAAAAGTTAAGCATCATTGTTATATCAAAAACTTGTGCATTTGTTACTAGACTTAGTTAATAAATTTCACGAAAGACAAAATGTTTTATCTTACATAAAAGAGCGTGAAGATCGTTGGATCTAAATCAGATTCTATGGTGGAAGAGGTAAAGAAGATATTGAAATGAAAAATTTATGATTATGCAACAAAATAATTTTTTTGTAATAATGATTTATGTATGCAAATAAGTTTTTTCATGGCCGTGTGCGCCTATAAAGTAAATAATGATGATTGTAGAATGGATTCGACTTAATTTTAAAAGAGGTCAACCCTTAGAATAAAAATTTCAGGTTTTTATTTAAATATCATGTCATGAAAAAAATCATTGCAACTTGCGTATTTGTTATTTTCTTTAGTAAAACGAATATCATATGCGGTAAGAATGAATAAAAACTGTTAAAATTTTTGAGATTAGCTCACTGTATTCGTGAAGACAAATTCAGTAATCGCAGAATAATAAATTCACTGTCAGTGAAATTGTCCTTTGATAATTATAATTTCAAATGCGCGATATTGACAGTGTGTTGCAGACCAATAAAGAACACTGATTTTGTCATAGGATTTCGTTTCTCTTGATATTTTTTTGTGTTGTACAAGTTTATAATTTTGTTTACTTTACGTCGAGCTATCAAGAACAGAAATTTAAAAGTACGAGTGAAGAAATTCCGAATTGCATCGTTAAATAAAAAAGTCAATTTTGACACCCAAGAAATCACGTCTTTAAAAATAAAGTTAGAAACCATTAGCAGACTCTGTATTAAAAAAAGTATGTCTGCTTCATTGATTCGTACTGTTATACCCTATCATGTAATAACATAAATTGAAGGCAGCGTAAAGGGATCATTAAGATCCTCGGTTTTGTCAACGGCCTAAAAATCTTCAATTTTAACTCAACAAATCACAGTGAAATATTAAATTAATAAGTGATTATTTAATCGATTATCACTAAATATTATATAATTCTCGATCTAATCTAAATATCTAATAAACTTATTTGTGGTTCCTGAAAACGAAACTGTGTTATATGTGCTACACTGCAAACTAGAACTGATATCATCTTAGTGCAAAAGTCTCACAATCTCCACCGTCGCTTTCAATAAAGCGAATCTTTAGTACTTCAACTCATCCTACATCATACATATCCTGAACAACACCCCCGACGTACAATGTTCCTGAAGATAAGTTTACTCATCGTGTTCCTGTAAATTATTCATCTATTTTTCTACCAAATATTGTTTTGTGCAAGAATTCAACCAACTCTCAAATCTCTGCATTTTAAGTGAAAGTGTTATTTTAACTATAAATTAATTACATATAAGTAATTGACCTCTTACATTATATAAGTCTACTGCTAACTGTATCCCAGAGACCTTATCAATTATTAACATAAACAACTCTCTTTTAGTCATAACAAGGCCGCTCGCAGAGAAGGGTATTTATCATAACACCTGATTAAATCAGTTGCACCTGTTTAATTTTCTCATACATTGTTACCATGTCGAAAAGCAAGGATGAATCAAACACAGTAGTAATACTAACATAGTAATTAAATTTATTTGAACATTTGATGGAACCAGGGAAAAATTAAATCCATTTTTAAATCATTGTCGAAACTCAATAAACCTAGTATCTCCATTCCAAAAATAAATTATTTTAAAATACATTCTAAGTCAATTAAGACTATAAAAGAGTTCGAACGCTGGACCCAATTAGAGTAATTTTTTAAAAATCGATTTGGAGAAAGAAATTATTACACATATTTATTGTCAGATTTGCAAGATTGTACTCAAGGAAATGAGTTCCACTTCCGTCCGAACACACATTCTGCACCTTAAATGTCACGTCCTACCCAATCCTTTACAAACCCCAACCCCATCGTTTGTCGGTATTGCAAGTTCATAGGCCATACCATAGACTATTGTAGGAGAAGACAATATAATAACTCGAGATCAAATCTTAATAGTTTCTCGCCGCGACCCTACAATACGCACGATCAAAATCCCAATTAAAGAATTCACAACATAGATATCGTCACCCCAGAAGAAGGCATCGATGAAGTAGCCACTGTAAACAAATACAATTTCCTGATCAGTACAGTACAGTACAAAGAAATAAAAAAACGACACCCCTAAATATATTTCTAATTCCACTGTATCCACATTGCGTAGTAACATACCGGGTAACTAGCCCCAAACTCATACTTGCGATGCATTAACTAACAAATACATTTCTAATTCTACTGTATCCACGTCGCGTAGTAAGAAACCGGGTAACCAGCCCCAAACTCATATTCGCGATGCTTTAACTAACAAATACATTGCTAATTCCACTGTCCATATTGCGTAGTAACAAAACGGGTAACCAGCCCCAAACTCATACTCGCGATATATTAACTAACAAATACATTTCTAATTCTACTGTATCCACGTCGCGTAGTATCAAACCGGGTAACCAGCCCCAAACTCATACTCGCGATGCATTAACTAACAAATACATGACGAATTCCACTGTATCTACATTGCGTATTAACAAACCGGATAAACAGATTCAAATTCATACTCGCGACGACATTGGCTCTCACAATCCCTCTACTTTCATTGAGTCAGGTGAATAAACCAAGAACTCGATTTCATTTTACAATTCTATATCTCCTGTACACAAAAATGTTAGACAACAAGATAGCTAACCGCAAAACGAAATTACAACTTTACCTATTTCCTATAAAAATCATTCATAATTCACTATTTTTCCCAACAATAATATAAATAAAACATATGAAGTAACCGCAAATCCTGTCGAAAAATATCTACCGTGTTTAACCCTAAAGACCTCTATTTCTCATAAACCCTTATCCTTCTTGGTGTCCTGGCGCGCCAATTAGCATAATAAAGAAATCAGCCATCGAAATAATGCCCAAAATTATACGCCACAAAGTAAAAATAAAAGGCATTGATGTACCTAGCAGTCCCATTATGACTCAAGGTCACATACCCATAACATTTAATTGTAATAACAAAAATATTTCCTACCAATTTGATATTATAGATAAATTAGAGATACTGGAATTATGGGTAATGACATGTTCAAGGAAAAGAAAGGCAATATCGATTACACTGTTAGCATCCTAAAAATGAAAAACTTTGAAGTAAAAATTCGATTTAAAGAACTAGTTTATACCATTGCTCCCCGAAGTGAAGTCGTGATTGAATGTTCTGTTATTAACACATAATCAAAAGAAGGTCTTATCCTTGATCAAACCCCCTGTCCAATCTTTACTCATAGCGAACTGCATAGTAGTTGTCAAAAAAAATTATCGCATTATCAGTAGGTAATGTCTCTGAATCCCCAATATCAGTCAATTCTAATTTAAATTTAAAACTCTTACCCACGGATGATAACATCCATGAAATACAGACAAACAATGCTTATCAGCATTGTTTGACCTTTTCCATAAATAACGTAACCAATCATAATGATAACTATGTTAGAACCCAGAAAGTTCTCGAATCATTACGTGTTTCCCATTTGAATCAAAAAGAAACTGACTCTTTACACGAAATATGTTCTAGTTATTCTGATATTTTCCACCTTCCTAACGAAAAATTTTCCTATACAAATGCTATGAAGCATGAAATCAAAACCAGAATTCTACTACTATTCACGTAAAGGCATATCGTTTCCCAGAATGTTATAAACAGGACGTTCAAACCCAAATAAACAAGATGCTTGAATAAGATATAATTAAACCTTCAATGTGCCAGTGGTCCTCACTTATATGGGTTGTCCCCAAGAAACTCGAAGCTTCCGGACAACGCAAATGGCGTGTTATCGTAGACTACCGAAAATTGAAGGACATAATAATCGGCGATCCCTATTCCAAATATATCTGAAATATTAGACCAATTAGGTAAAAGCAAAAACTTTAGTATCTTAGACCTTGCTTCCGGGTTTCACCAAATAAAAATGTACCCCGAAGATTCCTGTAAAACAGCATTCTCTGTCCCACAGGGACACTTTGAATTCAATCGCATGCCTTTCGGAATAAAGAACGCCCCTTCCACTTTTCAAAGAATTATGAATTCTGCTCTCTCTGGCCTACAAGGTATTAGATGTTTTGTTTATCTAGATGATATAGTCGTCTACTCCTATGATTTAACTTCACATATTATTAACCTTTCAAATGTTTTTCAACGGCTTTGTTAGTTCAACTTGAAATTACAACCCGACAAGTGCGAATTCTTATGCAAATAGGTTGCCTATTTAGGGCATTTCATCACAGGTGAAGGTGTAAAACCTGACCCAAATACACCAAAAGCTGTTTTGGAATTCCTTGTTCTTAAATGTCCTAAAGACATTAAGTAATTTCTTGGTCTTATTTCTTATTATCGCCGTTTCATTCCTTTCATTTTCCAAAACTGCTAAACCCTTGACAGACCTTTTAAAGAAGGATGTCAAATAGGCCTGGAAAAACTGACAACGACCTGTCTTCGATGAATTGAAACACTTATTAACCACACCCCAGTGTTTATTTATCCAGATTTTACAAGACCCTTTGTGTTGACTTGTGACGAATCCAATTGTGCTATAAGTGCAATTCTTTCTCAAGGAAAAATCGAAAAATATAAACCAATAGCCTTCGCATCCAGAACTTTAAATAAAAATGAGTGTAACTATAGTCCAATCGAGAAAGAATTACTTGCGATCATCTTTGGATGAAAAATTTACGGCCCCTGCCTTTATGGTAGGAAGTTCACAATTATTACAGATCATCGTCCCTTAAAGTGGCTTTTCAACCATACCGACCCCAGCAGCAAACTTCAAAGATGAAGGCTTAAGATAGAAGGATATGACTACGAGATCGTTTACCGTAAGGTAAAATGAAATAGTGCTGTAGACGCACTCTCCCGATATCTTCCTATGGTGCCTGTTATCCCAGACTCAGACACAAATAGTAATGAAGAGTTTTCAATTCGTAGTAGCATACTTAACGATGACTCACTTCCTGACATTGAAGACTTCTTAGATGATAATAATATATTCGACTCTTATTCTGAATTTTTATAAAATCCTCTAAAACTGCAACACCTATAAAACGGTAATCATTGAACACAATGAATCATTATCCAAGTGCCAACAAAAACACATTATTATTCCTACTTCAATCGACTTAGAAGACTCGAACCCCTATGTTAAAGAAATAACCTCAAACTGTACCAACCCCCACGTTCTGAAGTCGAAAAGAACTCTTCATTCCTTTATTAAAATTCGTGTACAAAATAAGATTTGCTAGTTACTATTTACAAAAGTCCACAACTTCGATACCTGTTCCTGTGCTACGTGTACGAGAGTTTGAGAAACATTCGACAAGAAATCATACTGTTTACCAATGGACCTATAAAGAATTAGCCATGTCTGACTTTAAAAATTTTAGCGATACTCCGTTGTGAAAATCTATAACACCGTTTTGTATTTGTTTCATAGCACTGGCATTGAAGTACATATTTACCATAATAATATAATCTGTCCAACTCCTAGAGAAATTCCTAAAATATTAAAGGAGAATCATGACATTCCGATAGCCGGTCACCTAGGTTCCTCAAGAATGTATAAACAAATAGCAGAACACTATTACGGGAAGGGTATGCGGACTGAAATAGAAGACTACGAAAAAAAATGCCAATCATGCCAAACAAATAAGGCCCTTCGTAAAATAATATATAAATATTTAATTTTTTTTAAAAAACCTAATTATCCAAACCCGCATAATGTAAATGAGTCAATCAAAAATTTACAAATCTTGATAAAAAGTAGGAGACATTTTAATATCTGTAATATCCAAGGTTGGAAGAAGTTGAACGTAGAACAAATGAAAAGAACGTTAGAATGAAAATAAAAGAAAGATTACATAGAGTCGTTTAATCATGAGAAAAAAGCAAAAAATTGTTAAATAATTTTGCAGCTGCACTTAGCGCGATACACTTTTTAAACTTCTGATTTGAATCGTGATACTCCTTAAATGAAATGCCATAGTAAAACTTGTTTAATTTTGGGTTTTATTTTCTAATATTAATTTTTTTATTGAAAACTTTTTTCAATTATTACATCGTATACTATATATTTTTGCCTTCGCTATTCACGGACTTTTCAAGAAAGTAACTCCAGCGAATAGCACCAATGAATTGTAATAAAAAAAGTGAAATCACAAACTGAATTTAATTTAAATCTATCACTATCAATAATTGCGGCGAAATATTCGTACAGAACTATGTTTCGGTGTTGACCTTTTCGCTAACAGTGTTTGTTTTCATATTTTTGTTTTTTTTAAGTGCGCCCTTCATATTTTCTTTAAGATTTTCATAACAAGTGTAATTCTTCTCATTTATTGAATATGCATTCATTACATCCTTGAATATTTCGAAAATATTCCATTTTTACTTTTTTGTGTTATTAATATTATATATATATATATATATATATATATATATATATATATATATATATATATATATAAGAAGTTTATATATAAGATTTTTATATTATATATAAGAAGTAATAAATACCGTGTATGCTATAAGTTAAATTAAAAAAAGGATTAAAAAATAAACTCGCTTATGATTGAAATGTAAAAGTGATAATAACTTTTCTACATATATTAATGTAATTAAGGTCTGATTGTATTTTAATGTCCTAATTTAATTCCCATCGGGTGGAAAATTTCAGTAGCATATAGCCACTATTTAACACAGTTAGCTGTCATCAAGTTTGAAAAGGATAAGGGTGCTTATTTCACAAAGAGGACATAAATTACAAGACTAATTCGAATTTGAAATTATATGAAAGAGGCGAATAGGATAAATTAAGCTTCTCGTGACAGGAAACTTATGTTTTATATGATATTCTCACTCACGAGACAGGAGAGCGGTTTAATAATTTTACTCTCAACATTTCTCGTTAAGAAGCTGCTAAATACGATTTAATAAATATATTTTAAATATATGTATTTAGGCTTAAAGAAATGTTTTTCTTTATTAGTAATTATTCGGAAAAGTCATAAAGTGTGTTTGTTTGTGACAATTATGTTTCTTTTTTAAATTTTTTTACAGTTGTAATGTTATCGTTCCCAAATTCTAACATGATTATTTTTTTCATTTTTTAGATTATCGTGAGCAATAAATTAGAGAAAATTTGCGAATATGTATATAAACCATACTTTTAACATTCAAATATATTACGTGGTATCTTGCACAAACTTAAGAACATATTTTGGGTTGATCACTCGTAATTTTTTTACTACAGTATATTTAGCTATCTTTTATTATTTGGTGAACTTGATGTTGTATCTAACAAGATAAACAAATATTAAAGCCAAAATACGGCTTTGTACTTAAAGCGTTTCCGAAATAGAATACACAATAAGGTATTATTGTGAATTCTGTTTCAGAAACGCTTTAAGTACAAAGTTGTCGTTTTTAGCAAAAAAACAGATTTATTCGTTACTTGTAAAGGTAAGTCGTTATGAAAATGTCAGTGTTTGATAAATGTGTCTGAGATTAGCAAATGGGTGTTCCCTTCAATGGGGTCTCAATTAGTATATAACAAAGTATATTGTTATTAATGTCAAACGGGCATGCTTTTTTTCTCCCACTCTATTAGTTCGAATATCAAAGGTTAGTTTTTCAAAATAAAATTTAAGTGTCAATTATCATATTTTATTTTCAAACCAAATTGCAACATGTTAATCTTCAAAATAATGTGTAACAGCTCCCTTCCCTAACTTCAATTTTTTCAATGGTGTATTTAAAAACAATAAAGAAATACTAGGCAAGTATATCATTTAAATAGAATTTTTGACTTTGTTTACCTTGCTTCAACAAATCAAAACGTTTAGAGAACTGCATAATCCTTAATGTTTTGATATGCATTTTGTTGTTATTATTTTAAAATGCTTTATTGTTATTGTTTTCTTTTAAATATGTTGGAAATGAATGGTTCGAAACGAACCTATCATAATTTCTTTTAAATGTGTAAGTTTCGTTTTTAAATAGAGCTCAAACTAAATGTCCCCTGTTGTTTTAGTGCTATTACTAGAATTGTTTACATCTTATTTAATATCTCATTCTGTCTAAACTCATTTCACGAGAAATAAGGGCACACATCTGAAATAGCATCAAATTATTTCAAAAATTTATACACCTATTTTTCAGCTACTGCCAATTTTTTAAGAAAGTTTATTTTGTTACTCGCATTTTGGCTCTACGTGTATGTTCTAATAATTCTACTTGTCTATCCTTTACCGTATTCCAAATTACCTTCATATAAACCTAGGAATATTAGAAGTCGGTTATATCAGTAGATCTAGTGGATAACATAAAGACAAGTCATATCGCTGGCATTTTTTTTGTTAGTGTATTATAAAATATAATGATTACTAAATATGACGGTATATTGTAAAACTTATATAAGTAAAAAATATTTCAAGCAAACTTTGTTAGTTATTATTGTCTTTGTTCTTCGAAAAAACTTTTCTTCCATGTATATTAATTTATTTAAGAAATATTCGAAAAATATATGGAAGAGACTGTAAAATGTATATTACAATTATTAAATGGTTTCGAATTTGTATTTATTTTCAAGAGGCCACATCTCAAAAAGGAGAAGGAAAAACAAAATTCTTATTGATTTACTTACGCATTTAATCTACATATCACATCCTTTTTTCTCAGAAACAATTTGATGAAAGAAGATGAAATTTGGCATTATAGGGGAGTTTAATGAGCCATATAACGGTTCTTGTAGTTTACTATTATTATTTCGCAACAATTAGGATTCCAAAACCATTTGTTCAGTATTTTTTATGATGCACTTCAAAAAATCTTGCTGAAAAATGGAAAATATGTTTGTTAATTTAAAATAAATATCAAAAACCTCATTTATCAGAATGAAGTAGTGCGTAGACAAAATATGATTTTACTTTAAGAAGATTTAAGTCATATTAAACTTATATATTCTAAATATTAAACTTATATATTCTAAAAGATTAAATCGCTCAATATTCTACTAACAGATAACACAATTCCTAGAGACTCTGTTCTCAAGATAAATAAAATAGTAAAAAGATATCAATGATTAGCATTTTGTGTTAAGTGACACATTTTTCTTTCCAAATTGTATATTTTGCCCTTACTATATACTTCATTTAAAGAGGATATTTTTGCATATTATGATATGACACTGTATCTTATTAAATCGCCTTGGCAAAGCAGGATTATCCGTTCCAGTTTTACGATTTTTTCCTTTGTATCTTATGGATATAAAACGTACATACAAGGGGTAACTCTTTATCAGATATCTACTTTACACGATCTGGATTGAGCCAGGCTTCGAATTTCGGGCCTCAACTTTCAATATTCTGGTAGACGATATCGATTGCGCTATGAAAACTGTGCGTTGTTTGTTATTCGCGGTCACTTCATCGTCTGTATGAGGTCATTGATTTGGGTGTCAGATTTGATTTACGATTGACGTTTCGTGGATATATGGCGTATGCGGCAAAAATCATTTCGGAGATTTGGATTTGCGTTATAAAATTTAAAAGATTTGTAATCCATCTCATCAACTGACCGACTGTATATTTAATTACTGCAGCGCAAATTATAATTTGGCTCAATTATTTGGAACCTACACAGAGCCATTTACAGCTTGATGATTGAACGTATGGAAAAAAAGTTCTTCCGATATCTCTATATGAGACATCATTATTACTTCACCTTCTATTTACTACCGATTTTCTCTCGGGTGTACTCAGTTTCCGTTCCCTGCAACTCAAAAGAGATGTCGCGCATATGATATTTGTCTTTAAGCTATTAAAACAAAAAAATTATATGCACTGCACTGTTGAGTAGACTTTCATTCTTCGTACCTGATAATTTCCTGCGGTCACGTTGTCATCAACGTTTTACTATCCGCCGTTATTACTATAACGTTATACTGCCCTCTAGAAATTAATTATATCGAAACTCTCCAGTATCCCGTTATATTTAACTACCGAACCACTTGATTGCGGTCGCATTAGAGTGTGATTTCTATACGAAAGGTGAAAAAAAATTTGTCGAATTTGTCGTTCTTAACTTTTGTAGTTCTTATGTATTTTGCATTCATATTTAATATAAAAGTATCAACTTTATTATACCATTCATTTCTAAATATTATGAATATATAATAAATAAATAAATATGGAAATTTCCCTACGTCTAACATATAACAGTTGCGTGTTTAAATTGTTGAGAAACCTTATTAGATACATTATGTGAAGAAATGTACAAAGTCGTTTAGTGTTTCTCGATTGTGAATGGTTTAAACTATTAAGACATTGTTTCGGTCAGATCAAATTATTTCGTCAAATTAATTTTTTTGGAATCACCTCCGCTACGTTGAAGATCTGAATCATAACCCTCAAAAATGTAAAGAATTTATCCTCGTGAGTTCATATTTTCAAAATTTCTGGGAATGAAGAGTTAGTGGAATAAAGAAAACACAAAGCGGCGACATATGATATCAACTTTCTATGATGATTAGAAATCTTAAAATATATATGGTTTATCGAAATTATTTTTCCTCAATGTTGATAAATATCAAATAATCTTGTTAGGGAAGAAATTTTCTTAGAAACATTCGACACTTTTTTATGTCAAGAGGTTTCATTTTAAATTGATACTAAATAATCAATATTACGGTCCAAATTTAAAGATAATTCCTTATTAGAAGTTTATTAAATAAACTGATTTTGGAGTTAAATTGCTTCCAAAAAAAGTTCAATACTCCAAAAAAAATGGCTGGCACCGTTGTTTGTCTTGTAGTTCGCAACATATAGCGTACATGTATACTTATAGACCTACAAACACATGCATATACTATCTTTACTCCATCATAATTTTAATAGGTTACTGTTGCACACGAAATCAATGTTGGTGTCATATTTTTTTAAATTTTATCTTTAATTAGTATTTGTTTCTTATGTCAGGAGCAAACATAACTTAGTCCGTTTATGATCACTTGATTGTTTGTTTTTATTATTTACACCGAATTTGAGATTTTCAATTCGTGTGACCTTGTATGAATCGATATTGAGTTTTAAGATAAACTAGTTTCACAATATACTTAATTCACAATTAATATTTACATGCAAGTACATATATATACACACATATATATATATATATATATATATATATATATATATATATACATATATGTATATATATATATATATACATATATATATATATATATATATATATATATATATATATATATATATATAGGTGTATATAATTTTGTTATTAATAAACACCGAAATAAATTGGTTTATATCTTACAATTATTTCCGTATTTCTTAATAATTAAATTATATGTTCCTCGTCGTAAAGCTAAAATCACATAATAGCTTCGTTAATATACGTTTATTAATTAGAGGGGTAGGGTTTACTTACAAGTGATAATTCTACTTTTGATTCCATCATAGTTAATCCTATTATAAATATTTTTCAGATATTCACATAGTGGATTAGCTGGTAGGCATGGAGAAAATTAATTCTAAATATAAATGACGTCTTTAAAACCTAATGTTTCCAGAATCAACCCACAATATTTTTGAAAGACGTATTTAATGATAACTTACATAATGGGGTCTGGGAGATTTTCTCCTCTATTTTATGTGTAGGTTAAAATATTTCTCAAACAATTTTATTTCCTAACTTTGCAATCTTTAGAAATATGTACAACCATGCAAAATTTCATTTTTGTAACATTAATAGTCTGCGATATTGGCATTCTTAGTCTGCGATATTGACATCTTAGTCGTGGTCATTTTTTAGTCTTCACGAATTTTCGATAAACCTGTCGGCTTTGTGAGTTTCATTGATTAGTATAATATGTTGCACATATATACAGAGGTACATAATCACCATTTATAGCGGTACATAATCACATTAATAGCGATACATAATCAACATTTTGTTTCATATTTGTGGTTAAAGGGTTCCATTAATAATCCGGTTTCATAAAAAAACGCACATTTTTCATTAGTCTGATTGACAATTTAAATGGAACTTTTAAGGCGTTTACTTTTTTAATATATAACTTAGATAGTAATGTTATACTTGTAACGTCCTATAATTGTTAAATGGACTTTTACCATCCTCGTTTCTGTGCAGACTCTTATTAAATAAAATATTTACAATCATATTTTTATAAGGACTTTTATTTATTGAAGTTTAATGTATCAGAAAAAATATTTTGAGTAAAAGAAAAAAGTTTCAGAAAACAAACGAAAACGTGCCCATACCTTAATAGAGAGCAAAATTAAGGGAGTAGTAAATAAGCAATAATTGAGTATGTGCAAATACCTAAGAATGATTGCTACAGGTATAATTTAAATTTCGTTCTTTGGTAAAAACTTGAAGAATAACGAATAATTTTATCGTATTTGGGCCCAGTTTAACATTGACTTAATCATCAAAAGCCTATTTTATATCACTGTTAGACATAGAACTTAATTGCCGTATTAAGGAGGTGGACTAACGATCGGGCAGGACACACTTCTCCCACCAGTGACCCTGCTGCTCGTCACTAGTATCCGACATTTTATCTACATAATTAATAATACTATTCCAGCTCCGCTCAATGAGCGGAGCTGGAACCGGAACCGGGGCTCCGCTATGCGTCGTACCTACAAAGAGCGTACATGTTGTAAACTACAAGACACACAACGGTGCCAGCCATTTTTGTTTGGAGTATTGCACTTTTGTGGATGCAATTTAACACCAAAATCAGTTTATTTAACAAACTTCTAATAAGGAATTATCATTAATTTTGAACCGTAAATTGATTATTTAGTATCAATTTAAAATGAATCATGTTGACATAAAAAAGTGTCGAATGTTTCCAAGAAAATTTCTTCCCTAACAAGATTATTTGATATTTATCAACATTGAGGAAAAATATTTTCGATAAACCATGTATATTTTAAGATTTCTAATCATCATAGAAAGTTGATATCATGTGATGCCGCTTTGTGTTTTCTTTATTCAACTAATTCTTCATTCCCAGAAATTTTAAAAATATTAGCTCACGAGCATAAATTGTTCACATATTTGAGCGTTATGATTCAGATCTTCAATGTATCGGAGGTGATTCCGAAAAAATAATTTGATCCGACCGCGTTGTTTTGTATGTTTTTTTTTTAAAATGTAAAAAGAAATATTACAACATCGATTTATTTAATAATGAATATTATTATTAAAAATAACATTGTAAAATCTTTGTAGACTATCCGTTCATTTTTGATGAAGTTGTGTTTATAGTAAGTGTACTGCCCTTTCTAAAATATTCCACCGATTACTAAAAGCAAAAGACACTGGATCATTTACATTTGTGTTATTTGGAAATTGCAGTGTTTGACTTTGATTTTGAATATTTAATGGTCTTCAAAATATTTTGCTAATCAATTATCGAATTTTTTTTCTAGTAAAGTAATTCACACATACATGTTTATTGCCATGTTGTCCTTAACGTATATGATACGGTTCTCCTGAAAAATGGGCTAAATTTATATCAGTTCAGTTGCATCAATTTAATATTCATATATCACATTAACTCATAATTGATTGAAAATAATTTTGGAGCGAACTTTAATCAATTTTCATGGATGTACTCCGTACCTTAAATTTTCTAAATGTCTTTTTAAATAAATCTTTCTTTGTTACGTTCCTATTTCTATTCATAATAAACTAGATTTTGATCAATTATTTAGTTATCGTTCTCAATAAAAAACATTAAATCGAACAATTATTCGTAAATTTAACGATTTTTTATTGAAATATTCTTAATGATTTGAAGGTACGTAGCTGATTCCTAATATATTTTATAAAGAGGGTCCCGAACAAATAGCCACAGCAAATCTTGATATCACCGAGAAAAAAAAGAAAGAACATTTTTACACCCTCTACGATAGAGAATAGGGATCTCACTAAAGGTTCGACGTCATGCCTTAAGTTGATATCAATATTTTAACAGTTTAAACCATTCACCATCGAGACACACTACACGACTTTGTACATTTCTTCGCATAACGTATCTAGTAAGGTTTCTCAACAATTTAAACACGCGAGTTTTATATGTTAAATGTATGGAAATTACCATATTTATTTATTTATTACATATTCAAAATAATAAGAAATTAATGGTCTAATAAAGTTAATACTTTAATATTAAACATGAATGCAATAGACATAAGAAATACAAATTTAACAACGACAAATTTATTTTCACTTGTCGTATAGAAATCATACTCTAATGCGTAATCATAAGTGGTTCAGTACTTAAATACCACGGGAAACTGGAGAGTTTCGATATAATTAATTTCTAGAGGGTGGTATAGTAAAAAGTTGATGATAATGTGAGCGTAAGAAATTATCAAGTACGAAAAATTAAGGTCTACTCAACAATGCAGCGCATATAATTTTTTTCTTTTTAATAGCTTAAAAATAAATATCATATGCGCGACATCTCTTTCGAGTTGCAGGGAATGGAAACTGAGCGCACCCGAGAGAAAATCGGTAGTAAGTAGAGAAGTGAAGTAATAATTTTGTCTCATATAGAGATATCGGAAGAACTTCTTTTGCATACGTTTAATCATCAAGCTGTAAATGGCTTCGTGTAGGTTCCAAATAATTGAGCCAAATTCTCTGCACTAATGAAATACACAGTCGGTTAGTTGATGAGATGGATTATAAATATTTTAAAGTATATAATACAACTCCAAGTCTCCGAAATGATTTTTTGCCGCATACGCCAAATATCTACGAAACGTCAATCGCAAATAAAATCTGACACCAAAATCAACGACCTCATACAGACGATGAAGTGGGATTCCGCTGATCGTATATTCGGATTTAATAAGAGTGTGTGCTCGGCTGTATACGTTTATTTAGGTTAAGCCGTAAGCCAAGCGGCTTACGGCTGCGCTGCGCTCCACTCAACGACAGCGCTAATAACACACTGAAACCATTTGCCATCCACTGTATCCTTGACGACTGTAAAAGATTTCATATCACCCGCGAATAACAAACAACGCACAGTCTTCACCGTGCAATTGATATCGTTTACCAGAATAGTGAAAATAGATCCCCGAGATTCGAAGCCTGGTTCAATCCCGATCGTGTAAAGTAGATATCTGATGTAGAGTTACCCCTTGTATGTGCGTTTTATATCCGTAAGATACAAAGGAAAAAATCATAAAACTGGAACGGAGAATCTTGCATCGTCAAGGCGATTTAATAAGATATAGTGTCAAATCATAATATGCCTAAATATCCTCTTTAAATGAAGTATGTAGTAACTGAAAAAATATATTATTTGGAAAAGAAAATGTGTCATTTGTCACAAAATGTTAGTCATTGATATCTTTTTAATATTTAATTATCTTGAGAACAGAGACTATAGGAATTTTGTTATCTGTTAGTAGAATATTGAGCGGTTTAAACTTTTAGAATTTATATTTAGAGTTTAATATTTAGAGTATATAAATTTAATATGACTTAAATCTTCCTAAAGTAAAATCATCTTTCGTCTACGCACTACTTCATTCTGATAAATGGGTGAATAGACAAATAGAGTAGAGAAAGTAATTAGGTTTTAATTTTTATATACTTAACTGAAATACTAAAGTGAAAATAAAATATTCTAGTGCAGCCTTTTGTCCATTGATAGTCTCTAAAAAGACTAATGCTTTTTTACTAGCTACGCCTGGTCTAGCCTTAAATTTTTAGTTTAGAAAATAAATATTAGAAATATTTAAAACATTTCATTTCAATCGAATAAATCCTTAAAGTTCAAAGTCAGTTTGAATACACATATATTTAATAACTATAAGGAAAAAAAAACTTAAAAGCGTTTTAAAACTGATTATTTCACAAACAAAATACTTTTCTAATTGGTATTTTAGTGCAGAGGATGTTCGGGAGCGATTCGAAAACTACCGGTTCCAAAAGAGTGAATCTGATTGTTTAAAAGCATCAGGTTAGTTTTATGAACCGGTAATTTTTTTTCTTAAATAAGCAATAAATATGACTTGCAAATTAAGTATTTTGTGAAACTATTTTATCTTAAAACTCAATATCAATTCATGTTACCTGACACTGATTTAAAATCACAAATTCGGTGTAAATAATAAAAAGAAACAATGAAGTGATCATGAACGGACTAAGTTATGTTTGCTTCTGACATAAGAAACAAATACTAATAAAAAATAAAAAAAATAGGCATCAACATTGATTTCGTGTGTAATCGTAAGCTTTTAGAATTATGGTGGAGTAAAGATAGTAAATGCATGAACCTTTTTATAAATACATTTCGTTATACACTTTATGAATCACCAACGCGACATGACAAAATGGTTAAGCTTTTTGAGCGGTGGAACTTTTATCGCTTTCTTTTAATAGCGTGTGATGATATTAATATAAAGGATGATTTTATAAAATTTTGCAGGTAATATATGAAACCACTTTTCATAGAATGAATTTGCATAACATACATTCATTTTTAAAATTAAGAAATATAAAAAAGGAATGTATTACCATTTTATCAAAATGTAAAACTATGTACAAAATTGCAACACACACATATGAAAATTTATTGTAAACAATTTTTTTGGCAGAATCTTATTTTTTTCTGAAAAAATATATTGCGTAGGTAGGAGGACCGCGTATTGCCGCTCCAAGGCGTAAGGAAATCAGTAACATTCCTCGCGCGAAGTTGTGTCTTTAAATTATCAACTCATTTAATATAAAATCATTAAAATGTTTCGGTGCATGTAACATATTGTAATATTCGCATACGATAAATTGCTTTAAAAAAATTAATTTCGCTAATTGATAAGATTGTATTTCGCCACGTTAAGATGATTATATTTTCTTTTGTATTTTCGCGAAGATTTCAATTTTATATATATATATATATATGTATATATATATATATATATATATATATATGTATACATATATATGTGTATTTATCGAAACACATTATAATTAATTTATGCACATGCATAATTCGTTTTTAAGTTAATTAATTGTTTTAATCTAAGACCGTGGCAGCAAACAGGGAAATTACCGACAGACAAATGACAGGGAAATTACGCGCATCATGTAATAACTTACACGAATCTTTTCGAACCACTTTTAATGCCTTCCAACTCAACATTTACTGCATCTACCAGCTTAAAACTTTAGACACGTAAGAAAAGGATAACTATAGATTTTATAGTTCCCAAGATTGTATATTTTGTAAGACTTACTTATCATAAAAATATTTGGTCTGCGTGCAGTCGACTTAAAATTTAAAATTGGCATGGTTTTCCATTAACGAAGTGTATATTAAAAATTGGTTAAGAATAAGCTTGTTTATTTAATGAAATTAGTAGTGAAGCGTGGAAAATTTTATACGAAATTTGAAGAAATTTTGTTAGGGCTTACAAGTATAGATATTACTGCACTAGCATTCCATATTGCATAATTTTAATCAGCAAGTATTAATTTTTCTCATATTGTACATTTGTAAAAAATACTTTTCCTTACAAATAAATATATTTCATTTTACTTGTAATTATAATCACATTATTAGCAATATATTCTTTAAAAAAATTAGTGACTTATCTTAATTCTTGTTCTATAGACAGAGTTATTTGTATTTTATAATAAGATAATATTTGTTCTTTTCAAAAGTACATTTATAAATATATATATATATATATACATATATATATATATATATATATATGTGTATATATATATGTGTGTGTATATATATATGTGTGTATATATATATATATATATATATATATATATATATATATATATATTGCCTAAACATACAATCTATCATTATCCTGTGGATTTATGATATTTTGACACGGGTGAATATTTAATAAAATATTTTAAAAATGTTGGCTATTTCGATTGAAGGAATTATAGATATTATTTAAAATTTCTATGTAGTGGAACTTAATAAATATTGGTACTAGTTTGGGTAAATTTCATGTTTCATAATTTCTTAATAAAAGTTGTGAAATTCTATCAAAACTATAAATGTGAAAAAAGGGACAAATGTCCTGTAGGTCATTTTATTTACCCAAAAATAGAACCCGTCCCGCTTTCCACATTTATGTTTTTATAGGATTATTTATTTACTCCATAACCATTACCAGATTTGTCAAATTTATTATTTAATATTAAACGGTATTGATATTTATGCATTGTACAATTTTATGCATATGTAAAATTTTATGACTTAAATATACATCGGCATGTATGAGCACTTAGTTATAAACATGCTTATTATATTCGAGTGATATAAGAAGTACACTAAGTACTGCAATCGTTGAAATTTCAAACACTAATTTTTAATGCAAATCGATTATAATAAATTAACGAAGTCAAAAAGAACACAATTTAAATTACTTATATACGTCACTCCAGAGATCTGGATTTGAACCGGTAGATCGACATAGGTAAAATTTAGTGTTAAACAGTTTTTTTTTAATTCTTTACCTATTAATAATTCAATTAAGTTAAAAATATATCTAACGTTTTTTATCATTTCGCGCATTACTTACTATATTGGCAATGTTTTGGCTAGGTAAACATCTATATGCGGCGTCATATCATCGTACATTTTTTATCAATTTTGGCAGAGAGCGTGAACTTATTGTACGTTCTTTGGATAGATATTGTACGTTCTATGGGTACGTTCTTTGGATAGAAGAATAACTTTTTATCTCACATAGATGCTATCGCTTACAGAATTCAAAAATATCAGTTGAGACTGATTAAACATCGCATATTATACATCGCAACAGTATCACGCATTGGATAGAAAATTGAAAATTGATAAAAAATAAATATGTTACCATATAATAAAATATTTTTTGATCCGTAACAAGTAAAAATCGCAGACACGCAGCACTACAAATTTATCATTTCTAATAAACTAAAAGTACGTTTAAATCAATAGAAGCAAAGATAATTACCAACTCAAAAAAAAATAACGTTGTACTTGGGTTTTCCAACACAAATTTCTTCATACACATTACCGCATATTCCAAAAGTTCTTATTGGAAAAAGTCATTAATAAGATCTATAAAAACGGCAACCAGTTATAAGATAATTGCACTGTAATGCTTAAACAGTTCAATGTACATGAACGAACTTATAAAATTTAACATAATCGCTACAAGTCTTTATAAAATGGATGTCTATCTTTAGTAAAATTTTGAATTTTTTATCTACAACCTTTATTTATAAAGACCTACGACAGAAATACAAATGCAAAAATAAGTAGATTGATACGATACGTTAAGGGTGTAATCGGATTCGAAAATAAACTATTATGTTAGTCTGTTTGTTTGCGCGTGCTAATATCAGTAACTACTAAAGAATTATTTTTGGTATCCACCAATGGATAGACTAATTTCCAAGGGTAGTTAGATGTTATAATTTTTAAACGTTTTTCATTAATTTGCTGACCTATAACGATAACGTCGCGAAACAATCAACTGCAGTGAAGGTTTTTTGAAATATGCTATATAAATTACTGAGATACGCGAAGAAGTAAATGATAAAATTGTTTGCATAAAATATTGCTATACAAAGTTCATCTACTAAGTTAAATACATAACAACAGTCATTTATGCTAAATATATTGAAACCAAATTTAATGTTGTTTATTTTAAAACTTACTTCATTTCATGATTTCGATTTAGATCAAACACGTCTGTGCATTAAACTATTTTATTTACGAAGGATTTTTTAAATAAGTTGAATAAGCCAGGACTGCTCTCTATATTTGCTTATAAGGACAATTTCCAAATTTCAAACGGCTCCACTTTTCTATAAAGCTATGTTTTTTGATGACCATCAAAAAGTACATGAGGTCAAACATCAAACGTTGCTTGTTTAGACTTTTGCGTGTAGCATCTAAAATTAGCAAAGGCTGTAAATAAATATTTAAAGTTGTCTTTTTTTTTGCGGAATTGTGTGCATTTTTTACATTATAAATTAATTGGTTTCATACGGCTTTGGCTTTTACTTTTTTAGATGAATCAACTAAATAATTTAACAATATTTTCACAAGGGTGTGGCCAGGAAATCAGTCTTCCACTAAACAATCAGCACCTTGTCCAATTAATATTACGGCGGAACTTAGGTAATTACGTTTATGGTAATAGTAGGATGTACAACTTGCAATGTGATACGTAAAATATAAATCAATCGTATCCTACGAAAAAACAAAATACAATCAATAGTGTGGCGGGGGCTTGTAGCTATTTGGTCGTAACCCTTGCGTATTTAAATATTAGCGTTGCTTTCTTAATTCCCTTATATCGTATGCTCACAGTAACAAATATTTATCTAACCTGCAATATTTCATATATTTGATTAAAGGATTTGAAATTAAATGAAGAGTTTGAGACACCTAAAAAGTTTTAAAAAAATGGGACGTGGCTGTGTCATGGACACGGCCGTATGTTGTACGTGAATACGTCTGCGTAACGCATAATTTCAACCGCCCCAGCTGCAGATGTATTGGCACCGTCGTTGATCCGCTCGGCTGTATTCATTCTTTGACGTTCCCGGCACTGCTTGACTCGGTCATATGGTGTTTTATTATTACCATTCGATTGTTCTTGAGAAGCCCTTTCCAGCCGTATACGATCTCTGTATTTAGTTTTGGCTTTTCGACGCGTAGAGGCCGACATTATATATTTTTGATAATATTTTTTTATTCTAACACCTTATTATATTCATTGTCACTACTTTAAACTAATGTTTTATATACAATCGATAGATTTTGACAACAGCTGACGATTAAGATTGAAACGAACATCGTAGCTTTTCCGAATCAAAAGTTATACTAATTGCAAATCTCGATATGCATCAAAATAACCTCAAAATGGCGGCGCTTCTCCCTCCACCGCGCACAATGCGTCACTGTTCTCGCTTATCGTAATGAATTCTTTGATTTTTTAGATATCCAGTGGTATAATTTTTGATGTAGAGGATAGATTCAAAACTGCAACGCCAAACTGTATCCCCTGATTGTGTTATCATTAAGTTTTTAGGATTGTCCCCGTATGGTAGCAAATTTAAAGACGTATTCACGTCAAAATTACTAAGTAGAAATAGGAAGCTACATTGTTCATAAAAGTTAAAAATAGAGTAAATTTAGACCAATAACTTAGAAAACATCGTTTATTTGGAGTATAAATAAAATAATTAAAGAGATAATTCCAAAATAATATTATTAAACTAGTTAAACCAGATATTTGCTACAAAGATATGTTTGAAATTGTCAATAGTTTACCATTAAAATAAACTTACATGGAGTTTTAAATCAATATATCTGAATATAAAAAAACGCATTTGGTTTTGTGAGACAACTATTACTGATGTCTAGTAAAAAATACTTGAACTGCCGAATCTAACAAAAAAATATAATATTTTATTTTTCTATTTAATAACCGAATATTTGCGATGCTACATTTCAAAATTAATATTTACCCGCTACCAATAAAGTTGATAGGTGTACCGTAATTGATATTTAATGTAGCATCGCAATACATTCAAACTAATTTGTGATCTAACAGTAAACAATAAAAAATGATGATCATGTAATACCATGTCAATACTAGTGGCATAATATCCTTCTTTCATGTTACCTCAACCAACGTGTTATGTTAATGGTCTCTACGAAATGTTTCTTTTAGGTGTCGCCGCTAAGCGCCACTATTATCCCCTTTATCGCTATTTACATAACTTATGTAGATAATATACAAGAAAGACCTGTTAAAAAAGGTCAAGACCTAAGAAATTTAGATTTCTACATATAAATATTTTCATTCCACATAATTTTGTGTGGAAAAGTTAAGACCAATAAACGTCAAAAAATTAAAACAAACAAAAACAATGCAATTGTCCATCTAGGCAACGTCGCCAAGTTTAAATGACTTTAGAATACTTTTAACGACCTATGAATTATGAATCGTAACTCATAACTCATTTAATCTTTCGGGTTTTTTACTAACTCAATTGTAATCATACGTTCTAATTCAATATTTAAAAGGCAAAGTTTCACTCACTTATCGAAAAGCAGCGAGCTAGGAGGAGTTCGAAGTTTTTTCTGTTCATATTCATTCAATGAAAATTGAAAGCCGTATATTATGAATATTCATGATTTAATGAACGAGGGTAAATTTCGGTAAATTGAACGGTGAAGAGTGATCAAATTAAATGTTATGTCTATTAAAATTGATTCCGTAATGGATTATATGTTTTAGGAACACTGATATCTTCCAATTAGGAGCGTTGAGGGCTATTCATGTTGAAATATGTTGATATCGTTATTCACATATCTAAGGTATGAGGAAAATATCAACCGTTGTTTGCTAAGATATTGACATTTTTATTTGTCTGTAATATTCAGTTGATCGCGGTGTTTTGGTTTTAAACATGAAACATTGATATGTTTTAGTTAACAACTTAGTTTCCAATATATTTCTCTCATTTCTATCGGCAACAGCACTTTATTACGCCTAACAATCTTAAATAAAACTAAATAAATAAAGGCAAAGATTATTATCAAAGAATAAATTCAATTAACTGGCAGCATATGCGTTATCATTTTTTTTTCTTAAATTTGTTTGACGGAAATGATATTCTTATTTTTTTTATTATTAAGAAAACCCTGTCGAGTAGAACTTGTACTAAGAGGGGTTCACACTCGTTAAGTCACTTATAAAACATTAAAGATACTTAGTATTTCTATTAAAGTATTAAGAAATATTAGTTTTTGTCAACGTGAATATTTATTGCCTACAATATATTTCACAGCCGTAAAATTTGGTGCATATTTCAAAAATTATCAGATCCGTGGTAATTGCAATAATTCTCTTGTAATTTTCTAGTCAGATTTTATCAACTTGGTTTTTCGAGAAGGAGTGCAGAAAGCTAAAGTTTACATGTTTTTTTAACTATTACTAATGTTAAATCTTAAATTTCATAAATGTGGCAGGTAATTAAGGCAAACAACACAAGCTAATGAATGTAAGGTGTTTAAGTAAGTAATTTTACCCTAGCTAAATAGATAATTTTATGACATTTCAGTTTATAACCATATTAATCACAGGTTACTAAAGCAATATATTATTTACTAAAACCAATAGCGCTATTACAATTCCATAGTGTTATTACAAAATTGGTGTCTTGTTAAAAGGTCTGCTCATTTTAACGGAAATACCGTTACCAATATTGATTAACGTAACAAGGCTGATGTTAAATATTTACAAAAATAGGGATTGTTTGACACGAATAAAGAAAGTAAAGAAATATCCATCAAGTACGTGCAAAACTTGCATTACGAGGGTTCCGTATATGTATAAACATTTAACGGTAGATGCCAAGTATTTCTAATATAGTTATTCAAAATATTGATTTTGTACGATATAAACATATCGCCTACTATTTATTTCACACGCGGAATAACTTGGTGTCTATTTAAAAAAATGTAAGATCTAGAGTAGTCTCTATAGTTCTCCTGTAATTTTATGCCCAGAATTCACCAGCCCTCATTTTTCATGAATATTGTCTCAGTTTTTTTCAGAAATAAGACATAAAATGCTCTAATATAACATATTTTTTAAATGTTCTGTTTAAAACAATAAAAAACATCCTGATATTTTTAATAAAAAGCCTTTTCAAATGATATCGCAGATAATAACAAAATATATAATAAAACATATTTAAAACTTTTCTTTGTCTCTCTATATTTCTTATAAAAATATTTTAAAGAAGTTAGCTAGTACAAAATATGCCAGTTAATGAAATGTGTTACTATGCTATATTTTAAGTTTCTGCGGCTGTGAGTATAGAAAACGTAAATAAAGTATCTATTAAAATTTTTATAAGCTTAAAAACTTGTTGTAAATTTAATAAAAATGGAAGTAGAGTGATCACTTAATGTTTTCCTAATTTTTAACTTGCTGTGAGCTCTACTTTTATATTGATATGTGAACTATTAAAATAAATTTAGAAATCTGAGGAATATTGGATATATGTTGTGTTAATTTTGTATAAATTAAATACTTACATTAAAATGAAACTACGTGATATAGTATTATTTCTACTTTGGGCCATTATCAAAGATTGCTAATGGCCCACCGAAAATGTTGTAATACAATGAAAGTGGTAAAGCAATTTAAGAAAATAGAAACAATATTACATCGCATAGTTCCATTTTATTGTGAAATCTGAGGAAATTATAAATTATGAACATTTTTACTCATACACTCTCGATGACAGTAGGGTATTAGCAATTATTAAAAAAAAATATTTTTTTATAAATACAGAACCTAACATATATTAGGAAACACACATACGAATTTAATTGGAAATCTATTATGAAGGAAATTTGCAACGAATTTTCGCAACGATACATAAGTATTAAGTGACTATCAACTAGGCAAGATATGTTATATATTTATTATTTAGTTTATTATTATTTCAATGAATAAGTAAAAATAAAATTTTAATATGTTCGGCATATATTTTTTAGAAATTCATTACAGTTAAATTTTTCAAAACAGAATGAAACTACGTAATGTAGTATTATTTCCACTTTATTTAAATTCCTTATCACGACCTAGGTTACGTTGTATAACATCTTTAGGTGGGCAATTTGCAAAGATAAATCTTTACAAATTGCCCACCTGAATATTATGGTTAGATGCAATTAATACATAATTATTTATATTTTTCAAGATAATCATTTAAAAAGTCAAATATTTAAAAATAATATAATTAAAAAGAAAAAAAAGTTCTTTATAAGTACGTAAACTGTTTTAATTTAATTACTGAATTAGCTCTGAATTCTAGGTGTAAAAGAGTGGGCAGAATTTTTATTTTTTATTTTGCGCCGATACTTCAAAGTAGCGATGCAAGAAACCTCACTTTAGACCGTCCGATAATTTAAATACTTAATAATTATTCGCAAAAAGAAACGTATCGTGTTACACTTACAATATGTTCAAAATAAAAAAAATAGTCATTTTAGTAATTTTGCTAAAGAATTATAAAGTGAATCCGCATTGCAATCTGATAAAGCTGCGAAATTTTTTTTGCCGTTTGATGCCGTTGAAAGGTTTTTTAAAAACAATGGTCAATAATTTTCTATTACTCAGAATTAAGGCTCTTAATGTGTAGAAATGCATTTCAATAAGTGAACTAATACTCACTTTTATACATTATGAGGAGATTTTTAAAACGACTTGAATGTTGATGTGATAAATGTCAATGTTTGTGTAGAGTCGACATACCGGAAAGAGTACGGCTTTTTAATATATTCCAGCGTCTCCAATTTCCTTCTGCTCCTTTAACTTGCGAGAAATAATTATCTTTAAACATCAACATATGAGCAATCGCTGCCATATTCTCAATCGTTAAGTTTTTGACGTACATAGAATGTGCGAGTTGTCCCTGCGAATGGAAATGTTTTTCTGATTTTACAGTTTTAAGCACACCGATCGATTGAGAATTTTCATGCAATGTGATGGTAATATTCCCAAAATAGTGAAACTATACTCTTCCCGGTTTTATTTGTCCATCGCGATAAGTTATATAGTTTCCAGCACAGAAGTTGAGGTATTTCGAAAGCATCCATATTGCCAAATTTTTGGATATGTAAGTAAATTCATGCTCAATTAAATGAAATCCGACAATAAAATTGACATTTTATTTTCACACATACGAATTTATAGCTAACTTTTTCACAGATTATAAGTTAAATAAAAAAATACATAAAAAGTCATATTACTTTTTCAAACTTTCATTGCAATTAAAAATAATAGTTTTACATTGTAAAACCAAAAAATAATGGCATTTACTAGAGTTTTGATGTATTAATTTGCTCACGAAATTTCGACGCGGTGTGTCGCTGTGGTGTATTAATTTGATCACAAAGTATACAGCCTTTGATGGCGTGGCAAACCGCGGGGATCCGGGTTCGATTCCCGGCTGTTCGTCGAGCGAAGCTGGACTGTAAGAGATGCTTGGCTGTAATAGATGCTCTCGTACAATATTATTACTTATTGTACGAGAGCATCTAATTAAAGTAGATAAATTAATATATACAAAATTATATGGTCTCCAACTTACTCCAACATCTGTCAGCTTAATATTAAACATTTTGATCTTCGCAACTTAATAATGGTCGTAACTTATTAATGTGTTTCTTAAATTGAGATAGGTTTATTACACAAAATTGTATGTTTTATTATATTGGCGTTGAAAAACAGTGGCACTATTTCTTGTGATAGTGTAAATTTTATGCGACCGTACATGGGTATGTGCGTGCGTGCATACAGCGTTCGTGTGTAGGCACAAAAAGGGAGGGATCCAGTATCCAGACTGGTCTCAATGTTTCCATCTCACGTCAAAACGAAGTTAGCCACACGTTCTACTTCCGCGTGATTGGCAGGAAAGGGACTCGCATGATATCCTACAATGACAGCGTATAGTGGTCTATACGATCTCTTTTATACGATATCTTTATATTTTTATATTGGTATATAAAAATATAAAGACAAATGAAAAAGAAATAAAAAAGTAATCTCGACGGATGTCATAATGAGTAGGGTTCTCTTATCAGCATCATTTATTTGAATTGCCTCAAAGTCTGACATCGTAGTTTATTTTTTGGTCGCTGTTTATATTTCTCATCTCCCATTGAGCTTCTCGTAGGGACGCAAGTTGCTTTCTGGTGAATGTTGCCTTATACTTAATAGACACTTTGTTATATATCTATGATATGCTGGAGTTTGCATGAGAGCATTTATGTGGACAATTTGTTGTTATAAGATTTCTTATGATAATTTTTTTAAATCAATCGAATTTATATTTGGAATCGTATAATATTAACACAAAATTAATAGACTGTTGCGACTCAGGCTATAATCCTAACAATAATACCAAAAATGCATAGTAATTTTGTGCCTGGGTACGTCGACATTATTAAAATATAAAAAAAACAAATTTAATTACATGTTCTCACTATAACTACGTTTTGTAACAAAAAGAAATTCATTCCACTTGAAAAATATTACTAAGTTTAATTTTACCGAAAAATAAGTGGTTAGGAATGGACCTCTAAGAAATTTTAATTACTTTTATAGAAAATTAAAATTTCTTTCGCAAAAAAGGAATAATTTTTGATCAAAGAGCAAAAAAATAGCATTTTAAGAAAGTTTTTTAGAAAGTTAAAGACTAAAAAGTAAATTAAAATAGCAAGAGAACATGGCGTAATATATATTTTCTAACTTAAATAACGTAAATTGAAATATAATACTTTACAACAATATAGATCTACAAAACTGGAATAGAAAGCGATATAAAATTTCTTAAAGGGTAGAAAGTATGTTTTAAACCACACGCATGTCATCTATACCCTTGGCTGGTTACGTTCATTTATTTTGAAAAATATCCGTTTTTGTAAAAGAGAGAAATTATGAAAAACTTTAAAATCTATAATTTAATGACATAAAGTCGGACAGAATAATAAATATATTTAATATAATTTTTGATCTTCTGGTAGGAAAACCTGATAAACGAATTTATAATTTTATACGTAACTGGTGAATCAAATAATTCTAATATTCCATACCAGTCAATATAACATATGAACATATAACATAATAACATTGCTCTCTACAACGTACCATAGTGTCTGATATTGAAACCCCATACTGAATACTGGAGCGTTGCCTTTAAATGATGTATTAATAACATGTACATTTCCAATAATCGTAATTTCACGAGAAATAGTACAAAACTATTTTCTCTATCCTCACCTTGTAACTTATATAAAAGAAACCTTGAAACAGCAGCCTAGTAGAGATTAAATTTACATTTATTTTTGTGTTAGTATTCAAAATATTAATAAGACACATTATATTTTAGGATTTATTTCATTATCATTCATTTCAGGATCATTTTAAAAGTTATTATTTTCTGAGTATTTATCATAACTAGATAGACAGAGTTAAAAAACTGAAATGTAAGCAAAGCTATACATAATAGTTATTTTGCAAAAAAAATCAATAAAGACGTATTTATCATTAAAAATATGATGAGTATTATAAAGTTCTTATATCTGTATACCCTTCAATATAAATATAAACGCATTTTAATTTCAACGCAATTAAACTTTATATATTAACTGTAAGAAAATATACTTTTAATCTATGATCGATGTCGTTAATTACTTCCATTAAGTGACTACTCTTTTAAATGGGGTGAATTATAATTTTCGTTTGAATCTATGATTGATGTAGTTAATTATTTCCATTAAGTGACTACTCTTTAAAATCGACTCTTTAAAAGTGACTACTCTTTAAAATCTATGATCGATGTATTTAATTACTTCCATTAAGTGACTACTCTTTTAAATGGGGTGAATTACAATGTTCGTTTGAATCTACGATCGATGTAGTTAATTACTTCCATTAAGTGACTACTCTTTAAAATCTACTCTTTAAAAGTAACTACTCTTTAAAATCTATGATCGATGTAGTTAATTACTTCCATTAAGTGACTACACTTTTAAATGGGGTGAATTGAATGTTCGTTTGTAATTTTATATGGAAAGAAAATAATGTGTATTTGCATTACACAACATAGGCATATTCAGTACACTATGCTGATATCGTCTGATAATCAATAAATCTACACATTTATTACGTTACGCAATATTAACAATATCGATATGGATAGTTTATTATAAAATAATAAATAGTTGCATGCAGTATCTCGAAAAGGTAAAGCGCCCATGACAAAAAAAAATTATGCCTCATCGCCTTAGTGGGGCATAGCAATTGACAAATATTCAAGAATATAAATTACATTCGAATAAAATAAATAAGATCCCAAAAGCAATTCGACATATGAATATTTTTTTGCACATTGCAACTGTAAAATAACTTATCCTTAGTAATTTTACTTTCAGATTTTACGTTAAGTAAATAATTCGAGAAAATCGTTTTATCTGATGATATTTTCATCCTCTGCTGCTCATTAATAAGAAATATTCGAGTAAATATTTTCTCGGGATGCCTCTTCCAGGTGTAAATCGTAAATTATAATTTACGCAAAATGGGAAGACATCTTAATTAAAATACCGTAGGTGAACTCAAAATTAATGCCTCAAATATCTCTTTGACTGTTTTATAAATAGAAGAAAGTTAAAGATATTTAATATAAACGTTCGGAGAAAAATAGTTATTTAGATAAAGAGAAATGTAAAAAGCATTTAATTAATTTTCTGCGAGGTTCAAGATTTTGAATACTACTCAAATTGACTCCCGTAATAGGAATGTCGTCTGAGTGGTTTTTATGAATGCGTGATGTTTTTTGAAATTATTAAGAGCATTTGTGCCTGCTGATATTAAGTGTTAACAATATTAACATCAATACATATCCTGATGGCGATCTTTCTACTACTTCAGTATAATTAATTGCTCTTCAGTTTTGCAACAGTACCACCGGAAAAAAAAGCTATGGTTTCTTTAATATATTCTGAATATTAGAATAAATTTTAAATAAGTTACTATAAGCCTGTAATATGTTTATACCCATGAAAAAGCGTAATTAGGAAAATATGGAGCTAAATACGGTAGTAGGCCACTTCTTGAGAAATAATTTTCGTAATCTGAGAATGTTAATAATTGAGAAACTTATAAACAGCTGACATTCGTTTTATTCCAAATATTTATAAGTTGTTAAGTTCACACAATTATGATACTATATGGAAATACAGTGTACTAAATTATATTTATTTAAAGGTAAGTAATTATATAAATTGAAACAAAGGAATATGTCAAAAAAAATATTTTTTAAATGTGGTGATTTAAAATTCTAATAAGCAACTTGTTTCAAATTTCAATCACAGTTTATCGTACTCTTCTTAGGTACATTTATGTTCTTTGACTGTAATTACATTACATTCGGAGACCCGTCTGATAATAGATTAATCCAACTTCTTAAACGTAGTATATCACAATTTAAAGAGATTTTTCAAAATTATATTTTCATAATAATCGTATTCGAGTTATCGTAGTTTTGCGTATTTTATTTTAAAATAATGTAACAATCTATTCATGTTTGAACAACGAATAATTTGTTTCTAAACTAATTTAGGGGGTTCCTAAAAAGTGTCACTTAATTTAAAGTCTTGCTTAGTAATAGTCCCTAGTTTCATATTCGTTTTGTCTTTTATTATGTCACTGTTTTACACGTACACTATTACACCATGCTCTTCTCTTTTTAAGTAATTTCACTACACTAATTAATAATATTTAATCCTCTTGCGTGTTTTAAATTGGTTCATGTTGTCAAGTAGACAGGAGAGCCTTGGCATATGTTTTTTTATTGTAGGTACAATTATTCGTGGCTCCTGGCTTGTTTGATAATAGTCTGTTTAATGATTTTAATTGTGAATGACACTTCCTCTAATATATCAAAATGTATCTACGATGTTCCTGGTAACCCTTATTCCGGAATCGCTGAAATATTTATTATGTGTATTTCGGTGACACGTTTGCAAATTGAATGCCGTAACTCTACACATTTTTGACTGTCTGGTTGTAGAAAATTATTTTGTTTGGACCGATAGTTTGGATTCCATACTAGTAACCATTGTAATGTCTTTAAGTTTAGTCGAAGCTCTTGGCGTTCTTTTTTTACAAATACTTTCCATCTAAGCTTTACAGCAAGTCTGATACCTAATTATTTTGCAGTTCCTTCATATGAAATCTGAGCAACGTTTATGGTGACTAGGTGATTTTATTTCCTTTTGTCCATAATGTCAATATAAAGAGACTTTCTTTCATTCACTTTGATTCTCCACTTTTGTTCCAGTTGTAAATTTTGTGTAAGGAAGTTTCTTATTTTTGATTTCTTCTCCCAGTTTCTTTTATTGATAGAATTGCCTTGTCTTCTTATTTCTTATTGTATTGGCGTCTTGTTGTCTCTGGTAGACAGATGTATAATTTATACCATAACGCTCTTTTGTTACTTTTGTTTGATCAGAATATGCTTCCTTCTGTTTATTTTGAAGCTTGTATTTCATATATATATGCTAGACTGAAGTTAATTTTGATTACGTAAGCAAAACCTTGCGTAATAAAATTTTCTGCCAAATTAATTTATTTGAAAAACAAAGTATTCTTTCTTCTGTAACCATGTAACATAATCCGTCGTCACAATTCGAGAATTTATTTACGCACATCCCTCATAATTATTTGAGTACCGAATATATAATGAAATAGCCAGGCTGTGTTCGCAATTATATCAACATTTTTTTGTTAATATCTTGCAATTATAGTCCGATATTAGAAATTTACTCAAAAGAAATAAATAGTTAAATTTATTCCAAAAAGAAACAGATCCGAAATGAAAAAGTAATTAAAAAGGACGGCACGCGGAACCACGGTATCGTAGCCTATTTCGTCTTCCCACTCAATGTTTCCATTACATATGAAATACTATTACATTCGATTAACGACAGGTACAATGATTTTTATACCCATTCTTTACTCTTGTGTTTTAAGTTTTATAAAATACCTCCTTAGGGTCACTTTGAATGATATAAAAATGTCCACTACAAATTAATGGAACCGTTTAACAGATTCACTCCATGACGAATTTGGAATCTCAATATCCTTAATATAAACAGCTCCAGTCAAAAGCTGCTCCCGGTTTGAATGGTCTACCTTCATATGTATACAAGGTGTTTTGCGATATGTCGCTCAAACCAAGAACAATTATAATGAATCACCCCCTAAATTCTGAAATTTATCCACCTTTTCGTGAACCATTGATTGGGATTAGGTTTATTTCGATTGATGTATGTTTATTTACTATTCTTTTCACATCGCTCTAACGAAATTGTGAGTAAACCGTCGTTTAAATTATACACATACACACACACATATATATATTTATATATGTATATATATATATATATATATATATATATATATATATATATTTGTGATATATATATATATATCACAAATGTCAGCAATCAATATTTCGTTTCGGATATTGAAAACAAATTGAGTAAAATAATTTAGATGCATATCGGCCACTATATAAAAGGCAACATAAATTTTGACTGAAGACTTTTCCATCTATATAACGGAAATCATAATTTTTTAAGTATAACATTGGAAGTTCGTCCACTTACGCCACTGTATATTTTACTTGACGTAAATAAAAACTCGAAAATTATAAGTAGAGATCAGAAGAAGCCATAGGGCAGAAGGGGAACAAATCTTGGATTGTATTTGCCTTTAGTTAGGTATGGCAGATCGCTATTGTGTGTATATTTGAGTTACCGAAATCGTATTAGCGATAAATAAATATAGTCAAATAAATTTTGAAAGAAATTACCGCCCCCACAACAATTATACAGTAAGCTAGACGAAACTTGCACTAAGTCTTTAAGTCGCGTGAAACCGAACATTTACATGAATAATTAATATTATGGAGTTCTTTATGGAGCTAGGGTATTTAGGGTCTTTCGAACGTATTTCAATAACCTTTAAATTATTTAGCATTATTGAATGATCCACGTGCTAGAAAATAGTATGAACGGATTAAAATTAATAATCCTTTTATTAAACCGGGTATCGGATCCAAATTTTATACATACAATTACCCTGAACATATTTTGAGCTTAATAGAAACTTTATCCATAATATATCATTGATATGGAATATTTTATGAGACCAATGTTTTTTTTTTATTTTTAGAGTTAAATGAATGCATATTTAGTTTCAATAGATTTTTTAAAAAGTTTGATTTTAATGAAATTAACCTTCAACACATATATATATATATATATATATATATATCGCAAATCAAGCAGGGCAAAGAAAGAAAATGTCATATCGTACTCATGTGTGAATACTTATTTTGAAAATTCTCCTTAAAAGAAGAGAGCTATTTTAGTGTAGTTTATTATATCACTACGTAGAGAAAAATGCATAAAATGAGTACTATAAATATAAATCATTACAAGACTGTGTCTTATACATACACCGAGGGTATTTTGCGTTAAGGAAGGTAGTTTTTATTTTGACAAAAGAAAGTTTAAAAATTCGACTTGTGTGGCGGTGTCTCACGGGCTGTTAATTATTATAAATAATAATAGTTAAATTTGCAAACAAATGCTTTGTTATATTGAATGTATATATCCATACTTATTATTTGCTAAATTGCTAAAACAACTGGTGACGAAAAATACGACATTCTCATGTTTATGGCATTAAAATGATATAATTATTTGGTTAATGGGAGGGGGAGAGGTAAAATGGGAATAAGAAAAAAATTTTTTTTTCAAAACCATCTTGTGAAAAGTTTAATTAAATCTAGCTGAATTAAAGCTTAAATCCAAAAATTCATAATTTATTTTTTTACATATTACTTTTAACACTTTTCCGAAGTAAAACCATTACCACCTCCTGGTAACTGAGCTCTGAATGTACCGGTAAAATTTTTTTGTAAGGATTCAAGAACACTTTTGACATATTTTTATATAAAAACAAAGCTTGGCGAATACAAATTTACTACGAAGTTTCATACCATTTCTATTAAAATATTTTTGAACTAAAGAATAAAGTAAAGATTATAAACATATTGTATTATTAAAACAAACACATCTAATATTAACAATATTCGATTAGCGATTTACATAAATTTAAGTATTGAATATATTTGGCGTTAATTTTAATTGCGAATAAATTTAAGTATTTATATATGTATATATATATATATATATATATATATATATATATATATATATACATAAATCATATATATATATATATATACATATAATTGGATTGCCAAAAAATTATCTGAAAAATAAGGGAACGTTCTGGAAACTTCCATGATCAAATATATACGGGACAACCATAGATAGTGACAGCGACAAGTTAAAATTGTTAGTCGAAGGTGATAGCTGATTAACGACACGCTGACTAGCAACTTTAGCTTGGGTGCTCCTATGGAACTATAGAGAATCATTTACATTGCTTGGAAAAAGCTTCAGATACGGTGCGTGAGTATCCCATGAAATTAGCCTGGGCCAGCCGTGGCCGTAGCCCGGTCTTCCTATAGTCAAACAGATCCGCCTTAAAGTTTTGGATTTTGGTATATTCGCCAGACCTTGCACCCACTGATTACTGTTTGTTTAGATCACTTAACAACGCATCGCATGGACAAAAGTTTTGTTTGTGATTATGAAGACTCATGTGACAGTTCATAGGTCAATTATTTCATTCCAAGCCACTTGAATTTTACACAGGCCCTATTCAATCCCTGCCAATGGGGTGGAGATATGTATTACAAAATTATGGTGATTACTACATCGACGTTTAAATTATTTTAAGTCGGAAATATAATAAACGTTATTACATATGTGTGTGTCTGTGTGCGTGTGTGCGTCCGTGTATATGTGTGTGTGAGTTAAATGTCTATGTTCGGGAATTATAATCGAAAAATCTACCGCAACGAATATTATTTATTTCAAATTCTGAAGTATTTCAAATAAATCTCGTGTCGACATGTTGCATTAATGAACACAAATGTGTTTCTTCCTTATTTATGGTGACGGATTAATTGAGATTGCTCCTAAATATAAATTCTCATATTCTTCAAGTGTGTTGATAATATTATTTTTATAAATTTGGAAGACTGTCATATTTTGTGAAAGACTTACAAAAGAAATTAACGAAAAATGGCTCTTTTATTTAAAAAGTATCTCTATCTATCAAAAAAAATTAAAACGGATAGGGTTACTTTTTGAATATCTTGAAAATTACCTTCTATGCAAATAGTTAGAAAAAATTAGTACAATATTGATTGGGAAATTTCTCGGATAATTTTAGGCTACCTTAGGTTTATAACTATAAATTATTTTAAACCATTCAAAGCATCCCACTTGTCTACATATTTTTAAACCAAATCTAATGAATTAAATGTTCATGGTCTGGAATTACAATTAAACATTTTTCCAGTTTCCATATTCCTAAACGTATATGTACTACGAAGAGCATTTTGTCAGTTCATCCAATTGATTTTCAAGTTATGAAACTTCTTAAATCAACTAAGAATGTTCAGTAAAAGTCATCATAATTCCATATTCAATTCCGTTTATTTTTTGTAATTCTGAAATATTTCAGACAAGTCTCTTCAATATTTGGCATTAATCAGGAAAAAATAATTTCTTTTTTATTCATTGTAAATGCTAACTTCTTCAATAAGATAATAAAGTATTGGTAAAACGCAGATATTCTATGTGTCTAAAATTAAGACTACCATTTAAGTTTGGAAAACTTGTTGGTTACATTTCAAAAGCTTATCACGTTTTCGAATATTACTTAATATTAAAACGCGGTAAAAACTTACAAGCTTTAAAAATAAGAAAAAATCACTAGTTGACTGTAATTCCTATTTTCTAAAACCCCCTGAGAGATGGCTTAACGAGAGCGTAGACTGTTATGTATAATATAAAATAGTCACTCTTCGGTAAGTATACGAGACATTTCGTTTCTAAACCCCTTTTTACTAATATTATTATAACCCTGTTTATATTTCTACTATTTAACGAATATAGCCTTGAGGATTATAATAATAAACAAAACACTTGCAGAATATTTTCAAATATATTTAATTATTTGGTTTTGTATATCGCTTATTACTCTAATAATTTTTTTGCGATATAGGTATCAAGTAATATTAACAATTACTCATGTTGTGTTATTTATCGTCTGCATGTGATTCATAATCTTTTTCTATTCACCCACCTTGCTATGATTACTGTAGGGTTTTATGGTTTGTTGTAACTACTAGTTATAATCTACTGGCATACACTTAACTATATATAAACGGAAGAGATAGTAAATAAACACCAATTGTAACATAAGTTACTTTAACAAGAAAAAAGGAAAATTTTAATATAAATGATTTAATTAATAGAATAATTTCGTTTCATCGCTTTTCTGACTGCTGGTACATATTTTATATACGTCTAATAATTCCTTTATTAACTGAAGTATTATCGGTCACATAAAAACCGGTAGGGGGTAATATTAAATTAAAATTTTGTTTTAATGTGTTAATCACATAAACAATTCTATCACACGCTTTTCAAGTTTATCTGTATGTATAGAAATATTGTTGTCAAAATCATTTAAATAATACGTACACTTTTATATACAACTCATATCTAGTTTAAGCTTTAGATTAATACCTAATATTTAATATGTTTATTTTAATGGATTAGTTTGCAAGTCTCGTTAAATTTAATTTTGGTGTAAATTTTTAAAAAATCAATAGAATTTTTTGCATGCTTGCATGTAATTTTTTGGCAAAACAGAACTGAACTCATAATCAATCATGTTATATTTTGTACAAAAATAAATCTTACATACACGTATAAAAATATTAACTGTCTAGCTATTGACTATAAAACACTAAATGTAATATTTGCCTACATTATATAAGAAACGATTTCTTATATAATAAAGGCCGTTTTTAAGGGACGATTTTAGATAATCTAGTCCTAAAGGTGAGAAGTGGAGGTTCAAAATTTGTATGGATATTCGACTTGCAAAGGAGAACGATTATATAAAATAGATCTGTTACTGGATATTTAACAACATATAACCAGACATGTGATGCCTATTCTATAAAACTCCAACCACTACACACTCGTAACTTTTGTTAGAACATAGCAGTCTCTGATCTAGCTCGTGCTTACGAGGACGTACTATAAACCAATGGAATGGTGAAACAACAATTTGTTGCTGCTATTGATGAACATGAATTGTATTTTTGACTGATATTGGAAGAAAAAAATTCAAAACTATATTGGAGTAAACATCTTCTTCAATTTTAGGAACAGACTTATGAAAATCAAGAACAGGGAAAACTAATGAGCGTTTAGCAAAATTTATTTAAGATTTCAAGAAGGATACGAGATATAAAATTACATCTGCCGAACAATCTTTTGGAACAGCATTTTTCACCAAAAGCTGAAGCATTTAGAATTAAATTACACCTCTTATATCTTTGGTAAGCAAATTAATAATGATATGTGAGACACGCGAACATGCAAGATACACCGGCAGCGTTTTTGGACGAAATAATCATTGATTTTCCACCAATATTGATTATGAACACGTATTATGTAATTAGTGGCGTCGTTAAAACAGATACCCAGCGCGGTTTTTGTTAGAAACCAAAAAGCTGAACACACAAAGCGAAGCAAATATAATTAAATACTTACATTAAAAAATCTCGTAAAACATTTATACATTATACATATTACTACGTTCGATACAACGATTGCGCGCAATATATTGTAGGCGAAGAATATGCTTTTAAATGGAATTTTAGACCAGGTGATATATTCACCGTGAACCGAGATTTCAGAAAACGATCCTTTTTTAGAAAGCTACAAGACATACGTGATCGACTATATTAGATTTTAATATAAGTTCTTTAAGGTGTTCCTATTATTATCCTTTTATTTTGGATTCCTTAATATAAATTGAAAGGCAGTAATGGCTGAAACAATTTTTTACCATTTTCACTTAAGAGCAGTGGCAAAAGTGATAAAACGATGGTATCATTTATATAATGTGGTCTCATGGCATAAATTATAAAATATGTAAAACGTTGGTTTAAAATAGTATATTATTTCTAGTTCACTTTTTAAAATAATTTACTCTTACTTATTGCACAATGGATTTTACTTGTACTTTTTTAAATATAAAATTCATATGGCAGATATACGCAATTCATATGCTACCCCCACCATTTGTATTTACTTACAAACAAATTTTAGTTGAAGGGTAATTTATGGACCCCCAAAATTCAACGGAGTGTTAGAATTTAGCCACTTTTCTGTAAAAAGAAATAAATTGTTTGTCTGGAACGACAAGTCATGAGTATTCGATGGACATAAAATGAAAAATTTTAATTCTTTGGATATATAATTACACTCTTCAAGAATAACCTACTTATTACATTTTAATATATATTAATAAATGTAACTAAGCTATGGTTAAAATTTTAAAAAATTTTTACGTGCAGGCGTTGAAAGTTTAAATATGGTTTATCCTCTAACCGTGGATAACTCTTTAAAAATAGTCACGCAAAAGAGTTTATATTGATAATCTACCGAATCTATTTATAAGATATAATAAAAAAGCTGTCCAGGTATGTGAGCTTTTCGAAATTTGTGCAAATTTTCGTAAACTGTTTTTAGTCACTTTATAGGAAAATGAAACTTTGCAATGGGCTAAAAAGATTTTTGAAGTTGTGATTAAAAACCACTTAATAAAATTTTACGATACTTACCTCAAAGGGCAAAAAACGGAACTTTTACAAGATCACTTCCGTATCCATGCATCGGACGTATCCGCTTTTCTTAGAAACCGTTTGACGTTGAAGCTTGAAATTTTGCACAGTAATAAAGCCTAATAACGTGCATACATTTGAATATTTCACTCTCAAATATATTCGTTTGGAAAGTCTACACAACAAATGACTTGAATTTAATTTGTAAATATCCTATGATATATGGAAAACGTCTTGTAAACGTAATTTATAAGGATTTTAAAGTTTTTTATTTTATAAAATCAGATAAAGTAGTTCTAGAGCTATTGTAAAAAATATTCGCAACGTTTTTTTGCAGACAATTTTTGACCTTGGTCTAAAAAAAGAGATTTCCATTTCATATACTTTTATCACACACGATTAACAGAAATAGCTAATTTCAAGGATACGAACTTATTTTGACGCTTTTAATTAAGATAGTAAAAATATTATTAATATTTAAAAAAAAAACATGTTCCTTTTATCTCCAAAAGTATAAAATAGGACGAATGAAAGGAGCAATGCTAAATTTAATGGAAAATTACAACGGTAATTTTTAAGTTCATATTTTTTGAATTTGTCTATATATTTTGCCACTGTATAAGTTATGTTATGCAAATAATTTATGTGGCGAAAATAATAATAATAAATGGAAACAGCATTTTTCCGTTGCCTGTTCAATATAGGCATCTCCCTACGTGCATGTTATTGAAAGTATGCCCATGCCCATAATGGCCACCCTAGACGGGTGGCTCAGCTTAGTTCTTACACCGATGCCGTTATTGCCCGTCACTGGTCGGTGGTATTTTAGCTATGCAATTACAAATATTATTTTAAGCCCCTTTCGACATTCGATCAGGAATCAAAACAAGGACCCCACTGTGTATCGCGCTGCCAATGCCCGTATACTTATGTTTTACCAAATACACCACGGCGGCGATATATATATACTTTTTTGTTTTCTTTTTTATTTATTTTACATTCTCCAAAATATCTTACAAATTTCCTTCTTTTCACAGTGTCCTATATATTACAATGTTGACATGAAAAAAATAAAAAAAGCTTAAATATATCGTTACTAAAAGTAAATAACTTTTAAACTTCGAATTCGTAAGATGTAATAATAAAGGGTTTATATTAAAATTTATTAAAATTAACATTTTTTGTAATCTGCTTTAGTCTTCAAATGTAAATTTTAAAAATTTAAAATAAAAGAAAATTCCTTTTATTATAAATTTCACCTTGTAGGAAAACATTGAATATTTAATGACATAGAAAAAAAATAACATAATTAAGAAACTACTTTTTCAAGCCTATGTACTGAATGTAGAGACAGAGGAACGGTTTACCAATTTTAAGTCGTGTACAAGCATTAAATATCTTTCCCATCATCATACTTTCTATGGTCAATACAAAAAATAGTTAGCCTACTACAAAAAACGTTGTTTTTCGTATTGCAACTTCTGTCAAGTTATTGGCAGCTACTGAACTCACCTTATAGCATGACTGATTAGGAGCACTCTTTTCATCGGCCTCGTTTTCGTTTCGTTCCTCGTTCTCGCTTCAACTTCAGTAATACACACTTTGCCAGCACATCATCAATAACAAAATTGTCTTTTGCTTTATTTTCATTGGTTACATTTATGTTAATACCACATTATTCTTCACCTTTTTCAGAAAAAATGCTTTTTATTTCTTTGTCTTGTAAATCACGATCTCTTTTTATATTTCTTTTGTAACAAGTAAAAAGCAACAAGTAAATCTCAATGGAAGAAATATTTATTTATATAGGATAAAATTATTACAAGCAATAAATAAGATGCAATATCTAAGTTATTTACAATAAAGTATCCTTGAAATATTCCATGAATTTAGGAAATGTGAAATAAACAAAACTGACTTATCTTGTTTGTAACCCGTTAAGACTAAATTCCATACTCCCTTGAGTTTTCGTAATTTTAATCGAAAATGCAAAAATTAAACATGCGTCCTATATATATTGTGTGGGAATTAATGAGCTAGAAAGAAACACGGCGAAAAGTAGTGGATGAAGCGTGTTAACATATGTCCGCAGGTTGACGGAATATCGTGGTGTGAGTTCAACTCTCACTTGACAGGTTTATTTTTTAATGTTGTTGCGTTTATTTTTTCAACTGTGTCTACTAAGTTCTTTTTAATATTAATACTGAGCCAGTAATATGGTTTTTTATCAACCAATCAATCGCTGCTCATTATTTAATCTCATCTGATCTACCAGATTAATTCTAAGTGCAACAGTAATAATTAAATAGAACCAAAACAAGCTGATTTTAAACTTCTCTATTTACTTAATCCTAAATTTATTCTGTTAAATTTAATAGTTTATCTGTAATGTGTATAAAATAAAGATTTTGATATCATTATTATTTATAACTTTATAAAATGCTCGTAATATTATGACTTTTTTTGCTTCGTTATTGCCTGTCTGTTTTAGCAGCCGAAAATAAAACAACATTGTCATCAATTATTCTAAAAATCGAGTAGAGTCTTTGTTAGTAATTAAATCAATAATCAACTTAAAGTAATTATTTATTTTCATCAGACCTAGCATTTTTCTTAAATACCTTATACTTAAAAGTATAAAAAGAGTTATAACTTTATACTTAAAAGTAAAAAAAATCTTTCTTTTTACCCTAGAAGTTTAATTAGAGATAAATTAAATATATTTTATATTCGGTGCTTTCACATTTCACATATGAATAGTCAGAAAAAATATATTTATTCTCTATACTAATAGTATCTAAACTAATTTAATGTTTATTATAATTTTGTATTTTAATTGGGAATTATTCATGGAATTTTCTTGTCAATTTTACAGCCTTTCACAGCTTATTAACCAGGATACCTTTTAAATTTGAGGTATGTTTTCTGTCTCTGAATTTCATTTTATATTTGAAATTCATCTTGTGACTTCGAAATAATATAATTAATGCCTTGCTAAACAAATTTATGCTAAATAAATATGCGAAGTTTTTTTTTAAGCCAATATCAAACGTATGCAAATACATGTAAAGCGTCTTGAATAATATATAGATTACGTAATTCTGCCGTCAAATGAAAAAAAAAATATTGTACTTTTAAAACATCACGAGTAAATTAAGTTCACAATTTTGGATTACTTTAGTTTTGTTAGTATTTTGCAAACACAACTTTTCTGCCATATACTTACCTAGAATCATTATTCAGATGAAGAAATTACTTAATTATACCGTATCGCATTAAAATATTGTAATATAAAATAAGGGTTTACTGTGTAACGGATAGTTACAGACATTTAACAAAGAATTATGTGACGAATTGTAAAGCAATGAGTCAGACTATATCATATAAATATTGCACGTCATTTATCACCAGTCAATTTAAAATAAAGCAAACAAACTAAATCTCAAATTTTATTTTGCTCAGCTTTGAAATAACTTCTTTTTCATTTTACTTTAATAAATTAAAAACCAATTACCTTTTGAAATACATCGTAAAAATTGTTTTTTCCTAAGCTGTAAATAAAAATAAGTATGGGAAACTATTATTAACTGGATTATTTAAGACTTAATAGCATATGGTTGAAAAGAGTATTTAAGTTTTGAAACTAGGCTGGTAGGCGCAATATCCACAGTGTTATTAAAAATAATTAGAACTAATGAACTCAAACATTTTCAAGTGTAGTTAATATGGTTGTTTCCTTTTATAGAAATATAATTTTTAAACCTGTTTGTACTTTCAAGAGTTATGTTCCTGAAAATTTGATAATAATCTTTTTGCGACTGGAAAGGTATAAATTTTTATTAATTAAGACAAATTGTATCTTGGGTGCATTCAAGTTCACTTGTCCATGACTGCGGTAAAATGACCAGTTTTTTATTTTGATGATTCTACTTGGATTTACTAAATTTACAACTGTAAAGTGGAGCGCTTAAAATAAAAATTTATTTTTGTTCAATGTTTTAATGCACGATTATATTGCTTCTTCCTATATAATCCCTATAGTGTATGACGGAAAATATATAAACCGCAATTTAGTCATCTAATTTTCTTTTTTCTATTCAGGGACATCAATAGTATTGGTGGCAATTTATACGGATTTCTCATTAAGGAATATCTAATCAATCACCCACGAATTTTCACTGGCGCAACTATAATTAAATAAGTTTTGGGCTACTGAGCCCTTAATGTCAAAATAGTACAATATTTAACCCGTAATCGTGGGGTAAAATTCTACCCCATACGGTAATATTTTGTTCATAAATTTATTTCTACGTGTTACCGCCTATGTGTTACCGCTTTACGTAATCTCAGTGTTGGCCATACTCTCACAGCGGGTGGACTTACGAGGCGCTGTGGCTTATACTTATAATTGTACGTACCCTGTGGAGTGAAAAATTACCCCACGAAGACACTAACGTAAGTTTTTTACTTTTTATAATAATTGTTTTTTTTTTTAATTTTAGGCAAAATGAAGCATTTTATGAGTGATGCACAAATTGCAAGCTTATTGATAGAAGAAGAAGGGTCAGAGACAGAAGATATACCTAATTTTTTTGAAGTTGGTGCATTATGTAGTGACGCACCTGCAGAAATTTCTGAACATAACACAGAAAACGAAATGGAGGCTGATTAAGGAGAAAATGAGAGTAAAGAAGAGGAAGAAAAAGCAAGCATGGCATTTTTATGGTAACAATTATTTTAAGTGGTCAAAAGTTCCACCAGCAGCATCTAGAACTAGATCAAAGGCATCTGCATTAGACAAAACCAACTTAACCCCTATTGATTCGTGGTCTTTACTTATCAGTGATGAAATTAGAGCTTACATTACAACTCAGACTAATGAAAAGGTTACGTAACTGGTTGAAAAGAGCAGGAGCTCTGAATGCCTGGCCTATACTAACCACTTTAGTCAAATAGAAATGAAAGCTTTGCTTGGTCTTTTATTACTGATAGAAATATTCAAGTCTATCAATGAAAATGTACGTACTTTATGGACCACAGATGAAATAGGACAAATTATTTTTAGAACTATAATGAGTTTCCACATATTCTTATTCCCGATATTGGCATTGCGGTTTGAATAGATTCTAACTCAAGACACAAGAAAGTAACTGATCGCTCGACTCTTATTTCTTACACATTTGACAAATTTATGGATAATTGCAAAGCAAATTACACATGCTCAAAATAATAATAGTGGACGAAGTTGTAGTTTCCTTTAGAGGGCGTTGCGTTCGACGAGTGTACATGGAATAAAAACGTGGGAAGATGCGTCTACAAGTCTTGACTTTTCTGCTAGAAATTGTTTCGGAATCTCCCTTTTATTTTTGCGCATAGTCCCGACATATGTAAGCCCGGAGCCTCTGAAACGCTCCGGTTAGCAATAAGCAGATAGAAAATAGTGTGTCTTTGTACGCAAAGACATTTTATTTACTATCTGCTTTTATATACTCTGGAAAAGAGCGGGCACGAACGAATACCACGGAATAGGCGCCTACGAGAAGTGTTCTGAAATTAAGTGAAACTTTGTTATACCAATAAAAATATAACCGGGGACAACTGTTTTCCTTTAAGTAGACTACTAGATTCTCTGCGATGCCCCGGTCATACACATGTAGGGATTTATGCACAAAAATAAAAGGAAGATTCTGAAAAAAATTCTAGCAGAAAAGTTAAGACTTACAGGTCTCCCTATTTGGTTTTACCTTCGACAAAACTTTGGTATCTTATGTGTTCGTCTCGTCAATGTATCATTCTGATGAAGTGAACTTGCAGCCTTCAAAACCTGATATCATAGAGTTCTACAATTCGATTAAAGGGGATGTAGACGCCCTAGATTAACAATGCGCAACGTATGAGAGATCTAGACGTTGACCAACTACAATTTTTGGAGCTGTACTCAATTTAGCGTCAGCCAATAGCTTTGTTATTTGAAAAGCCTCTAATAGTAATGTTTCAATACTTCGAAGATAATTTATTTATAAGATTGGTATATCTCTTGTCAAGCCTTATGTTGAAAATAGAAAAAAGATATAAATATTTCTCTACAGATTTGAAAATGATATCAATCATTTTCAAATCTGTAGAGAAATTTTTATATCAAAAATTGGTGTAAAATATGAAATCGATCACTGACACACAGAATCACTAACACTTAGTGAGGCATCAGCTAGACCCAGTCAAGCAAAAAATTCAAAAAGCTCTCTTTGTCTCGTATTTCCGCGTAATAAAGACACGAAAACAACTAAAGTATTTTCTAAATACTTTAAATTTGTTTACAAGAGACATACCTTAGATAAAATACTGTGTATAAACTGTGAGGAGTAAAAACACCTGCCTTTTAAACTATAAGATGTAATTTTTGTTGTTTCAGTGATTAATTTCAATGATAAGACTCTAAGCCCAATTGTTAGAATTTTTGATGTAAGTTTATTGATATTATGGTTTTGTTTTATTAATATTTTTTTTTACTTTAAAACCCTTTTAAAGACACAAGAATGATATTTTTAAGTATGTTGTAGTTAAGTGTACAAACACTATTTTTTTCTTCTTTAAAGTATTGAGACTGATTAGAAGAAGTGCCATTTCCGTTTAAACTTGAATGATTTTTGTTTGTAATAAAGACTATTTCCAAAGAATATTTACTGCAGTTTATGTCTACATATGTATTTCTCTCTATCATATAATACTTTTCTCTAATATAAAAATTTAAACTTAGGGTAGAAATTTACCCCACGAAGCCATTAACAGAAGTTCAATTAGTGAAGTTAGTTAATCTAAGACGTGCTTTCAACAGGGAAAGGCTGTCACGATGCGTTGAGCCGATTAGAGACTTGGGGACAAAAACTTTTGACGAATGAAAAAAAATTATAAGGCTATGTTGACACTATCATGACGGTGATGCACAACATCGTTGTATAAAATTTCCTGTCAATACGGTTTTAAAAAAAAATTGCTTGCAAATTAAAGTATCGGAAGAATCATTGAGAAAATCCAAATATTTTATTGCGATGTTTTTTGGTGATCCTTTTCTCTTCATATTGGTTGAAAAAAAAACGAAATGACGAAATTCTGTCAATAATTTAAATCTGCAGTGTGCCTTTATACTTACATATATACATAAAGACCAAAGAACTGAGACGCGTGTCATTTTCCAAAGACAAATTTAGATTACAGTTTCCTCTTTCCAAAAACCTACATTTATTACTCAATTACTTGTTACTTATAAAATTGTCTGAGTCGTAATTACATCTGTTGTCAAAAGTAGATGCTGGCGGGCACACATCCGCGTAGTACGGAATCATTAATTTAAAAATATTGACTGACATTTAAGGAGAAAAATCGCCGACATTAAAAATATCAATTGACGGGAAGAAAATTTAACGAGTATATAAAATAAACATTTTTAAGAAAATATGTACAAAAAATTGTGTTCATATTCGCAGTAATTCAGAATTTCTAAAATTTATCACAAAATGAGATTGAGTCTGGCAATCGATAGGTCGCAATTTTTAGGGAATTCTGGATTCTACTTTCTGGAAAACAATTTTAGTACCTTTTTAGGGAATTGTGACGGCTATTTTTTCAAGTTCTTCTTACATGAAACAGCAACTATCCCGCTAAATATTCACTTGGCTAAATATTCAACGTGATCTACGTTGAATCTTGTTCCAAAGTCACAAGACGAATTTATATATAACTTAATCGCATTTTCCTTAAAAAAGTTTTTTCAAGTAGCGGGTAAGGAATCTCAAACATGCATACAAGGCTTCGTGTAGAAGTTGATTTTACATAGATATGACGTATTTCACACAAACATATGCTTAAATAAGTCTAAACAAATATTAACAGTCTTTCCTTGAGGATGTGTTTACATTTTTGACGAAAAACCATCATTTTGCCCAAGTTTATTCTAAACTCTGGGAATATGTATTATAATACTTTTGATACAAAAAAATAGATCAAACCTTCGTCTTTAATTCGGAGCGAGACTGCTTTTTATTGGTTTCATACATTTATTCCATGAAAATTGTTTTTTTTGCAACTAATTTCTCGCCAAAATCCAAAAAAAAAAGTAAAGGGGGTAAGTTTCGTAAAATATATTATCCCGCACACGTTTCAATAGCTTACATTCAAAAATATTTTTATGGAAATTGCCATGAGGAAGGTGACATCGACAAGGTAAGACATATAAGACATCGTTTGAAAGATTTGATTTATTTAAGGTTTTTTATAAATTTAGGTATTCTCTGAGACATATTAAAAAATAGGCAAAAATGTGCCCCTTTCCTCCAATTTCAAGATCAATTAAACTAAAATATTGAAATTATAGTTTGAAGCCCACGTAAATATTGTAGGAAAATTGAAGTGATGATTCTAGTTGTCATAATTTTTTAAATATTCCCCATGTTTTTACGCCAATGCAACATACAGTAATATATATATATATATATACATATATGTATATATATATATATATATATACATATATATATATATATATATATATATATATATATATATATATACATATATATATATATATATATATATATATATATATATATATATACATAACGGATTTTTTACTATTTAAGCTTAATTTCTACATATATTTAAGCTTAATTAACTTTCGATATGTGATGCCGTATTATTTGAAATACAGTTGAGGATGTTTATAAGGCGATATCCAAAACAAAAGCAATAACTAACATATTTGTTGCCGCTACAATGTCAGGTTATTAAGAAACACATTCAGGTTATATTAAATGAACATATTTATTATTCTAAGATACTTTACAAATATATCCTAGAATAATAGATATGTTCTGTTCAGGACATATTAGTTTATAATAGCCCGGCTCCGTAATAACTGAACCCTTAATTGTCATATTTCGAATTGGTATTTAATACAACTTTTACGATTAAGTATATACTAAATTGTTTATTTCCAGAGAACACGTATAAATATATACGAAAGAAGTATCTCATCAGCCATAGAATTTGTTAGAGAAGTCACTTTTTTAAATCGATTAAATTCTAACTCTCATTTTATTTGTCATATATTTATAGGTCGTATTTTCAATTTATAGGAAGAACCAAATGGGATAATATACAATTTAAAAGGCAAAAGAATAGTAAATAATAATTATTTATTAGAATAATTTTTAATTATTAGTAGACATTATTATCTTTTTGACTGCGATACGTGTTATAAAAGAGAACAGGTTTATGTTAAAATTTTATATTTATTTGCGATATGTGAGTTGGGGATTTTGGTTTACAAACAAAACAAAAATGTTAGACAAAAATAGACATAAACCAAGTTACTCTTACTGTTATAGTGTCTATTGGTATTAGTTTTACTCATTTAAATACAATTTTATTTTATGTCGATATTCCATCCATGTCTCTAGGATTGTATAACTATTGTCATGATACCGTTTGTAAATGGCGGATGGAGACTCAAACATTTATTCCACTGTAAGAAATTCTTAGGCTTAAAAAATGTCCTGTAGGTAAAATAGAATATAAAAACCATCTCTTGCGTAATTAATGTAAATCCTTGTTGGCACTTGTATCAAAGTTATTTGATTGAGATCACGGAAGCTTCTCAAGGATAATTACTTGATATTGCGCTGGTGTGTAGATTCGTCCGTGAAAACTTGGCGATCTTGCTAACTGATTATTTTATTTTTGTACCGCGAATATGCGTAATAAAGAGAATTTCATTACCGAATTAATAATTTGTTGTGTTTTCCACATAATAACTTATATCATTCGTAGATTATCTTTATATTCTCGTAGATTAGTTCTATCAACGAAATGAATAAATTAGCAGAAAGCCTTAATTCGCGCATTGATAAATATGAAGGGGGAAATAGAGTTAAATTTCCCCCCGCGGTTTTCATAGTTGATAATATGCAAATGCTGTTTTAATAAAGGTTGTTTGCAAACTTTTGTGTATAAATTTACGTTCAAGACAGACGATTCTTCTAAAGTAGAGAAATTAAAAACATTTCGAAGAAGTCTCAACGTTGTTAGAAATTGTAAAGTAATTAATAAATCCAAGTTCTTTCCAAAAAACTCTTACAATGTTGAGAGCTATGCGAAGCCGGATATGATGGACGGAATTTACGAAGGAGCAAAGAAGAGTTTCTGAAACAATATGTATTGACACCTGAATAGCGGCATGATCTAGAGCGCAATACAATCTAACAAATTGCTAATCCACTTTGGTTAGACCATACGGGGAAGTTATTAACAGCTTCATGGGTCGCCAAAGTGTGCAACAGACATGTAAATACGAATTGCGATTCATTAGTTAAACAAATTTTATAAGTGAATAATTGCCACCAATAAAATATGAGAAAAACAATGAATACAGAGAACTCAGAGAATTAGCAACATTTTTACAAATCAACATTGAGGAGTGCGGCTTATTCATTGATAATGAAGTTTCTTTTCTAGGAACCACACTAGACGATCACTACGCAGACGGCATTGTAGAAATTAAGTTCCCATTCTCTTGCTTCAATTTGCACCCAGATGAAGTAACATAAGAAAAAAAAATTAGGTTTTGGAAATACAATTTTGGTAAAATTTATATCAATTAGTATCACTGACCACGACGTTTGCCTCTTTACGATCTAGACTGGTACTTATGAATTGAAATATGAATTTATTGTGAAAAATGACCAATTCTGGAAAGATAACATGGAATAATATTAAGCAAAATTTTATCAAAACTTTACGCTTCCATAATTGGTGGATCCTTGATTATCTAGATCAATGAAGTTAAAGCGAGAAACTAAAGATGATCAGAATAAAAGTGTGTCATGTGAGACCCTGACCCTTTTGCAGCAGTTTCTGCTTACGATTTATATTTTTGAAAGGAAAAAAGTACTTATGATAGCGTAGTAAACTAAAGTAAGTAATATATAAAAAGCTTTCATTTTAACAAACACAAATATAAAACAAAGCGTTTTGAATATAAAGTTTGTGTACCAAACTTTAAATTCAAATTTAATTTTAATTAGAGAATTTTGCGGCTCAACAGGCAAGTCATTTTGGGGAGCTGACACAAATTTTACTCGTTTTGAAGATGAACGTAACATCGGGCATGTGGTGGTGAGAAAGAAGAAGTGCCACAAGGAAACGTGATATATTTAGTAATTAATATCTTTCGTATTTTTGAATAATTAGTAATCTCATGTTTTTTTTCATGCGTTCATACAACATGTTTTTTTGTTTTTAAATTTGCCTATGAGTGAGAGCTGTTTATGCGGCGCAGTGCACAGTGATGTGTAAATACTTCCCTAAGGGTCAGTAATTTATATGAGATTCCATCCGAATTTACGTTTTTTTGTAAAGTAAGATTTCAGATCAAATGAAATGCATCTTTTTCATCGAACGCTAGTTATTTCAATTAAGTCTCTTTTGAAATAACTATTCTATATATAATTTGATTTATTTATGCGTAAACGCCGTAACTAGATGAGCCATCTGGCTCAGTTACGCTGTTGCCTCCCAACAAAAAGTGAATGGTTTTCTGAACAAGCAATAATTGATGTAATTTGTTATCAGTTCTCGCCTCAATACAGTAGAATAGTGATAGAGTAGTGATTCTTTGTAACTTTAGGTTGTTGTATATTTTCCACATTTCTCTCTCGATAGTTTCGTCTCATCATCTCTTATTTCTAAAATTATTTCACGTGTATTTTAGTGACTCGATTTCGAAACCTTCGCTATGTCTGATGTGATTAATTTTATTATGTTTTCATCTAAATATCAGAATTTTACTAAGTCATCATCATGTTCTCTTATTTCTAAAATTATTTCACGTTTTTAGTGCTCGATTTCGAAGTCTTTGCTATGTTGCATGTAATTAATTTTATTATGTTGTTATCTAAAAATAAAAATTTCGATAAGTCGGTTACTACTCGCATTCCTTTTACGTTTTCGTTCTACATTTTTGTAAAGTTTCTAAATATGAATCTTAATTAAATTTACAAAATAATCCTGAGTTATAGGTAATATCTGTGAATTCTATTTGATAACATTTAATCATGGATAGCGGAGAAATTTCATAAATTACTAATTTACTTATTTCTAAGTGTTGACTATTGTAGAGTTTTACTTTGTAGTATGGAAAACCGATCCACTATACTTTATGTGTTCTCGCTAATAACGTGATGTAGTTCAATGATTCTTAAAAATCGAACTGATTGCCCCTTTCGCATATAACTCAGTTATATGTTGAATAATTAAGATTATTCCAATTGCGATATTATTCAAGCTGCGTTATGAAAAAGGTATGAATTTAAATTATTTCAATTGTTTTAACTTATTGACGGTGTTTGAGAAATTGGAATATTGCCATTGGAATAAAACGTCAGTTTTTACATTCGATCTTTTGAAGTGGGATTGCATGATATTTTATAGTACATTTTTCATATCATACAAAATCTTTTCTAATATTTTATTTAAAGTACTTCTTTTTTACATAAGAGATCCATAAAATGTCTTTAGGCGGATTCGTTTCTTAACTATATATGGTTTAGGAATAAGAGAGGAAAATATAAATGAAGAAATGTTTCTTACATAATGAACTGGAACTAGAAAAAATAAAAGCCCAATATTGATAGAATTGAATTATTATTTTGTTAGAACCTGAAAAAAAACAAAAAGTAGACAACTGTAATAGACAATTAGATAACAGACAAGTCGAAGATGCTTCAAAGGAAGGTTAAACTAAACCTTGATGATTTAATTTAACCTTCATCCGGAGTTTCAAAACGATATAGGTTCAGGGAATAAGTGCTTGAGTGCCAGAGTGGAACCAATCTATATAAATGTGCACTTTTGGATATACCAATAGAAATTCAGTAATCGGTTAATAAAACGCATGTTACAACCATACAAGAAATGTTAAGATGAAACACAGACCATATTTTTGTACCATCAGAAGGAACATTGGTTGGCTAAGAAGACGAGAAAACGACTAAGCCCGGCTTGCACTTCTACCAACCTTATAAAGTTAATCCCCACCTGTATCGATTCATTTGTATCTGTTCAGAAACATTAAGTCTGCTTAAAGTTGGCTGAAGTTTACACGAGGCATATTAATATTTCAGTTCTGTCTTGCTATAATTGTTTATAAGTTAGTCATTTAAAAATGATAGGTATTTCCGTAGGTATTTGTACATATATATATGTGTATATATATATATATATATATATATATATATATATATAAATACATATAAATATTCCTATAAGTAATCAAAATAAACGATTTGGCCATTTGAGCACGGGTTGGTTCAAACATATTCAAATCCACTCAAAGCTTGGATACATCAAAGATCATAATTTTAAATCACAAAGCTACCTTTTTACATCAAAGTCGCATAACGTTTCAATTAATATTGAAAGCCCTGTGATAAAACCTTTCATTTGATATTTATATCACAAAGGATATAAAAAAAATCGTTTCCAGAATATTACGACTGAAGTCTGTCCTGACTATTTGTTATGATATTGTGTATCCTATCTGATCCGAGATGCCAAATTCGTCACAATTCGTCAAATTGTGCAATATTTTATTTATTGAAATCTAGTGATTTTTTATCGGGTTTGTGTTTCGCAGAAAAACTAAAATATGTGAATAACTGCAGGTATATGGAAAACAATACTTAGAAATAAAAGTGATGATTAATATTATTAACCAATAAAAATTTTCAAATAAAGTATTCTTTAAAAAAACAACTTTAATAAAGAAGGTACTAAAAAGTAAAAAATTATTAACATCAATTGTGAGTACATTTAAAGTTAAGGTTTTAAGTTTACATCAGCAATTAAATTAAATCATCAATTTGTTTAAGTGCTGGCACCGACTTCAAGAGTAAATAACTTATTTATTGCGAATAAGTAGGTACCTACATTTTGAGTTGATTATTTTTTACTTTTTAGTACCTACTTTTTTGAAATCGGTTTTTAAAAGATATTTTATCAAACCATAAAATAAGCTTCCATAAATTTTATTTTTGCTCTGTTTTCAAAAATACATTAGGTAATTTGCAAATAAAATTACTATCGTCTGTTGTATGTACCTTGGACGAAATTTTTAATTTCCATGAAGATTTATAATCAAGTTTTGTACCAGTGTCTTTTTTACTCTGGCTGTCTTCCATCACGACCGTTACATTTGATTAATTGAGATTAAGCTGCATTGATGTGAATCGTAATCAATGTGTATCGGTAAACAAATTGAAAAAGTCTTTTAATAAATCTCAGACTTTATTTAATAATATCACGTATTATCTATCACGGACCTTTGTCAGCGAAATAATGTTTCATAGTAGAAATAATATTCCATAGATTATGGCATATTTCTTCTCTCAACCCTGACATATAAATAAAATACTTTTTAATAGAAATACAATTTTCACCCTTAAATTTTCAACAAAGCTTCGCAAACTATCAAACCTATGTATCTACTGCGTTTTGATCAGAATAAGCTAGCTGGACAAAACTTGCTAAACCATTTTAGAGAAAGTATCCATCTAGTTGGACAAAAGTTGCTAAACCATTTTAGGGAAAAAAAATCTGTCCAGTGTCATATTTACATGGGTTGTATTGAACTAATATAAACTAATAATGAGTAATGAAAGTCATTAAATAAGGAAAGGGTATTTTAAAAATGTTATTTTGAATATTTACTTCACATTATAGTCACAAACTAAACAATTGAATATGGCGAAATCCAATTGATACTCTGATGAAAACAAAGTTCAACAAGAATTCAGAAAACTTCTAATAATAAAATTAAGTTAATTGTTGACAAACTGAAGTTAGTTTATAGCAACACTAATGATGGAATTTCAGTTCGCGGTTTTATAGAGACCTTGAGCTAAATGCAATGAATACAGATTTAGATCCTTGAAAATGGCATATTGCTTCAAGCAAATTTAGAAGAAGATACTAGAAAATGTACATTTGAGTTTTATTTGTGGTATTACATGCTTGCTACTAAGCTTATTTTTTTATGCTCAAAGCAAATATTGTACTATAGTCTCTTCTGCTAATTGGGCAGCTTAATAAAGAAGCTCGGGAAGCTCAAAATAAAGATTGAGAAAGGTTCTGTCACGCCAATATGTAAATTAAAGTAGTTACCAGTTATCTATTCTATAGATTTACTTTATGTAATTAACTTAATATCGGGGTCAGATATTATGAATAAAATCATATTTGACCATATAAAGGCAGCTCCAATGACGTTCTCAAAAAAGGCAAAAAATATTCCTTCCAAATTCTTAGTTTAATATAAGTGTAAATTAAGTAACTAATTATCATAATTTTTACGTGTGGCACTATGTCATGGAATTAATGCCAAATATATTCAACAATTAATTTTAATTGAAAATTTATCATTTAATGTATTATTTATACTTTCACTAATTAAACATATATTTAATAATTACAATACCAGAATTTTTACTTCACAAAATCAGTTCTATTTTGCTTAGAATAAAAAAAATGCAAATGTCTTAAATGCGGCAAAAAATTTGTGGCATTTGACACAGTGAAACTGATATTATAATAATATGTGTGAAATAAAACTCGTTTGTGCATGGAGCATATGGCTGGTATTTTGAACTATAAAAATGAAGATAGGTGAGTAGTTTCTTTTTGTTCATAAGTCGTTAAATCGTTGTAAATGCCTAATCTGTTACAAGTAAGTTGATTCAAGTTTTTTACATACGCCTAAATTTCTTTATGTTCAATATAACCAAAATTAATTATTGATTGTTCATAACCTCGAAATTAAAACAAATAAGAAACAATAAGTTGCAGGGAAAAGTCCGAAGATTATTAATCACGTTACGAACTAATGGAAAAAAACTTAGCTTTAGGACTCTAGAACTATATGCGATTTTACGATCAGCTGATTTGTTAATAAATCAAATCACACGCATCTATTTCTACGCACCGACGGCCCACGCTTTTTGTACACTGCGTTGCGCTTCCGCCGCCGCCCATCACTAACACCCTCTCCGGGCGAAGGATAGGTGCACTCCTACTAAACAATAGGTGCAAGCGCACTTTGTGGAATGTAAGTATGTTTAATTGTTTATTGATCGTAATATATTTTTTCAAAATATAATTTGATTAGTTTTTTTCATAAATTTAACACTATGAATGTGTTGTGTTCATGACAGACATCAACATTAGTTCAAGGTGTAAAACGAATAAAAAGTCACCGCGTACAGATATATATATATATATATATATATATATATATATATATATGTGTGTGTGTGTGTGTGTGTGTGTAAATATTTACAGATATTACCATTATTTTCACCAAATGAGCATATTGCCTAGTATGTTTTTCACTGAGCGTTTTTGAAGATTGGAGGGATGACATATTTACTGTTGATACATTTTGAAAAAATATTGTTTTATAACTCTCACAACCTTGAAAAACTCTCACAACTAATTATCAACCATATACTCGTATATAAAGTTTTAAAAAATTAGTCCCTGTACTTCTCTCTTATACAATTTTCAAATACAATTTTTTTAATTTTAACTATTGGATAATATGCCTTCATTATGTTTCGAATCTCGAATTATTACTTCCCATGCTATATGACAAATAAAACATGTTATTATTTTATTCACTTCCTCAAAAATGATTATGAAAATATCTGTAATTATATGTGGGTTAAAATGCTTTATCACCGTGCAAAATTTTAAATTTCTACGTCAAATGATTTCTGAGGTAAACTACTATAACTGGCGGATAGACGCGCAGACAAACGAACATGAGGCAATTTTATGAGGGTTTGGTTTTCTTTCCCATTTGAGTTACGAAATTACTTACATTAAAACCAAATAATGACTAACGAATTAAAAAGTATAGTTTCATGTCTCGTAGTTTTAAACTTTCGGATACATTTAAAAAATTTTATATTTCCGACATTTCACATAAATATCGCCGACTTTAAGGAATATTAAATGAACGGATAACTTTTCAAAACTTACAATTTTAATGTTTCAGCGTAAATATCCGAACGAAGTTCCATCAGCGTTCTGTTTCTATAACATAAAAATATATATTTTTGCATTCGACTTTAGAAAATGCCTGAGAATTACCTCAAAGACAGTTTGAATGAGCATTCACTTAATAAAACATAGTATAGTTTATATATAGAGTACATAATATACATCATAATTAAGCAACCTCTTCAATAACGTCGTTCTTTTTGGAGACATTTTAACGAAAGGACATGTGGTTATTCGCCCTTTTCACAAATTAACCCGCACGTTAACCGGCATCACGTCAATTATGCGAAGGCATTAATGGGATCTGAATTTCAACACAATTATACTGTAATTACATGGTTGTGGATAACAGAAAGCGAATTACTGCATAATAAATAACATTATTAACTCGGAAGATTACGACATTGTTATTAATCACTGCTTTTTTGACCATAGTACTACATAGATATTTTAATAATATTACATATATCTAGAAATAATTAACAGTTACTTAAAGTTCCATTTATATTTATAAATTAATTTAACTATCTTCTTTTCATTTCTATTCTTAATGATTTTTAAGGTTCTTTTCTATATACAGTGACACCGTTCGCGTCGTACCGCGTTGTGAACTCTATTATTTTCGTATAAATCAATTTTAAATTTAAAACTAAATGCCGACTTTGGAAAAATACAAATAATAATATTAAAAAATTCTTAATGTAGTGAGGATTAGGTAAAAATACAAACAACGTAGATGTAAATAAATATGAACAGTAATTTTTTTAAATTAAAAAATTCTTTATCAAACGAAGAAATACAACCGAACAGAATCCTTTTGATTAGCTTTATATTTTTGTGCTTTTACGATATAATGCTAGGCTAGCGTATAATCAACCGTATGTACGTACAAACGCCCACATGAGTGATTATACGCTATTGATTTTTTAAGCGAAAATTATTCTATGTACAGCAAGCCAGTAATAATATAATTTTTTTGGTATTTTAAAAGTTTAGGTAAAAATCTCTTATCAGTAGAGAAACATTTGCTGATCGTTAGTGACTTTTTTTCCAAGGGAGTGAACATTACATAATGCATAAGAGCAATAAAAAAGTATTTTTGAAAGTTACGCAACTAAAGTGTATTTATTTCTTATTTTACGTTTATGAGACACATTAAGGTAATAATTAGTTTCAATTTCAAGTAGTAAATACTCTGACTTTTAACATTTTAATATCCTCTATAGCCTTAATGGCAGAAAAATTATTACCTATATATACCTTTTATTACATTTAGATTTCAATACTTGTCATCAAACCACTTTGAAGTACGTTTTAAAACAAGCAAATCATCGAACATTTTCTGCAATTTAATCTACAGATCCGTTATGGTAATAATTTTTTTCATGTGAACATAGAGAGACGGGTCAATGGTTAGGTTTAACTTGACTTTCGCTTTTAAATCTTCTGCGGCCACTACACTACTCTCACACTCGATATAACCAAGAGTGCTGCCCTACTACAAATAAATTGTCCAGAACAAAAACCCCTCAATTTATTTTTTACACTTTGCAAACTTTGCGCATTGGTGAGAGAAGGATTAGTTACCTATTTTGTTAAATTCAAGACAGTTGCAACTGAGAAAAACCTCTGGCTTTAATTTCAACTGAAAAAGGAGGAAAACCTAAATTAATGTTAGATTGACTACGGGTATATTGGACTCATAACATATTGAAACACTTTTTCACTTTGACATCTAAAGGCGGACCAATTTTTATTTTGACATGTTACACGTAGTATATACAAAAATGCTACAAAATCTTAATAGTTTATTATTAAGTTTATATATATATATATATATATATATATATATATATATATATATATATATATTAAGTATGTGTGTGTGCGTGCGCGCGCGCGTGTGTATGTGTGTGTGTTCGATCTGTATGTGTGTAAGTTCAATTCAATTCTGTTTTATGCGATGAAGTGACAATTTTGAAACTAACACATATCAAATAAAGTACTTACATTCAATTAAAATTCCATTAAATTTAATAAATTCGAACAATTTTCTATATTTAAATATATAATACACAGAATAACCACGTACTCTTGAAAATTGAAATCACCTATATTAGAAAGTTTAAAGTATGAAGGTATAAATATTACGCATATAAAGATGTGGCGGCCGCCAAACATAATGATTTATTAAACTCTTGCTTTATAATAGAATGTACATTATACTTTTTAATAACCATGAAGTCACTAAATGATTTGATGATTTAATATATTTAATATTCCTTTATAATATTTTCGGTTTTAAACCAAACCGTTTTAAATATTACGGATGTTATAAATAAGTATAAACGACTTACACCACAATTCCGCATCGGCTGAAACATTGACAATTGATTGCACTGATTGATTCACAAATTGGTTATATTGATTGAGAAAAATCCAAGACGCTTGATGTAATGAAACTAATCTGATCTTAACCTGATCTAGTTAGTGTATTAATAGCCATAATGTTTTTTTTAAATATAATAGCCATAACGTTTTTTTAATATAATTTTCTTTGTTTATTAAATACCGGTTCAATATGATAACGTTACCCAGGAAAATACATGGATGTTTTTGTATTGCAATTTAACGTATTCACTTAAATAAAGTTAATTTTATCTAGGTAATGGAAACGTTTTTATTCGCGATGTAAAGCATCAATGAAAATATTTTTGTTTGCAATGTAACGCGTCAATGAAATAAAACAAAGCACAACCGCCATATTTAACAAACATTTATCAGTTAAATGCGAGTCCTAAAAAATGGAACTTTATCTTTGGTGTGGTTATGGTACAACTTTGCCAAATCGATAAGTTATTTTATTATTGTTTTCCAATTTGAAGTACTGATACAATTTTCATCGAATTCATGGTAATAATAATCGGGTTTAATCGGCAATGAATTCGATTTATCAATTTAATTAAAAAAGTTCCTCACTGTAAAAAATAAAAAATATAAACTTTTTGTTAAAAACATAATTCAGCTGATACTTTTCTTTTTATGTTCACCATTCCACTGAAATATTTAAATAGTAATTTTCAAAACAAAATTAACGTTTAGTGCCGTACCCAGAAAACCAATTAACTGAAAGTTTTCATATTTTGCTGATGGATACTAAATGACTAAAGAATCAAATCTTATTAGACTTTTAATTATTTATTCATTAAAAGTCAATATATCATTATGGTAATTATGTAAGCAGAACAACAACTACAATGAAACATAAAAAAAACACAAAGAAGAAAAATAACGATAACATATAATGGTATATTAGTATAGAGTGATCAGTAGATTTGGAATTAATATTAAAAACCAATTTATAATATCATTTGTATGTTCCTGAAGGTAACATTTTCATTTGGTTTCTTTGCTATATGATTGAATTAAATGTTTCTACAAAATTTCACGGATTATAAATTCTTCTGACGTAATTCATTGTCAATAAATCTAAGTATTAGGGATATTTTCTTATTTTATGATATTTTTTACTTAATATTTTACTAGTAATTTTCTATTTATAGATATTTATAGTAACTGGCAATGCATACTTCGCAATATTTTTTTTAATAACTAATGTACCGCAAGACGCATTTATTTGGTCAAAAATGTGTCAAACGGTAGATGGGTACTAATTATGCTATAAAAATAAAATCGTAACAGCTCTAATCTCAACTACATTAGAAATGTTTTGTAGGATCTGTGTATGCAATGAATTATGGCACAATTTACAGGTTTAACGGGATCAAGTAAATAATACTTAAAAGCATAAGTCTCAAAGAGCTTAAAATGTAATAACAAATAAACGATTTGAAAACAGTGATAAAAAAAGTTGAATTCAGATTAATTACATTCCATGAAGACAAAAAGTACATTTGATATTTTCAAGATTTACTCGTCGAAGAATCTTTCAGATGTGATGTAAAATAAAATAATTTGCAAAACAATTATTTACATTAAAACATAAGGAAATAAATTCAGATTCAAAATGCAGCTTATGATCAGCCCTACCTCGCCGCGCCTTAGCTGAATCTTGTTATAAGTTAATCAAGCGCAATAATCCAAAAACCCTTATGACACGCAAATAACCCATCCCACGTTCGGGAATTGTTTCTGAATTACGTAACACTTTGTATTTTAGAGTCGTGTATAAGTTATATAATTACGAAATTGTTTTCATCCAAAAGAACGTAGTCTAAATAATTTCCTTAGGTGTTTTATTTATTGACCTTTGATTTTTATATTGTGACATGGATAAAATAAAAAGGAAATACAAGAGAAAAATTGAACAATTTATATATGTCTATGGCAATAATGAATATGCTCTTATTAAAATTATTAGCTCCTAATCACTTCTGTCATTTCCTTCAATTCAGTTTTGCTAGTAAAAAGGCAAGCAAAAAATTATTTACTTTTATTGAATTTACAGAAAAACGCCGGATATTAAATTCTAATTTTCCTTAATTGTTAGAAAATTACTATATATATATATATATATATATATATATATAAATGTTGACAAAAAATGTTGAAAATATATTTTTTACATTTTGCATATATTTTCAACATTTTTTTATATATTTTATAAAGACAAGTTGATAACAAATTTTCTGTAAAATTAATTGTTTACAAGGCATAAATGAAATTAATGTAATTTTTGCCATTTAACAAATTTTCAACATTAAAACTTGTGATTTTTTGCAAAATTTTGTTTAACAGTTTTTTCCTTATACGTCATATATATACATATATACATACGGATATACGTCAAACTACAAAGAAAAGCTTAGTCTCGAAAAATAATTTTTTTCTATTTATACAATTTCTTAAGAATAAATCAATACATGGATATGACCCAATACACAACAGGAAAATTAAGGTCAAGTCGTGATCTGAATATGAATAAATATATAAACTAATTTTTCTTTCGTCCTAAATACAATAATTTTCTTATTCAAGAAGTTCTTGGCCCGATTTTGCAGAAGTGTTCATATTACGTCATGTATTTAATATCTACGTAACTCAAGGCAATAAATAAACTATGACATAATTTCTTATTTATAATTATGAAATAAAACTGCCTAACTTTTGCAGTTTCATTGCCTCTGTACATTTTACCCTATAAATGGAATGGAAACTTAGGATAAAATATAGGATCTAGGTGCGGTGTCTAAATATTGCGGATGTTATATTTCACCGTAAGCCTCGTGCGTGCCAAATAAGACATATATCACTAGTGTATAAAATCTGAATCTGAAAGAAGCCTCAAACTATTCACAACATTGAAAACATAAATAATAGCCTGGTTTCATATGTAAAATAAATCCAATTTATTTAATTTTATATTAAGTAAAGAAGTCAACGTATGAAAGAAAATAAATACATACACATATGTGTGTGTGAATGTATATATATATATATATATATATATATATATATTTATATATATATATATATACATATAAATATATTTATGTATATATATATATATATATACATATATTTATACATATTTATAACTTAAAAGTATTGTACATAAAGACAAGTGCGTGGACTACGAGAGTTACCGCTTATGATGAAGACTTTTTTACAAAACAAAATTCTTCTAATTACTGGTGATGAATTATTTTTGATTTTGCTGACTCATCCACAAACATTTTGGGAAAATTTTTACACTCTTCAAAATTAAATAATTAGATACAACATTTCTTCCTGCAGCCTTAGATACTAAAACTCGAGTCAATTTGCTCTGAAATCACTAACTTGTAAGTAAACGAACTGATATATTAGAAAGTCCTCAATAAGTAACCTAGTTATTCCAATTGAACCTATGCTTCATTAATCTGTAACAGTTGACTTACTCTGAAAGTTACACATCAAATAAAAGTAACAGCTATACATTTATATAGATTATTTCGCAATCATCAGAAAATTATAAATTAATATATATACTAGAAGTCGGGATGGCAAAGATGCATATTACGACACGCACTTCTTAAGTTTATTATTCATTTAATATCCACAATTAAACGAAACTACGTCATATAATATTATTTCTACTTTATTTAAATTCTTTACCACGACTTAGGTTTCATAGTATTACAGCATCTTCATATGGGCAATTAGCAAAGATTGCTAATTACCCACCTGAAGATATTGTAATATAACGAAAGTCAGTTGTATGTTAGTTAAAAAACTACTTTCTAGAAAAGGTAAAACATGATCTAATAGTAATCCACTCGTTGAGCAATTACTTAAAGAAAATAGTATACTCACTTTGGCTAAAAAAAAGTTTCTTGAATAGTTTTTAATAAAAGCTACTTACGTAATTCAGAAAAACTACATGTGAGAAGGTATATAAATATATGAACGGAAAATATTACCCCGCCAAATTATCAATGCAAATAACAAAGTAATAAATTAAGCACACGAATATTACTTACGTTTGCAAACAACCACAGGACCATTAGGACGAAAAGCGTGCCCTCGGCTAAAAGCGACCTAAGCGGTTAAATTGTCAAAGCCGTTTGTGAGATCGAATATTGTTCGAATAACGTTAACATTTCTACTTAATAATGTTAAAATATTTTACGCAAATATACGCAGAGCCCACGTACTTTTTTATTTTATTCAGTTATTTGAATTATGAAAATAACCGCAAGGAACATTCCCATAAGCTCTTGGTTTCATTTGTCATTAATTTGGCCTTCTGAAGACTATTCTTCTATTTAGTACAATATTTTATGGAGGGTCCACCTAAAGTTGCGCATGTGTATTGTAGTTAGAATAATAGTATAAAAAGTGCGATCTTGTGGTAGTGTAATATTGTATAATTTGTATTTAACATTACAAAATTACGTGTCGTCAATAGTAGTAAGAGGTGTGCGTTCTTACATATAGAAATAATTTCAATACTAAACACATTTTGTACAATAAAAATTTCGCAAATGATATTCTATTTTTGAAATAAATTATTCAGTCCCATTTTATATTAGTAAACATAGCTTGTTGTATTTTATTCAGCCTGTATTTGTCGAATATAATATTCTGTACTAATATTAATCATGGAAAGTACTTTAAACTATATTACAGTCCTTCCTTCATAAGAACCATGAAGTGAACCTACGTTCATGGTTTTCCATATTTTTTTACCAAAAAGGCTTTCAAAACTTTCGGAAAGCTCCAATTTTTATTGTCGCCATGCTGATTTGTTCTCAAATCTTCTCAAGATTTCCTGGGATGAAATAAATTACTGTGTCACGTTTTAAAGGTTTTATTGAAAACTTTTCATTTATTTTATGCATCATTGATTCACGTTTTAAGAATGAAAATATTGTTCTGAAAAACTGTCTTTTTAACTTACAGATATTATTTTCTGAAATTTTAATTCCATTATTTGTATCAGAAAATGTTAAGTGTTAAGTCTATTTAATTCACAGTTAGATTAAGAATTTGCCTAGAATACATCATATACTACAATATACCAAATATTGTAGTCTATGTACATATAACAAAATCTGTGTTGGAGTTTTACTTGGTTACACGTACCTGTATCTGCAGCTACCATCAATTATTCTTTAGCCCTCTTTTACAGCGTACTTATTATCCTTTTGAAATGTCTGTGTGTTTAGTTATATGCATATATGTAATTTATTATATGTATTATTATTGCGTACTATATAAGTACGCAATCGCTTAGTCTATATTTTGAGGGATAAATTGTGTTTGTATCTTGTGTAAAATCTGGTTATTGAAGTAAAAAATTTAATTTTTTTTTGAAAAAAATTTAATCTTGTTGTCGAATGCTTTCTAATTATATAAATGTTTCATAGGAGATTTTGTATCTTTTGCATTCATATCTTTTATTAGCATTGTTTTTATAAAATGTTCCGTTTATGGCGATCAAGTGTGTTCCATAGGTTTTTCTTTTCAAATAATTATGACGCCGATATTCAGGGATTATTTTCATATTTTTTCGTTGTCGATTTTCTGTAGAACAATTTCTGGTTTGATTCAAACCTGCCGTTACTAATTCTTTGGTTAGAATTTGCATACCTTCGTAATCTCTTCGCCAATGTTGGTAGTTTCTCTCTCTATATTTAAAGTTCTTTTTCTACTGTACCTTTGTGTCTATTTGTCAGTTGTAATTTTATTTGCTATTTATTTATAGTTTTCCGGTAAGATAACTCGTCATCCGAGTTACCTATTTCTCCGATATCAATATATAGACGATGTTCCCATGCTAGCAATAACTTATTTATGTTTTTTTTTGTTTTAGTTGTCCCGGGACTTGCTGGGTTAAAATTCAATGCTATTATTGCTATGTACAGAAAATAATATTATTTTTTACGTATTTTACTCTTTTTAGTAAAATGTTTTTCAAGGTTTGGTTTATATTTTAGATACTGTGGGTTGTAATATCGTTAGTTATTAGATGCGTATAATACAGCATTTGCCTGCACTTTTATTTCTGTGTGAGTAATTTGATATGGCAGTAGAACATTTAAAGATTAAAGTTATCATTTCATTTTCGTCATTGTCTTGTATAGCCAGATACATTGGTTGCAGGGAGCATCTCCTTGAAAGCACTTGCGTTGATGGGGTGATTAATGATTTTATGGGAAATTTAAATTTATATTTTATTTAGGAAACTGACAGCACTACCCGTCTTAATATTCTCGTTAGTAGTATTATTATTATATTATTATACAGTTGATATTATCGATAATTTGTCAATTACTTTGGCTAGATTGATAAATGGCAATTGTAATTATATAAATAGTTACGTAGACACGGCATTTTAAAAAAACAAGTACAAATAATTAAGTTTATAACATAATAATTCCACATAAAATAAGAAATTCCTGTGTTTCTCTCAGCTTTTTTACAAAACTTTTTTTTTGACAAATATTTTACAGTTTCACGATAGTACTGACAATGCTTTAAAATAAACTAAAGTCTGTAATAGAAAGCTTTAGAACATACTGTGCTTATCTGTCCCCATTTTTAGGTAATTAAAATATTACGACTTTTTAATTATGTTTGTTTTAACCGCAATTTAATTTACATTTGTTTACTCTGAAGTACTCCTTACAAACACTAGGTTTTTTTTACATTTATTTTTGAAACTTGTATTTCAAGAAAAAAAAAACAAGTTATTCATGATGTAATTATCATAAAAGATGATTTTTAAATGAAAATATTCCTGTTTTAATGCACTTATCTTTTTATTAGATAACTTATTAGAATTGAAGCAAAAAATGTATAACGGCAAAAAAATATATAATGATACATTTAGGTTTTTTACACGTGTGTGTAATTTTTCTGTTGTAGCAAATACTAACCTCAAACATATTATGGTTCAGAACCTTTCATTACTTCACAAAAAAGGCTTTCCCGTAAAAAGTAAGAACTATTTTACCATAAAATATCATAAAGGAACCCATGAAATATCCATGCAGTGTTGAGTTTGGGTATCACAAGAATAAAAGTGGTACATTTATATAGAAATAAAAAAAAACCAGGCTCTTAAAAGTTTTTTTCAGTTATCAGTCCGACAAATGAGAAACATAGTATTCTATTCAGGAAAAATCTGATTATTTTTATGTAAAATTTTATATAAACGCTGCTTTGACGCAACTTTTTGAACTGCCAAGATAAAAAAAGGTCCAACTCTGTTTCACTGGATTCATAAAATCTATGAAAAGATGTTAACATACTGATCCAAGAAACTTTATGGACCTCATAAGTTAGTAGAAAAGGGCACAACAAACTTAAAAAGAAGCGAAAAAGGCTTTCATTGTATAACCCTCAATAAATGTCAATATCAATTGACACTTCATATATACTCAATTTAGACAAAAGCCATACATTTAAAAAAGCGATCAACATTGAAAATTATTTGTAATTTTCCTAAAATATCATAATATTTTAGAAAAATTACAAATAATTTTCACTTTTACTTTGTAAGAACTTTATTGTTATTTGTATTTGTCATTAACAATTATTGTTATCTGTATCATTAATAAACTTTTAACAATATGAATTCTGTGTATGACAGAAACAATTCTCTTATTAATAACTTCTCTTATTCCGAAATTCATGCGAGTGAAACTGTGGGGCACAACTGATATTAAAATGTGATAGATACGCGTTCATGAAGATAGCTTTTTTATTAATGTGCCGAAATGTTATTTTGGTTATTACTCTTTCCTGGTTTTTAATCACTGAGTTATGTTTTTTTTATAAGATATGATGTACTTGTATCTTGTGAGAGCATAGTTGGTTAATAATTATAACATATAACATAGTTTATTAATAATTGTACTAAAAATTATGTGAATTGATATATTATTATAAAATGTTTTATTAATAGCTGGTAAACTGTATTCCTAGGAGTGATTTATAATATTTTAGACTATTTTATTATGTGCCGTGTTATACAAATGTTTTCTTTAGAACATTGATAACGAGAAATCTTAGAATATAATAAGTATTAGACTTTTTCAAACTTTCGCGATTCGAACACATATTTTATTTTATTTGAATCGGGTTTTTTCCGTGAAGACGGATTCAAACTCTCGGCGGCTTGGAATCCAGTGATTGCAACCAGGTGTTCGCGATGTGTACATAAATCCAAGTGTCATGACACCGTCAGTGTAGTGTGTAGGTCTAGTGTGAACGCGCCTTAGATTTCTACAATCAACCAAGTGGGGGTAGTTTTAAAAAACACTCCCGCGTCGCAACGGTGACTCCTATAAATCGTCAGTCTTCCCGTGACCACAGGCTGTGCAACCAGTCAGAAACGTCGGGACATAGTGAGTACTTAGTATATAATATCTAGGTTTACTCATTAAATATATAATTACCGCGAAAAAACCCGATTCAAATCAAATAAAATATAATAAGTATATTACTATCGTACTCCATTGAGCACGGGGTTTGACCGAATTTTTCACAATATTTTTATAAAAGTTTTGGTGAGTTGAGATTTCTGAGTAGCATCATCGGAGATTAAATTTTCAGTCGAAGGCAGTATAATTGCATTCCTAGTAATTGCAAAGAGTTTAAAAATTCTGTAGGGAAGGGGATACTTTCTTCATCGTTCACCATCGTGTCGATCAATTTGTATATTCTCCCTTCACCGGTAATTTCCTTTTGAATATTAAAGTTATTACCGTCAACAATATTATTTTTGGTAGTCAAAATTGCCCTCTGAAATAGCCACGCCGGAGTAGTATAGTTGTGAGCAATGTTTTGGATAAATTTGGTTGATGAGTTCGTTCTCAGTAATGGCTATATTGTAGAAATCACAGTTGAGTTCAATAAGGTCGGTAGTCTGGTCAGTAGGATATGTGCCTTCATCTAATTATAAAAGTTTTTGAGTAAAATGTGCTGTTGTTTCGTCTTTCGACAACTCAACTCTCTTTTTTTTTTGTTAATGGCAGTATTTGTATATATGGCCAGAGATCTGATTTTCTAAGCATGCATTGATTTCGTCTACTGTGTTGACTTGGGGATAACTGGAAGTGTTTGTCGAAAATCTCCTGAGAGTACGAGTAGAGCTCATCCCATCACTTCCGAGTTTCTACGCAAGTCCTTGTAATGTTTTGTCCATGGCTTCGAGTGACTTTTAAAGTGCCATTGTGCATTCGTCCCAGAAAACAATTTTGGCTTATTTTAGACGTTCAACCCATCTAGATGTTCTTGACATTTTTCACACTTGGAACTGTTTTTCGGCAATATTCCACGGTAGTTGCAGGGCGGAATGCGCAGTTCGTCCTACTTCCATAAATGCGGCAGAAATGCCGAATGATGCTATGTGTTATTTAGCAAGTATATCTATAAGCAATATAACAAAAAATAACAAAGAATATAACAAACGCAAACAAGTCGTAATCGGAAAAATGTATAATATCTGCCAATTTTGCAACGCGAAAAAATTTAGTGCACAAACACATGGAATTTGTTGCATGAATGAAAAAATTTGTTTACCACTACTGGAAGCACCTCCGCAGGAATTTCTACATTATATGATCAGGGAAACTCCAGAATTGAAATATTTTCTTCAAAATATAAAATCTTGGAACGCCTGCTTCTGTTGCTTGCTGGACTCGTTTCAATGTCATTGCGATTAACACTAACAGAGATGAAATCGATTAGGTTTTTTCCATCCAAGGACAAATCTATTACCACCACTACCCAATGAAGACTTCGAAGATTGAGATGAGAAATAATCCAGAATATATATAGGATCTTACATAAATACAATTAACTTATTCACATATTCGAAACAGCACTGTACCGAATGATTTCCAATGACTATAAACTTACAATTTGACTCGAGAAGAGACCACCTGGAGATTTAATGCACCTCAAGCAGACTAAGTCGCCATAGAAACCGCGACATAATTGTACTATGGCGAAGAGAAGGACTAATACGCATTGCAGAGATACACCGTCCATATGATTCCCTCTAATATCCATTAATACTCCTGCACTGAGTGGACGGATATCTTTTTAATGTGAAACAAATGCAACCTGACCTAGGCGTAGAAACAAACAAAAAAGTCACTTCCAAGGAGTTCTATGCTTATCGCTTAATAGTTAGAGACAATGAAACATACAATTACATTCTCAACAGTCGCCCCTTATTCCAGTATTTTTTGGTAGATATGTATGCAAGAAGAGAAGTGGAATAAATACATTAAATAAGACTGAATTAGAATAAACTACGTACGGAATAATACATCCACCTTCGAGGCGCGATCATAAATGACGAAAACATTGACGATGGTAATCTAACCCTCATCTTACTTAGCAAGTTCAAGCCACATGCGCGAATATACTCAAGATGCCATGACCTACGTAAGAAAATACGAACAATCGGACCTCGTCATAACATTCACATGCAATTTATCATGGTCAGAAATTAAAGAACAACTAAGTAACCGACAAGCGACCCTGGATTGGCACAACATGGTAGCAAGAGTTTTCCGAGAAAAACAAATGAGATTTATTAAAGTCATCAAAATACCACATTTTTGGAACCATTAGATGCTGGATATACACTATCAAAAGATAAAAATGAGGGCTGCCTCACTCACACAATCTCATATCGTGTAGCCATGACAGAATTAATGCCATGGATATAAAAAAAATATTCAAATAAATTTTCTAATTCACAAGAAGATCCGGAGTCGACATGGTTGTAAAAAACATGACTAACGAACCATACGGGCCATTAAATCCTAATTTGCCATGTATTCACAAAAAATATCCAATACCATATGTGAACGAAACACAACCGAAGATGATGCCTATCCCAAAGACAGAAGACCATCACACAAAAAAGGTGGCTTTACAGCCAAATTACCAATATAAGGCAGAGACGAACTGGAAATAGATAATCAATGGGTAGTACCGTATGACCCATTACTTTCCAAAATGTTCCAAGCACACATTAATGTAGAATGCTGCAATTCAGTAAAATCCATTAAATGTTCCTGTTAGTATGTGAAAAGGCAGTGACATGGCAGTATTTCAAAGAGTCAAAGGCAGCGACAACCAAACAGAAACGACAAGATTCTCATGTATTAAATAGGAAGATACGTAGAACAGTAAGAAGCAGCGTGGCGGATTTTCGGTTCGGTTTTCCCATACACGAAGACAAACCAACTGTGCAACATCTAGCAGTACATTTAAAGAATGGACAGAGAGTTTACTTCACAAAAGACACCGACAAAAAATAGCCAGCGAACCATGTAAGAACACAACATGTACAGCTTTTTCATAACCGTGCCAAAAGGCTTCATTCGCGAAAATATTACTATATGTCAACATTCCTACCTATTATACAATTTGCATGACTCGAGAAACGATATAACTGTTTAAGTATTAGTTAAGTGTTGTAAGATTAATTGACGAATAATTTTAAATTATTTAAAGACAATCTTTGGAAATGAATTGTGTAGTTTTTTATTTATAAAGTTTTTGGAAATGATGAGATACGGAATAGTAATTCAGAAACACTTGGAGACATTGAACTATATCTGCCAAAGCAAGTTTTTTATTACAAGTATTTTTTTATGTTTATTAATATATTTCTTAGCTTTTTATAAAACCATTTAGTCGGGGATTTTGTATTACTTCATTAGATTTTAAAGAGCAAATTAGAAATTTCTCGGCAGAAAAGAAAGTATTCTTCTCTTTATTCCGTCTTGCACATCACAGACATGAATTTTCTTACAAAATATGATTTGATGTAATTTCAATAGCTTTTCGTTTCAGAAGTAATAATGAGTTGTCTTCATCTCCATCTTTATGTACAGACGTAACAAATGAAATGTAGTAGACATGAATGTTAATTTCTAAGAATTTGGTATTATATGCTCTACAAAGGTACCCGATAATCCCATCACAACATGTCACTTTGGTACTAAGCAATGATACTGTTGCAATTTTTATCGGTTGGAATACGATTTTTAGTTTATGTTGTTCTAAATATCATTCAAAATGCGGGGAAAAATAATTTAACCGAGTAATTATAATTTATACTTGCATCTGTATCACCCGCAGAAAGGAGTTTCTATTTACCACATAAAAAGACATTATTTACTGGCAATATCCGTAATATTACGCTTCATGGTGCAAATGCTTTAAATGTTGTCAATTTCAATAACTTCAGTTACATTTCTGAGTTGCAAATATTGTTTTAAAAAAAAAAACATTTTAATCAGCTAGTGATATTTGCGTGATAATTTAACAAAGAAAACAAAAATTCATTTGGGCAATATTCAAAACGAACAAGCTTTAATTTTAATCAGAATCGCAAGCATCATCTCAATGAAGTTTCTGTCAAAATTTTCAGTTGGTTTGGCAGGTTATTTTCTTTGCTTTTACTGGTAGGACATATTGTTTGGAAGCCTCGCCATTGATATTTGCTATCTCCACGTATTTATTCACATAAATTAGATTTCTGAGTAATTTGAAATATTCTGAATGTAAGATATAGTTTAATATTTTATTTAAGAGCTTTAAACTGGGCTCAGTCATGCGGACACATCATGAGACGGATCATATCTGTTATCCACGGTTTGGATGGAGTGTGCACTATTCGCTCCCTTATCGGTGTGTAGACATCGAAAATCGACTAAACGCTAGTTTTAAATTCATTAGCAATTCTATTGATATAGTTGCCTATCCAACTTTTGATACCGTGGGATCAAACAGCTCCATACATATTTTATTAAGACAATGGGAACGGAATTTACAATCAGATATTTGAGGTTTTATAATACTGAAAATACCGATAAGGACAGCGTGGTCAAAAATGAGCCTCATCGCTCAACAAATTATTGCTCAAAAATGTGGTTGTGAATTTGACTTCCAGATTGCGCTTAATTCAAGCCAGCCGCGATGCCTGTATGACTGAAATGGTATTTAAACGTGAATGGCATATAATTACCTTTTCAATAAAGCCAATAAATTGACAATTATCATGATTTTATCTGTTTTTTTTATTTAAAGTTGTATCCATTGGACAGATATCATTTTTATAATATAAGGATGAGCTTTTGTCAATCCCGCAAGATATTTAACATCTGCGACACTTTTAAGACTTAGAATTTTAAACTATTGAAAAATTTAACTAAAACCAATATTTTTCAATAAGATTAATACAGAAAAATGTAAGGGTAATTCTGGCAGTAAGATTACTGTTAATCCTCACATAAAGCGACGTGAAAAGTAAATCGTAAGTTATTTTTTAAAATTTCTCCAAATTATATTATTATGGCCGTTCATCGAATAGAAATTGAGAAAGTAATATAAAGATTAAGAAAATATTTTTGAGAATGTTATGCAAGACGGTTCTATAGATATTGACGAAGTATTTCCAAAAACGTCTACCACTCTCCCCTCAATCTAAATTATGGAAAATAGGATTACTGTAAATTAACGTAAAGTTTACCAGAAGAGTATATCACTAATTCCAAATAATTTTCTCTTCTCAAATCACAATAAATGTTCGTATGCAGAATATATATCATAAATATATTTAAAAAAGTTACGTTCACATTTGTAAATATATTACTCGAAATAGTATGGACCCCTAAATGTTTCAATTTTCATATATACTTAAGTATATTTGAAATCCTCGCCGTATGATTTACATTTCCTTTTCTTTAAATATGAAATAAATGACAATATGAAATTAATGTTTGTAATAAGATTCAAGTCAAATATTTTCTTAGTTAATATCCATCATTTCCGTAGAACGAGAATTCTTAATTGAAAAAAAAACTATGAACAAACCTTATTATTAAAAAATATCTCATAATACTCTACTTTTATATATTACTTCAGAATAATATTAATAAAAAAGGACTACATAGGTGCTAATACTTTTCTGTTAATTTTTTCCGGTATTATATCCTGCTAGAGGCCGAAGTAATTTTCTTTTTGAATTCAGACAAAATCAAATCCATATATATATATATATATATATATTTTTTTTTTTTTGGAGGAAAATATGGAATAAACATGGATAATTAATCTAACCATAGCTCTGAGATTAATATAATAATTAACATATTATCTTTATCACTTCATAAATTAATAAGAATTATGGCGCTAAGAATAAAGAGTGAAGAACAAAAATTACACTTTTTTTGTAAAGAACTCCTCTCAAATAAAATGCAATTAAACATAATTAACAAAGAGAAAAATGTCTGGTCAACACCTGTCAGACTTAAAATATAACTTGATTGAAATTAAAGTTTTGCTTGTAAATGTTTTGTCTGATTACTTAATTAATAATACGTCAAAAAAAAATGGAACCACTATTTAAAAATTCATGAATTTGACCATTTGAATTATAATTTAGGTGAATTTTGTAAATTGACGGTCCCAGTCTGAATAAAAACAAATTAATATAATTAAAAGACTTTTATTCACAAACAGGTTGAAATTTATTAGACACGAATTAGGTTTTAACTTAAATAACATACCAATTTTTTTTAAAAGTGCCTACACATAAGTCTGTCGAATTTCAGAAAGAAACAGGCAGAGAAAGCAAAAAAGTTAATGCTTTGATAACTACACAGCAATATATATTTCAAATAGAAACTTTTTCGATTAAATTGTATTCCAGATCTTCAAAATTTTATCATTACTTTGAAATTGAAATGAATGAACCGTTCATTTTGAATTGAATTCATCATTACTTTATGAATTGAAATGAACTGTTCCTTAGAATCTATAAGTCCCTGTACAGTAGTTTTTTGCGTAAATAAACGTAATTTTTACGTAGTATTAACTTTCATTTTGGTAATTATTTTAAGTACTAAATCAATTATAACGTAATTAAATAATAGATGAACAGAATTAAACCATAAATGGGATCCACCTATATATATATATATATATATATATATATATATATATATATATATATATATATATATGTATATATATATATATGTATATATATATATATATATATATATCACTTTCTTGTAGATTTATTTAGGCTTTTGGCAGAAAATTTAATAAATTCAATTATACAATGCCTTTAAATTGTATATAGCATATTAGGCGGCCAGCGTAATAGATGATAGATGAAAGACGTGGGATCCGAAAAGCACGATTGGGGAGAATACAGTCCAGCAAGTGAAAGTATTTTTTCCAGTTACGTTGTTATTCTTCTTTTTCAGTGGAAATCGGAATCGGTTTCAATATAGCTTTTTAATTTCGGAATTGGTTTCAGTAAGGTTTATTAATTTTTCTAAATTTACCTGTCATCCCGGATGAAAAATCCCACAGATATAAAATTTAATTCATATTTTTATAAGTATCCTTGTCTTATGGAACCGTATACTTTAACCTATTCTCGTGCACATATCACATGTTGTTTCGCTTCCATTTTGCATTAAGCAGAATTTACGAAACAAGAGCACTCTAAACACTTTTAGTGAAATTTCCATACTTTGCTTATTTACCAATATTCGGTTGCTAACTGAACAGAATATTAAACGCCGTATTTTTTGTCTACTCTCCCAGAGATGCTTGATAAGTTTCTATAACATGATGGAAATCGTGTAATATCCCGAGAAACGTAAAATATTGCTTTATACACTAAATTTAATATACAACTCGTCTAGTTTTAGGCCGTACTATAAAAATACATTTTAAATGCAACTGTATTGAACATTAACAGGTATGGAAAAAATTACTTTGTCGATAATCTTAATTTTATTCACACTAGCGAAAAATGTAAAATTATTCTTGGCAAAAACGATTTTGGGATTTTTGAAGACTTATTTATGTATTTTGACACAATTTCTATATACTTTTCTTAGGGAATATTTGAAAATAATATTAGGATAATTAATTATACGATTCTTCCAAAAGAAGCAAATTAATTTTGTTCCGTCTGGTACTCGCGACAAAATTAATTTCCCGATTGTGCTACATACGATAATAATCGAATTATTCATGCCTGGACTATTTAAAAGGAAATTCAAAACTTTTCTCCTTTGGCATCAACATTTTTTGCCCAAAATATAATAGGCATGGCGTATATTTCGATATTCTCTGTAAGATGTTATTTTCAGAAAACGCTTTTAAATAATGTACTGTACCTTTTTATATCAGGGAGCGCAAATATTTTCCACCTCTCTTGTAATATACTAAAATGTGTACTTTTAATGGAAAAAGGAAACATGAAAAAATTACATTTACTAATTGAGCGCGATTGACTTATGATATAAACTCGGCCTGAGGCTATGAATCTTTTTTCTTTCTTCTGATATACTGTACGTATCGTTTACCTACGATTTATTGAGACAATCTTTTCATGTTTACGGGAAAATTATTGAACCTTTCACTATATGTTTTTTTTACTTGTCAATGAATAAAATTTCCACCGACTAATTTTAAATATTATTCAAGTAAAGGAAATTAAGTCATTATGGAAAAGTGGCTTTTTTATTTCACTATATATTTTATAGGTAAATTTTAAGTAGCGTACATAGTACAAGAGAAACGCTTAACAATAAATTAGTGTGGCAATTGACATACAACCATTCACAGAGTTATATAATATTGCTAGAGGTAAATTTAAATTGAATGGAATCAAGTGCCAGATTTTTATTTTTTTTTTCAATAAGGTAAACGCAAATATCTTTAAAATATGCTTGAAAATGTTTAGTACATGCATATTTTATTATTTTAAGATATAACAATTTTTAAAACTTTCTATGCCATTTTGATTAGATCAGAGTTAGCAAAAGATGCAAGGCATTACGCTTGTAAATAAGTGGGACGGAATAAACGAATTAATTATGTGAAACCCACTCCGAATGTTTATCAATTTTACTGGACAGTGTGCGAAGTTTCTTTTCAGCTCCGAGGGAAAATACGAGTACCACCTTCATATAAATTTTAAAAAAAATGAAGGGCGGCTGCCATAAGTATCAAAAATAAAATTTCTTGTATATAATTGTTAGTTAAAACGATTTCAACGGTTCATATAGAGATATTGGTAGCCTGTTTCACTGCTCATATTGAAACCTGAAATATAAAAACTTCTCTATTATATTTAACTAACGTCGTATTAGGAAACTACTAGTTTATATTCTACAGAAGACACGAAAAATAATAATCAAGCGGCAGTTAGTATTAGAGTGAAAAGATATAGCTTTACCAACACAATTGAAAGTAAAGTTTATGAGTTTGTTCGAATACAATCCAATCGATTTTAAAAATTATTTCATTGATATAGATGTCTTCGTTCTAATACAAGCATATTTTTAGGTTTTATATGACAGAGTTATTGCAAAAGATGTTAAAATATTGAAAGTCGAAGGTAAACTTCTATCTTACACGATCCTTGGACATAGTATGCAGTCATCTTTGGCAGCAATTTGCATGAAAAGTTGTAACATAAAATCATCATTCTAAATTTCAACATAACTTTAAGAGGGAAGGTCAAGTGTCAATCAAAATGACCTCTCTCTGGTGTAATCTAATGTAATTCTTTCTTTATATCATATAAATATTGACCGCCTAACTTGCCTCTATTCCCGTTCACGCATACCATCTGTTGAGTACGAGTGATTTATATTCTCCATTAAATATATCAATAAGATAGCCCCTATAATCAGGTTTAATATTGGTAAAGAGACTAGTTTTCTGAAAGATGGAGGCAAAGAACAAGTGGGGCAATGAGCAAGACGACATGTAAACAAGAACGGCAATAATGAGTGATAGTGAATAGTGATTAGTAAAATCCAGTCTTTCTTTAAGTCATTTCTACAGTCAGTAACTAACGAAAATGTCATTGACTCTCACTATATATAAATTACAGAAACAAACTTTTAAAATGATTCTAATCGATTGATATCAGAGTATTTTAATGCATATTTCAAATTATCCAATGTGATCTCCAGAAAACCAGTGTGTTTTACACCCACATAATAATAAAACAATATAGTGTATAGAGAATGTTTTACCAACAAAATATATTAAATATAAACAATACAATAAAAATATATATAGATGAATATCAAAAATATATAAAAGAAATGCAAAAAAAGCAAAAAATTATAAAAAATTTAGTCTTTTCTATCAAATTTGACTTTCACTTTTCTTTATTAAATGCAGATATAATATGTAAAAGAATATAAAAATTTGATAGAAATAAATCCGCAATGCCAATACTTTATTTGTTTTTGCCAAATTCGTGATGTATACATTCAAATATTGTACACATTAAATGAATGATGAACTTTTCTTATTAAAAGGAAAATTAATCTGTTAAGTACGTGTAGAACTCGTAATAAATGATAATTCGATAATATAGACGATTCTGATAATATAGGAGTTAGTCAATTATGTCATAACGTGTCATGATGAAATTACATGCATGCAACCTTTTATTCTAAACACATATAGATATAGTTAACACTTTGCTTCAAATCTTTGTGGATAATAATAAATGTTTAATTAATTACAATATAATAACACATATACGAGTATTGTAAAGTTATCGTATAATTTCCCAAGTAAACAATATGGCTTGTCGCTGTTAAACATAATAATCATTCTTATTTATTTCGCAACAAATAGTCGTTGTTGTCTGATGAGTACTGGACCCATTAAAAATATATGAGGGTACAATTAAAGAAATATTAAGAGTAAGTATCGCCTTACTTTTCTCATCAAAATTAAAAGCCAATGTATATTCCAATGACAATTTTTAGTTACCTATATTCCTAAACAGACTCTCTCGAGCAAGCCTTGAGAAAATGTTTAAAATTTACTGAATATTCTGCAATAAATCTTCAAAAATCATGTAAATGATACATTTAGCAAATATGTCATTGATATTGACTGTCACCGATTTCCGTTTTTTAAAAGATTTTAGCTTATCTTGGAAACGTCAAATAATTGATACATTAAAATTAGCAGTTAGATCCTTTTAAAAAAATTAATAAGTATGTATTTCGACGTTTTATGAATATACCCAAGAATATAATTTTAAATGAATATTTTGATTTCTTTTTATACACATAAAACAAAATAATAAAATAATTCGATAGCAAAACACTGTTACACTCTAATGAGGTCTGTCATAAAAATTAAACTTTTGTAGAGAAAAAGGATAACAAAATATATTTATTTTCCCTACAGAAACCGAATGAGATCTAAGCTTAATGTAAAATTAATTTGAATACGGCCACTTGTGAAAGGAGATAAACTTAATATAAAAAACTTTTTTTTCTTAACGATTTAAATAAACGTGATATTGCAGGTTTTCTCTAGGGATCAAAGGTCACATTACTTTCTTATCGCAGACGATATTTCAATTTTATCTATGTATATTATAGAAATCTAATAAAATCACAAAAAAGTTGTGTCCGTATATTAAATATTTTTGAATAAAACTATGTGCTATCTAGTAAAGACACGCTACTAAGCCTAAAACAATAGTTTTTTTTATGTTTATTTGTTTTTCGGTTTGTCTTTTTATATGTGCGCAAGGTCCATTGTGTACATTAACCTCAGCAACGGCTAAAACGATTTGATGCGGCTTGCGGATTGGATGCGGTTTTCAGTGATGTATTTAAGTTAGCTTAATGTTAGCCACATTTAGGCTTGGTTTCATTTCGGTTGGTTTATAAATAAAAAACATTCGTCAATATTTCTTTTACGTTCATTGTACACGTACAATATAAGAACCGGTGGAACCGATTTAGCTGCTGACGCCATATATTTGCGTTTTTATTAAACTTTATGCTCACAGAGTTCTGTGAAAAATAGAAAAAAATTAAAATACGAAAAAATTCTCAAAAACTTTTCTTACTCCGAATCCTATGGGATTGGCGAAGTCGCACAGTATAATAAGACAAGAATCATACGCATGTCACATTTGGTAGCGATCGCAGTTTCGTGGCTTATTTGCAGAGTTATAACTCAAGAAACAAAAGAGCAAACAAATCAACTTTTGGCCTTAAAAATTTACATAACAGGGATGCTTTTTTCGAGTCCAAATGAATAAATGACTACTAAAAAATTTGCGAACTTTTATTGATGTTGTATAGAAAGCTAAAAACCTTATGACGGTCTCTAATAATTTTTTGGCCGTTTTGAAAATTCTGCCTTTTATGTTTTTTTTTGTATGTAAGTACTAACATTTTTTATATTTCCCTTGATAGACACCGTGGACAATAATATAGTAGCATGTCTTTCTCATCAGATTCGGTAATCGACATAACGACAATTAAATTTGCCGATGTAAAAAATAAGGTTCCATGCAAAAAATATTGGAATATCAAAAGTTTCGGTGCGCTTGGCACATAAAATTGGGTTTTGGTAAAAAACACAGTTGCAGTTCTAACTAATTCAGCTGTGTGCAGAACGTCCAAATGAATTTTTGTAAGTTTGCCAATATATTTATTGATAGCAAAGATCTTTAAGATAGTGTCACAAAAAATTACAATGATCATGTAAAATGTTTTCCATAATCATTTTGATGATCAATTAATTTGAATCAATTAATTCCTTAGATATTTTCCAAGTATTGTCAAACTCATCGTGCGTTTTTTGTATCCGCATTTTAATCAATAGCATTACTCCGTCGCACTTCACTGATGGTCATTATAAATTCGTAAATAACTATAATAAATAAAGAATTATGGCTCATAAAACGGCGATAACACACTAAATTTTTTTTCACAATTTATCTGCTACCTTACCCATTAGAGCCACAAAGTATTGACATTTCATTTTCAAAGAACACATTGCACTATTCAATATTTCAAACGCATTCATGAATAATGAAATAAATTAGTCTCATTTTCTTTACATATTTATTTAGCATATGTAATAAAGTCAACAATCGTTTAAAAATAATTGTTTTACTAATATAATAATCTCTCCAAAGTTATATACATACATTTGGGAAATGGAAAAAATAATTCCGACGATGTATTTTTACAAATACAAAAATCCTTAGAAAATTTCACTTCGAATCAGATAAAGATTATTTTTATGAACTATGGGTATTGTTATCAAACATGGGTATTGTTATTAATTATATGTGTTGTTACCAACTATTTACGATTCTAGATTATCACTTAGATGAAACATAATGGCAAATTCAGAGTTTCGTGAACAGATTCATAAATAAAGAGCGTTTTAATTTTTTTTTCAGCACCTTAATGAGATTCCACCAAACGCTGTATACAGAGGTATCAGCACTCTCTTTTACAAGATCTGACTATTACATAGAAAAGTCGCCAAAAGTAAATACCGATGCCAGTTGAATGTCATTTTACATTGAATTTAAATATATAGAATAAGTTTATTCCCTTATTTTCATTTGATATAAATTTCGTAATATTCGTTTCGTAATTGCTTTTGGTAAACGATGTTTCCATATTAATGTTTTTTGTAGTGGTATGTTTAATAAAATGTAACAACTTATTATTGAATATTTTGAAAGACATATTAAATCACAAGAGGTGGAATAAACATTCAATGTAAACTTCCCAATTTTCCTGTGTGAATTTCCCTTTCACGACTCAATACATCATAGACTTATTACGTTGCGATGCAGATATTCTCTCTAAATTTTCAAAAGTCTCCTCGTAAATGAAAGAAACAAGCGAGGGTACAAATAGAAGTGCTAAAATTGATAATTTTCCAAAGGGACATTCATGTCATATTTACACTTCGAAATTGATCTTCTATTTAATAATAACTAACGCTCTGAAATAAAATTACTATAACAACAATATGTTGAGACTTGACGGAAATATCTTCAGTACTTCAATTAATAGAGACAAAATAATTTTAGTTCTTCTTCAATGTGCTTTCGATCGCCTATTTTTTATATGAACAGCGACTTAGGTCATTTTTATAGCTAAAATTGTAATTGCTTAAATTGTAATAAAAATATAAAAAACTTGTCCTGAACATTGAAGGTGGGTACTGTCTGTAAGTCAGTCAATTAGGATTAGTTATAGACACTACCCAGGTTCAATGTAAAATAGGAAATATACGTACTATTTAGATTGCAAGCATTCACTAAGGGCTTTTAGATAATGATCATCAATGGAGTAAATACTCGGTTTGAGGTTAAAAAATACACTTGCCACGGTAAACATAAGAGTGTAATCGTAAATACGACAGACTACAAATAAATAGTAAGACTTCTTTAATACAATATGTATGTGTTCAAGGCGCTAATGAAATTTTCAGGGTAAAAATAAAGGAAACTCGAAGCATTGGTTTTACGGTAAAGAATCCTAAATATACGTTATTGAAAAGAACAACTACAATTTTTATATAAATGGTTATTTCATCACTTATTGGAAAGACATCCCAAGCTATGTTAATCTAATTTGGAAATTATGTTTTTCCGATTGACGCCTGCTATCAGGATTTTATAATTTAATTTACCTTTCTTTGTTTAATATTATTATAATGTTACAGCCACGAATTTGATTTACAACAACCTTCAAACAAAGAGAATTGCAACTAACTCTTTTCCTTTTCAAAAGTCTCGGAGAATTTTAAGTTTGCACAGCCTTCTGATCGCCATTACACATTAATAGAAATTATTGCATTAATTGTATAAGATACTCAGCTAGTTTCTAGTTCCTTGAAATGACAGATTGCACATTATATGGAGCGTGAAGCTACTTTACTGACTACAGATATTGACACCGCATAACGTCAGTAACGTTATTCAGTTTGACGATATATGTATTCACACTATATACTCACTATAATGCTTTGATGCAAGCCGGTAACCGTTTTGGCGAATCGTCTGTTGTAAGAAACATAGGTAATTGAAACGTTTGGAATCGTACAGAAAATAACGGGGTATAAAAATAATTATTAAAATATATCCATCGTTATTTGATGTTTTAATTTATGTATGAAAAAATTGAAAAAAATAGTTAAATACTGGAGAAGAAAACTTTCTTTACTGTTATCAACAAATTTTTTCCATTAAATCATGTTATGAATCTATATATAGAAGTCAAGAGACCACATAGATTGCGCTGGTAATAACTATTTAACCATTATGTGAAATTAAAGTTTACCAATTAAATAAAATCTGTAGTGAGGCCAAGCTGGGATTTCAAATTTATTTTTCAAATCAAATTCAATATTTCTCATACCTTATAACGTTGATTATAATACATTTTTTGATCAATCAGTCTAAAGTTCCTGCACTTAGCTTCTAAGAGAAATTTGTATGAAAGTTATACATATACTTAATATATATAATATACATTTATTACATATACTTAATATATATACTTGAAGATGGAACATCCTACACGATTACATAAATATTAATTATCTATTGAATCTCCCATATATTAATTTAAGTTTTGACCCTTGGATTTTCATATCTTTAATCAGTTTTCTTCGATAAGTTTAACAAATATTTCAAATAAACAACCTTGATAGAATTGGGGCGAATTAAATAAATTTCTGAAGCACGATTCACATATTTACCCTTAGATACAAAGAAAGCTTTTTAACGTAATCAATGTGACTTGTAACAAAAGCATTACATAATTTTTGAATTTGAAGATCATTGAATTTTTTTGACATTAATAAAGTGCACAGCATTTTTATGTGATAATATAGACTTAATTTATTAAAGGCAATCTTAACCGTTCAATTATTTATTCTATGTTTTTGTTTGCACAGCACTTTATGGCCCAATTCTGTAATATAAAAACGTTAATTTTAAAAAAACTGTACATACATTCATGTATGTACAGATTTTTTAAACATTATCCTTATAAATCTATAATTTATTACACGCAAAAATAAATCCCATGTTTGATTGTGGAATAAAACATGAACTAGGTAAATTTGTAAAAAATTCAAGATATGTTTTTAAAGTTTTTGTTATCTAGAGAATTTTGTGTTGCCTACAGTTCTTTGTATATTATTTTACGGTAACTAAAAATGTTTAAAAGTGTAGTTCACGAATATTTCTTGCATGCTTCGACTCCCTTCACTTAAGTCGATACTATTCATAACCCACGCGTTTTAAAAATATGTTATATGCACTAAGACTGTCCGAACAATTTATTTTGACTTAAATTTAAGTATAAAAATAAGGTTATAAAATATAAATTTTATTAAAATACGTCTTATAAATTTCAATTCTAATTAAATTTAACCTAAAACCTTAAATCGGAATCAGCAGTTAAATTGAACGTTTCAGTTGTGTTGTCTGGTGTCTTTAAATTTCATAAAAACTCTTAATATTATTAGTCCTTGGTGGTAACATTACATACACATATATATGTATATGTATATAAATATATTTATGTATATGTGTATGTATATATATATATATATATATATATTCCTAAGGTAGTATATATTTCTGACAATATCGTTTTATACAGCTGAGCGTTTTGGCCTGACATTATTAATAAATCACGAGCTAATTGTGTAAACGTGAACTCAGACAAAAATAAAAAAGGGAACATGTATTGCTGTATTTCTCCTTGCAGTAATTACTGAAAAAAATTATAAAATTCTGTATCTTTCCTTCCAATAAAAAAATGTAGCCAGGAAAATGTTTTTAAAGGGGATACCATCAACATTTTATGCGTTTATGCTAAGAGCATTTTACTAAACCGCACTCTTTTCTGGGTATTCCATTATTGATTGTAAACTCAATTTCAAATATCGATAATAGTACATGATGCTTAATAAAAAAGTTGTATCAAGTAATAAGCTTTTTATTTGGCAACACAATAAAACAGAAACTCCTACGTAACACTCAAACATGAATTATTATTTTAAGCGTGCGCAGAAAACAAGTGATTTATCAGTGTCAGTAAGGTTAGTTGCATCTACAAAACTTATTTTAGAAACTTAATATGGTATTCATTCTTGCCAAGAGGAATAATAACGTTTTGGGTTAGTTTTTACACTTCTAATGTATAAATTATGATGTAATTAATTGAAGTTATTTGAAAAATATGACAAAACATTTAACACAGGAAGTCAGCTGCTGTAAAATATCTGTCAAATGCTATTTCCCTAAGTGAAGACTTGCACGCGTCATGCTAACAATTTATTAAACACATCATAACCGCCCGACTAATACTGCTTTTCCGTAGTTATATTATGCACATATGTAATATAATAATTGAAATAGGCATATTATTGTATAACCGTAATGTAAAGTATTAGGCACATAAGAACAATGAGAACGAAAGTGAGAAATTTGCACAATTAAATAAAAAAAATAAGGCATATATCGGCCGAGATATTTGAAGGAAATCAGTTATTCAAACTGAGTTTCTAGGTCCACAGTCAAGTTCACACAAAATTTATGTATCATTAAGATAATTAAAGCGATGATATATTTCGGAGAACTTGAAACTCCTTTTCTAAAAATGATTAAACATCCTAGGGAACATGAAAATCTAATGGATAAAAATGAATAATAATTACATGGAAGATCAACGGTCATCCTGTCAGCATTGTAAAATGCCGACGTGCTTGCTAGTATGTATAATTTTTACAGCATCATATAAAAAAGTTAATTACTTCGGATAGTTATAATACCAAAGTATATGGCTTAATATTGATGCAAATATTTGTTTCAAACTACTCGATAAAAAACAATTATATAGCAAAAATACCGGTTGTTAATGTACGTATATACAAATATGTTTATGGTTATCATAGGTTGTTTTTTTTCAGACCAGTTCGCAGAAGAGTCCCATGAAATCTTGTGACTTTTGCGTAGACTCAAATCTTGAAATATTGTGACTTTTGCGCAAAAAAGAAGTATATATGCCCCAAGTGCGTATGATGCTTTTTATGACGATACACCATAACTCATTAAATTGATGGATGTTTATGACTTCCCTTGCCAATGTGTAAACGGAAAGAGTTTCGATAAATTGACAGTTATCTGAATTGTCAACTTATCGAAACAAACAATAAACTTTCTTTATTACCGTGGTAGTCGATTAGTCGACGTAATGACAATTTTTGCTTCCAAGCTGTTAATATTATTCATTCTAGACCGTAAATTTTTTTAAATTAATTTTCATTTTCATTCTATTGTTTTATGATTTTAATATTATCAGTAATGTTAATTTTTTGCTCGTCTTTATATTTTTAAGTTAAATGAAAAAAAATTTGATTAGACAGATGCCATATTTCTTCAATGAGTTTAACGTTTTCTTTAGTATTAATCGGTGAATGACAATATTTTGTATCTAAATTATCGTAAACGTGTGATTACATGTAATATAAATCATTGAACTAAACTTATCAAGCCACGAGTGCCAAAATTCCAGCAAAAATCTTAAATAGGATTACTGTCGTCAAGGTTGACATCACCAAAACCATGGGGAAAAGAAAGTCAAGGGAGTTAAGTAAGGTGAATTTACTGTTTCCTTTTTTTTAAGGATTAATATTTCGTTAAGTATCAACATAAAGATCCAACATATATCAATATCATATTTCCTTAATCCGCTATTTTAAACAATATATTAAATAATTAAACTATTATTTTCTCAACAATAATAAAAAAATATTTATTTTGTCAACAATTTCGCCAAAGAAGAATTACTATTTTTATTACAACGTAATAAAAATGGTAATTCTAACAGTAATTCTAAATGTTCATTCTAGGCTTCCCATTATAGATAAATGAATCTTTGTATATTAAGCTGTTGCCGTAATTGTTTTGTAGATGTTGTCAATGTAACTTTAATATCCGAATCGATTTGGGTATCGTTTTTTAAAAAATCATATGTACGGTATTTTTTCCTCAAATTTCCTTAACCGTCCACACCCCTTTCGTTTTATTCGACTCAAGCGGGATGATAATAAACATTAACTTAGAAATTATTCGCAAGTTTATTTACGATTTTATAAGTATATTCTGCAATTGTCCCTTCTAACTCACAAATTCGTTTGTCATTGCGTAGTTTTTAATTTATATAACCTGTTACTGGATGGTTAAGCACTTCTTAGTTTCTACTTTAAAAGGAAAAATTATAATTTTATTCGCTATATTATTATTTAGACAGAAGTGAGACGTGGATCATTTTTGTTATAACAGTTATATATATGGAATACGGAGACGGAGTGCTGACTTAGAAACCTAAAGGCTGCGGTAGGTTGGGATGCTGCAAAAAAAATGTGTGTGAGAGAGAGAGAGTGATAACGTTTTGTAGACATCGAGGAAAGTGAGCTTGGAACAAATGTAGAAGTGAAAAATGAATTACGATCGGATTTTATTCCTAAATAAGTTGTCACATAAATATGTGTGCCCACCAAAAAAAGTAATTTGTAAAATTTTCCCATTAAAAGCTCGAATTTTTCGGAGATCGGAATTCATTTAATTATTTCTCACCGGAAATAGCTGCTCTGTATTAAAATAAATTCAATTTCAATTTATTTGACGATTACGTTTATTTTACGATGACGTAACGTAACAATATCAAAATGTTAAGCTTGATGCGAATGAGGCAGTAATTATTTACAATTAGCTATCTATTACCCCCGGTCTTGGTAACGCTGTCCCAATTTAATATTAATATAGTCTATGAATATTGAACAGTTGGTAAATTTGATATAGGGCGTATCGATTCTAGCACAATAACTATCAACAAGGCACGTATTGGCTACGGGTTGATTTGATAAAATTGGAGAGAACGTGTCCTACTTAAATGAGGAGTTATAATTTGAATTTTTTAAATTTATATTATTTACTTGAATATTAGAGTAGTTTTACCTTGACAAATCAGTAAATCTAGGTTAACTTTAGCAAAAATTAATAGTATCAATCATTAATAACTTCACAGCTGTGATTATAAGAGTTAGTCTTCTATTTTATGCGAAATATTCTGAGGCAACATTAAAATTATCATGTGTATTAATGACTATGGGAGACTAATAATATTATTTTACAAGATACCATTTTACATTATATCATTTTAGAAGAGTACTCAATGGAAATGTAGGTACAGTAATAGTTAACCAAATTAAATTTATAATAATTCGTTCGTTTCTTTTAAATACATGAAACAAAATTTTCGACGAGTAATGTGTACAAAAAAAAGATGAAAAGGTTTGAATGTTTAAAATAAATTTAAAAAGTTACTTCCATAATATAAAAATACATTCAAAGATAATACAGAAAAATATCGCCAGTTAAAGAAATTGTAATAAAAATCAAAGACTGAGATGATATTTAGGAAATCGAATAAACTCAATTTCTTCAATAAATTACAAGCACGGTGAAAACGATTGAAATTAAGGTTTAAAAAAAACTAGTTAAATTTTCCTGAAATACGACACTTCTATTGTTTTTGAATTAAGTTTTTAATTTAAAGAAGTCTTTTACGCCATAAGTTATTAAGTTTAAACGTAAGTTTCCACTTACAGTTTATTTTTAAACTCACTTTGGCCTACCGACTTTTTAATATGATTAATTTTATAAGAATTCAAAATATATTAAATGCCACAAGTTTTGCTTGCGTAAGTAAATAATATACAATAAATGAGCGAGTATATCTTTAGCTTATACGAATGTTTTATTACGTATCATGGCTTTGTGAGTATTTTTGAGCGTTTTGAAACCTAATACTTTTACATAGTTTTTATAGACGTAGATATTGAATTTACAAAATAAGTTAAATTGCATTTCTGGATTGAGTAAATAAAATCTCACGAATCAAGTAAGTGATTTGCTAAAAAGCGTCAGAGGAGGAATAATAGCTAAATATGCATATATATGGAGAATTGTGCCTACCATATTGTAGCTTTAGTACTTGATTGCTACTTTTAAAGAAGATCGCTAATGTTTTTTTTACTTACCTTCCGCCAAGTAAAAATATTCACCTACATATTTTTAATCATCCCAATATTTTTATATTTTCTCATGATTTTAATTCAATGTTTCAAAGATGTAAGGTGGTAAAATAATATTCATTTTAATAATATTAATTTATATATTTGAAGTTGATACACGCATCGACTTTCGTCAATTTGTAGTTTATTGAGCGTTTAATTGATTACATATTATGTTTTATTATTTTAAGTTATCAATTACAAGTATCGGTTCAAAGAATGGTTATAGATTCAAAAACTTTTGACATAACTTTTAAGACATATTTTTAAGACATTACTTATAAGGTTTACTAGATTCAAAAGCTTATTTCCAGAAGATTATAATATCGTGTCGTGAGTTTTCAGTTATGAGACCCTACCGCATTATTTAACTTCTTTATTTATTATTTTTAAACGTATGCTTACATTTTCTGTGCCCTTTTTGAATTCCGCAGTGAATTTTGATTATTTTAACAGAATAATTGATGAAATTAGTATCAAGGTATCAACTGATGTCGAGTTAAGTAATTTATCATGGCAAGTAAAGTGGTACTAGTACCTGTGTGTGGTGATATGAAAGGACTTTTATTTTTATTTTGGTAACTTCCGTTTATATCCAGTTTACCTTCATGCCTTATAGCTTTTTTCCTACTTGCTTGCAAAATTGTTCTACAAATATTAAAAATATGCTGCTTTTAAACTAGTTTAAGGGGGAGAAATAAAATAATAACGTTTAAGGTTTATCATTGGTATTTATTGACCCCTAAATGTTTCCATTTTATTTAACGGATTTCTTAAAGTTCCTAAACCATCTTTTAATAATTTGCTTTCATATTTCAATCGGAGATTAAAATATCAATATTGCTTTTCATAAGTAGATGCCTATGGTCATTCAAAGAATCTTGATACAATACATGATAGTTTAAATCATCAAATGAGTTCTGATTGTTTCGTAGAAAATCTAAAATATTTTTTTTTGTGTTTTCTCTTACACGATTTTGAGAATCACGACATAATGTGACAACATCATTAGCTGGTTAAATCAGGTAGCCATCGTTATTCTTTGAATAATACCTCTTCACAATTAATTAGTCTTAAGATACTTCCGTTGGGCTTGTCATTAAAGTATTCACACAAACTCCACATTTACCTTTTTAATTTTTTTGCTATGTAGCCAGATACATATGGCAGGATCACCATGAATATTTGAGACAAATTAGCGGTATTGTATATTAGTTGACGAGCAAGTGTCAAATAAAGTGTCTCAAATTTTGGATATTGACATCATTACTGCCCTATAGCAAATCATTAAATATTTTGATACATTTGAATGAATTGTATATTTTTTTAATTTTAAAAAGGGTGTTACTAGACAAGGTTAAATTTTTTTTCATTTCCAAGCAATCGTCTTATATTTGATAATATTTGATTTCTGTATAGCAAAGTAATCTTTTACGTGCCTCAGTAAAATTTCTGACCTAGTGTCTTAGTGCCTACTATAGAATATTTTCAGGTGAATGTTGAAATTGTAAGTAATATTTTTCTTTAAAATTGATATACAAACTTTTTGACGAAATAGTGGTGACGAAAAACCCCAAGAAACCTAGGCGCCTCGGATTTTCTATAAGAAGCTTACCATCTTCACGTTTGAGCGATCGGAAGTATTCGCAAACTTCATCGATTTTATCAAATATTTCTTGTTTATTACTCTGATGCAACGGCTTTTTAATTGACTTGAAAAAGGAACGTTACTGTGGTTTCAAATTTCTCAAACTAAGGCATTTTGAGGTCTTTATTACAAACATCGCTAACAATAGCCACGAATTTACTAGTAATTGCATAGCCAAACTCAATTTAATTTTTTTTAAGTCTCACGGTCAACTAATTTACAAGATATAAACATTCGCTTTACTGCAATGTTTGTAAATGTTCAATAAACTTAAATTCAATTCTGCCACCGTTACTATAATGAAATGTCTTATGATTTGCAAAATAACTCGAGTGTTACAGCATGTTTGCAATATATAGCAAATTTTTTTTTGCTTTCGAAAAATTACAAAATAAATTAGTTTTTAATTTTGATTCTCAATCAAGGTAAACTTTTTGCTTTGTAAGTTTGTTCCCTAAAACTTAAAAGTAACATACCTTAACATTTAGCAATACGGTTCATTAACTCACTTCTAAAGTTCAGAACCACAATGAGGTTGTTTTATTCCATTAGCATGTCGTTAGGTATAATGTTAGTGACAGACTTCACTATCATATGTTGGCGCTCCCGTGGCGGATATCATCCTACAATAAAGAATCTGGAGAAAACGAATTATACATAATAATTCAGTTCACGTTCAACTTCTAGAGAAATTCCAAGTGAAAAGGGGGGAACGGAATACAGAAAACTGAGCGACCGAATTATTTTATGTTATCTGTAAGTGATATTAGGTACCAGTATCAATTTTATATATTTTTTAAACGTTTTTATAAATTGAAGCAAACATCATATGCCTATCTTTGCTACCAGTGAAAATAGTATTTTATTAAACCCATTTTCGCGACCGAGGAGTAAATGTGTTGTAATACCACGTAGCCGAATATTTTAAAATAACGAATACAATAATAATTTTATAATTTTTCACTTAATATATGTATTGATTTTCTGATAATTTTTTTAAACTTTCAATTTTAAATTTTAAACTTGAAACCTTCGCTTCTTCATTTATATTAATATTTTTTATTTTCTTCAAAATTTGTTACGTATGTCAAATATATATATTATATAAAAAACTACGACACTATATTAATTTTAATTGGCTTATATTTTATATAATAGCGTTTATTCGTTAAATTACCATAATATTATTCGAAATAATTGAATTTATTTAAGAAAAGTGTAATCTATTTTGCGACATTGATGTCTACAAATCCAAAGACAATAGAGTAGTAAGCAACGGGTTTAATTTTGCTAACGGAAAACAAATATTACATAATTTATTTTCTGAATTTTATGTATTGGTGACTAATATAGGACTAATATATTTTGTAATATCCTATTTATAAATAAATGAAAAAATAATACCATTTTAAAATAGTTTAATATATGTTGAAAATAAAAATACCATGTTAAATTGAATATAAAACTGATTTTAAAAATTGAAATTTTACTCTGCATTCAGATCGTCAACACAAAATTTAAACTGTTATTAATTTGAGAAAATTTCAAAAATGCTGGCTAAATATAGAAGCACAATTGCAATTTAATATCTGGATATACAAAAAACTTATTTAAGCTGACTTATCGCCCTTTGTAAAATTTATTCACTGAGGTTAATAAAATTACGCAATATATGAAATTAATCCTTTTTTTAATTACTCTAAAATATTTACATTGATGTACGTATTTTAGAGTTCCATGTGAATACATAAATTATTATAAAACAAATATGACCGTTAATATAACATATGATTTAAAGATATAACGATGTTGGCAATACACTGCGATCAAAAAAGCCGTCGTGTGTAAACAGCATGAAATTAGTATAGAAAGGCGTCAAGGGGTCATAAATATTACCCACAAAACATGCAGTGATAGAACGCCACCCATACGTACCAAAATCGTGCGATATTCACGATAGGCCGACCACAATTTCCTTTCGTCGGAAGTGTTTAATTATTATGGTTATAAATAGGTACTTACTGATTATAATACAGACTTTTAATAAATTAATGATATCTAGAGAAAGTATTTTACTTACTTTATAGTAGTTGTGAGGCGTTTATCAAGATATATAATTTTTTCATAGGTATCTCCTCTCGTTCCAAACTGTCCTTTGACTAAGTTGACAAATAGTCGAATATATTTAAAAAAAAAAGCTTGTCATACTTCTTTCAATTAATGATTTTTTTTTTTTAAATTTGATGATAATTTTCGCAAATAGGAATGGCGATAATGGTATGAAGAATCCAATACACTCTATTTCAGCGAACTATCGTCTACGGCTTCACAAAAGCCACAGAGTACTTCATTGCAGCACCGGCTGACTAGGTCAGCCAGTACTACCGTGGAATTCGATACCACAATGATTTTTGTGGTTGGTTTACGGTTAATCTACTCACACGTGGGACTGCACTCCAACTAAACAGTGGTCGTAAATGGTAAATTTTGCGATTAGAAAATTGAGATTGCATAATCACAGAACAATCGCCATTTTGTGGTTGTGTAAGGCCTAAGAAACGTCTGCTGTAATTTAACCTTGTGTTATGCATTGACAGTTCACACCTGACTATACTTGACATATTCACCAAATGTGAAAAATTAACTAAATAAATGGATAGTATGTAAAACTTAAAATGGAAATTTCAAATTACACTCCAACGCTTCTTACAATATAAAAAAAACGGAAAAAATCTACTTTTAAGGTACTATCAAATTTTAAAGGTAGATGTCCAATCATGGAGCTTTAACAGTATATATTTAAATCAAATGCGTATTTGATAGCATCTTAGACTTTCAATTTAGAATTTAAAAAAAACTCGAAATAAATAAATTTCTGATAAAGAAAAATACTTTATTTTATTAGATATGTCAATACTAGTTGCATATCATTTCATTTGTTAGCTTAATATTATATGTATACTGTCTACACTAGATATGGAAATCGAGTGTGCGAATAACTTCGTACAACAGAGTTAGCTAAGTAAGCACTGGAAAGCGGCAGTTAAATTAGCAATAGATGACATCGTATCATTTCATCACTCCAAATATTATTTTGGATATGAAATGCAAATTATTTCCATACAATACACTTTCAATCACTAGTTAATATTAGCTAACTTTTAAAGTTTTGTGTTGCTGTTAGAGCGGTCACTATGTCCTATTCTTACAGAATAATCTGCACTTGTTAAGTCCGTAGTATGAATGGACTCGACAGAAACAAACTCTGGATTACAAGCTACCAATACTTTATACAGAATATCTGAAGCAGCATCTTGCACACATTCTTTTTGATGATTAAAATCTGAGATTATGTTTTGTACCTTATACAGATTTGTTTCAAGCTCTGATATTTTTCTGAGGATTTATTTGTGTGTCTTATTACAAAAATATTAAATGACTTCAACGATTTTGTGTTATTGATTGTGTTTTTCTAATAAATTCACCAGTTGTGAATGAATTTCCGCAAGTTCATTTTTAATTCGAGTGTTTTTGTCCTCACTATCTTCTCTTTCCTCTACAAGCAGTTTACGTAAAAAGGAGGAAAAGAAGAAAAAAAAACCTCCGAATCAGATCTACTTGTAAAGGAAGCGAGGCGCAAACCCGTATCGCTGCGCTGACATATAGCGCGCCTCCGCACGGAATGCTGCGTTAAGACAGCGGCTGCGTATACAGTCAAAGGTGCAGTCGATATAGGCGCGAAGTTGATATCAATGCTGTTGGCCGCTGTAACCTCACTTGTTTACAAACAGTCCTTTGTATGTTCACTCTTGTCACTTTATTACCGGTTGAATTTCGTTCTAACGGCTTTTTTCATCAACAAAAATTAGCCTAAAACTTTGAGTAACACTTTAATTTATTTCATTTAAGTTCGTATTTTGACATGATTTCTAGGATTTCTTTTAGTTATTTTTGCACTAATTCACTTAATGCGAACAATATAAAAAAATTCGAACACTTATTATATTATATTGAACATTTAATGTTCCATTTTTAACTAAATTAACCACGGAGCACCTTAAGAACGCGCGTAACTGTCACGAACAAGGGTTTCTAAAATTTTCATTTGATAATTTTTTTAAAGTCTTTTGTCAAATAATTTTCAGTTATATACTTTATTAATTTATATATGTAGTTCTTTAGAGGATCTAGCTTTACTAAAACATGAAAAAAAATAGTATAAATAAATTATATATTTTCAAAAGTGTTTTATTAACAGTTGTTTTGTTAAAGTCAAAGTTCTTATTATTCCATAAAATATTCACATTTTAAACACATGCCAAAGCCTGTTTTTGAGGGATAAGTCAGAAAACTGTAAACTTATGTGGCAATTTTTTATGATTAATAACTTTTTCATTAGTTCGTGATTGTACCAATAGATCGGTGCAAATTTTATTACATATATATATATATATATATATATATATATATATATATATATATATATATAAACACATAAATTGTGATAAATCCTCAGAAATGTAAGGTAACCTGTATAATAAAACCGAAACGTAATTTCGTCCCACAAATTTACATCTTTTTTAACTTAAATATTTTGTTAACATTTCGATATTGTCAATCCATTTATACAAAAGGCTATTTTTGAAGGAGACAATATAATAATTTTTGTTGCGAAACTTAACAGACACAGACAGTAGCACGTAAAATAGAACGTATATAGTGTTATATGTTTATTTCACAAAGTCTAGTAGAATAATAATTCGACGGAAAATAACAGATAAAAAAGTAAGTATGTAAATTGTATTCAAACTTAGGATGTCTCTTTATTTAGGTTAGTCGTTTACGTTTCTTCACATTTCAAGTCTGAACAAGACACCGTTACTTATTATAAACAACTTTGTGAAAATTATACTTTCAACTTCATAAAAATATTAAATTACGGTGGTACCAGGGGGTGGTCAAACGGGTCTCGAATTTGGTGACAGCATCCCGCCAGGGAATTGGCAGTATACAGCCATTATACAACGACCTCTGGCGATAGCTACGTTTCATAATAGACGCCATCTATGGTAGACGCAAATCGCGACCCAGGTCACAAACCATCCAACTACAAACTAAACGTGGAGTGTGTTAACTATTGGGCAGTATTACTATACTTTAAATAATTTTATATATGATATATTTTTACATATTTCATATATTACGGTGTTATAGTCATTATGTCGTTACATATTTGTTTTATTAAGTGTTTATTTAATTAAAATCTTTGTTGTTATCAATGGGTAAACAAAACCAAAATAACGTGCACTTTTTTTGAATGTAATTTCATTAAACTAAAAGAAAACGGCTGAATTGTCGTTTTTATTGTTACCTGGAACGGAAAGTTGGTAAGTTTTGTCCATTATTGCTTATATAATATTCCTTGATTCCAGATTTCTAATATTAATGTAAATTTTATACTTTGACGTGGGAAAACACAGTAGTGATGTATATTGCGACTTGATAAACATTCTAGAGAATAATTCTAACACGTATTATTATTTATTTACACTTGTAATATCTTCAAGAACGAATTATATTTTCAAATTATAAAAATTAATTATAAAAATAATAAGCCATATGTATTAATAAATTAACAATAATCTTTGATAACTTTTTGTTAAATATCAAATATTTCACAATCCAAAAAATAGGAAGCGAAATTGTAATTGGTTTTCTGACAATTTATGTTTGTTGATCGTTCAGAAGAAAGTTTATATAATTATTTTAAACAAGATAATTCTGAATTAACTATATATAGCACAAAGACGTTTATTTAAATTTGTTTACCAAGCATTATATCAAGATAAAGATTGTCTTATCCCAAAGAAATTAAAATAGACTTTACACAAATCGTTAGGAAAGACAATAACAAATTACATTACTTCTTTTGATTTCAGCCCTTTTTAAAAATACTCTCTTTAGGTCTAAATGTGAAATGCAATTTTTGATTTGCCAATGCCAATGACCTGCAGGTATAATATAACGTCATTGTAAAATGTTAAATTTTGTAGGAAAATGTTAAGTTATCTTGAAAGTTCGTACATATATTTAAGATGCTATTCGGACCAATATAATAATATACCGTAGCTATTCGGACGAATATAATAAAATAGTAGCTTTTCCGTCTATAGTATATCGCAACTCCTAACTAAGTTTGTAAACATCACAAATTATAACGATTGTATCAAAAAGCTAAAAGCTTATTCGGTATAAGGTCACATATTTCTATCGATAATGCCGTCAATCCGTAAACGTTATTCAACCCATAAACTATTATAAACGATGATTACTTCCGCTAAAGTGCACTTTTGCGAAAATCTTGCCTCGTGTTGCTCAATTTTTGCTAAGTGCTTGTTCAATATAAATGAAAAAAATTCATAATATCTATGTGTTTATGTATATATATATATATATATATATATATATATATATATATATATATTATATAACAAAATAATATATTAAACCGTTTACTTTTTTTATTATGTGCAATGTACAGAGGTGACTTTATCTTAATTCTTCATTAAAAAATAAGTAAGTATCGTTAGTTTTAACATCATCAATAATATTAACACTTTAGGAACATTCGATTACTTCCAAAAAACAAAATAAAAAGCGGAATTTTAGATTGAAACCCGACTGATTTTTAAATCTTAATAGCAAGTCTAAACGGGACAATAAATTTTAGGTTTTGTTGAAATAAAATATAAACATTTCGAGGCTGATTCCGTTTTGAAGAATTTATATTTATAAATTTATTATGTATGATAGTAATTTAATTATAGTAGTAATTTAAATAGAGTCTACCTCCTATCTAACTTTCTGTTCGGTCTATGGATATGGAAAGTAGATAATTCTTATATAAAAGCTTTAGGGCACTACCATTTAGTGCACTAACAAATTAAACCTTAGCAATGCCTTCATTTGAAAAAAGCGAGCAGAGTTATAATGAAAAAATTAGTATGAACTTGAATTCTGTCGCAAACTGACTATTAAATAGGTTCAAATAAGCTTTATAGATATGTGCTGCAATGCAAGAGTGTGTATAACTCAGTTTATCGTTTTATATACGTGATAACACATTTGTGGAGACATAATATAATTCCATCTATTTGTGAACTGGTGAGTAAACTGAAACATACTACACAAATGTTGGGAAGGTTGGAATGAATAAAGTTGATTTAGAAAATTAACTTGCAAAATTTAAAACATATAACATACTGTCGTTAGTTAAAAATTAATAATTTGGCAAAGATTTAGTGAAAGGAATTTTCTTACTTTAATTTTTTTACTTAACCTTAAATTATGAAGATGGGGAGAAAAACCAAAGTTAGTATTAATGTTACTCGAGTAAACTTCCTACGAATTTACCCGGAATACTCATAGCGACAATAAATTTTCGGTATTACTGTTCTGCGTTTTAAACTGGATGAAACTATAAATTATTAAGGCCGAATTGAGCTTAGCAAAAAAATCCTAGCTTAGCAAAATCGACTAAACTTATGGTCATGAAAAAAATATATATTATTCTTTACAATATTCCTAAAGTCTTGGTTGTTTCCAAAACACGTTTATGTCTGAAAAAAAATCCAAATATATCTCGTAACATAAATTTTAACCCAAAGTAGCTCCTTTATTAACAACACTTCATGAATAGAATTAAATAGACTAACTGTTCACGTCTTATTTAAAATCTTGAAATATTTTTATTTTCACTGAAATAAATGTTTTAATATGGTAGGAAAACTATTCCACCAATAATATTTTGACATTTATTGACAGGACATGGAAGAATATGCAATATACATTTTGAAATACGTCGTGTATTTCATAATATATATTGTAGCTCGCGATTATTTATCATAAAGACATTGATTTGAAAATGTTCATACATTTGTTTAAGCGGGAATATGTTTTAACCTATTCTCTTTCACTTAAGTAAATTAAGTGAATATGTGTTCAATACCTTTTCTTACTCACTTTGGAATATTTTGGTTTTGCCTTTTTTTTTATATTGATTCGTGTTTGTATTTATAAATTTCTTCCACGTGTTATTTCTTGCTTATTAAATCTTTGGACGCTTTCAGTTACTTTTTTATATCAATTCGTGTTTGTTTTTATAATTTTTTTTCATATTCCTTTTTACTCACTCAGTTCTGAATGTTTTTCGTTATTTTTTTTTAAATTAACGATTTGGTTTTTATTTATAAACTTTTCTACAAGAGCCTCTTTGCTTATAAAATTTTTGGATACCACGGCTGGTTTTCTTGTATATTAATTTGTGTCTGTATTTATATATTTTTTTACATAATCCTATCTGTAAAAAATTTTGGGCGTTTTAGGTTCTTTTTATTCATCAATCCTATATTAGGTTTTTTTATTCATTAATACTATATACACAGTATTTATAACATACCTTGGTTGGTTTTTTCTCTATATTAATTCGTGTTTGTATTTAAATTTTATTACGTAATCCTTTTAGCTTTCTAAATTTTAGATGTTTTAGGTTAGTTTTTTTTAATTATCGATTCGTGTTAGTATTTAAATTTTTCTTACGTAATCTTTTTTGTTGCTAAATTTTGGATGTCTTGAGGTTTCTTTCATTATTTAATTGTATTTTTATTTATAAACATTCTTTACGTGACATTTTTGTTTCTTTAAATCTTAAATGTTTTGGTTTATTTTTTTTGTATATCAATTCGTATTTGCATTCATCTTTTTTTACGTTTACCATTTTGCTTACTCATTTTTGTTTTGTTTTTGCGTTTGTCTTTTTTTTATTTAACCATTTTGGTTTATATCTATAAATTTTTTACGCGACTCTTCCTGCTTTTTTATTTTGGTTTTCAATTCGTGATTGTGTTTATAAACTTTATGCCGTTGGCGTACTGAAAAAAATACCTAGGCTATATTTATTCTAAGTAATATTATAAACTGGGTATATTTATATTTCTTTCCAAGTCATAATGGAGCAAAAGATAAACGTGACTATCTGCACAGAGATAGTTGCCTGGCCAGGACACAACGTAGGCTACTTGTAAATGCGGGAAATCTCATCTTACCTAATATGAACATCTTTGTATGTATTTGTCCTTTTTCACATCGTAATGGAACTACAGGTCTAGGTGGTTTTTAACACAGAGGTAATTGGTAGGCCAGAAAATAACGTAGGTTTCTTCCCAATACGGCAAATATCATCCTAACTAAAATAACAAATCCGGCCAACAATGAAAATTGGAATGTGTGTTTGTTTATCCTTCTTCCCCGTCGTAATGGAGCAAAAGATCGACGCGGTACAGAGATAATTGGCGGACCAGGAAATTATACAGATCAATTGCCATCCCGAGAAATCTTTACCTAAGTAATATTACAATCGCAACCTATGTTAAAAATTTCAAAAGAAAGTATTCAGCAGATGAATTTATGATATGAATTGAAAATGTTTTGGATTATACAAACCGAATCCAAGTTTCCGAAAACGACTTTTTTGTTACACTCGCCATAAGACCACGAAAAGTTAACCGTGGATTGAATCTGACTCCAAAATTTAGAACTTTATCCAGATAATGTAGTGGGATATCGGTGAGTTTTAAACAGGTTGCCTATGAAACGATCTTTAAGGAATTTCTGACGATTCTCAAAAAGAACTCACTAAGGTCTCTTCAGGCATCGAAGCCCTTAGAGGACAGGTTAGATATTTTTCAACAATTTATACTCAACGAATCGACGCCATGTTACTGTTATCCGACATATAAACCCATTGAACCGCCAACTTTTGATGGAAACTACAAAAATATAATTTCCGGGATCGTTTTATTTCAATTGTGAATATATCCTGTAAGTTCGCCTAATTTATTTATCCAATGGCGCATATTAATAAAGTTACACAATGTTGCGGCGGTCATTCTATCACCCCTAATAAGTTACGTGCGTACGAGTACTCGTACTCGTACTTCTACACTTTAAAAGTAGTACAATATTACTGGATCATCCACGGCTGGTTGGTTCTTATTATCATTATCCAGGAGATATGGATTTATTACTGAAAGCCGATGTTCACTGTCAACTACAAACGAATAATCCCATCAAAGGTATCGCATACAATCCTACTACACAAAACCATGCCTTGGCGTAAATTCTATGTCGATATGTAACATTTATCTTCCCCAAATCTACGCTTCGACTAGTTTTGCCGTCTCCTCGCCTCCCCTCGCCTCGCCTTGCCTCGCCTTTACTATAAACCCGAGTCATGTTTTCTTACCTGGGACATATTTTCACGGAGTTATTATACTCTCTAGTACAACTATGAAGCTCAAAGCACTCGGCCCATTCCTATTTTAGCATAAGCTACTCTTCATCAATTAAAAAAGGACAAAAGACATGGCTCTCCTTGCTTATTACGTTACGTACAGGGCTCCTAAATCGACGATTATATTTGGATGCACACCATATGAAAGTATAATAAAAAGTCAACAAAGGCTGGAATTTTTCAATTGAGTTTCCGCTGAAGGAATGGTTAACTCAGCATGATGAATAGCTAGATCATAAACCTGTTAAGTTTAGAGAAACAATTGTTTGTATGAAGTATGAACAGCTTATCAGTTTTGAATAAATAGAACATTCTCTTCCGCACCGCTCAACTTTTTGGTTCACTCGGATATATTTTTTCAGTTATTATACAAGAAAAAATATTTTTGCGAACATTTTAAGTGACAAAACTAGTTTGAAACGAACGTCTTCCACTGATATCAATGACATACAGATGAAACATGCTTTTACATTGTTGGATATCGCGCATATAACTATCCCGAATTGGATACTGTTATCGCCGGCTAACTTGAGTGTTCATGTTTATAAATTGTTAGACATTTTTATTATATCACTCAGATCTGTTGTCTATTTGCAAGTGGTCCACAATATCAACGACACCTCAATCAACTCGCTAGGTTAATATGACGCACAGGGTGACTTTGACCGTGACTTCCATGCTTTATATACATGGCATTTTAGTAAAAACTAAACGCTTTTTTAAAACTTTGATTTCTTTTTTTTTTTTTAATGTTTTGAATATTATCAGGGATTAATAAAAAAGGACATGCACAGATAACGCATTAACGGATGATCAAAATAAACAATGTCTGATAGTTTTCATTCACTTCTCTTCAACAGATCTCCATCTATAACTCGTAATAGATTATTCAGCTGACCGGTTTCTAATTAAATTCGGACGATTCAAGATAAGACAAAGCCTTTATGTTCATATTTACAGCGATTGGTGTACAAACTTTGTGGGCTCGGACGCAGAGTTACGTAAATTGACTGTAGCGTGAAATGATAATTTAAACAGCCCCTCATGCCTCCTTTGCCCGAAAGTTAAAATCAGCAGTTAAATTCATACAATATTCGACATGTTATCGGAAATACGATTCTCATCTACGAGATATTCACTACGTTCCTGATACAACTTGAAGACACCCTCAACACACGTCCACTCTATTCACTATCTGAAGTGCCATAAGACCTACGAAAAGCTAGTTCAGAATATTTTCATTAAATTTAGTTCCCAAACTTTTTAATTCTCGTTTGCCCAGGTCACAACTCTACAGAAAAGTTAGTAAACAGTTTTTGTGCTCTGGCCACAAGATGCAGATATTCATTATATATTCGTACTTCCATCTGGATTTCATAGAGCAACAACGAAACTCATAGATTCAAGAAGGATCCTCGTCCTACTCATCGGCCAGCGATACCCTCAGCCAAGTAATCATACGCATGCAACTTATAACTGCATCCAGGCTACAATGAACATTGTTGAGTTGCAACTATTAAAACTACCACGTCTACAGCCTATTAAATATCTTCATATTCCCCACATCAGACATGACAAATAGCAGCACGGAATTAATTTGACTTCTTCTTCGGAATGTTACTGCAAGTAACTAGTCACTTTTAATTGGAGAACAATGCTCTATGCATCGTCTAATCGAGACACTATTAAAATCTTTATGTAAATGAAGAACCTTCCAGAAGGTTCGAAACAAAGCGCTAAAGCAAAGCGAAACAAAAGCTGAAGTGACTCAAGCGCGCGTTTACTAGAAAATTGTCAAACCAAATACAATATGATTTACGTCGAATATAATGCATAATATTTAAATCCATTAAATTATGTAATTGTTATATTTTTCGAAGATACTACAAGCATCGAAATCTGTGCAAGTAAACGGTGTCAATGCAAGTGTTATTTGAAATATCGATATGATAACTCAAATATCTATTAAGAAGTATAATCAGCTAGTTCACTCCATTTTGTATTTATCTCTTTGTGATATCGGTACATTCTCTCTACGTTCATTAAAAATCTTCACGTAGTTTTGTCAAGTATTCGGTACTATCGTCTGTTCTTATCTAACAAATAACTTATTGGGAAAAAATAATTATTATATGAAACAATTCCTTACAATCTAGACATATTTAATTAGCACGGTTATTTACTTAATTTCTTCGTAAATATAATACTCATTACTAACATCCTCTGATAGCTTGCATACACATTTGTTTATCTGATTTTTAAGATACGAATTACTGTCCCATATTTTGGCGATACACTGGAGGAGTAACGATGTAGGAACATAATAATCTGAGGAAGAGAGAGATATCTTAGATCCGAAAGTAAAAGGTTTGAAAAAATTTTTGAATTCAGTTATTTGTGCTGTTTTATCTTAAATGTTGTCTAATTTTTTTTTTAAATGTTATTTGATTGTTTGTTGGTGAGAACCAACACTTAAACTCAACTAACATTTTAACTCTAGAAAATTATCCCTTATCCATATTTCTTTTATGGAATGTATTTTTTCACAATGCACGTTATGATTTCATGTCACTGAATTTAACCCATTCTTAGGTTGAAATAAAATAAAACAATTAACACGAAGTTATTACTACCATTTATTACTGTAATATTTTGCGTTTAATAGCATATTAAACGTAGGATCAAATTGTAATACGCGAATGAAAAGAATCCTTAATCTCTGTGACGAAATAAATATGATCAGTGGATAAGATATGAAACAACATTTAATCACAGACACATTAAGAAAATGTGGCATAAAACGATTTTATTGTGAAATAAAATGAGAGTGCAATTGGATAGGAATCGCTATGGAAAGGTTCATTTTGCTTTTACTTTTTACACGACCCTAGCGCGTGTTCTGGTTACAGGTTTTTCAGATTATACAAATAATGGTTGGTGGAACAGGATGTGTACTTGTACTACGTTTGTTTGATTTCCTCTGTTTGTAAAATGCTAGGACGTTAATTGTTCTAATATGCTAAAGCACAAGATGTGTAATATCATTTACAATATGAAACTTTTGTTAGTAAGAAGTTACATTGTTATATTATGATTTTAATAAGAGTGAAAATCTCTTTTTGTCGCTCACCGTTATGGAGTACTTTGAAAAAATCTCAATTGAAACTCATTTAGTAAAAGAAAAAAATGATTTTGATCTACCTTTAGTTAACTCGGATGCGATGTAACTTAAAAAGATGCATCAGCAGTCTTTGGTGGTGTAGTCTGTCTGTCGTGTTGACGAAAAATATTCGATTGAGACTGTAGGATTTGTATTTAACCCAAAGACACCATCGCAACATGTTTCTATAAATGATATTAAATTTTTCAAATGTATATATATATATATATATATATATATATATATATATATATATATATATATATATATATACTTTGCGCCATCCACGAATATGTTGCAGTACTAAAATGTTATTATTTAATTAAAACACGAAGTTTCATCTTAGAGGTGTAATGTCATTACTCGTGTTAAAATTGCAGTTTGAATCATAAACTTTGTCCTCGGTAAAATAATAAAACATGTTATTAAAATCTGTCCCAGTTTTTATTCGTGAACAAACGAGAAATGTACTGTAAGTCAGATTAACAAATGTTTTATTAATATTCTACGAGTGCAAAGCCACGATAATATCTAGACTATGTATGAGTAAAACAAGACAAATTTTTAAAGTATTTACGACGATAATGGAATAAATATTTTTTTCTCCCCCCCTTCTATGACATGTATTGATAGAAAGATCACTTTTACTAGCACCCAGGTGAATGACGAAAATGAGGTCTGTAATTTCTTCATGTTTATATATCCATCTGTCTGTATGTTTTACGTGTAAAAACATTATAACTCTTTCAATTTAGGACCGATTATAATAAAATTTTCCAGACATGTCTAAATTACGGCAATATATAAAAATTAAGAAAACATTTTTCTCACAGGCCACATCGCTGTAGTGATCTTTTGTCTTGCAAACCGAATTCAATGGAAAATCATTCAAGAGGACTTTTAAAGAGTAATCAAAAATATCTAATAATATATTAATATTATTACGCTAAGATTAAGATGTTACTCTCCCTTTTTAGAAAAAACCTCACAACTAATAAACATAAATTATATATCATTTTATAGATAATTGCTTGCTCTATCGGCATCCATAACTAAAAAAATTATTATTGCCATTGTTTTTGCAAATTAATTAATTATTAAAATTATATACACAAAACAGCAATGCTGCCATCTAACGGCTCAACGTCAATATGATTGACGGTAGGTAAAATTTTTGTTTAATTTCAAATCCACTCACGTATAAATAAAGTGGCGCTTTAGCTCAATGCTTTTGATACTTGCGCCTCTATATGTCAATTTTAGTAAAATATTTGTTTGATCTGTCATCTGAGCTTCGTAATGGAATAAAAACGTAATAAGCAGTGTGCAAAATTAGAAATGAATTGAATACCTGCAATCAATTTTGATTCATTAAATTGACTCTAAACACTCTGTTGTAACTAATATGACAGCTGTGAGTTCATTTTCTCATGTGTAAATATTTATAATCTACCACGCAAATTAATATAATGCGGAGACTTCGCACGGGTCACGCTAGTCTAATAATATTAACCTATGAAAAATATTTCGCATGTTTTCAACTTCATTCCGGATACCAAATTATAGAATTATCATTGAAGAAGCGAAATGTTCAATTTGAAAAAGCTTGTTTTCCAAAACTTTAAAACCGAGGCCAATAAATGAGATACTCTAGATTATATGAGAGTAGAAAGCAAAAAGGAATTAAAACAAAAAAGAACAGAATGTGACCCCAATCCCCAATCCGCCGTCCGCGAGGAAGGATGGGTTTAGATTTGGCCCTGAGAAACAGGTTGCTAGAATAGGAATTGATCTTGCTCTGAGTGATGTAATCCCTACTGTTACTATATAAATTAATTATTAAAATAACTGAATGGAGATAACGGAAAACTAATCACATATTTTGAATTTAATTCTTCAAACTTTGTTGGTCGATAATAGTAACGTACTTTCTAAATATTCATAATTGAACAGGATGTTGTTTTTAGTACATTGTGCACAAGTTCGTATTGCTGGTAAACAATAAACACTTTTCTTTCTAAACAGTGTAAAAATCTACTGTAAAAATAAACTATTTTAGGTGAAATTTTAAAATTATTTTATATTATAAGCTTGCATTTCTTCTTAAATATTTATCGTAGCAACGAAACCTATTTATCGAAAATAATATTATCTGATTAAATTGTGTATAATCATAAGAAAAATGCAAAAAGGTGTCTGCATTATTACACTTTATATTTTATGTTTATAAATAGGTTTTGAACTTTTAACCGAAAATCTTAGCAATGTGGCCATTAAAAATATTAATTAGGTATATTCTAAAGCTCTATTTGTATTTGTGAGAACAAATTAAATTATATAATGAAAATAGACTTTGTTGATGGGTATAATAGGCATTATATGATTGATGATTATATTAAATTTTCCTGGACTTATAATTTTTATTTCAGAAAAGAAAGGAACTTTTGTACGCGCTTAATACTGTATTCAAAATGATATGATGGGCGACAACCGTTGTGAGAAGGAACATGCTTCGTCGATGGGTAATGAAAGATTATCTCACTAAGTAGTTCATTTACTTAATGCGAAATCATTTCAAGTAGAAACGAAACATCAGGTAATCAAAAAAGTTCTTTCTCTTTTTGTGTCATTTTGATGCACTAAATTGTTTAATTTTTTTGCGACTTGTCGTACATGAGTGTTTATATATTTCAAGTGATTAAACCGTGCTTCAATTTTATGTCAATAGGACCTTTTCAGTACTCACATTGGAAGCTGCAAAACTATTTTGCATTATATGTTATTAAAATGATGTACTAAGAAAAAAAAATAACATCGACATAGTTTAATAAACCTGTTTCTCTCCATGAACCATTTGATGCTGCGCCACGTTCAAGATGACCTTTTAATATTAAAAACAAAAAGCTGCAAACCGCTGTCTAATCCCTCAGCATAGAACGGAATTTTATGGATAACCCTTCACCGTTTATTCTATTTGATTGTGAAATGAACTGACTACAAATATCAAAGTGCGCCGTTCTTTTGGCGTTCAAAAGTCGTCTAAAAATACAGTATATATCGTAATTTGGCGGATCCTAATCATATAACCATATAACACATCCTTGTTCCTCCCACTACTAAAGTGATGTTTTAATGCCACACATTCTTATATATCTAATATTTTAAATAGGATTCGTTAATATCTAAAAATCATTTTCGATCTGCCACAGCAATTAATGTTTTCATCTAATGAATTTTGGTTGGGTGTATGAGATGGCTTACTTATTTTTCCAAGTTTATGTAAATAAGAAAATAAATAAAAGTCGTTATTTGTGACGAAATTTTTTTAGATGAATGAACATTTTTCTGCCATTGTTTATATATTTTTAATTTGTCGTAAACAAAACCGCCTAAATACCATAAAGTACACAGGGCACATCGGAACAATACACATTTTCATATTGTAGCTTGGTATATCGTAATATTAGGTTTGAGTCTTTATCTCCATTACACTTATAGTAATAACATGTTCACGTTATAAGCACATGTATACGAAAATAATGAAGTATATTAGACAGACGTCGTGTCATAGTTAACTGTATGTTAATAAGTGACCAGTGTAAACGTAAGAGACGATCTTGAGATATTCTGTTTTAATGGAAGTTAAATTAGAGGTATATTGATTTCATAACCTCAACATATTGTTCATTTAAAAAATTAGAAAACATTTTAAAAATTACGGCTATAATGGGAAATTTTTTTAAACGTACTGGTTGTACTAAAGAAAAAACTAAAAATTTTATTTTTAAGAGCATCTTTAAATTACGACAGAGATTGTTTTTGAAAAATAATTTTGTAATTGCGTAATTTTTTTATGATTAAGTTCGAGTTAGAATCATATATACCAAATTATTAAATAAGCTAGTAGTAACGACGTTAAAGGATTCTCCACCAATGATATCCTGAAGATGTATTCAATATTTCTCTAAAAATGGTATATTGTTGATACATATACTGAAGTATTTTTGTCTACCTGCCTGTCAATTTGATCGTGTGTTACGTAAAATTCTGAAGGTAAATTTGCATGTTAAGAAATAAAATATTAATGAAAAGTGAAAAACGGTGAGAGGGATGAATACATTCCCGGTCCGGTATCCGGTATTACTAAATACAATTTTCTTTTTTTATTATAAATTTATATTAATATTTCCCTTTTCTCTGTCATCACTCATTGTATCTTGTAAATTAAGATACAATGAGTGATGGCGGGAACTGTTCGATAATACTCATTGCCTTTGAACTTGTTTGACTTGCTTGTTGAAGCGAAAAAGTAATAAAGTAACAGTGGATTTGAGATGATTTTATAATAGTGGTGTGAGTCTTAAGCAGAGATTCGGGCATTGAATTTTTAGCTACAACTGCTTAGTCCTAATGCTATAAAATCACTCCCTGCCAAAATCTTGGGACTTAACTGTTGTTTTTAAATTGGGATTTTGTGTATCAAGCAGAGACTTTGTCATTAAATACCGAGTTTCATCTCCTCAGTCATAATGCTGTAGGGGTACTGCCTTCCTAAATCACGGGAATTGACAAGAGTGGCTGTCGGTCAAAACCTTTGGAGATGGTACCCATTTATGGTCATTGATTAAGTTATGATCATCATTGATTAAATTATGTAAGCTAATTCCATGTAAAACCCTGGATGTCAAGCTTCAGACTCGTTGCGCGATGTAAAGCAAAAGAACATATTAAAACGATTTCATTATTTCCTGAAATTTGTTGTGTGCAAAAGTGGGCACCAAACAAAAGTAAGTGGCGCGATTTTTCCTATTATTGACAGGCGCCAATGTAATCGACATATTAAATACATTTATGTTTCAAATTAATTTTCGTTCCTAATTTTAAAAATAATGTATGACATTTAAAATTCCTAATTAAAAAACTTTGAAAGATTTGAATTCCAAATTCAAAATATATTTGATTAAATAAGGGCACTATGTGTAATGTCAAATAAATAAAAGACATTAAAAATTTCTTTGTGATTATTATCATTTTAAATATAACTGAGAATTGTACCGGAAAATAAATGTCCGTAAACTATTTAATTGCAACATTGTCATTCGAATATTATTTTTACCAAATAATTCCACATTGATGACATTTTGTTTAACTTAACTTAAAGAGCAGTTTTTTATATTTTCTTTAAAATTTTTTATATTTTATAAAATATGTGATTTTGACGTTCAACAAGGGAACACAATGTTTGTATGTTGAATAAAAATAACATAAAACTGAAATTGTAAAAACTTAGATTCCAATTACTAAGCCTGATGCTGCGGTGGTTCGATCTGTTTTGTATATATTAATTCATATATCGGCCATTAAAACCAATATGGATGGTTTTTTTATTAGAATAGCCACAGTGTAGTATCATGAACAATTGTTAATATTTGACCAGAGAAATTTAAGGTACAACTTAGAATTCTTTAATAATAGACTACACACAGTTTCCGTGATCGAATTTGGATGATATAAATCTAATATTAAACCAATTCGAAAGACTCCAGATTCTTGATGAGACTGAGTTTGCCGTATATCTGTCATTTAGGAGAATCAGAGAACAATTATGGAGCCGGGAGATGGTGGCAGAAACCTTTGAGTTCTTTTAAAATTAACTCAAGTTTGGACTCATTTTACTTGTCTTGATGTAAGCAATAAAACAACAAATTAAATAGGTATGTAGGTATATACAGATGCACACAAGGACATGAAGCAATTAAGATATCAGTAGATAGATAGATAAGAAAGTACAGGTGCAAACAAATGAATGAAATGACTGAAAATTAGTACATGGATAGGTCGGTTGTAAGTAAGTAGATAGTTGAAGATATATAAAGGTATATAAACTACATGAAAAACTATATTAGTATATTAATAGGCAGATAGCTTATATGTGCAGATATATACAGGCTTGAATATAATCTACGGTGAAGCCAAAACAGGAAATGTGATATATATTTTCGTATGTATATATAACAAAACAACCTAAGTAAATTAATACATATAAAATCGAGTTGTTGAATGAGGCAAATGTCTGTTCAATTTCAATAAATTATTAATCAATTGATATTGCATTATTTTAAGTTCATGATATTCTAGATAACATGGGATATCGTAGACATTGAAAATATAGAAATTAATTGTTTTGGAGAAAAATTAATTGATTTTAAATAGTCAACGAATAAGAATACTAAAAAGCATACAAAAATTTAAAAAAACTAGTACTTAGTAGAAACTGTTGTCATGAAGTATGGTTTTCAAACGTAAATTAATTTGCAAAATACTGCTATTGCTAGAGATTCTCTATGTTGGTTCCAAGCACAGACTTTTTATACTAAATAGATGATAAAAGGTGACAAAAAGCGCACCGGTGTATAATAACGATGCCATGTGTTAGAAAGAGATAGCGAAATAAAAACCATTAGAATGGTTTTTTTGGAGTCACGCGGTAAATTGCGTTTGCTGGTTTTTGGCGATTGTGAATTTATCCCTTATTATATTATAAAAAAAATACATCCACAATAATTGTAATGGATTCTACTCTTGTTTATAATACTATACATTGAAGTAATGCAGGCAAGCGCACATTTCACACGTAATTTGTAACGAATTTATATCAACACTTTTGTACTTATATTTAAAAATTCGCACAGAAATGACTATTTCATATTTGATAATTTACAAATTGACATATCTAATTACACGTAAAATTAAGGTTTACGTTAAAATATCATGACTTACCAGGTTTTTGTGTAAATTTATTTCATTGACGTTTATGCTAGTGTTGTATCCTCTTATCGATAATTTTCTCGATTAAATTAATAATGCTTAGTATTATCGAATGCAATTTCATATCGATACACATTTAGGCATTACTCCTTTTAGAGTTTCGTAGCAAACTAGGAACTTTATAATTTAATTATAATAGTTATGTTATTTTTAAATATTTTGCAGGTTTATGCTAATATTTAAAAATAACATAAATTAATGGAAACTCGGGCTTTTACCCCATCAGATTGGGTATTGTAAATATTTATAATTGCCTTTCAAAACGCAACTAAAAATTACTTGCACTGTTTTAGTAACGTCAATTATTCCCCGTTTTTGTAATTGTACATTTTAAATATCTGAATAAAATCTTAATAATATACAACAACCATTACTCCAAATATTTTATCGGATAAACATTAAAATTATTTAATTAAAAACTTAATTAAAATTAAATCACTGACTTGATATTATTTTAAAGGTTATCTCAGAAAATATTTATAATTTAGTTTAAATCATTAACAATTTATAATATAATTAATCGTCGCCGAAGTGTGTCAAGTTGATCACAAGGCAAACGGCCAATGACGGCGGGGTGCAGCGCGGGCACTGGGTTTCGATTCACTGCAGTTCGTCGAGCGAAGGGGGTTTGGTGTTATAGTTGATTGTAAGAGATTTCTCTCGGATCAGTAAGTCTACCATATGTATCAATTAGATATGTATCAAGTAGATAAATAAGTAAATAATTAAAAACTGTTTTTTCTTTTTTCTAAATAAAACTAAATATTTTTAAAAACAGTTAAAATAATATTTCTCCGTAATTATTTTTAAAAATTATGCAAAAATTATGAAATATTTTAAATTTATAAAATTTAGATTTAAAATAATTATTTATTAAATTCTGTCAAACAAGACTAAATAAATTAAATTGTTTTTAAACAGAATAACTTTTTATTTGATTTCAAATTACTTATATGATTCTAATTAACTTTAATTCTATATATTTTTCTTTTAAAATATTTTCAATTTGCGTTTAAAATTAGTTCAATTATACATTGTAGTCCACGTTTTCACAATACATATTTTATACCGATTTACAAGAAAAAATAAGTAGGTAAGCAAGTGTCGTGCACAACACGTTGGGAAGTAATGGAGCACCCCCGTCACGAATTCCATGATGAACATTTAAAGTAAAATCTATATTTTTAAATCTAAATATAGATTTTACTTTGAAATAAATAGATAGATTTTACTTTAAAGTAAATCTATATTTTTAAATCATATTTTAAATCTGTCATTTTGTGTCTAATTTAAGTACTAGTTTTATCTTTGCTTCGTGTATATCATTTATATTATACGTTGAAAATCTGCTCTGCCTTAATCTCGTAAAGAACACACATTTGTTGAGTATGTGTTTATTTTTTTGGATTTCTAAAGAAATGAATTATTATGGTTACTATTTTGAATCATTTAACGAGTAAAGTTTAGATTGTTTTGAAAAAGTTACACTTATAAATAAAAATTTACATGGAATTACATGCGATATCATAATATATACGGAAATTTACATAAACTTAATCCTGGGAATAAGTGTTAATGAAATGAATATAACTTTGCACAGTGAATTAGGAATATTGAAGTTTAATTACACCCATTTTCAGTAACAAAATGGATGTCAATTATTCTAATTTCAAAGACACGCCTCAGAAAAATACGGCGAATAAATAAAAATTATTTAGGGACGTTGCCCTTATATTTAGTAAACAGTATAATGTTCATAGCACTATACGATTATTTTTAATACGAGGTACTAAAAAAAATAAATTTTGCTATCAACTCTTAGTAGCATAGTGAAAATTTAGTATAGTGAAAGTAAAAGTACCTAGACTTTTATTTTCTACAAGTTTCAAAATTTTGAGAGTTCGAAATTCAAAATTTTATATTTATTACCATATACTACTTATAATTTCAAGAATATTTTGGGACAATTTTAATAGGAAAATCTGACTCCTTTCTTTTGATTTTCTTATTTTGAAGCATGGCATACTCCATAAACATAGGTGTAAAAATTTTTACTTGAACAAAAATTCCAGATAGCTTTATTATTTTCCTAAATGTATTACTAAAAAATTTTATCGGACTCACCGTTACCGAGATTTGAGAAAATAAACTAAATACTCCCCTTTTTTAAAACCGTGGCCAAAAGCAGTGTCGACACCCCGAATATTTGTTTTTACACTCACAACTAAACTCATATAAAACAATAAGGATCTTTGCCCAGTTGCACAATTTTCCATTTTTTTACCATTTTACTAGACTAAATGCAAGATTCGGAATCGTTGATATAAGAATTCTATTATGAATTTTTATTATTGAATATTTTTATGAATTGATACTTCTATACTTTTCCATCGGATCTATACTCTTAACATTATTCAAATTGTAATAAATTTATATTTAATAATAATTGTTTTTTTTATTTTAATATTTAATTTTTATTTGTGTGAGTAGGCGCTTGGTTATTTTGTAATTCGTAATGTTTTCTCGTTATAATATTCATAACGTATTTTATAAAAATAATAATAATGCTTATTCTTAATAACATAGATTTTTATTCATAACATTATTGAATAAAATATTTATTAATATGACACACAATAAATGTTGTCAATTGTAAACCGAATACGCAAATTTTTGTGGGTATACACCCTCAAGAAGCATTGAATTGTTGAAGTCCAATTATAGAGAGGAATCTATTTAATACATTATGAATTTACTCTAGCAAGTTGATTTCAACACGCAGTTATAGATATGTGTTTGCAGCTACATAGCTAATAGATATAGGATAGTAACATCGCATGTCGCCGACCAATCTGACATTGATGGATGGAATATAATATATATCCTCGCTTTAGCCTAGAAATATGAAGTGCTACAACCACAAATACGACGGCATAGATACAGAATTCCGTAGATACGGAAAAAGAAAAAAAAATTCTTAATATAATAGTAATTTAAATTTATGAAACCACAGATGAAAATAAATCTCTTATGAAATTGTAGACACCTCAAATGCTTATAGTTTAATGGGGTGTATAAATATTGCTGTCTGGCTACTGATAGTCAAAACTATAAGAATGTGAAGATTTGTGTATAACTACTCGTAGCATGTGGCTGTGGCTTATAAGTAATAGTCCGTATTGATCATAATTATATTTTTAGTATTGACCAAAAAATAGTGAGTATAATCCGGGTTATTAATATTGTATGATATAAATGTCTTGGCTCACACATCTATTTACTGCATATAAAAACGTTTTATACGTTTCACTGCCATTCCTGTTTGAATGAGCCTCTGCAATAAATAGATGTGGTTATCAGAGAAATTTACATCGGGGTCACTAAAATTCTCCTACAACCCTACTAGCTAAATATACCTAAATATTTCACATAGTCAGTAATAATATTACAGCTAGTTATCAAATTTAGTAATTTTTTTTAGTTATGCATTTAATTATTCAAATTCAAATTTTATTTTAATTATGATAGGATCGTTCTTTGTACTACGAATTTTGAAGGGACACCTTGTTAACGATTTCGAATGCAAATATTGGAGGTAGAAAAGTTAAAATGATTTAATCCCAAGAGATAGTTATTAAATTTTTATAAGATCTTTTCGATGGGGTCGGTAGAACTTTCTTTTCGTTTCTTTTAATTGTATAAGAGGGGTAAACTAACATTCTTATTAATCTATAGGATTATTGTGTTATAATTTTATTGATAACTTGTTGAAAAAAATTAACCGTATACTCGGTAATATATTGAAAAACCTGTGAAGCACGGGCAGAACTTGCATTACGAGGGTTTTGTACGTATTTAGTCACTTATTTTTTAAGGATAGGTGATATTTCCATAAGATCTAGTATAATCCCCATAATTTTCCTGTAATCTATTAATCAGATATAACTTTAAAATTTTACGTGAAAATTTAAAAAAAAAATTGACCAGTACGTAACATCTAGGTTAATGTATTACGATTCTAAGTATCAAGATTTTATATCGCATGTTTTATGAAGAAATCGGCTGTGAATATGGAAAAACATAAATCTATTGCATGCTTTGTATTTCGTAGGTATGAAAACATGCCGCACATTTAAAAAAATATATTATCTAGAATCTTCGTTCTAGTTTTCCTATAATCTCTGCGCAAGCTTTCAAAAAACCCATATATTTTCAGAATTCAAAGTAGAGTTATTTGGGAAAGAAGAAGAGAGAAGAAGGGGATATATATATATATATATATATATATATATATATATATATAAATATATATGTATATATATATATGTATAACATATTTTTGGAACCACTTTCAATTATAGCTTTACAATTATATCTATTATATGAAATTCTAAAAAATATCTTATTTGTCTATCAATTGATTTTCTGTAAAATAGATAATATGAAAAATAATTGAAGAAGTAAATAGTTTTGAGTTAACGGTACACATGTGTGCAGTTACGTGGGCTCTATAAGTGTTCAAGTTTCTCTGTCAAATCTTATCTAAGATAATATAATTTATAGTCTCACAGTATATATTGTAGTCTCACAGCCTTTTAAGAAGTGAGGGTGGTCTTATAACAGTTCCTTTTTCTCTTTCGAAGTAAGGAGTCCTAAACAAATTGTATTGTGTATTAGGGGATCGTAGCAAAAGTGAAAGCGTTTCGTGCGCGTAGTACAAAACAAATATATTTTGGAAGGTCAAAATATCAAGGAACAAAAAATTAAAATATAATAATGAACTCGAATTATGAAATAATATAGTATTTCCAAAAAACATTTTTAAGGACGTAACGAGAAAATAGCTGGAGAGAGCTTTGCTTAAATGTCCAGAAATCAGCAAAAACCTTTTGAACGAAAAGAATATATTTAGGTAGAAGAAAGAAATTAAAATAAAATACTCTAAAACACTTTAAACGTATCAAAGCCATAATTAGCCGTTAACGTAATTAGTTACTAGCAGTCGGCCAGTAACGGCTAATTATGTCCTGAGGTAAAATAGTGAGGATTCGGTCAATTAATCACCGCTCAGTATTTATGGAACATTTAAGAGAGGACTCTTCAAATAACAATCTTAATATTTTATAATATTCCAGAATGTTCCGTGTTTAAAATGCAAAAGTTTTCTAAAATACAACGCAAAAGTTTCTAGAACATGCTATTAGTTTCCCGAATATTTGAGAACTTTCATTGTTTCACACTGACTGAAATCTTCTTGTATTTTTGAGATATTTCTTTGTTTTGAGAACTTTAATTGTTTCACATACAGGCCCTGAAGATGGTAACAGAGAAGTGTAATGAATATAATAGGTTTCTATATAATATATGAATCAATTCCTCTAAATTATTTTACTCTATATGCATATCATAACTCATTATAGAAGTATCTGTTGAAGAAAGGTGTGAATATCGATAGTCTAGAAAAGCAAGGACAAATTCTGTACAAAGCGCGGGGTAAAGCAAAGGAACCTGATCTTACTATAATTATTTGTAGCTATCTATAAGAAAATATTAATTCGAGAATACACGAAAGATATATGTTATATTTTAATTCCGAAGAGAACTCTCTTTACAAGTCCCAAAAAGATTGCCATATAACATAGTCACTAATGCCACAAATTAAAATCGTGGGATTAGAAATAAATTATGAGGAAAAATAAAAAATTATCAAAGAACAAATTTGATATTTGACTGTACAATTTTAAAATACGTCAAGACTTGTACGGGGTAAGAAATAGACACAGGAACGAAAGAAACTGGTCACTGATGTATATATTTATTATTAAATTAGTAACAAACCTAAAAATAATAAGAAACAATTAATTATGTTAATGCCGTATTTAGTTTAAACTTGCCAAACCTGATAACAAAGAGAACTATTGACAAAAACAAGAATGCCGAAGAGTTATATAAAGAAGCTATATTGGTCTAAGATTGCGGGATCAAAAAAAAAATTACAATAGAAAGGGAAATAAAAGTTTGAGATGATTAAAATAAAAAAATAAAAGTAAAACGGAAATACACTAAATTGTATGTATCCAACATACAAAATAATTCAGACAAACGATGATCTGCAACACTGACTTGTACCTTCTGGATAAAAAACACCGACGAGGAAGACCCTATACGGGATGAACTGAGAGCATTGGAAGCATTTGGAGAAATATTTTGTACAGAGGAGAATATGCTCAATTTTAAGTAATAGAGCAACAAAATAGGTCTAAAACGATGTCAAAATACTTAAAAAAATTACGTTAATTATAAAGCAACAAACTTCATAAGCAGCTCTTTTCATGCGCGTTGGCCCCTTTTTCGCATTTGATGTGCTCTCGTCCTAAAATTTAAATCTTATTTCGTTTAGAAACCAAAAACATTTGAGTAACGGGCGTACAGAAAGCAAGCATTGCATTGAAACGGGTATACAGAAACATAATGATAGGGTTCCATTCCGGTCTTTTGTGTACGGAAAAGTAACGTTTTTCGTGTTTATTTAAATCATTCTTCTGCGCCTGCACATATTGAAATGGTTTTTAAATATAGAGAAATAATCATATATGGGAATTAATTTGCAAATACCATAAAATAGTTGACAAGTTCAAAGAGTAAATTTATATCTCCGTACGAACACAATCCAGATAAGAACACAATCCGGACACACACATATATATGCATACACAATCCAAATAAGAACACAATCCAGATTTTTTTATAAAGTTATTTAACTAAAAATCTATATATAAAAGAATTCAATCTGGCACTATATGTTGGTAATAATTTCTCTATTATTACAGTTTCTGAAAAATAATAGATTTTTGCGAGGATCTGTTTTATTAGGAATCTAAATATTTTTTATTATAAAACTAGCTAGGGTACCCGGCTTCGCTCAGCAGTTGCATTAAAAGGATAAACTTTAAAATTTGAGAGGCAAATATTTTTTGAAAACATATTCTAACTATTTACAATACTTGTTTATAAACAACCTTTTTCATTGTGTTACGTATAGTTTACCGCGAGAAAACCAGGATTTGTCTGAAAGTTTGTCCTTGCGCTTTGTTAATTTTAAAACTATAAGGTAATTTCATTAGAAATTGCAACCCTTTAAATTGGAATGACAGTTCAGTAGATATAAGTGATATTCTGTGGATAAATACTGTGTCCTTTATTCTTGCCATAAATAAGTTTGGCCTCAGTGATGTTATTCGATGGCTGTTTGACGATTATCCTTCTTCCATTACATAGTTTTGGTGAGTTGGGATTTCTGAGTAGTATAATCGAAGATCCAATTTTCAGTTGGAGGCAGTATAATAGCATTTCTGGTATTTGCAAAGAGTTTCAAAATTCTGTAGGGAAGCAACACTTTCTTCAACGTTCACCATTTGAATATTCTCTCTTCACTGGGAATTTTCTTTTGAATTTTAAAATTAATATTGTCGACAATATTATTTTTACGTGCCAAAATTATCCTCTAAAATAGCTATTCCCGATCAGTACAGTTGTGAACAATCTTTAAAAAAACTTGGTCAATGAGTTCGTTCTCCGTAGGGACAATGTTAAAGAAATCACTGTTGAGTTCCGTGAGGTCGGTCATCTGGTCAGTAAGATATGTGCCTTCGCCTATTTGTAAAAGTTTTTGAGCAATATGTGCTTTTGTTTTCATCATCTCCGGTTTGTATGTCGTTCAAGTATGGTTTTGGGTATTTGGCCCGCATGACCCTGAATCATATTACAACTTAATCGTACAACTCGGGATTTTCTTGTAGGTTGGGAAATTCAGCATGTATGATTTTTTTGACATCCGTAGGATGAATTCCGTCGTGTTGCCATATGAGAATGTACGAGTGAGGCAACCCTCGTTTTTGCCATTTGATTTTGAACACCCAACATTTCGTGGTTCCAAAGATGTGGTATTTTGTAATGAATAAATATCATTTTCTTTTGTCGGAAAACTTGGGCTATTGTGTCGTGTCGATCCTTGGGCGTTTGTCTGTATCTTAGTTGTTCTTTGATTTCTGGGCACGATGAGTTGCATGTGAATGTTATGAAGAGGTCAGGTCGTCCATATTTCCTTATGTAAGTCGTGGTATCATGAGTGTGTACGTGCATGTCTCCTGGACTTCTTATAAACGATGAAGCATAGATTCCCATTATTCCCATGTTGTTAACGTTTTCGTCATTTATAATCGCGTTTCGAAGTTGAATTTATTCTTCCGTACGTAGTTTCTTCTGATTCAGTCTTATGTATCCGTTCCGCTTCTATTTTTGAACCTATATCTACTAGAGATTGTTGCATTAAATCGACGTTTGTGTTCTCCAAGTGGTCTCTTGTTAGCTCGAATTATAATTTTATAACCATTAGTAATCATTCTGTCTGAATGTGTGAATAAGTTAGTTGTATTTATGCAAGACCCTCTTTACATCTTGGATTATTTCTCGTCTCGTTTCACTGACGTTTGCGCATCGTTGATAAATTTCCTTTTCTTCATGTACGATGAAATTTACTTGCAGAAAGTTATTGTTTTCGTTGGGTGGTGGCAGTATTGACCCATTTTGTCATAGATTTGTCCTTGGATGAAAAAAAAACATAACTTAAAAACCATTTTAAGCGCCGGTGTCAGCATGTCAAAGTATTCGATGGTAAACAAACTCTTAGCTCGAAATTCATGTAATTTCTAGAGATAGAGATACCGTCCTTATCTCCCTGTTCTCGTTAGGAAAATTCTAGTTGAGAGCCACATTCTTCCTGTACTCGATTATGGTGATATCGTATACGGCCCGTGTTTACCTTCGAAAACAGCCAATTCAATCTAAAGAATTCAAAATACATGCGCGCGTTTTTGTTTCGGCATCCCGTGATACAAAGTATCGCCCTTGTATCACCATATATAAATGTGCATAGAATGCTCGGAAAGCGCAATCGTCGGAGTTATCACACGACGGATCTTGTTTTATGTATCTCTACCAATTAGTGGCCCCACCCATACAAAATAGGATTCGAAAGGTCCACAATATTCCATAATATTCCACAAGATTCTAGAGCGTTCTGGAATATTCCACAATGATTTTGGATGTTCCAGGATGTTTCTGATCATTCCAGACTATTCTCAAATATCCCAGAATGTTTCGAAATATTCTGGAATGTTTTAGAGTGCTCTCGAATATTCTTGATTGTTCTGGACTGTACTAGAAATTTCTAGAGGGCAAAACTTCCAACCCTTTAAGAAAAATGAGATGTGTATAGAAGACTACCCCACCATATAACTCCCTTGATGGTACCGGGACTCAAATCTGAGTTTTAGCGGCACATTGTACACTTACTTTTATAATATATATATTGATTAAATTAGCCGCATACACTACTCCAACTACGTTAAAGATGGGCAGACAGAAGGGCTACTGGCAAGTTTTGGGACTTTCATTTGTGTATTATCTGGTTCAATATTGGACTACAGCGATGAAAACATGAGTTTCTCACAAACTACGCACCTCAATAATTAATGCCGGCTTCCGTTAAAATTGGCGAAAGTTTCACTTGTTATGATTGTTCCTTCTTCTTTTAGAGAAAAGTTTTATTAATTTTTAGTCTCTAGAAAGTGGTTAAACTAAAAGAACAGATGAAAATATTTACATTTAAATTTTAAACATATTTCATTTCAACACGAGGAAATGTGCTTATGAAGCGTCAATTTCAGGTTTGTATAATTTTTGCGCAGCAATAAATTTTTACTATTTTTCAAACGGTTTACATCTCACTGATGCATCATTTTACATTTTTATTCTTTGTTAACAAGCATACGCATTCTATTCTAGTGACAACTGATACTACACTAAGAATGTATTGATTACATCTTTCTACATATTTGAACGGATATGGCCAGCGACAACTGTCATCTTAAATACATTTATTTTGTTTATAGTTAAAATATAATAAATTAAGCAGTAATCGTAATCAGTGAAAGCTGATACTACTATGGACTTAAATTAATAATAAGAATATATTAGGTCAAAACATATCTTTTTTTTTAGACAGTACCTTTCCGGAACTAGTCATTTCGAATGAACATTATTACTACTAGGATTATTTTATATTTCTACTTCACGTACGTTATGCGTTGTGTATCACTTTTCTTGTCACCATTGAAAATACTTTTAATTTATTATAAATTCAAAAATATCTCATATATTCGACCGTGTTATATTATAATGCAAGTTTCATAATAATAGAAAATCTGAACATGTCGTACTATGGCATAAAAACTGTTAGGTTCCATGCAGAGTTTGATAACACGCACAACGTTAATTTAGTAATTATGTTCTGTATCTTCAAGAGCAATTAAACAGGAGTCCTGGGCACTACATTAAAATAACTGTAATAGCCCGATTATCACATTATTACACTACAGAACTATTTTTCATATAGTTAGGGTATTCTATCCATATTTTAGGTGAAAAGAAATTATTTTTAGTTTCAATAGAGGTAACGACAAAATTTAATCAAGTATAAAAATCTATTTAGTTTTCTTTCAAATATTTATGTCAACGCGTTACTATAATTGTGAATGAAAATAGCATTTTAGATATTTTGAAGTTTGCATTTTTTAAGACTTCTTGTAATGATTTAACCGTTTATGATAAATGCAAAAAATGAAAGTATAGTTCAATAATAAGAGCTAGATAGGAATAGGTTCTGCTGATAAAAACTAGAAAAGTAAAATGTTTTCACAAGTCTTCCGTATATAATATTTTATAAATCATGCACAGGTACTCAACGTAATAATATTAAATTTTATTGCGTCTTATAATAAATATTTTTATCTGAAAGCCAAAAGAAAACACGTCTTTGGATTAAAAAAGTGCAAATATTTTTTATTATAGATTAAACGTATTTCGCCCTCTTTAACAATTTTTGAATATGTAATGATATAATTTAGGTATTATTATTTAGGGCATTTTTAATTGCTTACATTTATACTGAAATGTTTCACTTAGCACAGGTGAAAATATTTAAACTATTAGAATTCCGTAAATATTTAAAATGAAATGTTTTATTGGTTTAAAAGAATAACAAATATTGATCTTAATATTTTTGGTATTCCTTAACAACATTAACTTATAATCTGCCAAAAGAAGTAACTTGAAGTAACTGTACTACAAGCCGCCACGAATGTTTACATTTATTTGTTGTTAATGATAAACGTAATTAGATTACACGTGATACGATATTCTCTGCTTCCTAATTTCATCACGCCTGTAACTACAACATTAAGTGTGCACTTCACATTGACATATCCCTTTTTCTTTAATGAAGGACTTCATTTGCATATCTTGAGATGTTGTTTTCCTGTTGGCTTGTTTCCTGGGGATACTTTTTGGAGAGTGAATGAATGGTGTTATGCTGCCGTAACAACTGTTAAGAAGGAATAGATACCATAATATATGTGCAGTGTTTTAAAGTTATGTTTACATATAGTATGTTTGCACATATATTTCAGTGACTTCTCATGGCACTAATGTCCATTAGAAATTTACTTTCATGAATTAAATGGAAAATGTTTTATATGCAGGTTTCAGTTCATTAAATATGTTTGAAACCATTTCTTCCATGTTAAGTTTCTGTAAAATAGATTCTACTCTCTGTTTATTTTTTAAATTTTATATACTAAAACGTTTTCCCATAAAACGGCTATGATAGAGAGACTGTCAGTTTCGGTTTTTTTTTATCCAGAACCATAAAATGGTAATAAAGTATTGATAAAAGGACACCTTTAAAGTAGCCCTATCCCAAAAGGACTCTGAGAAAAAAGTTTATCCCCTTGTTCAAAACCAAAAAATTATGTATATTTTAGTGAGAAATTTATTGAAAATATGTCTTAAAATGAAAGAGATGTGACGCTGTAAGGTACATAAATGATATTATGCATCTCAGGCGGACATTATAAAATATAAAGGATTTCATCTTGCCATTTGGTGACAGCATCTTAAAATAAACTATACTGCATTTCATAACATTAAGTGTCTATTATCTAATGAATCATAAGTTTTTATAAAGTTCTATTATTGAACTCAAACTACATTACGTGCCATCGTTCCATACGGTACACGTGCCTAAATGTGTTTGTAGGAAAACGCTATCCTTAATCTTTCCATTTATTATTAAAACGGAATTTTTTGAAATCTATAACAAGATTAGCTTGTGGCAAATTAATTTCTATAACAATTTATTCGACAAGATTAAAATACAATGTAACAGCACTGAAGTGGAAAACGTGGATTATTAAAAATAAATAGACCTCTACATACCTAAAAGATGTCTTTATGTTCGAGATAATTAATAACCGGGAAATTGAAAATATTTTACGCTTCTTTAATTAACGTATCTACTTTTTGACAATTCGACGCCGCATTTTGGTAACCCTATTGAATCAGATTCTAGTGCTAGGTGCAAAAGTACGATCGACATAAAATAGTTCTGTTGTTTTTGTGACTTTTAAAATACTTTGAGTAATAAATTCTTCTCAAAATTAAATAAAAATAACAAAACAGTGGAAAAGTTTCAAAACCGTCAACAAATTTAAATACAAAACATAAAAGTGTAATGTTAAGCAGTGTGAGTTTAAGAAGGAAAGTGCTAGGTGAGTTGTGCTAAACTCAAAGTTCTTAAGTAATGTATGACGGGCTACATGTAACAAAATATTAACAAGCAGAAAGAAAACAGTGAAAGTTAAAAATGTCCTAGAAATAGTTATTTTTAACGAAAGATTCACACCAACTAAAACAATAAAGACAAATGTCTATGAATTAATAATTAAACGACGATCATGTTCGGATTGATACGACTGATGAGATGATGATGATGATTCTTATTCCAACTTAACATCAATATAGGGAGAAATTTAGTATGTAGTCATATTTACCAACAAACATTATATTCATTGGCGAATTTTGTCGTTTTCACTAATTTCCCGCTACATTATCTGAAATATGCATAAGTTCTATAAACTTTACTAGAGAGCGCTTGAAATATAAAAGATTGCTGAAGATAATTAGCTATGGAACAAATCACAGAAATATTTAAAATATGTGTAAATAAAGATGCTGGATTAGAAACAAAAGTTAAACGAGTTAAAAAAGCATAGTGGAGGCAATTGAAAATGGTGTAAAAAAAGAAATGTAAGGTAACAAAAATAAAATACAAATACATAGAAAACAGTGGAGGAGTAATAAAAATAAATTGATTGAATAGAAAGACAAATAGGAAAAAATAGGGTACTATTCGGCATGCAAGAAAAAGAGAAGAACTAGCGTTAATAAACTAAACTTTGCCAACCAGTTCTATTGTAATAAAATACTAGAAGGAAACTATACATTAGAACACTAAATGTAAGGTCATTATTAACAACGAGAAGATAAAATGAACTTAAATACCCTCTTCACGGCATTAAATGGAATTTCCGAAATTAAAAAACGAAGGACAGAAATTATAGAACATGAAGAAAATATGATATCAATGGGGTTGTATTGATAATCAAAAGTAATTAAAAAATTACATAACAGATGTCATTCTGATTTCAAAAAGAATAGCAAGATTATATCTAGCCATAGAGGACATGAATCTATCATGTGTACAAGTCTACGTGCGAAAAAAAGAAGAAGACTAGCGATCGATAGGTGCCTATGGAGGAGGCTTTTATCTGAACTTGGGTTCCTAAATATCACATCTTAAAGTAAAGTGGCTTAATTCACATCAAATTTAAGAATAATAATGATTGTACTCAGTTTTTAAATGTATTAAACGTATTTAATTGCAAATAATGACATTATTCAGTTAGTTTGAATTAGGAATTCGTTTTTGATAATAAATATTTATGAAATAATTAAAATTTGAACATGTTGTTCTTTTTTTTCTTAAATTACGTATCAAACTATTTAATTATTAAAATATGTATTTTCTTGAATTATATATTAATAATAGCATGTTAAATAGAAAAGAAACGTGAAATCAAATATAATTGTATAATAAAATTGTGTCTTTGTAAGTCGTAAAATGGCACTATGGCAATAAAAGATCTATTAGCACTTTTCAATAAAATGTATTAAATTGTAAAAAAATAATTACAAAATAAAAATTATTTATATTAATCAATTGTTATTTATGATTCAAGACCTAATAAAGAAAATTTGAGATTTTAATTGAGTATATATAATATCAAGAAAATTGAGAAATTTAATTAAAATGTTCAATGTTCATTTTGTAATATTTGATAAATACTAATTGTACCCTCAAAATTTAATTATGCGTATTTGGTAAATTGCCAAGATCAGTCAAGCTTGAATATACCGTTTGATTTTGAAGTGAAGTTACATATTCATAATTTCACCTTTTACTTACCGAATTTAGGTTAAGCTTCTAACTGCCAAACATAATTAAAATTTTACTACCTTTTTATTTAATAATAATAGGTTTTAATACTGTGGAAAAGCATGTTTAACGTTTTTTGACTTACATGGCATTTTGCCATTTATATGGCACTGAGCGTCAAGAAATTTATTCTCATAATATTTTATCAAGAAAGCTGTCGAAAATTTCATCACCTCCATCCACCGAGCCGTTTGAATCATCACCCCTCTCCACCCATCGAACTCAAAGACCCAGTCTTAGACTTCTCTTTCACTAAAATCCTTAGACTAGAGCCAAGAAAAGAAAAATGCGCAGAGAATTTCAAAACATGAGGTGCCCATCTAGCATAAAAAAACTGAACCATATATCAAGGATACTGAAAAGGGAACTAGACAATGAAAGAAACAATGATGTCCATGATTTCTCGAGCAACCAGATTACACTACCGCAACCGACTACTCTTTGTGGAAAGCCACACCAAAATTTAGAAAACCTACTACGCCCAGCCAGCCAGGACAATATAAAATAAAAACTTATACTTTAGGACACATTCGGTTTTCATCAAAGACACTGCACAACAGACCAGGGTCACAAACGAGTAGAAACTATAAATAAAGCCTTTAACAGCATCTTTTATTGCGTAGTGGTGTACTGGGTATATCACAAACATTTGACAGGGTGTGGCACGAGGGCCTACTAAACAAAGTTAATCAAGAAGATGCACTTGATTTTACGAAAGCTATCACAACTATATCTGCAGTCAAAGTTACGCTTTAGTATATTACAAACGAGACCCTACACAAAGAACTATGTCCAATTACAGCAGAGGAAAGGAAAAGGAAAGGACCAAGAAAATTACTGAAAATTATAAAAACAGAAAAGACAGTAATCTCTATGAACTAGCTCATGGCAAACACCTTACTTGCTAGGAGACTTAAAAGGAAGGTACCTCAGGACCTCATATGGGGAAAGGCAATAAATATTTATAAAGATGTGTCGCTGGACACCTACCTTGGAAGACTTAAAGAACATACTATCACAAAAATTGCCGAATACCCCACCGAAAGGGACCAGTTGGAATCGAAAGAAATTAATTCATTTATTTCATAATTGGAAAAAAAAATTAATTCGTTTTCATTTAAGTGGTTTCCTTTTAGTTCTGGAGAACACTATCATAGTTTTAATGATCATCTTATTTACTCGTATTACAAGAAATGAAAATCAAAAGCATAGTTAGTGGATTAAAATAATCTCCAATTTAAGGATACTTTACATAAAATAGACCGAAACTTATGACATAATATTTTAAACTCTTCTCAATAGAGTAATCGACATATATTCCCTTAAGTATTGTTGATGCCAAATTTTTCCAATATAATACATTTTCAAAAACTATCTACATTCAAAATAAGCTTTCGTTACAATAACCTTCTTGTGAGAACGATTAAATACTTTTTTATAGCTGCGATGACTCTATATTTATAGAAAAATAGGAATAAAGCATCTGCTTATTTTTTTTATTTCTTTAATTGTTCAAGGTACAAACTGACAAGGATTGAATTTCTTGGATAAATCTTAAAAATTTTAAATTTTTATAAACGTTTAAATTTAACGTTTAGACAAAAATAGCAATACTTAGTTGACTTATTTTTTAATACACATTATATTCCATACAATCAAGTAAGATTTATATTCTATTTTTATTATTAAATTTAGTTTTAAACAACTTTTACATTTTATTCAATGCTAGTTTTAAATTCATATATAGCATTGTAATGTTTTATTAAAAACAGTAACTAAAGAAGCTATCTACTAGCCAATTTAAATATTGGGAAATTAATAAAATTACTTAAAATCTCGGTGTACGACGAGAGTTACAAAATAGTTTTAAAATTCATAAAAAAATTATATTCAATAGGTTGATCAAGTTAACATTTATCGCTATATTGTGTTCTTAGAAAAAAGCAATAATATTCCTGAATAAAATCGATTCGATATGTTTTACAAAAATTATTTAATTTAAAAAACGCTTATACGTCGTAGAAAATGCACAAATATCAACCTCTCAAATGGGGCGCTGGCAGACGTGATCTTAAAAGAGAAAAGAAGCGCCTACTGAAAAAACACAAGCAACATTCATCTAGGTGTTCCAAACCGCTAGTATTAATTTTGGTAAGATCAATGATGATTATTAGAACTGTAAGTTAAATTTAATTAATTTAAAGAAGGCACAGTTTCGAAAGATGAATTTGATAGTGTTTGAACATCTATACGGTTGATATGAGCGAATAAGAATAATAATGAGGAACTGTTCCGTTGTTAAATTTATACTTTTGATTGGCGACAGTAGTTATGTGAAATTTAATATTTCTGCGAAATAAAAGGGGCTATCTCGATAACTTCTTTTATAAACTTAATTAGGGATTACAAGACATTGCATTAGATGGTGTACAGAATTGATGTTTGCAAATGTAGTCTTCGGTGATTTTATGTGGCAGATCTGACCCCAAATAGCGGAATATTGTATATTTTCTACAACTGTAAATATATACTGCAACTGAATGAACATTGCGTATAAATTAACGCATGCACGCCATGTTCAACCCGCTGAATATATTTGGTACAAAAGTTATAGTTAATTTTAATTCCTGATTTTCAGTGTCACGTTTTAGTAGGGACTGAATGTGCAAAAAGTAATACCAATTGGATACATGGATTGTATCATAAAGATTTAACAATAGTATTCTAGGCTATGATTACTAAAATTAAAATGTAAATATCGTGCTATGTGGACAATATTGTGGAATAGAAGTTGTACGAAAGTTGTGTAATTAAAAATGTTAAATGCCTTAAAATAAGAAATAAATTAACTTAAATGTTAAATTTTCGCTTGAAGCTAAAAACAATAGTTATAAATATTGCCACTATTGATTTCATATATTTTTATTGAAGACCATTATTCGGTGGATAAACTAGCGATATATTTTGTTCCTTGAGGGAAATGGTTATCGGATAAAGGAAGGGACTGCCGATGAATAGGTCATGCTGAAAACTCCTATTTTGATCATAGTCGCTAAACAAAATGAAGCGATGAAATAAATAATAGATCATTTATAATTAAATAAAAGCAACCCTAATATTTTCTTTTTTTGGTTCGTTATTCAGTTGGACAAACCTCGGAACTTGAGAAACATTTGAAGACTGTGCCACTAAAATAAGAGATATATATCCCATATATCTCTTATTTTAGTGGCTAATTTAAACATGATACCAAAATAGTCGACGCTTCAAGGTAGTTAGAAAAAAAATCACTTCAACAAACAATATTACACACAAAAAATATTAAACCTGTCAATATGGCGTATGTTTTTTCTTCTTCCGTAGCATTTGAGGAAATATAAATGTAAATATTTTTTCCTGGCTTACTACGGTCGAGTAAAATCGTAATATTTTATTGTACCCACTAGTACAGTCAAATTTTACGATTTTACTCGACCGTAGGAACATATTGTGTTTAACAGCTTGTTTATTTTGTAATTTCATATTTCCCATAATTTAATTGATTTTAATAAAACTTTACTTAAATTTGTTTAACTCGAGAATAGAAACCATTTCTTAAAATATCAAAATATAAAAATAAAGTACAAAAAACATTCAAATAAAAAAATGTTTAAAAATGTATTGTGTTATTGATTAGGAAAAACCAACAAACAAAAATCAACAAACAAAAAATCATAAAGAAATTTAATAATCCACTTTAATAATATAATATGAGAGATAGTATAGATCTTCACTTTGTGAAGAATCATTTACAGCATAGGCCAATTTTTTTACATAACAGAAGTAAGTTAGAAATGGCATTTGGCATGACGAGGGTCCAGCATATACGCAGCGCTCTGCTTATTTTAAAGTAAGTGCATCACGTTCTAGATTAGTTCGTTGTTTGCCGAAACGCTAGAAAGTGCTCGGTTATTTTTGTTTTTGTCAATTTGTGTCAGGGTTAGAATTCAGCGCCTTCAATAAATCTAAAGAATAGTACCAGTATAAAGATTTTATCAGTATGCAGCAGTGAAGATAGTCAGCCACTGTATGAATGTTTTTTGGTTAATTCTGTTAATGTCCATTGTAACACTATACAAATAATTGTTATATCGCCGCTTTAATAGAAAAGAGTTTTATTCATTTGCTTCACACGATCGATAAGATTAAGGGTGGGTGACAACCAATCACACATTTTAGTCATCTCCTTACTGGAGATTGGCCAGACCGATGCTCAAATTATTGACAAGGTTTTTCTTTCAAGATGTCTATGAACATTCGACGACTTCATGTTGCTCAGAGCAAACATACCCTTTTTATCAGCATCATTATATTTATTTAACACTGCAACCAGTGCTCAGGTTCAGTACAACCATACACAAGGCTTAAGTTTTTTCTGTGTGCATTATTAACCAGAAAATACTTCAAAAATTTCCTCATTTTTATTACTTCGGATATTGTTTGATCCTTAAATAAAGGGATTATATAGCTATTGTGTTGTTATTTATTTCTATTGTGTTTGCAATATTTGTATCGTTGATCCGTATGATGATATTATGTTGATCCTGGCTTTTGTCATTAGATAATAGTTGTTATAAGAAATCTAGCTCAACAAGAGAGAGATTTCCTCTGTGATTTGCGAAGATCAGATAACAATAGCTTCTTGTTAAGGCCAAAGTCCATCGGGTGTTAGATAGAAGACCCAGATTAAAATACGGAGTAATAATAGGTCAAAGTATTTTAATAAATCAAGTTTATATCTTAATTTTTCTTTTCTTTCCAAGAATGGATCGATATTTTCCGTTCAATGATATTTGATAAAACATTGACTCGACGTTTATTCATTAATTTGTTATTTGTATAATTGCTTTCGTTCATTATAAACACTAAAGAGAAAATATTTATATTTGTAAAGTTTAAATTATTTTTTCTGTTTAAGGAATCAATTTGTAATTACAACTTAAAATAAACTAAACTATTGTATTTATTTGAAATCTTATTGATATTGTTTAAAGAGTAATCTATTTCTAAAAAATTAATAAACATTAATTATGGTAATGGTTACTATGGATATAACCTATATTGAGATGGAAAGGGATGATTGAAATGTTGTTTTTTGGTGGTCCATACTTCAAAATATAAAACGAAACCCTTAGAAGATCGGTCATGTGTCCGTCTCTGCGTCGTCCCTCGTTTTTTTGTAGAAATCGCTTGACCTACAAGCCTGAAATTTATAAAGTAATAAAGAATATTCCCGGCGCACATTTCAATAGCTAATACTCAAAATGTTTTCATAACTTTAGATATATTTATCTTACAATCTGAAAAATATACATTTAACTCAGATATTCACTGAACAATATACGAAACAACATGCCTCCACTCCTTATTCCCCATTTAAACTACTGGACTGAAAATTAGGAAGGAAAATATAACAATCATTCTAAATATCACAGTTTTGAGATATTCGCAATAATTGTCAACATATCCCCACTAATCTATTCCATTAGGTTTTATTAACTACTTATTGCGGCAAGAAATTAATTTACTGATAACCTATGGTAAATAAAGTAATTTTACTTCAAACAAGGAACGAAACCATTGATGCGCAAGCCAAATTCGCACTTTCAAACTTTTTATATAATAGATGAAATAAAAATATTTTTAATGTTGTAATATAAATAATTCCTTTTGGTTTTATTGCCAATAATATGTCTAAATTATACATTAAATTTCCATTAAGATTTGTCTCCTGGTTTAAGATTAATTAAAGAGTACTTAATATTCGATGACAATTTTTCAAGAACAAAAGCAACAACTGAATTAGTCGGAAGCCTAAACTAATAGCTCCCAAAATGTCTAAGTTTTAATGGATAAAAAGTTCGGATATGTATAAATTATTAGTTTTAAATGTAACTTTGCAATAGTTTGAACGCAATTTTTGCGTGGCATGATATAAAATGTAATTTTCATTTCTATATAGTTTGATTTTAGCTGTAGGTATTTTTGACATTGGCTCTTTGGTGAATTTTGCCGAAAAGCATTTACTGCGGAAATCTGAACTTTTATATTTCGAAGCGTTTTCTTTATCGGTTATATCGCCTAATACGAAATCCAAAATATATGTTATGTGTGTGCGCGTACGTGTGTGCCTGTTTAAATGCACATTTACATATGGAGATACACACACACACATACACACATAGGTGATATAACGAAAAGTGTAGATGCTCTGGTGGAATACTTGGCAAAAAATTAGCTTAACTCACAATATAGGTTTATTTCTCAGAAGGATACAATTGGTCTAATTGTCAAGTCATATTTTGGGACTCAAAATGGCGGCGGCTGCAAAAAATCGGTCTACGATCTAATTACATATTCCAATACTTTATACCCCCATCTGTGCGCCCATGATACTTGAGGAATCGCCATGTAATGTCATGTGATTTTTATACAAATTTCTTTGAAAAATGGAAGATATTTTTCTTTAATTTATTAAGCACCATCTAAACTAGGTATATGGATAACGTCGTATAACAAAATTAATTTCTTACTAAATTTATACCACAAGTTCTTCGAGTGCTATTTACATAATAAAATAGATTTCATTACGAAAATTTTTTAAATTTTTCTAAAATTTTACTGAATATTATAGTATTACGTATCAAAAGAACCTTTTCATAATTTTTTTTTCGTAAATAAAAGTTTCAATCAAAGGTGGCTTTTTAATAAATAAATTAAAAGATGTTTTTCACCAAACGCTGCATCTCATAACTATTTAATAATTTTCCGTTCTTCTTTTCTATTTGATTATCTAGTCATTGGACAATTTTAATTTTTGTATCCAATCATATTTCCAAATCATATTAATAGTCATTATTTTACTGAGATAATGTTTCCTCAATCTTTGAGAAAAAGCGCCGTACGATTTTACACTCAGATATTATATTCAATAACAAACATGGCTTACAGGAAAGTCCTTAAAAAGTAGACAGAGAAAACAAGTCCAACAATTATTAATTGCTTTTTAGCTCAGTATTTGAAAAGGCGTGTTTCTTTTTAGTTTCTTTAAAAAATTATTTACTAACATTGGGAATTTTATTAGTACTAAGTTTCCAAAATAAGATAATAAGAATAAGTAATACTACAGTTAACAGAATAAGTACAGTTTAAAAAGAAATTCTAAGTACCTACCCTTAAATGTTCACAAGTGCCGAAATACATATGTACGGAACATCGTAGTACGAGCTCTCCTCTTATGTTATAAGTTTTTTAAGATATATAACTTAATTATTGAAACATTAACCAAAGGAACAATCCCATGTTAAAGGGAATAATAGTGGATGGTACTGAACAAAATTTAGCCCCATATTAAGTATAATTTTCATTTTACGTTCCTACTCGTACTAAAAGTAAAAATATAGTCGTTTTCAATTCTTTTTCAAACTCGCGCCATTTAGCCAAAATTTTATATTTTTTTTAACAGATGGTCCATGTCTTCAATTATTTAATATTGATAAAAACCTATTGTTTTGTTTTTTGTTTTAGATAAATCACCTTGTATTATAACGCCCTGCTCATTACCCTGCACAGTTGTGGTATGTCTCTATACGGGACGGAAATTAATGTACCGTTTTTATATATTACTTAAATCTACTTTGTGGAAAAAGGTTTTCATACTACAGATGAATGTCTGAATGAATAAAATACATGGAATATATATATATATATATATATATATATATATATATATATATTTGGTAGATTAATTCATAATTTATTGTCTATATGTACGTCATTCTTTTGACTATTGGGAATCGAAAAAAGAAAACTCCAATTTTTGGCATTATCACCTCGTATATCAAAATAATATTCTGTCAATATTAATAAATCATTACCAAATTTTGCATGACCTTATGAATTAAAGTATTCTGATAATTTCTCGTGTACTAATTGATTTTTAAAATTAGAGTCATATGTTTAGTTGTATAACAGTCGAAACATTTACCGTCGTCGAACTTCATTTTTTTCCCGGACAACATTTTTGACATAGTGATTCATAGGTTGGATTAACTCAAATCATTTTAATTCCATGCTAAACTAGAAAGTCTAAGTTTGTAAACCGCATTAAAGGCATTCAGCCAATATTGCTTGAAATCTTTCATACACTCCTGTCAATTTGCGTAAAATGTCAATATATTTGTGAAGCGAACCTTTTATTCTAACCTTTTACTTAAATATTTCATTACATACTGGCTATGGCCATGTATTTTAACAAGAATATGTATTTATTAAATATATTTTTTTCTCACTGTAATTAATGAATGCAATTTCAATAAATAGCATTCGCTCAATTTGTCTTTTAAAAACATTTGCTTCTAATGACTTGAACATATGCAAAATTGTAATACAACAAGATTGATTGACAGACATATTGTTTTTAAGTTGTAAACTATTCATTTAAGATGCAGATCTAATATGTCACATGCATCTTCTAGACCTGTAAAAGTATGTTCACATTGTAGAGATGGCAAAGTGATAATAGAGGAGCATTATTATATTATATGAACAATACGAACCGACCGCTAATGAATTTACAGCACGATATAGGTATAGCAATACTGAAAATACAAGTGACGTAACCCCCTCTGAGAAAACTGTTGTTTTAGCCTTATATACCTCAAACGTAAGAACGGTACACCCTTCTAAAATTACTAACGTATCGGTTGATCCGTCCGTCACAATTTCCTGTTATTCTTGGAATTCGTTTAATGTAGAGACTTGAAATATAATGTAATAATAAAACATATTAACCTGTATATACCTGAAACTTAAAACGTTTCAAATAAAAGCTAAAACGAAAAAATATTTGTCTGGAAATTTTACAAGGATATTAAGTACTCGAATGTCTTTTATATGAATTCGCCATATTGTATCGTGAAAGGTGAAAGGGCGTGAAAGAGCCTGAAAATGTAATAACAATCAGGATCTAAATAATAATTTAAATGTAGGAATCACACATTCATAGCCAGATAGAAAAATATGCAAAAAAATACTACAGTAATTATTCTAAATTTTATTTTTATTTTATTTTATTTTATGTATAGGGAAAAAACAAACACAAATTATTTGAAATATTCTATGAACACTAAATATGAAATAAGTTTGTGTTCTAACATTTCCACAAAGAACAAAGAAAAATAAATACATTTATAATATACCCAATTAAATACAACAATACATAAAGGTGACAATTTTAATCGAAGTAAGTGAAACAATATTTTTTTTTAGATTAAGACATGAAATTAATACGGAAAACACCCTGTTATTAACTTATCAATTAAATAAACCTGCAATTATGAATTACAAGTTACCTTTGTAAGGTGCTCTATTTAACTAACTGGATAAACAATGGATAAAATGAAATAACAATAACGTTACTGATCCGTCTGCTGTGCATACATTTCACTCAGCCTGTTGTTTACATCTGATCGAAACTGAGGGCGTCGACTTGCAAAGATATCAAGTGTCAACATCTCTTCATTGTACAAGTCGCACAACCGCCGTAACGGCGCTTTGACACCGGAGTTTAGTCGTGCATTATCGACATGAAATAAGAGATGGTTACGAGTTAGTTTGGGAGTTCGAATCTTTATCTGACTCAGTAGAGATGGGCACTCATATTTACCTTGAAAGATCTGGAACATAATCATCAACTCTAATAATGAACGTCTATGATAGAGGGCATCACATTTATAATTATTAAGTAATACTTTATACGATAATTTATTGCCATCTATACGATGCTGATGCTTTAAAAAATGTTTTTTGTATATTCTCGACTACTACTACTATGAGAATATGTGGCATGGAGTGGATTCCATACAACTATAGCGTATTCAAGTTGTGATCTTACAAGAGCATTGTACAAGGTTAAGTACGTTCAGCATTTTTAAATAATTTGGCCGTTCTTAATACGAAGCCAATCATTCTATGGGCCTTAGATACAATCTGCTCAATATGCGAACCAAAATGCACTTTACTATCGAAAATGACACCAAAGTCGCGCATGCTGTCTAATTTTTTGAGTGAATTCCCTCCTATCGCATATTTTAAATTTATTTGTTTTTTTTTCTTTGTGAAAGAGATTTCTTTGCACTTCGAATAACTTAAATGCAGTTTGTTCTCTTCACAGTAAACATGAAGTTTATCGAGATCAGCTTGCATATTCGAACAGTCATGGATGTCTTTGACAATAGTGAATACATTTAGATCGTCTGCATACATTCGGAAATTACTATTTCGAAAGCAGGTACTTATATCGTTAATAAATATAATAACTAAGAAAGGGCCTAATATAGATCCCTGCGGTACACCAGAAGTCACCTAGATATGTTGTGATATAAAAACCTATTTACTTTAATTGCTTGCTGCCTATTAATTACATACGAAATAAACCATTTACGCAAGTTGCCCCTTATACCGTTAAATGCTAGTTTCAGCATCAATATTAAGTGATCAACCTTGTCAAATGCTTTCTTGAAATCTGTACCTATCACGTTAACTTGTTGTCCGGAATTCAATGACTCGAATAAGAGTGAAGTAGAAAATGGCTGGTTTAATTCTATTTGGTCCTGGGCCTTTGTTCAAGTCTAATGACGTAAGCATTCTTAAAACATCTGCAACCTTAATCGATGTGGAAGATAAGCTGACGTCATTTAAATTACTAGCAGGCATGTTTTCAACTTTTTTCAGCATAGGTATTATGTATATATATATATATATATATATATATATACATATATATATATATATATATATACACGTCGATGAACCTGGTACATTTGAATTCATAGAGCTTTATGTGTGAATAAAATGACAAACTTCTAATAATGATACTTCTTTCTTGATGTTTTTTATGGAGTTCTATTTACGATTGTATTTTTTATGCAAATCTAAATTATTTATTTGATTTGATTAAGACAGAACACTGCAGTAAAGAAAATTATATCACACAAAAAATTAAAACCTACATATTTTGAATACCACGTATCTAATGAATAATATTTTCTTCAATGGCGCAAATAGAAGATCTCTGCTATAAATATAGACCTTAACATAATATTTTGCACAGTATTTCGCCGGTCTTCCTACTTTAGCTTCTTCCGATGTTTTATTTATTTAAAAAAAATGCATATTAATTTTTGTAATTATCAATGATGTTCAATAAATATCAGATTAATATAAAATAACACAGAGTTTTGTCTTTAATCTCAGCAACGTACAGCTTTGCACGAAATCTTAAAATTAAACATGGAATTATTGAAAAATTAGTACTTGGGTCAAATAATGAATGTAGATACGATATAATAAATTACATTTTTACATTTAAATTAGGACACCTTTATAAGGGGACATACATTTTGGTCGTATAATTAATTTTTTACAAATAACAAATTTCCTTGCTTCGGTTTTTAAAAGTATATTATGGCTAGTATTGCTGTCTCATAAGCAATCGACGATTACATTTTTATCTCAAAACCAGTCCAAATTATTTAGATTTAGATATTTTTTTTATATTACCAGAAATAGTAATTATTTAATTCTTTACGATTTAAAACATTACGATCATTATTTATTCGATCTTTTTTGTTATTATTTACGAGAAAAGTATTCTTTTACGGAATAATATTTACGAAATTGTTAAATGACATAATAAACACTTTATTAATGATAAAAGCTATTTGAAAAATATTTGTGTTCAGAACGAGTTAGAAAAGAGTCAATTGATCTGCAAACTAGGGTTGATATGGTAGCTAGAAGAAATACGTTCCCTTAGTGGTAATTATTCTCGTAAAATACATCATTGAGTTAAACAAAATATTGTAATATGTTTTTAAACTCATCGTTTGCAGTAGTGTTTATTCTACTGAAAGAAAAATATAAATTTTAATCTGCAGCGAAATTTAGAGATTTAAGTTTATGTGTACATTTGACGTGCAGTATTAAACACAATGAGGTGTTGATAAATATTTAATAAAATTGAACCTCCCTTTATAAAATAATTTATCAAAACATAATTTTGATATAATATAGTAGTTTTGATATAATATAACAATAACACCAATAAGCGTTTTATGATGTGTATTTTAACAGATGATTACTAATATATAGAGAGTGACAAGCGAACTCAATTAGTGGCCAAATACAATTTATTTTTAATTAGACTTTACTCGTGGCTTCATAAAAAATTGGAACTTTTTTATATATTGCTTTATTCGGCGGAAAATTTGGATTTGGATAAAAAAGGTATGAATTATTCACTTTTTGTTTTATCAGAAAATCGATATAAAGAAAGATTTAGAAACAAAGAAGATGAACAACTCATAATTTAATAAACCGCAGCTGATATAGTTAGATCAAAAATGAATTTAGTTCCTTTGAAACAAATTTTTACCCTCCAAGTGAACATACATTCACGAATGTATATTCAACAGTCTTGCCATATTTTTTAGATAAAATAATTTTCAAGAACCAAAAATATATGCTGGAAAATTGCCGAGTACATAAAAATAATGTACTTTCATCAGCCATAATATCATGTCAGCAATTTACAATCGATATTTTTACTGATACGACAATTTTATACGACGCCAAAATAATTTTTGATTGTTAATGAAATATAAGGGATATAACTACATAACACATTTAAAAATGCATGGTTTTTATGCATTTAATAAATTAGCTTAAATTAATTTGAAGAACGTTGTTTTTCATGACAAAATTGTTTATACTTATATCTCACGACTTTTATTTTCGTTATATACAAGATTCATTGTAAAATAATTTTAAAAATTACGGTTCCTCGTGTTTCCTCGAGTATAGTAACGCTCATTGCGTTCTCAGGAGTGAGTGAAATGGAATTATATTCCCATTCTACCAATACTATTCAATATATAATCCCATAACTTGCTTATTTTTTAGTAAAGTTTTATGATTCTTTTAACTACTAATTTTTAATTACACTAAAAATAATATTTCACTAAAAAAAGCAGAATAAGAAATAGCCAACTATTGTATTGTGTTACGTATTTTATAATTAATGTATTCACAGACTTATTAACACTAATCATTACCCTCGGATATTATCGTCACTAGATAAACATACGGTACGGAAGTATGGATGATACCGATAGCGTTATTTAAGTTAACGTTGCTTGTATTCGTTAGCAGCCAACATTATCAGGCATTTGTTTAAATTCCTGTTTACCTTTCCCACGTAAATTACTTCATTGCTTCCTCCTTGAAATTTAAAGTTAGAAATTTAAACAACTGAACGCACGTACGTATAAAAATGGTAAAATAAATTAGGCCGGCGAAATAACGGAAATGTTTCAAAAGCTATTCTATTCAATTGCCTTCCTCTTTCCCTTGGAAGTTTGAAAATTCGTATTTAGGTAATTGTTTATTTGTTTGTGAATAAATGGAGATAATTATTTAATTTACCAAAGTCGTAACGAAATAAACTCATTATGACTGGATATTGGATATACAGAAACAAACTAATTATACATGAATAATATATCTTCACATTCATCTTTATATATTTTCCAATTCAAACTGAAACTAAGAAATAAAGTACATAAACCTTTATTTATTACTTTCAGTTTAAATTGGAAAAATATAGAAAAATGATTGTGAAGATATATTATTCAAGTTTAAATAGTTTTAATATCAGGTTAGTAGCAATAATATTAGGTTAGCAAGTTATGAAATCGTCACGTCTTTCAACAATTTTTAGATTGTCATAAAAAAATTTAATAGAAAATCGATACAAGAAAGATATAGAAATAAAGAAGATGAGCAACTCATAATATAATAAACCGCAGCTGATATAGTTAGATTAAAAATGAATTTAGCTCCTTTGAAACAAATTTTTACCCTCCGAGTGGACACATATTCACGAATGTATATTCAACAGTCTTGTCATATTTTTTAGATAAAATAATTTTCAAGAACTTAATAAGAAATAAAGTAGATAAAGCTTTATTTATTATTTTCAGTTTAAATTGGAAAAATATATAAAGATGATTGTGAAGATATATTATTCAAATTTAAATAGTTTAAATATTAGGTTAGTAGCAATAATATTAGGTTAGCAAGTTATGAAATCGTCACGTTCTTCAACAATTTTTGGATTGTTATAAAATATTTTAATAAATGTTTATACATGCCACCTGGTAAAATATATAATAAACGCAGCGTTCGATGTTCTGTTTATATAAAGACTGAGTTTCGACGCATAAAGAACAAATAAAATATAGAGTTTTAAAAGCTTTTTCAAATCATTGGCTAATTCCGTTTAGAATGAAAAATGGCTGCAATAATGCGGAATATACATACAACGAGAGGCGAAGCAATAATCTTTGGTAGGATATTTCTGAAGTTTCAAAGCAGAAAATTTAGATCTCTATTTATTTTCGTTCAAGATTTAGAAAAAATTAAGAAGATAAACTTTATTGCAACTGAAAACAAGTTAAGATCTTAGTATTTAAAAGAGCTTCCCTCGTGCTCTCATATTGCAATACAAAAATGCTCATGCTTTGCAGAAGAAGTGGAAATATTTTTGTCTACCATATAAGATGGAAAGGTTATGAATTACTAACCTAATATTTTGTCATTCCTAACTAATAACTGCAAGTTTTTAATTTAGCAAAATTTGAATTATTCATATTTTCAAATATATTAGTTTCAGGCAGATAAAAATAGCCTAATTAGTTAAAAAAATAGTAATTTGAAATAATTAGTTCTTGTAATTATAGAAATATAAGAAATAAAAGACATAATTGCAAATATAATTTAAATTGTGTTTTGATAAAGTTAGGAAAATTTGTCTGTAATAAAAGACATCTGTCATTAAGATCCCTAGAGCAACATTAACTTCTACACAAGGCAAGCTTTCTCTCTCTCTCTCTATATATATATATATATATATATACATAATACGTATGCTGAAAAAAGTTGAAAACATGACTGCTAGTAATTTAAATGACGTCAGCTTATCTTCCACATTGATTAAGGTTGCAGATGTTTTAAGAATGCTTACGTCATTAGACTTGAACAAAGGCCCATGACCAAATAGAATTAAACCAGCCTTCCTTAAGTGTATTGCATATACCATATGTATTTCTTTAACTCTCTTGCTTAATAAATGTGTAAAGCATGGGACTTTTCCTACATGTTGGAAAAATGCGAAATAATACCTGTAGATAAAAGTGGATCTAAACAAAACATAGTTAACTATAGGCCCATATCAATCTTATCAATAATTCTTAAAGTTTTAGAGAGTAGAAGGCAGAGAGATTAGTATATGGACGAGTATATCCAATACTCCATAATTATATTATGCTCGAACAACACGGCTTTGTTCGTGGCAGATCTCCCACCACTAAGCTTCTACTTCACTCTTATTCGAGTCATTGAATTCGGGACAGTTTATTCTATTAATATTGGGACAAACTATTTTCTAAACATAACTTGAGTTCTGAAATTTAGTTTTTTTTATGATGTATTTTTATAACCAAAATATTGTTTTTTTAATAATTTATACTGTTTTTTTCTTACGCTTATATACTTTCAGTCACGGAGTAACAACCTACTTCAACCGGTACAAAAGTGCTGTCGTAATTTATTGCCTCCTGAATTCACCCGCCGGCATTTTGATACGGTTAGTATTCCACAAAAATTGTCTTACTCAGAAAAGAGTAAAAAATTATTAGGACTATCAAAAGAGATGTGGGTGGCTAATAGTCTTTTACCTTTTATTATATAAACATTTAGTTCTTGGTGAAGGTAATTCAAACTTGATAAGGTCGACTTAATTTCTGAGTTCATAAATGTAATTTAATTTCATTGTTTAATATACATTTATTTTCACCATTAATTCCATGTTAGTAGCTATGTGTAAAAATAAATTATGGGAAGAGCGTATTTCGTTATGTAATAAGGTAAGGTACATACACAGTAGGTACACAGGTAAGATTTTCTAACTGAGAATGGCAATAGAAAAGTGAGATTTTATTGTGAATAAACTCAGGACATTTTTATGGAACTACTCGGTGAGAATAGCTATCCAATTGTCTCCATTAAGTGCCGCTGAGAGTCAAATCTTTGATATAAATAGAATAGATGTTTTAAACGTCTAGTTTCTCATAAATAAAAGCTAACGTTTCTGGAGCTGCATTAGGCATCGTTATAACATGAATCTCATGTAATAATTTTAATTATTTCTGTAAAAGACGACTTTAAAAAGAAACCAATTTAATGAAGCTCCACTTTCATGAGAACGATTGAAAACCAGTTGAAAACCTTGTACAATGTTTTAAGAAAATACAGAGTGTAAAATATTTCGTAGTAATATTCTAATAAAATCATTCATTGCCTTTGTTTTTCTAAAGGTTTAATACAGCCATAAATTATCTACTTCGACTACACTTTTTATCAATGACATTAAAAATGATTTCTTTAACCAAATAAACACGCTATTCTAAAGCAACAATTATCCCAACAAATACCGGCAAACATGATATCACCTTAGCAATAACAATAACATGGCAGCCACCTGTACGGAATACTCGCTGTTTTATATACCATTTTCGCGCAAAGAAGCCTGTAATTTTCTAAGATTTGTAAGATGTTTAACACATGTATTTTGAAACTTATTTCTATCTTATTTCTGTATAATAACTTTTCTCAACGTTTTTCTCAACGTTTTTCTGTATAATAACTTTTCTCAACGTTTTGCACCCTAGCGCGACTTTGCCACAGTACGCGGACCTCAAAAAAAAACAAAAAAAAAACCGCTTTCAATAATAATTTTTTATTTTGTTTCTATTATAGAGAGGCAAACAAGCATGCGGGTCACGTGATGGTAAATTATCACCGCAATAATTTGCAACAGTCGCATAAGTGGGTTTTTTTTAAATTAAATAAACACAAATATGTACACCTATGTGGAATGTATTTCTTTTAATTTAATTTTAATGAGATGGTTAGTGTTTCGTTTTTACGACCAAACTAATAATTTTATTGTCGATGTTTCTCAGCTGAATCCTAAGATCTACCTTTACTTACAATCTGTTTCTGTATTTATTTTTACATACACAAAAGTAGAATAACCCTTTTCGCATAATTATGCTATAACTGCTTTAGCACCAATTCTGATAACTCCTTATAATCTGTTAATAAAATACATATAAATGATAACTCCTTATAATCTATTTTTAAATTCAACAAAAACACATTCTTTGAATATTCTTTTTAATTTCGAATTGCAACTTTTTTCAATTAACTGATTTTCCTGGGCAGATGCCAGACCAGTGATGTTATTTACATTTACATGAAATGGATCTGTAATTCAATTTTCACTGTGGATCAAAGCACAGTTTAAAAAATATTCACGAAATGAAGAAATGAAGGCTTGAGGGCGCTCTATGATTACTTATTAAGTCTGCTTTTGCAACATAGTCCCGACGGTTGATAGCAAAAATGATGAGAGAATAGGAAAATGACCAAAAGTATCTTGTAGAGGCCGACTTATCCAAAAAATATTTTTTTCCATATAGCTTCGATTTGTTCTTCGGCAATGAAGATATTACCATCAACTGTTTCTTGTAAGCTCAATTTTAGTATATTTAAAGTGCGAAATATTTAAAGTGCGGCTAAATGAGTTACCATAAAAAGCCATTCAAAATTAACAAAATGATCAGTATACTTCTTGGCGTTGCCTATTTTATCCAAATTAATAAAATAAAATATTAAATTCGTCCCTTAGCTCAAAAATACGCGTCACCACTTTTCCATGCGATAACCCTCGCACCTCCGTGTGCAATAGCAGCTATGCATAAATGCTTCTCATGTATTCACAAATCACATGAAAGTGCGAGAATTTAAAGCTAGGCGCTTTCAAACAATTCACCTCCTGTGTAATTTTGTCGTAACAGTTTTTAATTTAGCTGGCATATTTTTAAAAGTTAAAGCGTCCCTATGAATGCTACAATAATGCCAGATGATTGACGGGTTCATTGCTTTGAGACGACTCTTAAGTTCTCTCTGTGTTCCTGTCATAGCACGTACACAATGCTTGCTTAATGCTATACTATTATCCCACCTAATATTGTAAGTTGACAAAAATTTGCTTAAAACTCTATATATAGCTTTACGTGTTGTGTGGAGATGTCGACAGAACAAAATCTGATGCCTTTGTCAAGTTCTTAAGATGCAAGCAAATTCGCATTATTACAAATGTCAGTGTGTCATTTATTTGTAAAAAATAATACCGGCTTGCTTTTACGTTCCCATTTAATTGTTTATTATATTTTCTGACATATCATAGATAATATCACCGTATTAATAGATAAGGTTATTGTACTTCATTTCTTTGCAGATTTATTTTTCAACAGCAACCATGCAGAAACCATGATTTTAGCGGCCGGTAGTATAAGTTCCTCGACAATGGTATGAGGTTTACCAGTTTTTGCAACCAATAATGATACTTGATAAGACGCTAATACAGCAATACAGCGTTGTCTAGTTTCAGTAGTTGACTTTTTATGGGCTTTTTAGTTTGTTCTAATTCTGTAGCCTTCAACGTGAAAAACTTTTCAGATTTGTAAGGATGTTGCCCGTGTTTTGCTTGTAAATAATGTCGAAGTTTAGGCAAACCAGCCAAACCGACTCAAACGATAGAACTTCGTAACATAAAACGCCTTAGGTCTTCCTTCGGTATTTACAACCTGTAAACAAAAGTTAAGTAATCGTTTGCCAACTTGCGACGCTTTGATTTTGCTACTTCACGAGACTCACTGCTTGACAAACGCTAAGGGCCGAGTCCTTTATTTGAGTCAATGATGAGGATTCATTACGTTTTAACCAGCTTTCCACAGTTTCTAATGTAGTACTGGTCACTAATTGGTTACGTTCGTACAATCAAATTACACGCAAACGAGCTATAACAAGAGAAATAATTTACTAAACTTATTACGAACAATCGCGGCGTGCGGAAAAGAGACAGGTGGAGTAGTGACACGTCTCGTAGCCCGTCGGTGAGCGAGCACTCTACTTGCCATAGCGCAAAGCGGGCCACGGAGCTTTGTTTTTCTGCACGCTCTTGCCTAACACTCGACCACGCCATTATATTTTCATAATTTTTACTTTTAATTTTTGTTTGGTCCGTGGACCCCGGGCTATCTACCCCCCGCCCCCCCCCGGGATGTATCTACAGTTCCGGGATATCTTTTCCCATCTTATATATATCTCTTTTATAAAATTATTATTTATTAACTTAAACAGTTATAGAATGAAAAGAAAATGATGCAATAAAGAGAATTTTCTAAAAGTACTTTAAAACATACTTTTTTCAATATTCTTATGAAATGCTACAAGATACGTACTTGTATCAATTGTCTAATTACCTAACGTCGATGGTGACATTTCACATGCGAACAATTCGTAAACAATTATTTGTCCAGTATGGTAACAAATAGATAAGGATGTAGTTGTAACTATGTAATACAAATAGTATTTTTTAATAACTTTTGGTCCATGGTTATGTTTAAATGTATAATACTATTGCGTAAGGATATTAACTTTACCCTCAGACAAATAACAATGTATTCAAAAAAAAAACACGGATTTACGAGAGACACGGATCTTTCTGAGAATCGAAATATTGGCATTTTCACTTTAACAACATTCCTCGAACTAGTATGGTTATTGTGTAAAATCATTTTCTAGTGAATATGTCTCAAGCAAATGTTTTGTTATTACTACTATCATTAATACAGATTATCATAAATACTTAATTGTATAATGTGAATCTACTGTTAGAAGTAAGTCATTGCAAATTATTTTTTAAAGACTTTTTTAAAGTGAATATGGAAGTCACAAAAGCGGAAATACATTATGTTTCTTTTATAAATTCACTCAGCTATTGATTTTTCCTCGCTCTTGTATGGACGATGTTATGTGTACCATAAGTCTTATGGCCTTTACGGTATGACGCGCTGCGGGTCCCGAGCTTAATTTCCGCCTGCTCGTCGAGCGGTGTTGGAGTGATATTTCAATTTCCTTAGCTAAATGCTACAAACCATTGACGGGCAGTATCTGGCGTGAAAAGATACGCACTGCAATCGTTAAGCCATGTACCTAGCAAAGGCAATTACGGGTGTTACCTCCAATAATAAGTGCAATAATAGGCCTGTCCGGCCTATGTATCGGTGCACTGAGACAACCGGTCGATTGATTAATCTAATTAGTTTTGCTACACAATGCAAAATTATTGCGTATATAAAAATGTAAAGTATTTCGGTGTGTACAATACATGTATGCATATATACATAAATATGTATACATTAACAACGTGACGTAAATTTATAGTCTCAATCCGATCTCATTGTTAGATTCTCTATTTTGTTTTCCTTAAGATAATTTTGCATTTTCTTTATGTCTCTATGTGATCGTATACAATTGCTAGTGTGAACTTTGCCACATTTTGACCGCCTTTTAGGCAGTCACTCGTTCCATCATCGTTGGCATGTCCATTTTGCTTTTATCAAAGAGCACCTGCCAGATTTCTCATTCTTCATTTTACCTTGAAACGCCAATCGCTCCAACGATTCCTCGTTGTATTTGCATCACCAACATTTTATTCTTTATTTTAAATTGAAGCAAACCTTTAATTTTTCAGGCAAGGCTTCAAAAAATGTGAAAGAAATTGGGATACCAATATTTGATCAGAAATCTTCATTGATATTATTTTGGTTGACTTACACCTACAACTACAGTAGGTGTTGATAACCACGAAATCTTATTTTATTGATATTTCAATGGCATCATTTGATAATTTTTTTATAAATACCATTATAGTCTCATTAAAGAAATAGCATGCAATAATTCGTTACGATATAAACAAATGTATTCTGTTTAAACAAATGTGCTAAAATTTAAATATCCTTTTATTTTGTCATCGTAATATGAGGTAAGAGTAAATTAAAATAAAATCTCTATCGCAGATACGGTTGACAAAACACAAGGACAAAATTACTAAAGAAATATTTACAATATCACGAAATATTTACTTGAGTTACGATACCATGATGGACGAAGCTCATTGTAGGCTATTAAATACTGAAACAAAAAATTTCATTAATCATAAAAAAGCTTTCAGACAGCAGATGTTGAGCAGTTAAATGAACCTATTTAAGGTACAATATTTAAATGTAGTATTTACATCTAAATTTACTATACATTGAAATAGCATTTTCAATCAAACCCAATGATAATATTAAAAAATCGTCCAACTAGTTACATTGGGCAAAAATTATATTTTCCAAATTTTTTTATTCTATCGTGAAAGAAGGAACCCTTGTAGCTTCGTCATATAAATCCGTTGATCCGTTCGTCTGCTAGTTAAATACATCACCACAATTTCCATTGGTTTATACCTATGACCGCAAAATTCAGCAAGTAGGCGCTTCAGATGGAATGTCTTATATATGATATGTAGTCGTGCAAAGTACCAAACTTTTAATTTTTCAATGTAGGTCCTAATATTCTTAAAACGATGGCAAAGTGGTCTATTATTGGAGAGATGCTTCAAGATTAGATTGATGTTTAAATAATTATTATCATTTATAAACCACATTTGCAAAATATTAAACTAGAAGTGCACCTCTAATAAACTTCCCCTATAATTTTTGAAGTACTGATCTAAAAAATATGATTCATCCGGCATAAACTAAACATTAAAGCATGTTTTTCATTATACAAGTCATATATTTTTGGATTAAAACGCCTATTTACATTCACTTAAAACATTTCTAATTACACATTTTCCTTTATAGTCTCGTCACTATGCTATCGGTATTCTTTTTGTAGAATCTTGTCTCCAATGTAACAAATTTATCCATTTTTCGACGTGACTTGCGATGAACAATAGATAACGGTCGTCACGTCACTTCTGTTACGACACTTATTATTTAATATCTCGCGTGACCTATATACTTTTTTAACTACCTCGACAACTATTGTTTCTAGGCTTTCCGTAAACTTTGTCGCCAAACAAACTAAATATTTTAATCCTTGTTATTTAAACACTGACATATAATTCACATACTCTTTCTGGTTAAAACTTGACCAATTATAACCTAATGTAAATAGAGTCTTACACTTAAAATTTTGAAGTAAAATTATTATTTAGAAGGTTGAAACAAAAATGAAAAATACTGACAACAAAGTAAACATTGAAATTTATTTATTAAAATTTTCATCAATATAAACCCGTCTATATAAGGTTGCATAAATGAAACACTCATTCGCGGTGAAAGTCAATTTTCCTACGTTGAAAGAAAATCAACAGAGTAATTAAATCAACAGAGTAAAAAATAGTACACATAAAAATAATATTATTTTTTTAAATTCCGAACGTTTCAAATCAGTGAATGTTTAAAAATAAACGATGTAATGTTTTAACGAGAAATGAACTGAACAACTTTTTATGGTTGCAACCAGACAAGTTTCATGGTAAAAAATTATATAGATATATGAAACTAATTAAGTAATATAATCGAAACGAAACTGTTAAATTTCGAAACTGCAAAAACATTTCATAAAAATATAGTATATAAATGGTTTTTCTCCGTTCGTTTGCCCTTTTTTACAATTTCCTCTCACATATTGTCTAATTTTCTTCAATATTCTTAAAACGGCAGCAATTTTTATCGCACACTAAAATTAGTGAAGTAACATTAAATTGAGGTTTATTTCACAATTACTATATTATACATATAACTATATTTTTAAAATAAAAATATAGCCAAGCAAACTGAGTATAACAATTTATTGACTATATTTATATGAAGTGTTCTTACGCTTTAACGAGTTTACTGATTACCTGTGTCATCAGAAATGACAGCTTAAATTGGATTACATAATTTAATTAGTTCTAATAAACTAACTCCTTTTAATATTTGCTAGGATGAAACTTTAGCAATTAAGAAGTTGATAATTGTTTTTAAAATATTCTATTTTATTACTGTGTTAATTTTCTTTCACCATTGGTACATTTACTTTCACTGCGAATAAATCCTTTTTTTAAGTAACCTAATAGATATTGGTAAGTATTGATGAAAGTTTTAATAAATAGCTGGCAATATTTTCTTTGATATCATTATTTTCCATTTTTGTTTCACCCTTGTAAATATCATTGAAATTGTTCGGCAATTATTTTTTAAATCCATAACGTTTAAAATACGTTAGACTTAATTTATATTAAAAGTAATGATTTAATTATTTTCTCTTTCGAATTTCTGTGGAGGACCAAATCTAAAGTGAGTTATAACTGATCACAATTTTACTAGACAGATCACATAAATTAAATATAAGCTTTCAAATTACTGGGGTTAAATTTTAAGTTTGTATAATGATAAAGATAAAGGAACGTCTAGAAACGACAGTTGTCGGGGTATATAAAATATATATGTGTCACGCAGGCCACTTAATAAGGGTAAATTGGTCTTTATATGTTGTAAGTGCGCGCGTGCGTGAGTGTGAATGTATAAATATTTTCTAAAACAGTGCAAGAGTTTTTGAATGGTATTTTTTTCCAATGGTAAATAAAACACGAAAGCATAATATAATTCAAGATGTTAATGAAGATAATAAATGGTGTCTCAGCGCCGAATTACGTAATTCAAGATGGTTTAATAATAAAGTGTCTCAGCGTCAAATTTTAAACCTAAAAATCTCGGCAAGCAACGTGGCTACCGGGAGGGAAGGGATGGCGTTCGATAGCTTATTGGTGCGGATCTTTTAGTCACCATGTTGCAGTGATCTGACGCACTCCGCACTTATACTAGGACGCAAGTGTTGTACTCATTTTGAAATCCGGCGTTTTGATGATGGGCTCAGAGTTCATTTAATCAAGTTGTGGGTAACGAAACTCATAGCGTCAGGATATATACTAAATCATTCAAATGGACCTTGAAATAGACATGTGCGATAAGTTAAAACATTAACAATGTCGCCACTGCCATCGAAGTGCAGCCACGAACATCAATTAGAAAACATGCTACCTTTTTCAATATGCATCGTCCAAGTCTTTAAAAAATGTTGGCTTTAGAGTTAAAATTACATCCCTATAAAATACAGATCGTTAAAAAATCAACCCTGAAGACTACAACATACCTAAAGACTATAACAAACGGCAACTTATTGTCAGAAAATGTTACATGTTTTTTTCACAGGAAAATGGGATGGATAATATTTATTTTATCGATAAATCACTCTTTCATCTTGAAGGTAAATCACTCTTGATAAATCACTCTCTCATCTTAAATCGTCAAAATTGTCATTACTAGTCATCCAGTGATCCAAAAGAAAAGCATCAGAAAGCATTACATAGCTCTAAAGTAACCGTATGGTGCGCAATATCGTCCAAAAACATCATCGGGCCGCTTTTCTTCGGGAATGACCCCGCTGCAAGTGACGAGCGAGCGGAATATCGAAATAATTTACAATTTTTTATACCGCAGCTGCAGGAGATGGATGTTGACGAGTCAAATTTGTGGTTTCAGCAAGATGAGGCCACTACCCATACAGTTAAGGTATCCATGGATACAATTAGAGTGCTATTTCCGGGAAAAGTCATAAGCCAATTTGGAGACATAATTTGGCTACCCAGATCGCCCAACTTAACCTCTACGGACTTTTTTTGATGGGGTTATCTTAAATCAAGATTTATTGATACCCTTCTTCTGAATTTGAAGCAGCTTAAAGCTAAAAGAATGGAAGGAGTGTGAGCTATCTCAGTGGACATTTTGTGGGGCGTCATTGCAAATTTGCGCTTAGGCTTTGAATAGTCCATTCGCCGTGACTGGAGACATCTTGATGATGTGATATTCCATACATAAAACCCGCACTAAGGTTTTACTTTATTGTAATTAAAGTATTATAAATGCGATAATTGTTTTTTATTATTATTTAAAGTTTGAATTCGTCGCTGAGACGTGAGAAATGTTATATACCTTTTTTAGGTATATAACATTTGACGTGTATCGCGACAGAGCTGTTGAGATTGTGGTTCTGAGTTGGTGCGTTTTTATATATCTTGCACTTTACATATTGTGCACTAAGGTAATAAACAAATATTTCAAACTTAAAGAATGTAACATACGAGGACAGAGTAAATGATTATCAAAAATATGCCGTAGTTATCAAGTAGGACCTATATGTAGACACAGGGTATTATAACATTAAACATTTTTTTAAATTTTTTAAGAAAAATAAATTTTTTTTAATAATAAAAATTTTATCACCGATTATATATATATATATATATATTTTTTTTTTTTTTTTTGTCAACACCGGCGACTATAAATACGTTATGGCAATAGAATGGAAAAATATTTCCCATTTTTGCGTCCAAAATATATTTATTATTATTCCGGGATACCAAAAATAAAATATTTAAATGCCAGTCTGTGCAATTCTTTCATTTCCCACCCTTTTTTATTTTATAGATCTACACATCCCACCACGTGGTGTCAAGACAATTTCGATACAGGGAATAAATTCAAACTGAGTTGCACAAGATAAAGTTAATATAATTAAGAAACCATGATTTTGAATCGATCGTGGTACATCTACGTAGCATAGTACCACTGTATATTTATATTATAATGGCATTTCGTCATGTATAATTACTTTTTTAATTACTTGACATATATTTCAAGCAATTTGAGAATTTTCATATTCATACATATGTGTGGATGGAAAAGTAATACAACAAGATACACGACACTACAAGACTACGTCTACGGTCATATATAGACGTGTAACTGACGATGTAGTTTCGATTAATTGCAGTAGATGAAGCACATAAATTAGCGTAGTCATTTCTATTTCGTTAAATGTATTTTTGAACATGACATTTAGATCAATGTTTCAATTATGAAAAATGTTGTTCAAAAAGATCATTGATGGAACAAGTTTTAATATTTGAATTTATAAAAGTAAACAATATTAATTAACTTAATGCATTATTTAACTTTCTAGAATATTTTTTGCCATTTTGCTAGTCCCTGATTGACGACATCAGCTAGCGGTTAAAACTGACAATCCACTCCTACCTGACAAGCCGCCGGGATTCAAACCTGGGACCTCGCTCTGCACCACCCCGTCAAAGACTGTAAGTATTTTGACAAACGTACTACACCACGTTAAATTAAAAGAAACGTCGAATTTTTTTTTTATTTTACATATATTGACCAACGATTGATTGTGCTCAGAAATATTATCAACATCGTCAACATGCGTTGTTCTAGTAAAACGTTCGCAAGAATTACGATTCTGTCAAAAAAAGTTCGGGCAAGAAGTTTCTGGCAAAAACTATTTTGTCATCATATTTTATCGCCCAGACATTTATACGATCACCTCAATATGTGGGACACGTCTCACGTTCCACAAGTGGATTTCTTTGGCCTAATGATAACAGTTGTTCTTATTACACATGCGGTCTGTAATGAATATGATTTCTTTTGTCTAATGTTTCCATCTGAAAAACTCAGATTCAGAAACTTCCATTTCTAAAATCTAATTAGTAGCATTGACCTACTTTTCATAATCATCTTGGATTAGGTTTGTTACCTTACATATGTGCTAAAGCTTGTCAGCTCGTAAAATAAAAAAAAATATATATTAAAATAAAAATTAATAAATAAAAATATTCCGAACCAGTACTCAGTTTCATGTGTACTTGACCTGGGATTATATTAGAAAAAGTCTACAACACTATACTCAACCAACAGGTCTATATGCTATTTCCCGACAAAGTTTTAAATATTTTTATGGAAGTTCCCAGCACCCAAAAGTCTTTGGAAGGCATCGTTTATGGTTGTAGATTATAATGGATGCCACCAGTTTGGATATAAATATGATGTTTTTATTAATCTTTTGTGTACTTAATGAGCTTAAAGTAGTCACTGCCTTCTTGAGTTTATATACAAAAATGAACTTAAAAACTTATTTTTATACACTTAGTATATACTTACGAATGTTGAAGGTGGTATGTAAAAGATAATATATAATAGCAATTCTGTGGACCGACTGAGACTTTGCACACAATGAACGACCATGTCACAGAAAACGCTGGTGATGGGCGATTGCTTTGCTTGCTATGCTCGATTGTGCCGATTTACTCGATCTATCGTTAAAAGCCTTATAAATAGCGTCGAGTATTGTAGTCGATACTTAAAATCTCTTTGTAATTCGACGCTTCTGTCCTAGTGCGCATTGTCACAATATGTTTTCTAATAATAAAAATTATTATTGTTTTCTAATTGGTATGTGATTCCGGCACTTTTAGAAATATTTGTGCAATAAACATACATACTAATATTTACACAAATGAAAAAGTATTCTATGAAAAGTTCGTAACAAGAAACGACCTTGCTATTGTCGTTATTATCAACAGCCAAGGTTGTTATTTTCCTTTACTATTTCTAGATCATGCTAACGAACAATAGAGCAACTATATTGATTCTACGAACTAAGGAGGATAGGTCGAGTGACGTTTGTCCATCGGCATATAACTATAATGTATATTACATTTCAGATTCAATAACTAATAATTCGTGTGTGTCATAATGATAATACCATCGAGCAAATAAAGGTTTTTATGCAATATTAACTTAAATAAATTGATAAGAAATAACTTGTTAGGATGCGCACAAATCAGGAAAACGAAGGCAAGTTATTGCTGCGAATAGTGGATAACGATCTTTTCTTGAAAAACTGATCTCCGAGATTAAATAATATTCATTCATAGAAGATGGATCTTCCATTAAATTGGATTTTACAGGAATAGGTTTAATGTAATATAATAACTTATAGGAGGAGGCTTAATGTAATATAATAACTTATAAATAACGAAATATAATAAATTTATGAATTTCCTTAATTAAATCAAGGTGAACTTTTTCTCTTTTATCTCTATTAATATTACTTATGCTTCTAATTAGATAGAACTTGTTATCCTCTAAACAACTAAATTAGTTAATTTGAACATTCATTTATTGGTCCACTACGGATGAATGCAATTGCAAAAAATCTAAAAGTATGGGGTATACACGGAGATTTCTATCATGGCAACTTATAAACTCGCCATTTCTGTGCATAAACTTTTTAACTTTTTATATGTAGTTAATAAAATCAATCGTTAACTATATAAGCACCGTGGGTATCTAAAACTTCGCGCTAACATGTAGGCAGAGCTAAAGTTCCATCCTTGTAAAAATCTTTGGGTTTTGACTGAAAAATAGATGAAGTTTGAATTTAGTATTTTATTGTGGTCTTTCATTTTTAAACTTGTTATCACGTAAATTATTACAGACCAAAATATATGGTAATTAGATGGCGTAAGATCTGCAGAGTACGGTGGATGAAGTAGCAAAATATAAACTTTGCTATGATTTGAGGGAAGTTTAGCGGCAACTTTGCTCAATTGTTCATAGTAAATCTTAGCTGTAATTGTACTTGTTAACTTGAAAGAGTTTCCAATGAATAAATAAATAAATAACTCCTTTTATACCCACCATGTATTCAAAAGTATATTTTGTTGTATATTTTTTGGTCTAGGCACATCTTTTTCTTCCGCTACTAGCTTCAATAAGGCTTTTAAATTTTCCTAAATCAATTACAGGAGCTCGCTTTGGATAAAGTTTATCGGAGAAGTCAAAATTCTTTCTTTGAATTTTTGGAAACAGTGCTTGGCTGTGTCTAAAGAATACTTCACCCATCGCTGTGTATATATTGCGTGATGCTTGACTGGTTTTTCGCCTTAAACAATATTCATGAAGAAAGAGTCCTCAAACTTCACTTCGAAATAATTAAATTCTTAATTTATTTTTTACTCGCAGATTACTGAATTGCAAATTGAACTGAAGTTCGAATGTCGCACATTTTGTGTACCCTATAAGAATTATTTTATAGGCATCTACAGCATTCCAGAAATAGGTCGAAAAAAGTGGCGGGTTTATAAGTTGCCAACCTAATATTAATGAACTATTTAACGGTGACTACAAATCCGGGTAATAGTTCGTAGGGTCATAAAATCGACAAGGAAATCTATTGCAAAAATCGATCAATTTTGATCTGGCGAGCTCCACAATCTTTAACGGTATTTACGTATTTATAAAATAGTATTATCTAATTATATAATTGAATAAATCTGTCCATATTCGGGAAAATAATATGGCTGTATGTCTCGGAACGGTTAACCAAATAAACACATTGTTAAGTTTTTATAATCGTTGCTTCGTTCCTTGTTATAACCAAGTATGTTCAGTTGTATTTCGGTGTTGCATCGATTGATAGGTGTGATATAATTTGTGTATTTCTTAAACGGGCATATCGCAAATTAAAAAAAAAATTAAATAATTGAACAGTAAATAAAACATTTTGCCGCGCAGTCAATGTATTATCTTAACTATTTTTGAATTTATTAGTATTAATAATAAATTTAAACAGTTATTGGCTTTTTACTGTACTGTCAAAATATGGAATATTTTGACGTCACAATTAAATTGTAAGAACAGATTTTTGTATTAATAGTTTTAAATCTGTATAGAACATTTTAAATGTCAAAAGTTACATTGAAAGTGTTTTTAATGTCATAAGTGAAACCAACAAGCAAGTTTGTCATTTATTTATCTTCTTGCAAAATAATCCCTGTGATACTATACATCGTTTTACTTCTTAAGACTGCTGAGAGAAGCAGTCTGCCTTTTTCTTTTGTCACCACTTTTTTCCACTCTGACACTTTTTCTTTTTCCGTGGCATTTTCAACGGGAGTCACCGTCTTCTGTATCCAGACATAATATTTTTCACAGATCATATTTTATTCTTAGGAATAAATAGAAATTGCTAGATCCGAAGACTGGATCGCATAGTAGATTATCCAAAATTTCATAATTTCTTCTTCAACATAGTTAAATATTCATAGCCTTCTTGCTATATATGCAAAGGCGTTGTCGCAAGCTTGCTACTTGCATCTTCTTTGGTGCTTGTGTAAGGACGTTACTCTCAAACTTTCTCCAAAACAACAGGCAAACAATTGCTGTGGCTTAATAATTGATTGTGGCTGTTCTTTTAGTTTCCAGAACAATCACTGCACATTAATCCGTTTTTCCGAAGAACGAGGTAATCATCTTTTTTTCCTGTACATCACTCTTTCTTGACCTTTGACCATATTGAGTAAAGCATTTGAGTGACCTTCCTTGAATTTTTTCTAACATTTTGTTATTCCAATCAACTATTTGGTTTTTTTGCGCTTCTGTTCAATGAGAATTGCACCTAGCCTAAATAATAAGAATTTTTGTACTTAACTCATTGGAATGAACCTGAACTCATTGGCTTAAACTTCTCCAAAGTGCTGGAAGGTTACCCTGATTTCAGTCTTCATCATAATTAATTCCAATCAAAGTTGAACGTAATTTTTCTGTAATTGAATTGTTGTTGATACCTAAGTAATTTAAGTAAGAATTTGATTTTCCAAATTTAAATTATTATTTTTTATCGTTTTATAAATAGTCAATTCTACAATCTTCTATTATTATTATTTTTATGAAATGCGACATTTTTTTCTACCATTTATAAAATCAATCAACGTCATTCGTCAGCATTATTTAGTAAGCAATAAATACACTAAAGTTATCAAATATTTAAATGAGAAATAATAACTGTATACCGATAAAAGGCTATCTAATTTTTTTCACTGCCGAACATCAGAAAGTATATAAGCGGTCCTATAGTATCTGTAACTACACTAAAGTAACCGTAGTGTAAACACAACAATAGTAAAAATTATCATTTTTTCATAATTTATTGAAAATTCTTACCCTATTTCAAAGGAAATGTTGTTCAGAATGAGAAATATTACATTGCGGTGCTTCTTAAGACTCCGCTATGCACGTATTTCTGAGAAATTAACCTACTAAAATTTTTACAAACAGTGTGACAACGCGCTACATTTCTTTGAACAATAATTATGATAAGCTCTAGATACCTAAAATATTAATACACGTTTAAAAAATAAATAGACAACTTTATATAAATTCCGTAAATACTTTAATCTGCGCCGTTATAGATTTGAGAAGTCATATTTTCGCAAATCCTCTTAATAGAGTCGAATTACTTTCCAGTCTAGCTATCAGCTTTTTTAAGTCTCGAACATTTTTATGTAAACTATATGATCTCCATTCTCTAAATCAAGTAAATTGTCCATGCAATATGACGTCTGCCTAGTTGCGTGTTTCTGTTTATTTAGATTTAACGCAAAAAAGAATAAAACTTAAATTATACAAATCAGTGAAACCAACTGGGTTTTTGATGTGAAACGTCTATAGGCGCAGGTATAAACCGGATCGTTGGCGTGGTGACGCTTGCCGTGGCGACGGGTCGCCACTAAGGTATATATATAGTCTATATGTAGTAGAGTGTACGGTATGGCGACGTGTCGCCATGCGCAACCGACTACGCGACCCCCTCCTCGCTCAGTTCGACGCTGTTGTTTACTACGGTACACATAGCCTGTGCTTTATTATTTTTGTATTAATTGTAAATAAATATTTATTAAATAAAGTCACCATTTTCTGTAAGAAATTCGTTATACTTTATTTTTTCATTATGCTATATTTAGTTCCTGTAATAATCTTGTCTTTTATACATATTACTTGTACGAACACGATGTTTCATATCTACCAGGCGTCCCGCGACTGCTCACTTTTTTTTATACGATTATAAACCGTTTGAAAAAAACGTGAGAAACGATTAGAGACTTAATCCTATTTGAATTACGGATTTGCCCATCTGAATTAAGGAACTCTAAAAAAATAGTTTTTCTTCTTAAGAGAACGTGATTGACAAAATAATAATTTTATAAAATATATATTTCTCATAATCGTGCAAACCGTAAAATTGCAAATTTTTCAGCAGCATTTGCTTGATTTTAATAGCAAACAAAACCACATTTATTTTTTTTTCTATTACGAAAATTATGTAAAGTGATAGATCTAAAAAAAAAATTGTGCGTGTCAGCTCCTACGCCCGTTTGGAGTTTTACTCCTTAAGAACGATTGTCTTGGAACGTATAAAATAGGTAACACTGTGTGTAAATACGAAAAAAGAAATTACATTCTTGCAAACAAATTCATGTTGTGTTCTATCTTCATTATAAACATGTACATTTTCCCATACTCATCCTTTCATTAATAATATCTCTAGCAAGCGCTTTTTCATATTCACGCTTGCTCCGCTGGTGCTTTTATTTGCGATGCTTTAAACTTTTTTTTATTATTATATGCATTTATGTATTCTTTTTAAGTCGATACACTTTCATGTTCTCTTTGTTCAACTTATTTAAAGATTGCTTTACAAATGGCCCGAATTTCCTCATATTACACTTGCATTACATTGATAATATTAATTTTCTGCTTATGATATTTTTTATATTGTAATTAATTTTTTTCTCTCGGTTTCAATACACTATTCATGATTAATAATTGATTTTTACTGTTTACGTGACTATAAAATGGGTACCTAAATTGATTTGCAAAGAAATTAAATTTGTTTTCTATTAATACTTTTTCCACATTTCATACTCTTAGTTATTTCCAACAAAACTGGCAATTTCCCGAAAAAAAAGTTTCATTATTAACTAATCCCACAAATAGATTAATAATAATGTTTTTGATGTTGTTACTTGTACGGCACGAGAGATTTATTTTATATTTATGTAATAGTAGTAACGTGTTTATGTATGTATATGTAACTGCTTTATATGTGTTAATATTGGCTCACTGAAATATCCACTATTTAATTTTAATGCATGTTTAGTAAAATAAAACTTCGGAACCATCATTTTGAGTGATATATCTGAAATATTTTACGTGAATCCATTGATCACTCTCTTTATTAAGAATCTGGTCTACATAAAATCTGGTCTACATAAATAATTTTCAAACGACCTAAGTTTGCTTTAACTTTCCATTTTAGTAACATTTCATTTTATTAATTTTGTTATGAATTAATTAACGTACAAACACACGGCAAACGCTGTATACTGAGTATACATTCTCTTCTTCATTTCTCTATCTTTATTTTTGCTGATAAAAAGACATATTTAGTTCAGATGAAACGTAAACTTTTCAAAACGTTAGATGAAATCAGATACAATTATTTATTATTACGTCGTATTTTCTTTGCGCTATTGAATCGACTTTATTGGGAGAAAATAGATGAATTTCATGGATATACATTTAAAATATCATGTATCATACAAATTAATAACATTGTTTGTCATTTATTGGTTCTCTTCACTGTGGTTAACTCCTATTTGATAAAAACCAGTTTATATTTAAGCTTTAGGAATGTGACTACTCTAAAAATTAGAAATAAAAATTGTTTTCAAATATTGTACGGTGCAGTGTAGTCAAGTCGCTTTGTGATATTTGAGCCAAAGTTGTTTGATAATGTGAACATTCCCGTTAAACATTTTATGAATGGGTTTAAAGAAATTTGAAAATTTGAAATAACTGTGGTATAAATTCTGGTTATAACTGCGATTTTTTAAATTTGCAATACTTATTTGTTTTGGAAATAGTAACGGTAATTATATTTATACTCAAATCTATTTTACGGCCTATTTATCAAAACTTCACTGTCACTCAAAGAGTCAGAAAAAAAAATCAAAATATTGGTCTAAAATACTTCTATATTATTTTGTTCACCCACTTACACTTTTTTTATTATCTTAAAGTTTCCATTATATAAATTTTCCATCTTTAATATAAATTTCTAGTAAGATAGTAGTAAGACCTGTAGGAATATTAATATAAGTCGCTCCCTCTACCCCTTGAGATAAAGGGATAACTTATTAGGCATCTCTTCGTCGGTAGTTAATCCCGACCCCCCCCCCCCTTTACGGAAGATGGTGTGAAGATATAGATATGATGGCAAATATCGGATCAGATAAATAAATTTCAAGTTAAATATTACGTATGTATTCCATCGTTATTTCAGTTTACATTATCGATCACAATATTTTGCGACCAACCGAAACTCAGATAACCGATACAAAAGTTTCATGTTGAGATATTTTTACTGGATCAACTTGGATGTATCTTTAATATTACCCCAAAACCTAATTATCCTTTCTCTAAGCTACAATAAACTATTTTAAAATATGTAGGAAAAGTACACACACGAGTATAGGTCTTCTATTTGCTCTCAATTTTGGAATTACTAAAGAATAGCTAAGGTTTTCGTTATATTGATGACAATATTACATATCGTATACCTCTCATCACGGGTGATTTAGAAGTATGATATCCTAATGTCGCTTAATTTGCAAGCTACGAACTGCCTCAATAAATTCAACTTCAGTATTTATATTAATTTTAAAAAGAATTAATGTGAATCTTAGGTTTTATACAGAAAAGAAAAAATTATTCCCTCATGCCAACAAAATTGCATATTTCTTTATTACATAATTTTAATAAAAGCTCCAACATCCACCTCAAGCTTCGATCGATGATATTGTTCTTAATACAATTTCTATATTCTACTGGCTGCATGTGTAAAAATATTTAAAAAAACATGTTTCTTTTATTTTTACCATGCAAAGGCAAAAATTCGTAATAAAATGAAATTTTATTAAGAATTTTTGCCTTTTACGTATAATGAAATTAAAAAAAACAGACGAATTCTTCATATTTCACATCCTATGTCAATTTAACTTGTAATATTTACGACATGAATACATACAATAATAATAACAGTATAATAATATACTACAAAGATGTGAGTTAGCAGAGCTGTAAGTGATACATCTATTATAATAACAAGGTTTTATGGAACATGATATTACTAATAATGAACAATTTACGTGATTTTGTTAAATGTAATGTTTTTATCAGCTATATTTCTAGAAATTATCACTTTTGAAGTGATTATGGCAACATTGTAATATGTCTAATTAATTGTTTTCGTTTAGCGATAGATATTCACATTTTTCTTGATTACATTAGATCATGGCTCATTCATTAGTTTTCCCATCTGACTAGTATCATAATATTTTTCATCAAAAAATTTTGTAAAATTTATTTTTAAGAAACATAAAAAGGACATATACGGTGAGATATTCAAATTTCATAAAATAATTAGCACTATTTCTTCAGTAAACGGATAAAAAGGCACTTGACAAGGGGTTTAATTTTATTAATTGCCATCTAACTTTGGTCAAACTGGCAGCAAACAAATAATTTTATTTCTGTGTTAATTGTAAGGTGCATCCTTTGCATATTAGTATAACAGATAGATTTCCCAAACCTACTTCATGTGGATAGATCTGCGAAATTCTTCGACAGTGTATGCATTATTCTCTGCGCCATTTTTCACAAGGATGGTTGGCCGACTATTTTGATTATTAAAGAAAAAGAAAAATTTAAATATTTCAAAAATGAAATTTTAACATATTGATTTTAACATAAGTTTTTTCTAATCCTGTTATATATGTGAATTAGTTTTATGATAGTTTTATGTGTGAATTTTTTAATGGACTAACGGATTAAATTAAAATGTCATAATCACAATTAAATTAAACAACGTGATGTAGTATTTCAGATAATAAATGAAGTAATTTTAGTACAAAAATTTAATTTTTTGAAGTAAATGTAACTTTTGTGAAGGTTTTAAGGACACGTCCCAATATTTCAATTTCGATTAAATTTACGAATTATGTTTATTTCGAGGATATACCAATAAAATATAGTTTTAAATGCACCATCTACACGGAAATTACTTTTGAATTTAATTTCTTTTAATACATTGTATTTGTTTCATGGTGCAGGAAGGAAAATATTTCGTTACTTTTAGTCTTAAAATAAGGTTGGTTTAGATCCTCACTAGCCAAATGATGTGCTCATCCGAAAAAGTTTACTTTTAATTTTGCTTCACAGCATAACTTATAAAAACAAAACGACACACATCATTTGAAAAATTCTTACAAAATTTCTGGAAACGAACAAATCTGCTAAATACAATTTTGTATTTAAAATTTTTTTATAATTTTGTCGCATAAAATTTCAAAATAGTATTAAACTGTTAACCTGGAAGTAAAGTCTCTTTCTTTCGCGATTGGCTATAATTCCCGTATATATATATATATATATATATATATATATATATATATTATATGCTGTTCCTAAATGGCAAACGCCATAATGATAATAAAATGTTCATTACTTGAAAACATTATTTTTTTATCTCAAAATGATGAAATAAAAAAGAACGTAAACCAGCATTTATAAATATACACAAAAACTTATAAATATACATATATTTGTATTGTTACACGAAAAAGTCTAATGTAGTCGACATTAAAGTTGCATTAAATAAATAGTACCGTTACCGAAAGATGTTATTGACCATTCTTTATTAAATCGATACCTTTCTGAAATGTATCGAGAAATCTATATTAAAATAAAAATTCCTTTTCAAATAAGCCATGAAAATATTTACTGCTGCGTTTATTTATACCCTACCTAATCACATAAATACTACTGTAATCCTTAAACCAAATATTAATTATAATTAAGTTAAGAGTATTCCAGGAATAAACTTAATATAATTGACATTAAAATCGCATGAAATAAAAGCTTTACACTCAAATATATTTGCCGAGAGATGCTAATTATCATTTTCCTCCAAATTAACTTCATTCGCATATTCACATGTGAAAAACAAATATTAGAATAAATGTTCTGTTTCATATATAAGAGAAAAATATTTAATATGACGCTCAGAAAATACGCACGTCCAAAATAGTGATAGAATTAAACGTACAAAAGTATATTTAACAAAATTTTATTTAAACGTACATCTTAGCACTAATATAGTTTATCTGTACAATTACACACATCGTCATTATGATGACTTTAAATTATTTTCTTCATGGGTTAAATAATTGGGCTTGTATGTTATGATTTGCCTATCAGCGTTGCGTTATTATATCAAGTAGCTTGTTATCTTTATTTAGCTTCAAGGAGCAACTTCGAGTAATCCATAAATTTGTTGTCCTTACAAGACTGCAAATATTGTAAATAATTTATGGATTCGTTAATACATGCAATTTTACAATATGTTTATTATTATTTCATATTAATATTTACTAGACGTTTATACGTACTTCAAAAATGATATTTAAAACAAATTATTTACGATTTTTAAATTTTTTTTTCACCGAAAACTTTGTTGGCCCTGAAGTAGATTTAAGATATCTCTTTGTGAATATTCAAGTTACTGCTTAATATTAAAATATAAAATTGGTTCTTAATCAAATATTCTATGGGTACACAAATTCATGAACAATTATTTTTTTGAAAAGAAAATTTTAATCTAGTTTTTTTTCATTTGAAGAAAACCAAAAATAGATTTGCGTTATCAATTGTAACAACTATAATTTATTATTTATTTACAGGTTTTATTGAATATAGTTGATACATATGGCGAACTTAGTTCTAGGAGAGCAATATATTACAGACATTCAGAACATCGGTAGAGGAGCGGCCGGGAATTGAACCCGGAGCCCTGCGGTACGCCACATCGAGGAAATAAACCTCCACCAAGGAAAAACCTGCTATCAACACACTATGATAACGACAACTTCTGAGTACTGTTTACTAATAACTTTCTGTGTACTGTGTACTAATAACTTCCTGTTTTCTGTGTACTAATAACTTTACATATTGCCTATGCAGTATTTGTAGAATAGACTTTTGCAATACACAGTTTATATCATTACAAAATTCGTTCTCGTTACCCATATCCCGTAATCATATTATCACTTTGCATGGAAAACTGAAAATATATTAAGAAATGTTAAAAATCGTAAAACAAAAGTTATGAATACTTTCTTACCTTATTGGCATGATTTTAATTACAACATACGATGTATACCCAACACTCATAAGGTTAACTAAAAGACTCGGATATTCTAAGATTAAAAAAAAAACTTCTATATATTTTTTTCCTGTTCTTCCTTATAATCCCGAATAAATATACAGAACAATAAATTGAGTCAAGCAAGCATAAGAAATAAATCAAGAAAAAAAATTACATACACAAAAATTTACAGAGAAAGAAATGAATTATAATTATTGAGATTGAATGACAGTCATTGAGTAACATCGTGGTTTATGTCTTTTTGAAGTTATGCTTTTTAAGCCGCGTTGTGAAAAAACGATAAGTGAAATTTTACGACGCGCACATCAGCACGCGTGATGCAACATAAATGGACAGGGTGAAGTTGCTAATAAACATACATTTACACGCGTGTAGTGATCGACACTATATTCATGGTAGTAATTGAGGTATTTGCAAATACACAACTAGTGTTTTCTGTTGATGAAATATAAGTTATACCTGTGGTTTTAAATAATTTTTTTTAGTAATAGAAATATGTATTGTGAAATATGTGAAGTGTTCATACGATAAAACAAATATTTATTTATCGTTAATATTCGTGATAGAAATAATGCTTATAAGCTCTTTAAAATAATATTTTAGGTGTATTTCTCTAAGCGAGGTTAACTTTTGGGAAGTATTTACCTTCTAAATTATTACTGTATCAATTATTAAATACATAAAATTAATAAATTACAATAATTTTCAGCACGTTCATTTATTTTCATTATTAATTGAACTTTATTTAGATTGCTTTAGTAAAATTAACTATTGGTTATATTCATTAAATTTTTAAAATATTAAAACTAAATTTAAAATTTAATGATATCAATTCAATTAAAAAGGAAGAAATAATAATGATATAGTAATAATAATTGTTATTATTATTAATATATTACGATTATTTATCTTTTTTTCAGCAAATTTATATATTTGCATCAATCTTTAAAATTCATTTTGATTATTTTAGCAAACAAAGTAATTCATCTTGTAGACGTTTTTATATTAATTTGAATACTAAGCATTAATTTATATTTTTTAATTTTTTTCTGATTTTTCCATATAAATGCTAAAACAAGGAATTCAATTATCTGTGAATGAGTTTTAAAGTAATTTATAAACATCAAATTCACAAATGATCTCTTCTAAACCATGGTTTTAGCAAGATACTCAAGTACAAATTAAAATCAGCCGACTGTCGCAATGGTATCCAATCATATTGTTGATCATGTTGGTAATAATTCACCCAATTTGTCTTTGTCTACTCTAACCCACGATAATCAAAACTATATTAATGTACAAGTGAAATTGCATATGGAAAATTATTTTGTGCTATGTCATAATCGTACAACATCGAAAAATAATCCATGAACAAAAATGGAACGAAGTTGATGATCTCAAACCCAAAAAAATCATAAACAATTAGCTGATGTTGCAATTATAAATGTTTCTGGTCAGGTCACTGAGGCAAGACATTATCATGGAACAGGAATCACTTCAATCAGAAGGACACTTTAATTATATTCACTCTTCAGACCAGTTAACAGTTGATCTTTCTATTAGTGAGCAATATAATATAAACTTGAATAAATTTGTGCCATAGAGCAATAATCGTCAATTTAAATGAGCTCATCAAAAGTTTATTTAATTACAAAATGGTAATGATTGTAGCTCTCAATAAAAAGATCAAATTTCTTGCTAATCTGTATGAGAAAATAAAATTTAATTTTGAAAATATATGTCTCTGATTGAGTTTAGATTTTACCAACCGTATTTATAATCATGCTCCAGTCTTTTTAATATTTTATTTTAATTAATTATCTGCGTGGCAAAGGAAAGTTATTATGCCAAATAAGGATACCTTCTAACCCGAATATATAAGTACACGCACAATTTTTTTTTTATTACACAATGGACTATTATTTACACAGCTTTATAATATTTATTATATCGTAATTAGAATATTGACAACATACTTTAAAGGATTTTCTTGTGGTATTATCTTGATCCTTGACCAACAAACTATCCATGACTATCGTAACCATAACAAACAAATTATTTTAAATACCAATACCAAAACGAAATCAAAGGGTGTTTAAATAATCTATTGCAATTAAATACGGATTACACGGACAAAAATTTGGCGACAACAATAAATAATTTCATTGTTTTTATTGATCGGTTAGCATACTTCTTATAGAATTTACCATGTTTTTGTTAACCGATTAGAAAGCAGATTGACGTTTTACGAATATACGCATCGTTGTTTCGAAACAAGAAACGCGACAATTACATACAGAGGCCGCTATACAAAAACGATTTCCAGCATAGTTGTCTATGACTTAAAAACATAAATGGAGAATACAATGTTGTACATATACATATAAACAAGAATTGCAAAATGGTGATAATTTCAACAGTTTTATATTTTCTTTCCATTAAATCATTTAGGCCCATAAATGAAAATAACTTAAAAAGCACATTTACAAAATATTAAATGGATTAGGGAAAACCTTGGAAAGAAATCTACAAAATTTTAATACCACAGATTTTTGAGAAATATTTTAAACAACATGGTTTTCTGCTATAGAATATTTTCACGAAATTTCTTGTGAAATATAATAAATCTATATTTAGTTTTTTAACAAAACATTAATAAGTTATTTTTATGAAAAGCACAGATACTTTTTGGATTAAAAGAATACATGTATTAAACTGCAGAATTATAATGTTATTATAATTTAATCAACTTTGTATCACATTATTTTTAGCGTTTAACCTGACAACTTTTAATTATTTACTACTTTTAAAATATTTGTTTCCCACCAACATCCCGTCTCAAGCCGCTTCTGAATGTAGGCCTCTTCCAATGCACCCATTGTTTACACTGAACAAGCGCTTTGGCGATCGAAGTGCGTAACTTCATGCACGAGTGGCACTGGTGCATCTCACTGATTTGTAACATTTTAGCTATAAGATTACACATCACTCCAACTCATTTGACAAGTAGATATGGACCATGGAATCTGGAACATTGCGTTTCACGGTAGCCTCAAAGGCCGTAACTTGGCATCAACACAATACTTCACCGCGGCGATTTATGTACTGTACTATGTAAATAATTGTGTCTTCTGAAAATAATTGTATAAAAAACATTACTATACAAATAACCAATTTGGAAAAATTTATCCGTAAAGAGAAATTATATAAAACAGACAACTTTTTGCAGAAGAAGAACAACTTTGCTAGAGAAGTACCGATGACTGAGTTAGAGCTTTGAGAAAAATAAAATCAGTTTTTCTTGTCAGATATAGTCAAAAGCTAAACTATACTGATGAAAACTAAATGACTCTCGTGGTTATAAAACGTCGTAACAGGCAAGGCTTACATAACAAAAACGCCTATTTGAAGTAATATTATATAACCAATTGCAAATTTATACCAAAATAATCAGAGCGATTTAGGTTGAATGGATACTTCCATAGATTTTTCTATACAAAAAATATGTTCTTTTATTAATTTAGTGAATTCTTTAATTACGGCTCTTGTTGCAATAGAAGCATAAAGTCCTAGAAGCCTATAAAGCATGTACTCGTACGACACTTGATGGGCGTCTCAAGATAAATTTTGTCTTTGCTTGGAAATAAAATTGCAGATTCGATACTTTGCTGTTCATTGATATCCTGAGTACAGTGTGTGGAAACTTAACGGGTCACGGCCGTGCATCCAGGTTTAATAAAATTAAGGATTATTCTCTTACTAATTTAAACTGTTAACGATCGAATTCATTGCTATCAATATTAAAATTCTCGACGTATATACTTACTTATATTTTTTATTTCTTAATGTATTAATCATTTATTATTTTACATTCCTTGCATTGTGAGTCTCTTTCAGTTATATTAAATAAATGAAAAAATATTCCGTGGCATGCAATTTTAAAGAGCCATGAATGTACAAAATAATGTAAAAAGTAATATTTTACTGCAAAGGTTTGAATCATTTAAACTTACATAGATATATTAATATAAAGTTAAATCAGCCAAGCTCTAGCCTAAATCTACAATTACTAAGTAATATTTCTAAGTAATACTCCCTACTGAATAGACACATGTTGACATATTGCAAATACTAGACAATTTTACCTTAATATTATTTCGTACATATTGATATTGAGTTGTGTTAATTAAAATTAAATGAGAATCAACAAAGTAATGTCTGATCAAGAATTGACGACTGAAAATACATTAAACCATCTTATCTTAACATTAAATAGTACAGATCGAAGAATATTGACTAAAGTAAACAAAATATCAATATATCATTCTAATCAATATATATCATAAAAGTTATAGTACAATGTGCGTGACGCTAAACCTTAAAATGCAGAAACGAGTCCCGATACGATCAAAGGAGTTATATGATGTGGTAGCCACCTATCCCCCATCCAGTGAATAAGAACAAACAGTGTGAGTGTGAGTAATCAAAGTTATACAGTGACTGAATATAAATCGAAAAATATAAAAGCGTACAATGCCTCGTTCCAAATGATGTATTTCGGTGTCACTTGGATCAACACTAACAGAGATGAAATCGATTATTTCTTCAATTTAAGGGCAAATCTATTACAAAATGGAATCATTGCTACAACCACCTAACAAAACAATAAATTTCTGCAAGTATATCTCATCGGAAATGAAAAAACAGGAATTGGTCAACGATGCACAAACATCAGTAGATTGAGACGAGAAATAATCCAGGAAGTACAGAGGATTTTACAAAAATGCAATCAACTTATTGTAATTTATATATTATAATTGTACAATGAAGAATAGAAGAACTACAACAGATTACAAAGACAAACCGTTTATATGATGCTCTTTAAACATACATAGTTCTTAACACTCGCTGTTTATTCTAACAATTCTTGGTAGATATGCATGCAAAATAGAAGCGAAACAGATCTTTACATAAGATTGAATCAGAAAAAATTACGCACAGAAGAATACATTCACCTTCGACACGCGATCATAAATGGAAAAAACACTGACCACATTGGAACAATGATAATTATACCCTCACCTTACATAGGAAGTCCAAGATACGAATACACTCAAGATGCCATGACCTGAGTAAAAAAATATAGACGACCTGACCTATTCATAAGATTCACATGCAACTCATCCTGGCCAGAAATCAAAGAACAACTAAAATACTTACCGTTAGATGCTAGATGTACACAATCGAATAGCAAAAACGAGTACTGCCTCACTCATACAGTCTCATATGGCTACATGACAGAATTGATCCCACGGATATCGACAAAATCATTCGAGCTGAATTTTACAATCCACAAAAAATAGGAAGCTATACGACATAGTTGTAAACAAATGATTAACGGAACATGTAGGTAATTAAAACCCCGATTCGTGATATATGAGTGACGGAAAATGTACAAAAAATACCCAAAACCATACTTGGAATACACACAAACCGGAGATGATGACTATTCCAAATATGGAAGACTATCAACCATAAGAGGTAGCTATACAGCAAAAACACGAATACGAGGCAGAGACGAAATGGAAATAGATAATCATTGGGTAGTGATCTATAACCCACTACTTTCCAAAATGTTCCAAGCACACATACGCGTAGAATACTGTAATTCTGTGAAATCCATTAAATATGTCTGTAAGTATGTGAAAGTGACATGAATGTATTTCAAATGTCCAAATACAACGAACAACAAAGCAGAAACGATTAGACCTTTATGTACCAAATGGGAAGACACATCAACAGTAACGAAGCAGCGTGGCGGATTATCGGTTTTCCCATGCTTGAACATGAACCAACTGTGCAACATATAGCAGTACATTTGAAGAATGGATAGAGAGTTTACTTCACAAAAGACACCGCCAGAAAAACTGCAAGCGTACCACCTAAGAACACAAAATTAACAGCTTTTTCCAACAGCGCCAAACGAATTAATTCTCAAAAACATTACTATTTGTCGACGTCCTTATCTATTGTACTGGGAACATAACAATAAAAACCTTTCAACGACGAAAGCTAGGAATTAGAGCATTATCCAAGGATCGTGAAAACTAATGCACTAATCCGAGTATACACCGTACATCCTAACAACGTTGAATGTTTCTATCTCTGGATGTTCCTGCACGAAATACGGGAACAAACAAATTTCACAGATCTCAAAACTGTTGACGGTTACCTATGCCAGATATACAGAGAAGCATGCCGACGCTCAGGATTATTGAAAAACGACAACCACTGGGAATTACCACTACAAGAAGCTTCACTTATGAGTGAGGCCATGGCCTCAGCTGAATAAATCAGACTAATTCCTCATAATACTAATAACATGTAACCCGTCGAATTCAAAACAGCTATGAAACTCCTTCAAAGAGAGTATGAGTGATGTCATAGTATGAGTGTGCCAGATCCGACAAGCTCATACAGAACTGGCCATCGAATTAAACGACGACATATTCAATGGAACACTCATACGCCTAGAAGATAAACGTTTAGCAATAAAAAACTAGACCTGAGTACAACTTGGGATGCCAGCACCAGGAAAAATGCTTATTGGATTTGATACAGTATGTCATCACTTATACCCTTTTTGAAGGAGTTCTATAGGTGGTTTGGGTTCGATGGGTCACATGTAGTTAGTATTATGGCGAATAAGTCCGTGATTTATTCAGTTGAGGTTATGAGTGAGGCACCTTGTAGTGTGCAGTGGTTGTCGTTTTCCCGTAATCCTGAGCATTAACATGCTTCTCGGTACACCTAGCATAGGTAACCGTTAACAGTTATGAGATCTGTGAAATTTGTTGGTCCCCCTATTTCATGTAGCAACATCCGGAGATAGAAACATTCAGCGTTGTTCAGATGTACGGTGTATACTCGGCTTAGTGCATTAGTTTTCATGATTTCTGGATGATCCTCTACTTGAATTCCTTGTTTTCGTCGTTGAAAGACTTTTCTTGTTATGTTCCAAGTATAATAGGTAGAGATATCGACATATAGTAATGTTTTCGCCAATGGATCCGTTTGACACAGTTGGAAAAAAGCTGTTAATATCGTGTTCTGACGGGTTCCCTTGGATTTTTTCTGGCGGTGTCTTTTGTGAAGTAAACTCTCCGTCCATTCTCCAAATGTACTGTTAGATGTAGTATATTTGGTTCGTGTTCGAGCACGGGAAAACCGAAAATCCGCCACGTTGCTTCGTTACTCTTGATGTTTCTATCCATTTAGTACATGAGGATCTCGTCGTTTCTGTTTGGTTGTCCGCTGTTTTTGGATATTTGTAATACTACCATGTCACTGCCTTTGTTCATATACTCACAAACACATTTAGCATATTTCACAGAATTGTAGTATTCTACGTTTACTTGTGTTTGGAGCATTTAAAAAGCAAGGGGTTAAGTGGTACTACCCATTCATTATCTATTTCCATTTCGTCTTTGCCTCGTATTCGTATTTTTCCTGTGAAGTCACCTTCTTTGGGTGATCGTCTTCTGCATTTACGAAAATCATCATATCCGGTTTGTTTGTCGTCCAACTATGGTTTTGGGTATTTTTTCATACATTTTCCATCATTCTTACATCGAGAATTGGGATTTTAACGGCCCACATGGTGCATGAATCATGTTTTTACAACTACGTCGTGCAACTCCGGATCTTCTTGTGGATTGAAAAATTCAGCTTGGATGATTTTGTCGATATCCGGGGGATGAATTCTGTCATGTAGCCACACGATATTATGTGAGTGAGCCAGTCCTCGTTTTTGCCATTCGATTGTGTACATCCAGTATCTAACGGTTCCAAAAATGTGGTATTTTGTGATGTCTTCAATAAATCGCATTTCTTTTTGTCGAAAAACTCGGGCTATTTTGTCGTGTCGATCCATGAGAGCTTGTCCGTATCTTAGTTGTTCTTTGATTTCTGGCCACGTTGACTTGTATGTGAATGTTATGAAGAGGTCAGGTCGTCTATATTTTCTTACTTAGGTCATTTAATCTTGAATGTATTCCTGCATGTCTCTTAGACTTCCTAGGTAAGCTGTTGTTAAGATTATCATTGTTCTAATGTCGTCAAAGTTTTAATCATTTATGATCCCGTCTCGAAAGTGGATGTATTTTCCGTACTTAGTTACTTCTGATTCTATGTAAGGCATCCGTTTTGCATCCGTATATAATGGGAATTGTTGGAATAAACGGCGAGTGTTGAGAATGTGATTGTATATTCCATTGTCTCTGACTATTAAGCGGTAAGCATAGAACTTCTTAAAAGTGATTTCTTTCTTAGTTTTTACACCTATTTCAGATTGGATTCATTTCACATTAAAATAATATTTGTTCTCGCTGTGCATAAATATTAATAGATATTGGAGGGCATCATATGAACATTCTGTCTCTACAATGCATTGTAGTCCTTCTCTTCTTCATTTTACAATTATGTCACGCCTTGCGTTTTCATTGCCCACAATTACGGTGGCGACTTGGCTTATCTCAGGTGCATTAAATCGACGTTCGTCTTCTCCAGGTGGTTTCTTGTCGGCTCGAATTATAATTATGTAGACATCAGAAATTACTGGGTCGAGGACTGTTTTGAATATGTGGATAATTTGAATATATTCGTGTAAGATCCTTTGTACAAATTGGATTATTGCACATTTCAATCCACTGGTGTTTGGGCATCGTTCTTCATTTCCGATGAAATATACTTGCAGAAATTTATACTCTTTGTTGGATAGTGGTAGTAATGGTTCCATTTTGTAATAGATTTGTTCTGGGATGGAAAAACATAATCGATTTCATCTTTGTTAATATTAATCGACGTGACACCGAAAGTAGTCATTTCGAAGCAAGCGTTGTACACAATATATTGAAGAAAGTGTTTTGATTCAGGAGTTTTTCTAGTCAGGTAATATCAAAATTCCTGCGGAGGTGCTTTCAGTGGTGGTAATCAAATGTTTCAATTCATGCATCAAATTCCTGTCTACTGAATTTTTTCGAATTACAAAATTGGCAGATATTATAAATTTTTCAGATTACGACGTGTTTGTTTTAGTTATATTCTTTCGTCGGATCGTAGTGAAATGCTTCATTTGTTGATTTGTACTGTTTACTTGTCCTCATCCGCTCTTCTTGTATGGTGATATTTTCACGGGTGACTTGCGTTTGTAGTCTTTTTATTATAAGATATTGTCGCAATTTTTTATTCTTTAATTCGTTCATTTCGTTGTTCTTTAGTTTCTCTGCTTCTCACGGTGCTCATTCATGAGAACGTAAACATGTTGTGAACGTAAATATGCTTCGCGCTCTTCGACTGCTTCGTTTTTTTGCTCTCCTTTTTATTTTCACCGCTTTGCTTCAGAAATGGCAAAATCTCCTCTTTGACGTTTGGGCATTGTATAAAATGTAAATCAAATCAACTCATAATGAAGTAATACACTAAGGACACTTTAATTTTTTTCGATTAACATTTAGTCACTTTATCACTTTGATTGATCACACTTCACTGTTTGTTTTTATTCATTCACTGCATTTTACTGATAAAAAAAACAAAAACTGACGTTCGAACCCACGGCGGGTTTTGCTTTATGTACCCCTACAAATGAGTAGACCCACCTATACAAAATTAAAAGGGTTCCGTCGTACATTTTATATCTGTTATTTCACAGCTTATGCGCTGTGATCATTATTGTGATAACAGATTGCATATTTTGATATTCAACAATTGTTGGCGTTCAGCGTGTCAGTCCTGTTCAGCTGTGCCTCAAATTTTTCCAAATTTCCTTTTTATTTCTTTCTTTTACATGCACTTAGTTTATCAGATCGATCAGTAAAATTATTTTCATTATGTCTTTTAAACCCTCTTTTGAATCAATGGCGCTGGCACTATTAATATAATCCCATATTTCGTTTGTTGCAGAAAAATTTGAGGGCAAATCACCACGTGGAATAATCTTTGGGGCCAGTTAACATTTCAATGAAGACCTAAAGAGTTATTTGAAGTCATCTTACAATTTCAATTATTCATGGATGTTGGTAGTTTAACAAATATGCCTTTTGGGTTATATTTATACTCTACTACAAAATACAAGGATTATACAAGTGGCGACATTATCATTGCCTAATATTTTAACAGTTATCTGAAATCTTGATTTTATTGTCACCTATGTTTTCTGTTAATAATATCTTATACTTAAGATACATTACATATATTTTTATTTAAGATACATTAAACATTACACACATTAAATATTTTAGCAATTTTATTTTGTGTGGTAAAAACCTTCACGAGTATAGGTTTTTTGTAGACAGCTACGGCTAAAATATATTTTATTAATTGTTATCCGTAAAACCGTGACTTTTGTTGCTTAAAACCGTGACTTTAAAGAGAAAAAATTCAAAAGTAGAAAAATGGTGTTTAAGGTCAACAACACAAATAACAAATAAATATTTATAACAAACATTATTGTTTGTTGCAAATAAATATTTATACTTTCGTACATTCTGTAGCAGCCGCATAATAATGGTAAGTACTGCAAAGATGTTTTTTGTTATTTTGCATTAAGTATATTTATTTCTGATTGAACCATAGTAACTAAACCTTTTTGTAACAATATTTTCAACATTCATATTCAAAAACATATTTTTATCGTACTTTTTGCGATAACATAAATGAATTCCATGAAAATTTCAAATCGTGTTCACTTTCTTATCGACTTTCACTGAAAGAAAATTAAATTGCGGCAACGCTATAATTAACGCAAATTCAGCAAAAACTGGTAATTTAACAAGATATTAAATTGGAGCTACACTTACATTCTTGTTATAATTAACTTGTTTATTATCTGCCAGATAGATTTCTGCACTATTACCAGAAAGACTTTGACCTTAGGAGAGGACAAAAATGAGAAAAAAACAAAATACAAGGCTTTCTATCTTATATTTCGTCACTAACAATGTATTTTGACGAAAATACATTGTTAGTGACGAAAATAATTTAGGGTTGGAATATTGTAATCACCAACAATTAATATGTGGTTACTAAAATTATCAGTATATAAATTTTGTAAATTGCAGAAATGTTTTTTATAGATATTTTGCGAAAATTTCGGTGGAATATAAACAGCACATAATATAAGGGAGAAATTCTTCATTCGCAAAGAAATAAATAGTTCCTCCAAATCCTCGTTTTCCCATTGACGGCAACGCTTTGCAATAAGCTTTGTCATAACCGCAACAACAATTCCACCTCCATACGATTTAATGCTACTGGATAGATTTCGATCACGTCGAAACACCGTGTATCGGTCGTCTATGAACTCGGCGTCAAATATGTTTTGGTGAAGCCAAGTTTCGACAAGTACGATTACGTCGTAGTTATTTGTTCGAATATTCATGCGCAGTTCATTAGTCTTGGTTTTAATTCCGCCACAATTTTGATAATAAACTGATAATTTTACTAGTTCGTTCATATTTTACAAATGAATGGTTAGTTTAACTTAGAATAAATGAAATAAAATAGAATGAAATACAAGATAGCTGAAACCTATCCAGCAGACAATTACAATACAAACATAAAACTAACAGATCGACAAAGAAACTATACACGAGTTGGATACTATAACAATATTTAAATTTTCGACTTTGTTTGACTGTATAATAATAATTCAAATTATTTCCAATCGTGAATAACATAGGAAAGTGATTAATATCAACACTAGAGCTCAAATGATTACATTCTACACATATTACACATAACACGCAGGTAATTTTGAGAGTAAATGTGCTGTTAAAAAATAGTCACATTATCTGGATATCGTTTTCGCACTTGATTACGGAAGACTTATCCCCGGCACTTTTCCTCACATAAATTTTGCCATTTCGTACCCAAACATACTCGTAGCCTTTCTGTCATCTGACATATCGTCAACTATGTTAAATATCTTCAATCATTTTATATTACGTTCGTGTTATTTTCCAATATACATTTTTATAATATCTTACTCACAAAAAATAGTAATCATATACGTTTTGTAAATAAACATTAATTTGAATTGAAAACTCCAATACGTAATTTTTCTTTTCCTACTTAAAAAAATATTACAATCTTATAAAAATAAAAAAACTCAACAAATTTAAATAACATAATCATAACTACATTTTTCCTTTTCAAAAATATAATTGAGCACTTGTATTTGTTTATAAACTTATTTGGTATCACCGTGCTAAATAATGTAACTAAGAATTGGTTTCCGAATTTCTTTCAAAAATAAACCTAATGGTTTTATTTGAATACTTATAAGGGCTAATTCTTATAATTTATAACTTTATTTTTATATCACAAAAATTTTAGAAAATATTAGTGAATGATTTATTGAAATCTTAATTAAAGGTCAGCCAATCGATCGTAACTATGGCCCAAACAATAAAAAATTTGTTATTCAATTTATATGTTGCATGTCAATTAAAAACATTGAATTATGGACGATATTAAAATAAAATAGTTCTTTGCACCATATACCTGTGTACTCTAAATAAAACAGAATGAAAAGTTCAATGATAAAAAGTATTTTATATTTATTTTTGCCTTCTGATGTACCAGTATCCAATATTCATTACGTTTAGTAATTAAAATTACTTGTAATATTTGCAACTATGTAATCCTCTTTGAAAAAACCGACTCGATAAACATGCACTAAGAGAGTTTCACATATAATTAGTCATAAATATTTTGAATGCCATCATAATTGTACTAAACTATTTACAAATATAAATATTACTTATCACCATTAAACATATTGCCTGGTTTATTTTTTACAGGTATTAAATATGGTAAATCTCTCGAAAATTGAAGGTTAGATTCATCGCTACCAATTTTAGGTAAACTTCAGGTAAATTTCTAGTAAATTATTATTTTCCTAATTATAAATTTAGCAAGGTCGGACTTAAGGGGAATGTATGTTTGTGGACATTTTCAATAACGCCTCTAGAATTATTTTATATAAAACACGGAAATAATAGTTAGTGTTAAAACTTTCTTATATTTCCTTTGTTATATAAACCTACCGCATAATTAAGAAAAAGGTTAAATTTTCTTCGTTAAAGTTGCATTATTGTTTATTGAGTTATTATCTGTTGACGTATATACTATTTATATACTTTATCACTCTACTTAAATATCGAGGGTCTATATGCGATTACTTAGATAACAGACGGATAAATTGAGGGACACGCGTGATTATACAAGGTTAATATACTGTCACGTTTATATACTTAAATAATAAAGACAAAGCATGGACAATATGGTTACTGAAATGCTTTTTTATTTAAAGATTTTTTAACGCTTTAAAGTTTACGGGAACGTTTTGCAAGTTTTATAAACAATTATAGTATTTGGGTAATTCTAGTTTAGCTAAGAACTGAAATTTAATATTTAGATAATGCATAGCATTAGATATATAGGAAAAATGATCAATTTTTAGCCTGATTGCCGCAAAAAGTTAGAAGTAAGTATACTTTTATTTCATTGCTTCACTAAGTATATTATTAGCGTAGTAGTAAGGTTTTTTCTATACCTTACTACTGCGCTAATAAAATACTTCATCTTGGATTGTAACTTGAATTAATTGTTTTTGCTTAAAATATAACCAAAAACTCTTATAGTCTAAATTCTTATGTTAAAATTGCATATTTATTTCGATCGTTGAAAAATAATTTAATTACCATCTTATTTTTATGAATCATATGACAATATATTTTATAGTAAACTTTTGTCGGGAATGGAAGAAAATTTTGTAGGTAATTTTTTTTTTATTTACCATGCTTTGTAAACCCTATTTCAATAACTTAGATCGAAAAACTTTTAACTTTCTTGTGTATCATCAGAAATACAAAATCGTGAAAATAATTATGAACACAAACGACGAACATTCTGAATAGGAAGGGGTGGGGTGGGTTGTATAGTCAACGATTTGTATAGGTAATTTCTTTCGTTCTTTCTTGACCTACCTTTCCTCTTATATGCTGAGCTCTCTAATATTTCTTACATATTTAACGAGTATTTTTCTTTGCCATTTGACGTTAAGAGCCACTTAAAATAGGGTTTCAGATGTGTTTTATTCATGATATTTTAAAGAAAAAAAAATGTGTGGTTTCAATTAATTTCAAATTTATGGAGACGAGGTAAAAACAATTTAAAATGACAACATTTAACTAAGGGAATAAAAGGCGATATTCTCTTAGTTAAATGACAAGATTTAGCTAAGGAATTTTCTCTAATATATGATTAAGTTTCGCTTCGGTTGAAATTGCGAAAATTAACCGTATATTAAAGAAAACTAGAGAAACTTTACCATTATGCACGTAATGGTGTAATATTGTGAATTATTACATAATAAAATGGGTCTGGGGTAATGCAAATGGGGATAAAAATAAATGGAAAGCGGATGAAATAAATTCGTTACGGAATAACGGCAAAACGTTTTTACGTAATCGAATTAATAATATCCATTTCAACGAGAACACTAAGTCGAAGAAAGTGTAGTATTAAATGTAATTATAAGAATTGTTTAAACCTATGAAAAATAAATGTTAACCAAATAGTTATTTATGCATTCAAGCGTGGATGAAAAAAATTAAGAGTGAAATACCAATAAGACATATCCGAACCATATTAATGAATGACTAAACGACTGTAGCGTTGAAATAAGGGTATTTTAGAAAAGCGTACATAAAAATTTGAATGAAATTAATAAAACGAAACTGTCGTGTCTCGTCGTATAGCAAACTGATAGAGGGATTGATAAACTACGTTTTCACGACAGCAGGACTCCGTTAAGGTTCTTCACGTGCGAAATCTTAAAAATGGTCAATTGCTATTTGAAATTAAAAATAAATTTTCGATACGTATTGATTACATTTTTAGTTTTTAATTTCATTATTTGATATCTCATATAACGTTGGTTTCAAACTATTTGAATATAGTTCATTATTTTATGTAAATTGATGCAAAAGACTTTAATATTTATTATTATTAAGGAACAATTATTATTATGCATAAGACTTTATTATTTATTATTATTTATGAACAGAATTGACCCCCGCAATCGAATCGCAGCATAGTGAACCACAAAATACGTATTCAAATTTTTCCAATTTGTATCTGTTATAAGTTTGTTATAAGTTCACGCCACATAAAATATTAGTTTATATCTCATCAAGTGATCTCCAGATACAAAATATAACTTGAAAATAAATAACACAAGAGAAACGGCTTATAAAAATCGCACAGAGAAATGGCTTATGTTAGGATGCTTTTGGAAAATGGTTGATTTGATTTGGTTCTGCGTCTTAGAATTAGCGACTATGAAAGTAAGACTATCACTTTAATAAATGAATCGTTAATAAGATTGGAGCAATCTAGACAATGATGGAGAAATATGCCAGGTAGAAGTAGTAGAGTGCGAAACGAAAAAAAACAGACCAAATTAATGTAACTGATATCATTGAAAGAGCTGCATATTTAAAGTAACCTTGGGTGGAGCATGTCAGAAGATAAGAAAAAGACGAGAAAAGGGTAATTTTGAGTTGATACCTAAGAGCCATGGCCCATTTCACAGTTTACCTTCCACATTGCTTGATGGATAACAACAGAAACATCACGGATGTGATTCAAGAAACACATGTAACCGAAATCTATGGAAAAGATTAGAGTGTAGGAATAGATAGATACAGGTTAAAAGAGAAGAAGAAAGGGAGTTCCCTGAAAAAAGAGACTTTAGAAGACAGACAAACATTTCAATACCGGGTGGATTCCATATGTTTGTACTTTTTTTTATAATTCAACATATAATACGAAACATAAACCTAAAATATTAATATCCCGACGATTAAAGTATCAATTAATAAACTGAAATATCTTCGATAAAAAATACCGTCACTAAATTCAAGTAACGATATTTCTAACGAAATAAAAAATCTTATTCGAACGTTAATATCGTCAGTGGATAAAATTATACAATATATGTGTATGAATTTTTAGAACGCTACTAGACTAGGTATATACCGTAATATTAATATTTTTTGTTAAATATATACGACAAATATGGGTTATTTTTTTGTTCTTTTTGCCTGATCAGAAATTGTTCTACGTATTTATAATATTTTAACACCATTTTCTGTTGTGGGAGTGGTACTTGTTCTATGTCGAAGTATGACTTTCATTCGGAGTTTTCTGAGCTTCTTAATTTTGTGAATTTATAACCTGTGGATTACAGACAAATGATTCAACTGTGCATATGGACGAAAGCTTAAAATAATAGTAATATGACATGCAATTTCGTCCACTGAGGGAAGACTAAATGGATGACACCAGCCGAATGGAGTCGATTGTGTACAAAGGTCGACTTGTGGCTCTTTTCGTTGCAAATATATCGACAAGACACTCATTCAAAGGTATTGATGAGAGTGTACTGCATTATTATAACTATCTAAACATTGCCGCCAACGAGGCGTGGTTCCTAAGAAAACCCATACTTAAAATTCGTACATTCCATTGTCCAATTAAGGTTAAACTTTGCGTATATGTGATAACATTAATAGAAAATGTACAATCCAATTCCTCGCACTGCCATTCTGAATACACTTTAATAACATCAACTATAAACTTATCACTCTAATAACATCAACTATGAACTTTTTTTAAAAGTTGGATAAAAAAAGTAAAGTTTTCCATATTTCTTCCATTGGATCACTTTATTTAAATTTTGATATTATTGAATGCCAAATAAGTTTCCCTATTTTATTCTTTTTTGTTTCGTAACGAAGTTTTTACTTTAACGCGGAAATGTCTTAATAAAGCCCGCTTGTCATTTTATGAGAAAACTTGGGTCATACTAAAACTACTGAGTGAAAACTTCAGTACCGTTAATATATATAGCGTGCAAAATATGCTTTCTCAAATGAATAAGAATATCGTGCCAGAATTATCGATATTTAGATTTCTTCTTTAGGGCCAAAAAACTTAGAAAATGTTCATATTTGTCACAAAGAAAATATATACAAAGTAATGTTATATAAACAAAATAAATATTCCATTCTGAAGAGAATCTTCCTTTACCAAAAATAGAAGAAGTTCCTGGCAGCGCCTAAAACAGTTCGAACCTAATCAAAGCAAATAAAATAAGCAAAAATATCAAAAAGAAAGCAAAAGGTGAAGTTTTGTACTACCAAGTTTGTTAGACAGAGCATAAAGAATGCCTAGTTTGTAATCATGAAAAATATACAAAGTCAGTGAGAAGACAAAGATTTCATGTGTCCTAAGTGCAAGTAAGAATTTAGCCGGAAAAAAGTTTTTGATTTTTGTGAAGAAAAATAAGTGTCTGTTTTCCCTTAGCATTTTTCACGCCTTTAAAATTCGGGTACTTTTAACTTTGTGATGTTTTAACAAACAAGTAAAGAAATAATTTATTGAAACTACACGTACTTATGATAAAAGATAAAATAAATTTCATTTTCATTTCATAATATTTTGTTATTTTAGTTCAAGTTTTCGGTTTTAATAGATCTAAGAAGACCCATGATCTAATTTTGACTAAATTATTATGTTAAGAACTTGATATTAAATTTAAACTGAAACTTTTAAACGATTATTTGGCTACTAACAATTATACACTTTAATTTTAATTAATGTACATAATTATGTGTATTTTTATAATATTTTGTTACTTTTTGGAGTATTTAAATAACACCAGAAAGCAATAAAATATTTTTATTATTATTAGAGATATAATTAAAAGACGTCTTCCATATTTTGATAGTTTTCATGTATTACCAAATTCCCTGATTTTAAAAATATTTTTTCAAAAAGTGGGCCTTGTTAGGTAATTGTACCTTAATTCAAATAACATTTTATATTCAAACACGACTTCGTTACAATTTTTTTACGTATATATATATATATATATATATATATATATGTATATATATATATATATATATATATATATATATACATATATGTCTCTGTTAGCAACATTTTAACGTTGTTATGTTTCTATTTATAACAAATTGATGATAAAACAAAACCGTTTTATTCCATATGCGATTTTAAACAAATAAAAAGTACAAATCAAATATGTAAAGAAATTTTCACTAAATATACACGTACCTCTTTATGTATAGCTTTTAAAATAGTTTACACTGATAATTTTGTTTCAAAACTCTTTTTCGAAACGTACTTACATAAACGCCGCGGAGTACATACTTGGTAATTACGACTTACACTCCCATACAATTTTTTTTACCTTTTTAAATTAAAGAAAATTTAACTAGATAGATTTTTACTAATATGAATGTTGGGAATATTTGACGAAAATAATTTAAATATTTAAAATATTGGGCCACGCGGAAGATATGGATTACTCCTACTGTGACAATACCGATCGAGACAAGAAATTAAAATTTAAATTAAAATACATAAAACTTAAATATAGTGCCATCGTTAAACCGTTAAACGCCCCATCCTTATAGAAATTCATTATGATTTTCCAAACTGATAATTTGACATGAAAAGTGATTTAGATATCACTTTTACTTTCCTTTAATAATTTTATTTTGGTCTTAATAAATAGCCATTTCATATATCGGTCACTTCAGCTTAAAACAAAAAAAAAGGAAAACATGGTTTATTTATAAATGTCTTGTCTGATATTACAGCGATAAAATTTAAAATTTGTGCCCTCATCGTTACAAAGTTAATATTTATATAAAATGGATAGATGATCACATTGTATGGAATCACTTTGTAATACAAGTGATAATAATGTAAGATAGAAAAAAAAATCATTTTTGAAATTCAAGAAATCATCAGATTCATGCATTTCCGTTCTGTTTACAAAGCAATGATATTTTGCTATCAGGACAAGTTGAACCTAAATAATAACTGCAATTAAAATAAGACTTCAGGTGTATAAGTTGAAGAACAATTATAATCATTTTGTTTCGCGCTTAATTCTGCGAAGTGAAGTTTATTTATAGAAAGTGCTTACTATAATTTCGGACTAATATATTTTTGCCCTATAACCTTCCATTTTTAACAACCTGTTTCTTCAGGTTCTATCTCATATTTCTTGTTGGGAGTGAGTTCCACAAGCTTATTAAAGATGAGAGGCTGCTACAAGGTAAATCATTGGTATGCGAAGGGTATTTATTTACAAAATTTGGGGTAGCAATTTATTAATGAGGTTCACAGACGCTCCATAAGACAGTCAAAATTATTCGTTGGTTTTAATTAGTCTAATTTATCATTTGCAACATCATATGACTCCATATGCTCAAATAATGCTCAGGGATAGTGTTCTTTTCTTGAACGACCTTTCGTCTTGATTCGACATTGACATTGACTTTGACATTGAATTCGACATTGACATTGACATTGGATGACATCTGAATTTAAAGTCATCAAAAATGTATCTAAGCTTTAATTTTATTAAATTATTAACTCCCGTAAGGGACCAATTATTCAATTTAAAAATTACCACCAAGAATGTATGACTACTCAATTTAAACATAGATCTCCATGATACATTAGATGATACAAATATTGTCCTCATTTCAGCGATATTATGCTTCAGTATACTTTTCATTTTAATTTGAATGCGTAATCAAGATGAATTATATATATATATATATATATATATATATATATATATATATATATATATATATATATATAAATACATTATATGTATAATTGATATCTAAAAACTATTTTTTTACATTTGCCACACAAAATAAAAATAAGATTCGAGGGTTTAGTATCTAGTAAGTATTTTCTTGAAAAAAATTACTCAATTATTTTTTAAAATGACTCAAATTTAATATTTCGTATTACAATTATTATGTTGAATGAATTATTCCAAAAAAGTAAATTTTATAAACTTTTTAAATGCGTTGCTCAAATCGTTCGAATCTAATGTGAATTAGCGTCATGTGATCTATCGTGAATTTTGCATACGAAAATTTATGTTGAAAAGATGCGATTTAAAAATACTAGACTATACTTTTAAATGACATTATTACTATTTTCATGAAACAAGTTTTTGCCTTTTTTACAATTTAATTTTCGAAGGACAATTGTCACGTAAAATTAAATCAATTGTAATGGTGTTTGTTCTGCAGTAATGAGTCGGTTATAAATGAGATTTTTGAAAAAAATATTTGATATTAACATTGAAAGTAGCGTAACAATTTAAAGCTAAGAAATTCACTTTTTGAATTACATTATTATATTTTTTCATTAAATTTAAATATCTTTTAGTATTCCCGGAAAACATTTTTGAAACAACGACTGTCATGTGAAATATTAAACGATTATATCTAGTTAAATTTGCACACATTTTTAAATACGTTTACGCTTTGATCTTTAATGGGGTGATTTTCTTAAATTTTTATTTATTAAAAAAATTAGGTTTTTTGATACAAAAGGTATTCTATGTTTATCTACGAAACACTAGTTATATGCATACAAAGTTCTACGTTAATTAAAGTATTAAACCGAGACAAACAAGCAAACAGGCAAACTTACTTTCGCATCTATAAGATTACTGGTCAGGACGAGATAAAATCAATTAGGGTTATTATTCGTTGATAAGTCAAAAACACTGAAATCTCAAAAATCTGAAAATTGTTTTCACAAATTTCGACGTGTTATTTCAAAATCGTACGAGACAGGGAAAGAATATATTTGATTCAAAATTTTTTTGGTATTTTAAACCGTTCATGAAATATGGTTAAAAAAGTGTACATTTTAAAAAAATTCAAAAAATTTCCAATTACTTTTGCTTGTTAGCTTTTTAACCTTCCTGAACTCGGCCAAAGTTGTGTGATATGAAAAATTGGAACTTTTGACAGCGATAATTTAAATTCAAAGTTTTCATATTTTTAAAACTGATTTTTGGTTCTCTCACGTATATCCATAGACACAAATGATTATTTATAATTCGGCATTTAATCCAAAAATTTTGCAGCAATAGCAATATTTTGAAAATTTATTTATGTGCGGAAACTGACATCCATATATGAGACTGTGGCTTTCATAGTGCTTTTGACTAGTGATATTTAGACTTTTGACTAGTGGTAAACAGTCTACGAGAGATATAATTTTGTATTGAGTTATCTTTCCACTTTTAAATGCTTTTGTTTTCATAAAAAATTCTGAGAAGATATTCACGATATTAGTGAAATATTACAGCATCGTATAGTTAACTTTAAGTGGAACTTAATGGGTGTTTTGACAAAAATTAAATTTAATTACTTTACGTATGAAAAAAAATTGCCCTCTTTATACAATTCTGAATACCATCGAGTGGTGCAGTATCATCATAGGATAGGTCTTATCAAATAAATTAAGGTTTATTTAACATGTTTCGTCTGTGAGCACCGTCCGTGAAGTAGTATATTATATTTCAAAGTGACTTGAAATGTCCACACTGATGTGTTTTTATCATGTGTATGTATTGGTAATTATTTGAGAAAATAATTAACAATATCCTTAAATATTTACAATATATAAACAACTGTCAATACAGAGTGGGTACTATGCGATATAAATATTTTTATATATTCAAAATGCTTAAACATATCATTAATACAATAAAAACTAATAAATTTACCGAAATATTAAGTAACATGACATTTTTCGAGGTATTTACATTTCTTCGTGAATATTAAAGTCAGTCAACTGTTTATATCTTTTTCCATATCTTGGAAAAGTTTGAAAATGAACCATAGAATATAATTAAGCTTATGATGTAATAATTAGAAAAAAAAATGAATCGCTTTAATTAATATCGATTAAACACGGTTTAATATGTTCCCAGTCGCTAAACTTATTTGGAAAATTCATTGTGTCAATTACCGCCCATTTTGAGAAGAACTGACACAGTTTATATTCACATATGTGACCATCAACCCCGTGTCATCTACTTTTGATAATCACCGGGTGTAAAGGCCCTAACTTGTAAAGCTAATTAGAAAGAGGAAATACGTACGAGAATTTATCAGAATTGATGGAAAATGAAAAGTTTTAAAACTTTCATGTCTTTATTTCGCAATATCAACCCAAGTGTTTGTCATGGAATATATATTAGTGAAGAAATCCTTTTAGTTTTATGAAATTCGTAAAACACCGGAATATTGCATTATTCTCATGAAAAATGTTAATATATTTTCTTTTATTTAAAAGTTCGCATTTCACTAAATTTTTTTTACAACAATTACTTTTTTTTATTTTATTTTATGTAAAGGGAAAAACAAACACATACACTTCTTGGAATATTCTATGAACAATAAATACGAGATAGGCTTGTATTTTAATATTTCTACAAACAATTATTATAAAAGGAACCATAGCCTGTTTCTTTATGAAGATAGAGTATATAAAAGGTTCATTCTCTTTTATATTTTGTTCCGTTTATTGAATATACCGAAATTTTTTTTAAATAAATGGTATGTTAAATATAATCGCCAGCAAGGTGTAACATAAAAAATTACACGTTGGTAATAAGTCAACAAATTTTTAATAGAATGTGTATAAATAATTTATGAAAAAATAAGTGAGTTTTTTCAAATCCGATAGTGATAATAAAATGTGGAATTCACCAAAAATTTTAATTCATTGATGAAAGAATACTTTATGAGAAATAAGCCCGCTTTGCACTGCTTACAAGGTACTTTCAAATGTTTTTTCTGAAAAACATTTGCCTTATCCTGAAAACATAATTGGATATAACCGATATAATTCTAGAATGGAAAATATTTTATTAAAATTCTAAAAAAAATTTGAATAAGTTATAATTAACACATTCTGTACCAAAATGTTTTAGAATTCGTCAAAATTTTGTAAACATTTTTGACAAATATTGATAGATGGTAAACACTGCCAAAATAATCGACTATTCCAATTACTCCGACATGCGTCAGATCTAAAGAAAAACGCAGACTGAGGTAAACTGTTTTGAAAAGGGTTTATGCATTCTTGGTTTAAAAACTATAGGACCAAAGCCAAGAACAAGTCACTCTGGAGGAAACTCGTTAAGAAGACCAGGCCTTTTCCTAGGCTGTTATTCCATTGAAAGGAAAGAAATACTACGTTCAAATTCAGTTTTCATTTTAAAATCTAAATATTTACCTAAACGATAGAGTAGTATAATACATTGATTTTTGTAAAAAAAAAAAAGAAATTGGAAACGGTTTTGTAAGTAAACACGTCACTCGACAGATTAACGAGTATACACTTGTATACGTTCGAAACCTATTTCACTGTTCCCGCTATGTCTTATTAATATTCAAAAGTCATTTAAAAGTGACTCATCAGCTTCTTGTTTTAACTAAATAAAGGTAAAACTAACTGAAATTCAAAGTACATATTTGCAAATAAATTTCCATAATATTAAAAAAGGTATTCTAAAATTGTTATTTGAAATGATTTCGCGTTCATTGCAAAACCTAATGAACTAAAAGAAAGAGGAAATGTTTACACAATTAACCATTATTGCGTGATCGATAAAATAAATTTTTTTTCCTTCTTGGTGGTATAGCTTTCTCGATCGTTACGATCATGTACTCACTCACACAAATGAGGATAGTCGGGAGTGAAGTAATACAGCAATGTAATTATGAACAATTATATTTTACCTCACAAAGGTGATATACTTCAAATGTATGATACGTATCAGTATGACACGTATTAGAAAAACGTACTGATTCAACTATTCACAAGTTTTTTGTTTAGTCTAACACAGATGTAATGTACGGCCAAATTGAAAGCACGAGGAGGAAATTTGTATAGCAAAATAATTCGTTATTTCACTTCGTGATAAATTATTGTCTCGATTTGTAAATACTTATGATGGCGGTACACATCACAACACAATTATTCTTTTCAAAATCTTTCAATTTATTTGACTGCGGGATTGACAGATATTGAACATATTACCAAGGTACATCATTCGAAAAAAGGTCATAAGGCATACTTAACGAATAATACTGATAATGCACGTTTAACAATAATAATATTACTATCAATATTTTTATACAAGGAATTGCATATGCCGGAAAATACCTGCAATCACGACCTTCACCGCGTTTCTATTGATTTTGAATTACATTCATGAATTATTTAAAAAAAAAACAATATTAAAAGTATTTGCTTTGAAATTGAAAGAAGTTATCGGGCGAAAACTACGGTAGCTTTGATACAAACAGTTTTTTTCGAAGATGTCTAAATTTATTTACCATGAAATTATGTTTATTAATATAAAAAAAAAATAGAATTGCTGTAGCGTACTAGGAGCTTGCTTAATGAGCGGAATTAATTTTCGGTTTCGGTGTTAGTTTTTTCTCAATATTTTTCCATTTTCACAAGTGACCTACTATAGTATCGTTTCTATTATTATGGATAACTCATGATAATGTTGTAATAAATATAAAATTTTTAAGAGCGATTGAAAAAGATCTGGGCAAAAAACTGAAAAGGAAGGAACGAGTGTTACTAACACTCTCCACACTTATGCAATGAATGATTTGCAGGAGATATCCGATTGTAAAAAATCGATTTATCCACATAATCAAGGAAAAATATTGTAACTCACTTTCTACCAGCTATAAATACTTTCAATTTAATGTAAGAATTCAATATTTTGGAAGACGTTTTGAAATTTTATCACGTATTCGTTTATAACCACCAAAACTGAGCAAAAATTATCTTTTTGGAGGTATCGTTATATCAATTTATTATTTGTAATCTCGTATTGGGAAAATTATTTTCAGTAATGATTTGCATACGGGATCTCGTAATAGGATTCCATCTGCAAAATATTGCTTAAAGAAATTTTTATAGTGTTATTAAAGTTATAGTTATATAAAGTTAAAATGAATATTTTGTTTTTATTAATAAGGTTTTTTGTATTTTAAACCACTTAATAAAGAATGTTTCTTATATATCTATCCACATTTGAGAAATACACCATTTTACACAGTTGGATTATTCAATTATCATTATATAGACGTCACAAAAATTGGTAATTTTTTCATTATTATTCTGTATGTAATATTATAGCTGTTAGCGAGCAAATTTCTAGCAACATATTATGAAAATATTTATTTGACTGCATTAAATAATAAAATAAAATGTGACTTTCGTATATTCTAGTCTTTTAAGATTTTAAATAAAATTTACATTTTCCATAAAAAATTTGTTGGTTCATGATTATTCTAGAGGCCATGTATGGAAAAAAGACAAAATAAGGAAGTGAAACATATTTTGAATATAATGTCCGAAACCTTATCCAGAATATTCTTAAATGCCATATAATTTCCTGTCACTAAAAGTTTTATTCAGCTTACACTTATATGTTTAGAAATAAATCCTCAAACTAATTATTTGTTTAATATTTATCTCAACAAAATTCCATACTATTATGTCATTTTTAGGAATAATTTACTATGAAATCCACTTTCAATTTGACAGTTTTGCATGTACTGCATAAAATATTTAATTTCTTTTATTACAAATTAAACCAAGCAATCAAAGATAATGTGTTTATTTAAATTACATAGTATATATTACTAAAAAAGCTGCCAGAGCAACTTTCCTCCACCAGAGTGTGCCTCGTGTACGTGAGATAAATGCACACTAGTAGATTAAAGCACTGTAATCATTATCTAGTTGACGTTGGAATCTAATATTCGAAATTAGATTTGGGCAGTAAAATTGATAGGATGGGCGGTAATCTGTTAATCTACTCAAAATACACATGATATCTGGACGATCATAGCAATCACGATTACCACTTTTATCAACCCACTTTCTGTAAAAATGTATTTTTCAAATATATTATTTATTGTAATTAACTCTCGCCCAGACCTTAATTATTTAATGAACTAAATTTAATAATAAACATTGCCGTTGTGAATTATCAAGCATTTCTTTATATATTGTCAACTCTTTACCTTCTATGAGGAATGTTCGATGTCTATCTTTTTTTTTGTTATAACAATATCAACTGGCAGTTTTTGTATATCTGGTGTCTCTTGAATTCTAATTACTGTGTTTCACAATATTATTATTATTGTATTAAATAAGAATGAAACATAAAATTTAGTGATAATAACCAAATGTGTAGAAAAAATTACAATAAACAGATTCTACATTTGTATTTCGAAGATTAGCCAAACAAGTTAACTTGTATTTTACTCTTACGTACTCGAAATATCAGCTTAATACTTTAATCGGCGATTCAGATCTAAGTAACATAATTTATTTAAACTTTATCTTGGCCTTCGTGCAAAGTCTGGAATTATGTTTTCAAATAAAAAATTATAAAATATATTATAAGAGAAATGTCCATAAATACATCGTTTATGTTAGGAACTATGACAAAAAAGATATTGGAATTTGAATTGAGTCGTAATTTCCCATAAAAACGAACAGAATATTAGTCATCTATATAAAAGTATCGATTGAATGGGCGAGCTTTTAGTCAGTGGTGGGTCAAAAAGATTGAACCACATTTTTTTTATATATTTAATTTACGTTTGACTAAGTGCCATTTCCGTTATACTTACATTTCTTTTAGATAAGAGAGGAATTAAAAACAAAATATGTGCACTACTGGTCAAAGCTTTGAGGACACTTGTTAAATATATTTGATTATTACGATTAATGTATTTTTTATAGAATTGAATAGTCCTTTTTTTACAATTTGCTGAGACTTATATATGTTGAAAACTATAAATTTGAGTACTTTTTTAATTTTTTTGTATATCATAAATTAATACTATAAGAAAATGAACCAGTCCTACTAAGCTTTGAAACATTATGTGCGGTTGGAAAAGGTTCCTAAAAAGTTCTTCGGACATGTGAGTATATGTTTGAATTGTTTGATTTAAAATGACAGTGTGCGTACAAAGGAGCTCTCAAAAAAGATAATGTAGAAATATGCAATACCAACCAAGATACATGATCGTGGTTTTATTATAGTCTAGGCTTATTATTTCTAACATAGATTTGAATGATTGGATAAAAATTTAACCGTAGTTGGAAATATGTTTTTCCACGTGGCCTTCTTTAAACTGACAATGCTAGGTTTATAATACCAGTTTAAATATTAATTCAAATTATGTAAATGTTATTTTTAAATATACGATATGTTCGCCACATTTGGCCAAACTAATTGAATTTAGTTTAATGACATCGGATTGAAAAGATCGACATTACTATTTAAATCAATAAAAGGAATGTGAAATTCGTTACAAAGTAGAAAAAATTATACTTCATCAGAAACTATACAAAAACTCGAAATAGTAATAATATATATATATATATATATATATATATATATATATATATATATATATATATATATATATATATATATATATATATATATATATATATATATATATATATATATATATATATATATATATATATTTACAAAGTGATTTACTTAAGGGTGGGTTGCCAAATGTGGATGTTTCGTCAAAAAGAAATTTGGTATAGTACTGTGTTTATTGTAATTTCGCTGATATAAATTGAAGCTATAATTATATATTTTTAACGGTTTTTATTATAAACGGTTTTTAATTAAACAAATTAAAATACAAAATAAAATGAGAAAACAAATGTTAAAAGATGTAAATTATGTTTTTCCTCATCTTTTTATTGGCAAAAACACTTATATTAAGCTCAGTAAATATTTTCGTCTATAATTTTCACATTCCAATATAAAATATAATTAAATTATATTATACCGACAATTTCATTCTAAAAATAAACAATAAAGTAACAAATTAAACTGTTTATAAGTTTATATTGAATCTATTTGCTATGGGATATTTGCTGTCAGCGCAATGTATTTACTGCAAAACGCTTTATAATTAAGAAATGATATAATAATGAAATAAATTATATTACCACAAACAAAGAAATATAAAGACTTTCATCTTCTCGTTTTGAAATCCCTACAGCTTTTTTTGTATCATTTACAATTGCGGGGAAATGTAATTTACCTCAAGGCTACATTGGTTTTATTTTATAGAAAATTTGGGATTTCATGTCACTTAACGCATTGGATATTTGTTAATAAACAACTATATACAGAGAAATGGAACTAAGGTAATTTATGTCATTATCTTTCACAGACACTGAATGGTTTAATTTTATCTATCTCACACGAATTAGAATGCGTATATGGAAGATATTACATATTTAATTTAACTTACTTCTATTTTATGTTCTTTAATATTTGAGTTTTATCGATATTCTAATGAAAATGAAAACAATATCCATGTCTATTTGTTTCTAAAAAAAAAGTTAATCAGTCCACATATACTTACTTTACTTTGACAACTTTTAATTGGTACATCTTTTCACTTTTTACGAAGAAATTTTCTTTAACTTGATTATCGAATATCCATATCCTCAAGATGTAAACGTTGAAGCAAAATATTGAGATTAAAAGATTATGATCAAAAGTTTACTATCCTAAACACAAAGAAAAATTATGAGGAATAATTTAATTAAATTACTTAATAATTACCTCTTTCCTTGTGACAGGGTCTTCTAAAATGTTCTTTACCTCAGAGGCACTTATCTCTTTACCTCAGGCATTACGATCTAGCTGCCGAAATATTTCATTTCATCTACTTTAAAAGATTCTGTCTCGTACGCCGCAGATATAAATTTATTCACGATAAACTTTCTCTAAGGATAGTATTAATAATTATTATTTGATTAATTTTCATTTCATTTTCATTACAATTTTTGCATGCAGAAAAGAAAATGCAGTGGAGCAGGCATGTATGTAAGAATGTTTGTCACTAAAAATGTGTTATTACAATTATGAGATTGCTGTAAGTTCCATTATAATTGGAACTGAAGGCTATTCGGCATTTTTATGTGCGACCTCTTTACTATCCTTGCTGTGAATTCAATTGAATTGACTATTAATTAAGAACATTAACGAACACTAATATGGATAAACATATAAATTAAAGTACAATATGATGCATTGCTGCGAATATATTTTTGTCCCCTAGTATATAGGAGAAGTATGTGACTTGTGTGCAATTTTATACGAAATATCGATAAAAGCTGACAGTGCCTATCAATTGGTTATTAGTATACTGTAAAACTTTGAAGAAATTTGTGGCAAATATTTACACAAAAGCTGTTTATTATGATCTTAATTAACATCAATAAATATTCAGAATACGACAAATTGTATGTTAATAGGTATTCTTCGTTAATTTTTAGTTAAAAGATCGGAAATAATAAAAACACCATAATTGAGATAACTTTATCTGGGTTAACGCGCGGACATAGTTGGTATTCAATTTAATTTTAGCTTTGACATGCATTTGTATCGACTATTGTAAATAGTTTTAATATTGCCAGCTAAGAAGTTTATATAATGAAAATATTTCACAATTAAATGAAACTACGTGATGTAGTATTATTTCTACTTTCTTTAAGTTTTTACTACGACCTAGGTTTTGTTGTATTACATCATCTTCAGGGGGGCTATTAGCAAAGATGGGTTATTAGTAATACAACGAAACCTAGGTCGTGGTAAAGAACTTAAAGAAAGTAGAAATAATACTACATCACGTAGTTTCATTTAATTGTGAATAATGAATTTCTACAAAATTAACGCCAAATATATTCAATATTTGTAAATATTTTATACACTGTTATTAATTACACCAGCTAGTTATCCACTCTTTTCGAGTTAGCTCACAGATGATAAGCTAACATAAAATTCATATGCGATATTTTTAAACAAATACGAAATTTTCGAAATATATTTTGTTAAAATTTTTATTAGGATTTTTGGATCAACTATTTCCCGGTTTCTTGAAATATTTTGTTTGAGCCCTTTATCTCTTTCAGACCACTATAAAAATAGTTTATATCACAGCTAAAATTTTAAGCTGAATTGCTGTGACAGTCTTGACCCTTCCACTTCAAAAGTTTTAAAGTTTAAGCTGTTGATTATTACAGACCCCCTACTTATATATCTCCTAATTTGAAAATCTTTAAGAAATATTTTAACAAACCAATATTAATCTCTAGTTAAAATTAAATATAAATCCCAAGTCAACACTCCATGGTAAGGAAAAATCTCATTTAAATAAATTTATTTGATTTTATATGGTACTTTAAAAAAAATTACAAATTATTAAAAAGTCTTTCAGAGAAGATTTGAAAAGAAAATATTAGTCTTATTTTAATCTGAATCTCAAGCACCATTTTCATTAAAACTTATGTTTTAATCAGTTTAACAGTTTGTGCTTGCTACCTTAACAAACTTATAAAAAATCTGGCAAAACTTGTTTTGACGCCTATTCGATCCCAGATACGCCCCTTAATACAAAATTCTCCAAAATATTAAATCTTACATTAACTCATATAAACACGTTAAACATTTTATATAGTAGTGTTTATTAGGCAGTATTTTGGCAGCTTTTCCAAAAAAGGGTGAAGTGCGAGTCTGGTTCGCGCATCGAGGGTTTGAAGGCATCGAGGGCTTGAAAATAATTTTACTTCAAGCTTATTTGACTTTAACTGGTTTAAAGCGAAACTACTTTATTTATCATAAGTCATCGCTCATATGAATTTTCAAGTGAAATAAATATTTAATAACACCTAATATAATTAAACAGAGGAAACGTATAAATTATCAAGAAAATATCAAAAACCATGATATCATCTTTACAGTTTGTGTTCCAAAAACCCTACTTTATTTTTAATTTCAGGTTTAGTAGTTTTGGATACAATGGCTATGGACCCTTATTAAAAACCCTTTCAAGTGATAGCCCACATTATAAAGGGAATTAAAAAAAAATTTCGAGTACTCAATTTTCCTCCCTTAAAATTTGTATGTAAATATTGTCGTGAGTTAACTATTGAAATATACGCGGGTTAATATGCTTTAAAACTATGTCCATTAAATTTCAAGTTTATATAACATGAAATTTCTGAAGAATATGGCTGACAGACGATAAACGAATATGTGAGTGTTCTTATAATGGTTCTGTTTTTTTATGTATGGAATCTTAAAAAAGGTAAACAATGGGTGAAATATTAATAATTAGTTCATCCAAGTATTAAAACTAGATACATATATATATAATAACAAAGCAAGCGCTACTGTTTTTGAATAGTGGAATTTTTCTACGTTACGATACGTTTTTTTGTTTTTATTACGAGACTCTTGAAGATATGAGATTTGAAACGATCGAAGAATAAGCAAAACCAATACCATTTAAACAAGTTTAATACAAGATAGCTTACGCTTATTTTAACAGTATGATTACTCGTGATGCTCAAAAACTAGCATCAACAGTAAATTGTCAGTTTTAATTAAAAATTCCTTTTAATCCCGTTTTTATACATTTATACTATGAAAGGATTGTTACATTCATTTTTGTGAACGTTTGATAAACTGAAATTATTATTCTGAATATAATTTAAATATTTTTCAATAATTAGGATTTAATTTTTTTACGTTATCTTTTATATTATTGTATTTTCATGCCTTTTATAAACAATTCAATGGAAATGCGTTAGAACTAATTTTGTTACTGTCAAAATTCGTCTGTGTAAAATGGAAAAAATAGAGTATCAGAAAATTTAGGACCCTACTTCTTGGGATACACCAAGAATCAATAGATATTTACGCACTAAAATTATTGAAGAAAAACTATCTTGACGTGTATTTTAACATTTAATTAACATAAGCAGAACTGTATTTGATTTAATTTTGATCCACATTAACTATTTAAATTCAGCTAATTTTTTTATCCATATGACAAAATTTCATATTAACACAAATTTCGGATTCCTTATCTCGAAAAGAAAAAAAAACCCTTGCCAGTTTACTCAGGGATCCGCCCGTCTGTGCATCTGTTTTTCTTGTTTTATTAGAACACTTTCATATTAGAAGCAACGTATGATTTAGCATGATATACTTCATTAACGATGGAAGTAAATACTCTCTATTTTCCTTTGTAATATTATTGGCGTAGAGGCGACGTAGATTTTGGCGCAGTTATGGAACTTATTAACAATGAGAGATTATGAATACTATTCTTTGTTTATAATATTTTCGGCAAGTGTGTGATTGTTGGTGGTATAACTCAAGAGTAAAATAGATTCTAGAACGCGAAAACTTAGAATTTATTAATTCCACGTTTCACTTCCAAATAAACGTTCAGAGTCAACGGACGCTCCCTTCAGATTTTATAAGATTTCAATTGACTTGTGTTTCTTTTTAATAATGACAAACTCCGATATGATTCATTCTTACCCACAAATACTTCCTTGAAAACTTTTGATGAAAGTATAAAAGGCTACAAAATCTGTTAATACAATTTTTTTACGAATAAACATCTACATATAACTACAAAACCACATCAATATAAATAGCACTGTAAGCTATCCTTTAGTTCATTCTTTTCGATGTGATGTTTTTCTAGAAAGAGAAGTCATTTTCTTTTGAATGTAGACCATATCTAATTTATATACACATACTTCTTGGACGAACATATTAACTTTGGAATGCGGCACCGTGAAATACTTCCTCACATGTTCGTCGGAAAATAATTTGGAAATGAGCAATTTCCCTAAAGGAAACTTATATTTCTGTATCTGTGAAAATTAAATTGCCTTACTTATAAATATAATAAGGGAATAAAACAAGGTATATATTACATTGTAATATGGCATAGAGGAAATCATTTTTGAAAACCTTTTATTTCAGTAGTCGTCACAACCTCTTGATATCAATGTTCAAATCGAAGATACGCGGACTTTCCTAAAAAAATAGCTATTAAAGTTCCGAGAATTGTTATTATATAAATAACAATATGTTGTCCTTTTCATTACGCAAAATAATAAATCATAAATCGCGAGGAATAACAATGCAATTCCACCCAGTAGCACTTTTATTTCTATTTGTTTACACAAATATTATGGATTTTTTTCTAAATGACGTGATGAGTTAACAAAATGCAGTTATATCTCATTATAATTTGGTATATTTTTTAAAAGAGCAATATATGGATGTCAAACGAATTTAATGAAATTTCGTGTCGTATTCAAAATCTATTTCTTTGTGTGCAACATACGTAGTTGTATGTAATTTCATAAAAGCGTATTTTAAAAATACATTTCCTGACGATTACCATGTATCGGAAAAATTATTTAGCTTATGGCATTAAGCTTTTTAATTAAAACTAGAATATTTTTTGTGACTATCTTGCCACAAAATAAAAATTTCACTGTATAAAAATTACTATTTGCTGAATTACGTCTTCTGTAAAGAAGATGTAATTGAAATCCTCCTTTTGCAGTTGTAATAAATGATTACCCATAAAGTACCGTAGCATCGGGCAGCAAAAATACATGGTTGTATTTATGCCTGTGAAAATTTTACTATGAAGCTATTACAAATGACGGCTTCCAGTTGAACCTTTATTTATTTTATTAAAACATGACATAATCGAAGATAAACTAGTCTGCTGAGAGATTACGGCAAATATTATTTCAATAATTTTCTACTTTTGGTAACAATGATGTGTGGCAGAAGAAATAGATAAGACGTTTTAAGTATCTTCATTTCAATGTTTATCGACAAGTTTTTATTGTTAAAGAACACTTAGTACTATTACATTTTGAATAGTACTATTACATTTTGAAGAAATGACTACAATAGTAATTATAATTGGTCTAAGCCAATATGAATAAACAAATAAATCTCATTTTATTTTACTGTGTGATTGCAAACAGTTTTGATCTCAGAAATATTATTGATATAAAATAATTCATTATGGTTAAATGTCAATATTAACTTTCAGATACATAATAATAAAAAAAACACAATAATATAAAAATATCCCCATTTCTATTTAAACTGGTAAGTATGATTTTATTTTTACAAATTATCTATGCATGTCTTAAAGAAAATAAGGCAACGAAAATAGAATTAATGGGGAATTACCGCCATTGGCACTAGCTGCTTTTAAATAGTGTACGCTAATAAATTCACATCTTTATTTACTTTAAATTACCCAATTTTATATAAATGATATTTTGTGTGAGTTTTAACAAGAAAAATTATGTGTTTACTTTTGAAGATCCAATTTTATGGCAATAATGACGATTCATCAATAATGATGATGTATATATATATATATATATATATATATATATATATATATATATATATATATATACATATTTATATATATATATATATATATATATACATATTTATATATTTATATATATATATATGAACATACGTTATTTGTTGAAAAGAAACCTAATTAAATATTTACGAAGTAGAACTTCTAATGTATGAGGTACACTATAGAATTTAATGCTATAATATTTCCAAAATACCAATAGATCATAATTTTCGAGTATTTTGGTTTTCATTGCTATCGTATACTAATTAAATGAAACTACCTGATGTAGTATTATTTCTACTTTCTCTAAGTTCTTTACCATGACCTAGGTTTCGTTATATTACAACATCTTCAGGTGGGCTATTAGCAAAGATAATATCCCACCTGAAGATGTTGTAACACAACGAAACCTAGGTCGTTGTAAAAAACTTAAAGACAGTAGAAATAATACTACATTACATAGTTTAATTTAATTGTGAATAGTGAATTTCTACAAAATTAACGCCAAATATATTCGCTATCGTATACCTTGCTTATGTAAATTGAAATATATACTTCATAGTGTTCGTCCGTCCATATGTGACAGCGCCGCATTTTCTAAAATTTTAGACCTATGTGCATCAAATTTAGAAGTACCTCCTTCATATTATAATTTCAATTAAAATGAGGCAAAATGTAAAAAACTTTAATGTGTAATATGCATAAAGTTACAGGTATTTTATTTGAGCGGGGTATCATTTGATTGTTTTATTGAACACAAATTCGTTTATTATTTATAACTCTTTCAACTCTATAATTGTTTGTCTGTGAGTTTTAAAATTATGAAAATTCTAGCATCTTGTTAAAAATTTGAAATGTAATTACCTTAGTTAAAATGCATCAACAATACCCAGATTTGTAGATAAATAGAAAATATTATTTTGTTAGGAGGATAAAATGGGGTTATAGAAACTGATTAGAGTCAGGCAACGCTAAGTATTTGGCATCTGCAATTAACACGTTACAATTAGCAGTCCAGATCAGATTTCGTCAATATTACACTCCGACTTATATCGAAACATTAAGTTCTGTTAGACACCATATTTTTTTTAAATTTTCATTCAATCACCCCAATTTAGTTTGCCGCTAGGAGTTAAACACTTCAGTAATGATGTTGATGTTCTTTAGCTCTCCACTAAGAGTGTCAAACATGGTTTCAAATATAACTCACATAAACATCCAGTCTACCAACTAGAGCATACGTAACGCTGTCGAAAACATTGGTTTCTGCCAGAGGAGTATGCGAATAGGTTATTAATATATTTGTATTTAAGTATGTAAAAGTTGAATATGAGTTATTTTCCAGTGACAAATACAAAATAAAAATAAAACTGACGAGTAAATAATAAGAAATTCATCTCGAAAATAAACAATAGTTGACTGGTAATACAAAAAGAGATATAATTCCAACAATTCAACAAAAACAGACAAGACTCTAATGAAACGAGAAAATTCACCACAAATAGAAAATAATTCAAAGTAAATTATTTAACGTTCCCAACCGATTGTTGTTGTCGCAATAGTGTGTTTCATTCGGAAGAAAACTTCCTTCTAGGTTAAATCAGTTTTACTTTTCTAAGAAATATCCGATGTGGTAGTGATAATTTTTCGTTAATTAAGTGGTAATCAAATAATAAAATAAAAAATCTACAGTCATTTCAGCGCTATCTAAAACCATATGCTGCTAAAAACCACTCCGTCAATAAAAAATAATAGTATATGAAATATTACTTAGATTTCAAGGATGGATATTTGAATAAGTATTTTGACTCATTCGTTAACAAAGTTTAATACAGTTAAGGAATGATTACGTATAACTGAATCGTACTCACAGATCAGCGTGAAGTTTGTAAATTTATAAATATAAGCTATGTTAACAATATGATTTGCAAATATCACGAAGCTATACGATAGGAAAACGTTGGTTAGACAAAAGACCAATTATTAATAACTCAGTTTGTATACCATACATTCAAAAATTACTCTTCAACTTTCCTTTCGTAGGAATATTTGGTATGCTTTTAATAATTTATTTAATTTATCCTTACATTCCCAATTTGGTCTAAGTGTTTCCATAAATGTAACCATAATAATATCAATAACTTAAATTTATCTATTGAATAAAGTTTGGAAAAGATCAAGGATTATTTTCAAATATTATTTCAAAGATTATATTAAGAGTATAGAGATAATTAATTAATGACGATATTTTTAGCAAGAATTTTTATACGTTTATTAACAACATTTTTAAAACAGAATTGATAACTGATCTTGCTATAGAAAAGTAAAAAATTCCTTAAGTTGTTTACTTATTTCACTAGAATGAGATATTCCACGGAGTGTATAAATATCTTAAAATAATCTGTAAAGGTTAATATTCATGTAATAAATTAACCAGTGAGCTGGATAAAGTCAAAGTACATGCGAAAAAATTTAAATTCAAGGACTGCTGCGGAAAAGTCTTGCGCATTTCCAGCGCGAGTCTGAAAATACTACGTTAAAATATTTTCCTCAACAATTAAGTAGCAGACACCATGCACGTAAGAAACTTCGCATGCAAGGTTTCAGTTAAAACTTTTTCCGTATTTTTTCTTTAATACAGGTTTTTTAATTGGTGCAGTTTGATTTACAATTTATTGTTAAAATTAATCACTTTTAATTAATATTTTTTTTAATTGTTCAAACACATACGAAAAATCTTCTGAAGAAAAATATAATATTAGGAATTGGTTTTGTTTCATTTTCGATGTTTTGCTAGTCAAAATAGACGCAAAATTATTAAAAAAATATAAAGAGAAGACATTGTGCCAATAATCTAGATTGAATTATTTAATCTCTACTCAGTTTAGTAAAACGTCGCTTTGCTGTGTCTAAAGTTTTAAATAGCACTGTGGTTCTCGAAAAGAAAACAACCAAAAATACATTTAGCCTGTAAATCCACTATGGTCTTTATTAGAGTGAACAGTTTCATTATTCTAAACCACCATTTTTTTTGCATATTTCGTGGACATTTTTTCAGAGTTAGACAATTCTCACACGTTCACTACCGGAGAGTTTTTCACCACGCAAACGCAATACTGATGTGCCATTCATGCTTTTGAAAAAAAAAATTTATTATTGGTTTTTAAAAAAATTGAATTTTTTTTTTTAAATTGTAAAATTGTAGATTGAAAGTCAATTGGATAGCGCTAGCAATCAGAGAAACTCTTAAGAATTACCGGTAACGAATAGGTTAATTCTTTCACATTTTAATAATCGACAATAATATAATTAAAAGGGGCAAACTAATTTCAAACTTATAAGAAACATACGCAAATTTATAATAAGCCAGTAAATTTGCAAGTGATATACATTCTTGAACAATTAGTAAATATTATTATTAAAAAAAATTAAATTGCCATTAACAGAGGAGTTACTCTGATTTAATATTATGAGATAATTTTCCATAAATTAATGTCGCATTATTAATTTCTGAGGGTCGCGTCTGTCCTCAAAAGTTCTGGTGGTTTCCTTCATTAGTTCGTTTCATTTAGCCCTGTCGTTGGCTTTTCTAATAGTAGATGTGATTGGAAGGCTTGTGAGCTTAGTGACCTGGTTAGTCCCTCGGGTAGAAAGTCTACCACGGTGTCGCTTACCATTGACTTTCCGTTCTAAGTTAACTGGTTATCTGTATGTAATGTGACCAAAGCAGTTGAGGATTCTTTGGTAGCAGATGGTAGCCAGTGTGGTTTTGATTCTAAGTTGTGTTCGCTCTTCTGGACGTCGAAGGTATACGCAGTACTCATCTCTAACACCGCATTTTGGACACGTCTATCTTCTTGTGCTCCACCGAATTGTCCACGATTCAGACTTATGCAGAAAAATCGAGAAGACTAATACTCTTACTATTATCCGTTTTATATTATTAGGAATCTTTGTGTTTTGCCATGACAGCGGTAGTCTGCTCATAGCAAATTTGGCCATTTACGTTTTTTTTCAAAGTTCCCTATCGCTTTCTCCCTAGTCAATGAGTAGCGATCCAAGATATACCAAATAACTGTAAGTTAGAGAGCTCTCTCTGATACTTGGCCATCCTTATCTGTGATCATGACATTCGTTTTAGTTCTGTTGATCGAGAGCCTGACCAGCTCGTTTTCATACTCGACTCTTTGGAACCAAATATCTAGTTCTTCCTCTGAAGCCGTCTAGAAACTGGTTTCATCCGCATATCATAAATTTCTTAATTTGATGCCACGTACTAAGATTTCCCTCTTTCTTTCTTCCAAGGCCTTACTCATTATGCATTTGCCATATATATTGCAAAGAATAAGCTATAAGGTACATACCTGCCGGATACCTTTGCTAGGGTTAAACGGTAGAAATAACATATCATTTATTCTTATCCTGGAGGTACCGACTTCGTACAGGTTTGCTACCAAAGTTATTAAGTATATAGGTACGCCCATTTTTAATAGGACTTTCTTTGGGCAATTCCATCGTACGCAATCAAATAACTTAGAATAGTCAATAGAGTACATCGGCACAGTAACGTTGAACTCCCGTCTCTTTTCAATGACTCCTGCCTCACGGTCACAATTTGTTCTCTAGTGCCACGGCCCCTTGACAAACCCGGCTTGCTCAATTGGTATTTGCCACTGCAAGTATCTTACTGACTATTTATAACATAATTTTACTGCCATGAAATATGAAAGGCATAGTTCTATATTTTGCATATGCTTGAGTGGATCATTTTTCAGTGGATCATGTCTACCAGACTTGATTGCAAAGGTCAAGCAAGGTTTTAACAATTTGATTGCTCAGGTTTTTCAGCCCTTTGGCAAACATTCCATCTCTTCCGGCTGATTTGTTACATTTTAGTTTTCTAAGTCCGTTCCGAACCTCTTACATAAAGATGTTAAGTTCCCTGATGTAGTGGCTGACCAATAATTTTTGGGTTTTTCGTATTCTCGACATGTACCTATAAATTTTCACAGTGCGAATGCCATCTCCCTATCACTTGATCAACTTCAGTTAGCGAATCGCCGTCATTGTCTTTAATTACCCATGTTTTAGGTTTTTGTTCTCGATTAATGCTTTTAGTCTTCAAAAATAGGTTCTTTGTGTGAGAATTTGGGAATGATATCATAATCCTGGTAGCACAGTTGTTGGATCCTTGCCGACAGCGCTCTTATAGTGAATATTGCCCATAAAGAGGATTTTCCTTTCGTGCATGACTCCCCGTTTCTCCTCCGATATTCATCTTTTTAAACAAAGACACTTCACCCGATATTAATCTCGACTGTGATTTGTGTAACTCAGGAAAACACCTCTTTAGTTTAATGCAGAAATTTGGTATGAACAGTTTGTGGTCAGTTCTACAATTACAAATGATATGTTTTTGTAGTCCTAATTGACGATATCCATATCTTAGCTACTACAATGTAATTAATCTGGATGCTTGCCCGATCACTTAGCAAATTTACGTATAAAGCCTTCTTGGGTGGTTTTCAAAGCTATTATTTATAATGAGTGAGCGGATTATCTGCACAGAACTGCACCCTTCTTTCACCTTTCTTGTTCTTTTCTCCTAATCCATACCTCCCAATTACATTCCTGAGATGGTCATCGGCTTTCGTGGAGTCTACTGTGGTATTAAAGTCTCCAAAACTAAAGTAATTTTGCGCCTGGATAGCCTTTTCAGCTTGTCCTCTTACTACCCGTAGGAAGCCTCGACGTCGTCCAATAATTATATTACATACACTACGACCAGATTCATTCTGCACAGCTTTCTATTGACTCTCAACATCATTATGTGACAACTCAATGGGTTTTAACTCAGAACTGACACCAGATCGTGTTTCGTCTCCCTCTGCCTTTGATGATGTTTCTTCATAACGGGCTTCAAGGAAAGATAGTGCGGTGGTTTCACCTTGCCTTCTATATCGCAGCAATGGTGAAAGTGTGGTCAATAAGTCCCGGTACCAACGCCTGACATCCAGGATTATATAAACAATTACTATCCGGACTCCCTATCCCTCGCTTGCTTGTCGACTACACCTCCAAGTGGTTTGGTTACCACAATCTTAATGATAGGTTACTCGACGTAACAGAGTTCCCTGCCTATAGGTGGGAGTAGAATTGGTAAGGAGAAGCTAAGTGGCATCTTCGTATGTAGCGTTATATGGTATGTCATTCAGCCAATAATCCCAATTTTTAATACCCAAGTTTCCGCATCCAAGTATAATTACAGAACATAAGTAATTTTCGATGGCAAAACGCATCAGAAGGAAAGGTATTAAAATTAGGATGGAATATTCTTTTCTCTAGGAATTTATACATTGTTCTCTTTTTAAAAAAATAGTCTGATTTTAATTTAGGTATTCCTGTTTAAATAAGATCATGGACAAGAATCCAAAGTAATTTATATTAACACTATTTTGATTTTCTCGAACTGCGCAAAGTGAAAAAGAGGCGTTAGGTTTTCGAGCGTATGGATGAACATTTCGACCTTTACTCTCTGAGGTAGCTTTAATGGATTTTCGGTCATATTTGTCTGACATTGAATTCATCTTGGCTCCTCAATTATTCGTAAATCTATGATGCTACTTGTACTATAGTACAGCGGTTACGGTAGAATTGTGAGTGCGATCGAGCACAGCGCGTGTGCTTGGAAGCAGAATGGCACGACCGTAGGAATATAGCACTTGACACTCAGAGAAAATAGGTTTTTTAAATTAAATTTTAACAAGGCTTTCTTAAAGTAACAGTCGTATATAATGTCGTTTACTACTACTTGTACCGACATAAAAATTGCTAACGAAAAATTGTTTCAATACTTCAAAAAAAATTGAGTGTGTTGAAGAACAAGAGCCTTTTATTATTTCTTATTTTAATGAAATTTTATATATTTTCTTGTAGTCTACGTTATTTATAATTTTTGTTTCCACACTCACAATCCTATCACAATACACAATATATTTAATTTGTTAATTTAGTACACAAAATTTATTCGTAAAAAAATTTGTTATTAATACGTTACATGTTTTTACAATTAATTATATATTTATTCTTTAAAATGCAGAAAAATAAGTTATTAAGCAAATAGCGTTGCAGTTTTGAGTTATGTACAAATAAAGAAAATGCGGCACGATTTTATTTTTAAGTTTTTATTTGTGGGTCTTAGTTAAGTTCTTAAAAGTAAATATAAAAACAAACACATCTAAGAGAAATAAAACCGTCACTACATTTGATAACCCTTTTATGCAAGATTCTAATTTTTTTTCTGCAAAAACATTAAACATAAGAGAAAGATTTCACGAGCTTCGTGTATATATTGGAAAGTAAAAATATTTTGCTGTCACATCTATATTATTAACATCAGTACTATATTTTACTAACGAAATTGCAAATATTCTGCTTTTAAAATACAATGCTACTGTATTGTTTAAGAATTTAATTTCAATTTTATTTTACTCTAAACATAAATACAATGATGTAGGTTCTTTTATAAAAATATTAATTATGCTCCTTAAAAAATTTGTAACATAGCCAGATATGTGATACCTAATTTGCTTCTTTTCTCAACTATTCATAGTCCCAACATTTAAAGTAAATTACCTAAACTCCAGTGCCATCGATAACATCACGGAATGTAGAATTGTAGAAAGTACCATACCGAGTGCAGATAAACATTAGAAACGTAATAATAACAGCAACATTATAAGGTATAGTAAATTAATATGACATCAAAAATTACAAACTCATATTATGAATTCCATATCATAAGAAAATTCTGTCCTCGCGGGGAAGCAGTGAATCTGGAATTATGATAAAGTGACACAAGGGCACTCTGCCATTTTAATACTGCTTGATGGTAAAAAAATTAAAAACAAGAGATGTGCGACTAAATTCAACCAAGAAGTAATCTATTATTTCATCGCTTGTAAATATTTTACATTGGTATAAAATCATAGCATATAGTAAACCTATATTATTAATCGTGAAAGTAATTAATAAATTTAAATAAATTAACTAAATAATCTATAATATAAAAATAAGTCGGGTTTTCCTTCCTGACGCTATAACTCCAGAACGCACGAACCGATTTCCACGGTTTTGCATTCGTTAGAAAGGTCTCGGGCTCCATGAGGTTTATACAAAATTCAGGAAATATTTCAACAGAAAAGCAGGAAAACAGGGAAAATCATTTTTCACATACAGCGCCATCTCTGATACATAGCATGTACTACAAACCAATATGGTTTTGCATGGTTGTGGAGCAGATGGCGCCAGTATTTTAAGTAGGTGGCGCTGGTGCGTGATACATTGTTTGACAGCTACTCATTGTACTCTGCTCAGTTAATTTCATGTGACATTTATTATGCGCACATTCTTTCAAACGCTAACTTAAAACTGGTATTGTGTTCACTGTGAAATTGTGAAATTGAGGTTAAAGTTATTCGTTTCCTAACAGTTCAATTGGAAACCATCAAAACAATCACGATTATTGTGCAAATTTTTAGTCAATTTCAACAGCAGGCATTTGTCCTTGAGGTGGTAAGTTGAACTGTGTAAATTATGTGGATCGTGCATTTGAGGTTAAATTAACCAGTCTGTCCGTAGTCCAAAATGCCTAGAGGACGACGTGCGAACATCGGCCGCCGCACAAGACATGCAAGCCAGCAACAAGTGTATTCACAGAACTTAAGCGAAGAAAGACAAAATATAATAAGAGAAAATGCCCGATTGAGACAACGCGTGAGCACACGAAGATCACTGGCATCATACAATCGCTTGGCATTCCAATATGATCCCACTGCGAACTACAGTGATGATGACAATTTAGATATTGGACCAGTGACGACTGTATGCCGATATTGCAATGCGTTAAAGTTCAAAAGAGAAACGGATTAAAAGGATATTAGCAAAGATTACTACATCTTTGCTAATATCCCACCTGAAGATGTTGTAATACAACGAAATCTAGGTCGTGGTAAAGAAATTAAAGAAAGTAGAAATAATACTAGATCACGTAGTTTCATTTAACTGTGAATAATAAATTTCTACAAAATTAATGCCAAATATATTCAACACTATATAAGAGTTACTAATATTTTTGTGAAGTTATGAAAATAATGGTTCTTATAACTAATGCGGATTATTTTAATTTTGAAACATGTATAATAGGTGTAGTAATGTTTCAGAAGTTGCTTGGTCCTTATTGTAAAGCAGTTTTAAATTGTGTACTTATAAATGAACGACTTTCGTTGTAGTAATTCTTTTTCAATATTTTAGTATTTGTTAATAAGATTGAGGTTAAAAAAAATTGCTGTCTAAGATAAACAACATGTTATTTTCAATGTATGATGTTCAAGAATTGCAGGGTGAAAACAATGATATATTTTATGAAATGTTTATTGCATATTACTTGCTAGATCTTACGTCTGATAACAACGAAAATCTTTAAAAAAAATTATGTTCCAGAACATGGTAATGTGAATTCAACCAAAATCAATTTTAAAGACAATATTGAGCAGAAAAAATGCATTACTACATTTTCTCGTTTCCAATTTGCTTGCCATGCTTTTATCAAAATTTTAAATTGTCAAAGAATGATGCTTTTCAAAACGTGCAGTATTGATAATTTCTTATAAAATATAAACATGTGCCCTATTGCATATCTTCAAGAAGAACCTTAGCCAATCTGCATAACTCTCAATCAGCTTTTTAATGCTTCTTCTTTCTTGCTTGCTTTTCAATGGTTTTGGCACACTTCACCGTTAAAAATATTTACTACTGAATTTTATTGATTTTAATTTCAAGTTTAAATTTTGTATTGACATTTTCAAAGGAATGAGTGAAATAATGTCAATGAAAATCCATTTCAAACAGTGTTTGTACTACTAAGCCGCAATTATATTGTTGTAGATCTTATAGATAAATTTAAACTCACCAACTTCAACTCTTGAGAAGCCATAAAAATTGAGAGGGCAACTTCACTTTTTTTATAAATTATGAGAAAAAAAGCAAAAGACAATAGAATAAAATTTTAAACAACCGTGTTTTACTTTAGAAATGATAATTATTTGTTTTATTTTTATTTTGAAACAATGGACTAAGAAAACTTTTTGCATCCAATATTAGATATTAATATAATACCCTTCTATTATAATTTTTTTCCTTTTATTTTCTTTGTATCGTTTTTCTGACTATTTTATAAAGAAATGTATTGTTTGATTTACAATAATTTTAACGCATTATTATTATTACTCTTGCAAGAATTTAGTAAATTGAAAATATTCCTAATTATTTTTCAATTTCATTTTTATTAACAATAAATTTGACACTCTATTTTTAAGCATTACATTGTAAATCATTCTACTTGCTCATTAAGAAAAATGAAATGCAATGTTTTAATTTCATGAACAGGTTTTAAAATAATTTTTTATTTCATAAAAGACAATTTTATATGAGACATTACCTCTTTTGTCTCCACATAATACTAAAATAAATAATTTAATTGCTTAAGACTTTTGTTTTATTCTTTATATGACATTAGTTACAAGTAAATATTAATAAACTTTTTCACGTTGATGCATAAAGTTTACTTGCATTTTCTTTAAAAAGTATGTCCAAAGGGAATGCAGGACAAGTAATACGATCGATATTATAATATATTACAACTGCTAAAATTGGAATTTATGACCTTTATTTAACATTCCAATTTAATGAAATAAACAAACTCTCAGGTGGCCAACTAGATATTTTAAATGTAAATTTTGTTTTCTAAACAGAAATGAACTACTGTAGCGCGTTTCTAAATGAAATATTCTAGGAAAGACATAGAACTACTGCGTGGTAATATGATAGAAGCAACATTTTTTTTACTGAATGTTACCTGTAGTAAATTATATAAAAAAGGGGTACAAAGTTTTTTTCTTTTATTTTGTCGTGAACATAGCAGTAAACTATTTAATATTCTGATAGCTACACTAACATATCTTTATTAAAATTTTCCGGAGTATCTATATTGTTTCTATTGTATAACTAATACATCATCCAGATTATAAGAAAAGAATGAAGCAAATTTTTGCTCATTTTTTTGTATTTGTCTTCGTAGTACAACAAATTGAAGCATTATAACATGTATCTTTCAATTATGGTGATCGTGCTACTGCTATCTAACTTGTTCATAAATATGTTACTTCATTATATTTATAAAAATTGGACAGTAACAGCATTAGTATACCATCGTATGTCGGTGAAATACTATGGAATTACCCTTAAGCGTTTTATATATCAATGGAAAGGAAATAAAGTGTAACACGCCACATTAAAGACGCCATACAGCAAGCTTACGCTAGTTATTTTTATTTATTTACATAACTTATCGTTACGCCAACTTAATGCGTCCAAAAACTACCTCCCCTGAAAAAATCACCTTAAGCACATCATCCAGTGAACGTCGAATTTCTCAATTGTATGACAATCTATATAACTCAGTCATATATTAGGATCGTTATTATAAATTAGCCATTTCCGGACTTTTGTTCTCGAACACTTTGGATAATATTATTAGATTAATGCATGTACTATCATCCGTTATAACAATTATAACACAATTTTTTTTTACTGTACTAAATACTCAAGTTTTCGCTTTTTCTTTTTAATAAATTGTTTGCCATAAAATATAACTTTGTTTTAATCGTCATAGCCTTATATTTTTATATAGCCTATAAAATTATAATTTAGGTCTAGACATTGTACGCCCTTGAGATTTTTATCGGATCTCAGTTTAAGTCGAGGATGTCAGCGCTCCACAATCTTGACAGTTATCTTTTCAGGAGAAAAATAATCCCAAGGTCATTGTGTGTGACATGAAATATCGTGTCGTGTTATGTTTCTATCCTTCTCTCTAGCAAAAAGTGGTCAGATTTTGAAAAATTATATTTAACATAATATTTCTGTCAGAACATTTCCCATCGGTTAGGGCATTTCTAATTATTTTCTTTGCATTTTGTCTATAAAGAAAACTTATGTTTTGGTATAAATTATAAAAAAAATCATATATAAGACAGAAATAATAACCGTTTATTTGTTGAAAGTGATGAAAAATTATATTTTCATTAGGAATATTTCTAATATTCTTGCATTCATTAGAAATTCAAATTCAAAATTTGTCTCATGAAAAATATAAATTTGTAAAGGGGGTAAGGTCCGTTTAGATAGATTCAAAGAGTTGAAATCAAAATAATAGTCAAGTGTCAAATAGTCCCTATAGAATATAAAAGGAATGAAAAAATATTTTGAACCAGATTACATAACGTTTTTATTTGAAGTCGGTAAATTTTTCAAATCGTGTAAAATCTCGTATTGTGGCAAGAAAAACTCATCAACTTCAAACAAAAGAAATTAAATCATAAAAATTGATTTATCATAATTAATACCACCCTACTTAATACAATCTAACCTGATATAAACCAATCTGACAAAATCTACTCCAACCTAACCTAACCTAGCTCCACTTATCTCAACCTAGTCCTCAATTGGTTTAGGATTTAATAGTATCAAAACATAATTTAAGCATGTATTCCTCAGGAAAAATAAAAGCTTTATTTGGAAAATTTAAAAGGCTTTGTATTATATCTAATTTTTCAAAAGTAATCTTTAATATAATTAAAGTTTCAGCTTCGCAAGAAAATTACTTTTGGGATACAGTGGTCTCACATTTTGCTCTGAATGCTTCGTAAAAATTAACACATGATGACTAACGGCTAATGACTACCGAGAATTTGCAGGGCACCGAAAGTTGCTGCCGAGAATTTAATTTATGTAAGACAGTATCAACGACATATTAATATGACACAGAAAATTTCAGATGACTTTTGAATATATTCACTGAGAAAGCAACATATAAACTGATTTTTTTATGTTTAAATTTATATAATTCCATAATTTTAGTTCTATATTCAAAGACTAAAAAGTTCTTCCTATGTTTAGAAGTTATTTCAAGTTGTTCTTGAAGCTGAAATTTGCTAGAAATTACAGCGGAGTTATAAAGGTTTAAAATAAATATGAAATTTATTATAAAAAAGTAGAAAATATAAATTCAGCTGGTTATGAATCACCAATAATTTTGACATTTAAAAATATTCTCCAAAAATATACACGCAAAACAAATTCCATCAAAAACATTAGTGTAAAAAGGCTGACGTTTTTCTTGAGAATGTAGCGTGAAATGGTAACAGGAAAGTTCTTGCACAACTTTGCTAGATATGAGTTAAAGTTGAACTTGACCAGAATAAATTGCGATTCCGCTGTAGTTTATCCATATAATGGAATCTATAACACCACTAAAATTTTCTCTGTGCATGATTCTGGCTAATAAAGCAATAAATATATGAAAATTATCCCAAGATCGATTCAATTCTTTCATTTTTGATATTCTAAAATACTACATTTGTGGTATACACACACGTAGTATTTTACAAAGTTAAAAGTTCTAGCTCCGAATGTCATATTTCCCGTTAAGGGAGTAGGTACGTAAGGCACGACATTGACAATTTGTGTGTTGGTATAAATTGGCTATACCACATTGTAATCGGATGTTAATTTTTCAACATACTAAAATTAGACTTCCCTCATTTAAAAAATATAAAATTTATTATTCATGTTTTCGCTCATGTTGGTAGATTGATATTTCCGCTAAATATGTTTTGTTTAATATACAATAGAACATATTAAAATAACCATTTCAACAACAAATAGCTGCACGTAAAATAAAAATGAATACATAGAAAAGAGAAAAAAATGGCTACCATTTGCTGAAGATATACTACTTAAAATTATGATAAAGACATTTTTGTGGCCCTTATTATTAACCCTTTTAAACTTTATCCCGCACCATACACGGAATTAACCCTAGATTACTAACATTATTTTTCGACGTTAATACTAAACTTCGTCGTTTCGACTACGCTGTATAATGGAGGGGGTTTTAGGGGTTTAATTAAAAAAAATATTTATATTTATGTTGTTATTTTAAATAATAAGTATTAACCTACATATTTAGAGATTATAATATATACTTTAACATATATTTTATTCAAACAGTCATCATAATGAGATCATAGTTTACGTGCATAATCAACTTTTTCATAAATTTTTAAAAAAATCGTACATATTATGTATAGCGTTAAATTGTTCAAAATAAACTATAAAATCAAAAATAATATCTGAAAAATTAATTAAAAATAAAATTTTGGTAATGGTTTAGGAACTAATCCATTTGTGACACACATCAAGTTTGTGTTCCCCACACAACGATTTATTGCACTTAGTGCACCTACTTTTAGTCATCCTTCGCTTTTTGGAGGGACATATGGCACATATTTTTCTTTTATTTTGCTGTGGGGGGACATCAGCTGCATTACTTTGCTCAGTCTTATTTATAATACCCTCATTAAAACTTTTTAGAGTTGTAGAAGTAGTTTGTTGTAGTTGTAGTTTGTAGAGTTGGTATAAGCAATCTTTTTTGCATGTGTGGTTCGATCAGCTTGTGATGCAGAGCTTTTAGATATTAACGCCTCGATAAAGGTTTTTTCTTAGCCTCTATAGTGTTTGTTACATAAATGACATAATTATTTATAAATGCAATATTGAGCATACCATAAAAGTTGCACAACGGCCAGCGTCGTGTTTTTCGATTGCAAGAGGCAATGGAACACATTTGGTCCAAAGTATCTACCTCCTCCTTTGGTTTGATTGTAAAATTCAACCATTGTGGGTTTTTTAGTATTTACATTAATGGTTCCCTCTTTGTCACATGTTGATAGTAGGAATACAACTTTTTGGGGTTTTGCTTTGTAGGAAAGTAATGTTAGTTCGTATCTCCCTTTTGTTAGCTCGTAGAGTTCCAACCAATGTCAGCTTATATGGTTCTTTTACTAAACCTTTGGCTAGTGGCACCGAAGTGAACCAATTGTCCATTGTGATATTTCTATTCGTACCATGAACAGTGCGTGTCAATTTTTTACAAAATATTCACCAAGTGGTACTCCATCTGTTTTAGTAAAAGAACCTAGATAAGGCTCTGCATCCTCCATATACATTGTAAAATTATCTACAATCATCACAATTTTGATACCATATTTATTTGGTTTATTCGGTATATACATATATATATATATATATATATATATATATATATATATATATATATATATATATATATATATACGAAAGGGACAGCTGCCTCTGAAACCTAACAACTATTCATCAATGGTAAGGTAGCATCCAAGTTTATAGTTTTCTCGACACTTAGCTATGAAAAGATCCCAAATATCTCAAAAGGGAGTGAACACATCGTTTAACCTCCGTTCTTGACGCATAGACTTATTGTCAAATCTTAGGCAGTTTATTAGCAAATCAAACCTTTCACAAGACATTGTACTGCGATACCGATTTCTACAAAATGTGATATCAAACAACTCTCTAGATGGTAAATGATTATCATTCATTGCTCCAGATAATGTGAGAATGCCAATGAGAGCTCTAATTTCATTAGCATCGGTTGGTCTCTGAGTGGATTTCAATGTTTTATATTTCTGAGATTTTATTGCTATTTCTACAGTGATGTGGGTTACAATTAAAACAATCATAATATTAGTAATGAAACATGAAAAGCATTGAAGTAGATCTAAAATATTTTTGCAAGAACAGGTCCAGGTCTTATATGAACTATGTTCCTTGAAGGTCTTCTGCTTTGTGACCTTGGCTTTCGTGATGACCATTTGTGTTTATCTTTCCCACGAAGAATGTTACGCGATGGTCTTATAATCAAATCGCTAGGATCTGCTGAAGTGCTAGGTGTCGCGTCTTCAATGAAACGTGGTGAAGATGTATCACTACTTGCCTGATAATCTTGATCTGGAAGTTGCTCTTCATTCACAGTAGAAACTTCATCATCACCCTCCATTTCATACGCGGGATCAGCCTCAATATGGTCTTCAGGCCCATTCCCTGATGAATTTTCCTCCTCGCTTTAGCCTTCTAATAATAGCGCCCGAATTGTATCTAAAAAAATAATAATAACAGACACCATTATTACTAAAGAAAAGATAAAAGAACGTAATTTTTACTTAAGTAAAAAGTACAAAAAGTTACGTTACTACTAACCTTCGTCGAGGCGACGAGCCATGGTTACTGGGACGGCGCGTACAGCCTCCCTACGCACAAAACACTACCGTCCGTCGCGAGAGCAATGGGTCGACTGAGATTAGCTTAAATTAGAAAACCGCACGGTTGCGCGCGCAAAAGTTATTGCGATTTTTTTAATGACGCGTCGTCGAATCGACGAATCGGTATGTGAGGGTTAAAACGTTTTATTGCCATATCAAATTTTATGTCTCTACGCTACCCTGGAAAATTGGGCTATAATACCATTTATCTCGATAAAATATAATACAATCTATCTTGATGTATCGTATAATCATGCCGGCTGATATCGGAAATTGTTGCATCAGCGTAAACAAATATCAACTTATTAAATTAGAACTACACTTATCCCAATTTCCAATTATTTCGAAGATATAATAATTTTTGTCTTGATTGCACATGTTTAATATTTTGTAATGTTTGAAATGTGTTACATTTTTAATATTTTTTCTTTATTTTGCTATTCGGAATTTCATTAAGATTTTTCACATTCGATCAATTCCTTTCCATCTCATTGTCTTAATTAATTGGAACAAATGTCCTTTGGTAATAAATTTAAATAAATTACATAAATAAATAATTAAAATTTTTATTGCAAGTGAAAGCAATAATGCAACTTTATTCTTCTCGCAGAAGATAATTAAAATAAATACAACAATTACAAAGCTCAGTGTAAATCAAACGACCAACACAAAAAAAATCATTATGAATTGAAGTTTGTGACGTGTTAGGTTAGGTGGATTCTCTTACCTCTCTCTCTACTAAAGATTCGTCTCAATCAATGTGTAAATTCTTTTTTTCTCACTAGGTATTGACTTCATATAAACGGACTACTAAAAAGTTTTCTTGGAAAGGAGACAACAGCCGGATTTAAATTCCGGCACCCGGCCGATCAAGAAATTGTGCCAAGCTCCGTAGGAAAAATAAAAAAAAGCATTGTTTACACATTTGCGTAAACGCTTCTCTCGTCGATCGAAAATAAAATTATCTTATCATTTTCATCAGCATATAGCTATCAATTGCTGGACATAAACCGTCTGTCAAAACGCGCTACTCACGGTCCCCTGCCGCGTCTAACCCCTTTCTACAGATTTTTTCAGGTCTTAAGGCCACCTAGCTGGGCAACTCCCACACTGCGCTTTGAGATTTTTACTGGAGAATTCGTTTGAACAACGGTTGTCGGCTCTTTGGCATAGCACTTAACATGAGCAAACTGAAGTAGCATGCCTATTACCGTTTATTACCAGGCCTTTATCTGTTTGGTGCGATCTGTGTCTTGGTCAGTTATCAAGAAGTAAAATATACTTATATAAACATATATGTATATATATAAATATATATATATATATATATATATATTTTTTTATATATATATATATATATATATATATATATATATATATATATATATATATATATATATATATATATATATATATATAATAGTCTAGGTTTCGTTGTGATGGTTTGGATTATATTGGTTTAGAGTGGTTTAGGTTAGAATAGATTAGATTAGGTCAGATTAGTTTATTTTAACTTTTAATCACCTATGTCATTTTTTTTTCACGCCGTCACCGGCGTGCGGTCGCAGAGACCGCAATGTTATAAAGTTCTATACAAATAAACTATAATTTTTTTAAAAACTTTTTTATATCACTTGGTAACATATTGTTGCAAAAAGAGAAATAAAAACTTTTTTTTCATTGTGAAACTTTTATTTATTATGGTTAAAGGAACAAATTGTCTTTGCATCCGAAATTCTATAAAATTTAACAAGTGATAAAATTTGGCTGAATAGGGTAATAATATATTTTTTATAGAAAAGAAAACACAAATAATATATTTTTTCCACTTTCAATTTACACAAACTTTCTTGGCGCACTCTGGAGATAAGTACTTATGGCAGGAAAAACATTGGTAAGAAGACTTTATTTTCAGTTTCAGAGGACAAAAGACCCATGACCTTCTTTACTCTTGTAACAATAGCAGTTACTGGTAGATTTGGCATTTAAAAGCTTAGGACTCTCATCAGAGTAATTTTTAACTCACGTGGGGTTTTGGTACTGAGCACTCTATATTGCCTCTGTTTTAATATCAAATGTCGAGCTTAATTCTTAGAAAAAATCCTTGATACATTTTGCTATTATGAGACCGACGAACCACGTATGTATTGATCATGCAAATGTCTAAAATCTTTTAAAATAGAGCCATGGGTTAGCGTCTCACCCTGGGGTTACATGAATAGATTGCATATTTTTTTCTAAATCAACCATATTCGCCCTTTTGAAGTTATAAAAGGCGTTTATTTTAGATTTTTCTGTTTGGTCTGTGCTCTCGCAGTGGTGCATAAATGATAAAGGAATTAGAACTTTCCAGTTTTTGGGCACTCGAAATGTGAGAGCAGTTTGGCTAGTAAATCGATATAATTTGGAACTCAATTCTCTTTCCTTGAACGACTTGAACTTGCTAGTTACTCCGTTTTGTTCTTTTCTATAGTTTCCACACCTGTTATTACTCATATTCTCATGGTATCTATGAGCTCTATAGAAGTGAACCAGTAATCAAATGTCACGTGCCCATTGGAACCATGCAAACGTTGAGATAAACTTATCATGGATTGAGAAGAGACTAATATTTTCTTTCCAACATCTGTCAAGCCTTCTCCATCTTATTTCCTTTCGTCTATATATGTAGATAATGTAAAAGTAGCTTGTTTTTGCATCACACAAGAACATCATCTTCAATCCATATTAGCAGGCTTCTTTTGCATATAAATAATAAGATCATATCACACCCTCTAAATCCAATCAATAGTGGTCAGTTTGTTGTAAATATTGGATATAGCAGCCAACTTGTCCGCGCTTTGTCTTGCATTTCCATTAGCAGAACTAATAAATCAAAAACAACAAAGTAAGTTCATGAATATGTTTTTGGACATGATACATCTAAAAATTTCACAGTGTGGCTAATCTGTGGTAAATATGTAATTTACATTTTTATGATTTGCTTTGAAAAAGGCTTTGTATGCCAAAAGCCCAGCAAAAGCTCGAAGTTCTGTCAAATTTAAATGCTGTAATTGTGACCTGTTTCCTTTAGTATATTTAAATCTGATTTTAGTTAACATTGTGTCAGTCCACGTAACAATTTCATGCAGAATATTAGCTCTATAACTTTCTTCCAAATGGGTAGAAGATCTTTCTCATAATTTTCCGTGAGATTAGTTGGCAGCTAACACGGATAATATTTTGAACTTTACTTTGCACTACTCGATTTGGACCTGTTTTAGATATTTTTACCGATTTATTTCATTAAAATTCCCGACCCGAAGTACTGGAAATTCATCACCAAATTCTTGTATATATTTTCTCAGGCTCTATATTTCTAGCTTAACTTTTTGTTAAACTTTCTGCTGAGCGTCTTGATCTGATTCAGACTCCTCAGTCTTACTGTTAGTATCACAAGTCTTCTCCAATGTCATCAGCCTCTGATCCACTCTCATCTTTATTTAGACAAGACTCCAAAATTTAATGTGGAAGTGCATCTGACATAGACATTTTTTCCGTGCCCTACGCACTCTGCGGTTCAAGGTGAAGTAAAGTTAAGGTTAGGTAATTTATGTTTTATTATGTTGGGCTATGTTATATTAGGCTATGTTAGATTAGGTTGTGTTTGGTTTGATTATGTTAAACTAGTTTGTGTTAATTTAGGTTAAATTAGATTTTGTGATATTCGGTTATATAAGGTTAGATTAGATTAAGTTAGATTGTTTTAGTAAAAAGTAACGTAATTTTTTTTTCTTTTTTGTTCTTAAATTATTTCAGACAGGAAAAAACTGCATGAGTACCATGTATGTTAAATGGGATATGCATTGAGGAGCAAGTTTAAAATTCCACGCCTCTCTACTGAAATATTTTTGCCTTGGTATTACTCAAAAAAGTATTACAGGAAAAAATTCAAATAAAAGGTATTACAAGAAAAAATTCAATTAAGAATATAATTGTAAAACAATATTCAAAAGTATTTTTTCGGGTGAGGAGATTTTCAACTCAAGTTTATTCCCAGTATATTCAATATGGTGATTAACACAACGTTTATTTTTCTACGCCATTTTTACGCTATCAATACTTTTTTTTGCTCTTTAGCGCTTCAAATCTTTCAAAGCGATGACGGTCAAAATCCATTATTAGAAGTGAGCCTGAAGCACATATTGAAATGTAAGAGATTAATTATACGAGTCAAGATATGGAGGATATTCTGAGGAGTAAAACTGTAATAGAATAGAAATTTGTCCATATATTTGAGACTTGACAGAATAATAGCTCAATTCGTAGAAACACTGGTCATTGTCTTTGCGAAGCATTATTCATTTGCAACCCAAAACTTGGTTTGGTTTCTCTACGTTTTTATTATCACTGACAACTCGCATGGCAAGAGTAGGAGAGCTGAAAAATGTTTTGAACGAAATAGTATTACACATTACTTGAATTTGACTCGATCTGTTTTTGTAATGCTATATTTAATAAAGGTAGCATTACAAAAAAACAATAATAACGAAAATATAAATATAATAACAAAATTAAGGATATGCTGGAAAATTCCTTTAGCAATAAATAAAACAATGAACACATTCTGAATCTCCTTAATTAAAAAGAGACTATATAAAATAAGGAAAAATTGGTGGCATCTAAAACTAATGTAAATAACATGCTCGCAAATGATATCGCAGATGTTATTAGGAACAAAAAAGCGCTAATTTTAACAAAAATCTTATTTATTGTATAATTTATCACTATAAAATTTTTTGTTTAGCGTTACGGAATATGTGAACTGAATTTTAACGCCCTTTAAATGACAAGAAAAAAACTATGCAAAACCTCAGATATTATTTCCGAAATAAATTGAAAGCAGCGACCGAAAATGTGGTTACCGGGATGATTGATGCTCCTCAATATTAAAATCAATTGTTTTGAAATCCTTTTAGTTCGTAAATGTGATGATGGTTTTTACTTTAGGAAAAATTATGCATGACAAACTTTTGTCGCTGAAGGAAGCTGCAAAATTGTAAAGTGATGGAAAAGGTCATTCGAAGAAATCAGGCAATGTCCCGGCAAGAGATTTGTTCGTATTAAAATTAAAGTTTTATATCATGTCAGACACCATGAGGATTTGGTCTGTTCCACCAAAAAATATCTATTATTTTTAGGGTAAATCTGTAATTTTTACTTATGTAATAAAATTGAATTAACAAAAATGTATAAATAAGGTCCTTTCCATTTAACCATTTCGCTTTTAAACCCTTTTCTTCGGAACAATGTATCAATTCATCATAGCGTAAATGCCCCTAATTTCTTCACGTAATGTTTAAATATTCTGTATTGGAAGTATATATCACGGCATAAGCCTAGCTGCACTTTACGAAGACACGAAGTATTTTAGATGATTGGAGTACAGACTCGTCCAGAATAGGCAAATGTTCTGTCTACATTTTAAATATCTAAACTATTTATGAATACTTTTGTACACTGTGATGTTATGATATTTGCACACAATTTTTTACAAGTTAAATGAATTGTATACTAAAGTTTATATACATACAGTAAAATTAATAGTTAGCAGATAGTATAATTTAAAATGAGTGTAAAATAATATTAAAATTGTTATGCATGATTTTAGAGTTAATTTATAGAGAATAAAATAATACTCAAAATTTTAATTTGCATATTTTGCTAGTGGAAGTTTGTCTTGTTCTCGATTTCATTTTTGAAGTATAATTATTTTGGACACAATAAGAACCAAAGATCAAAATGTTCTTGCAACGGTTTTTACATGACGTCGATACTAAAAAAATTTACTAGAAGGACAGAAAATAGGTACTTAGCTAACAACCGAAAGAAATATATGAACACGATAGAATAAGACAAGAAGTGTTACACATGCATGAAAACAGACAAAAATGGCGCTCATTACTGCTATGAACTCTTTTGTACGTTATGTGTAGCAAAAGTAGACTGACAAAATTTTCCGCAAAAATAAATAAAAAAGGCGCTCACTACTGCTATAAACCGTTATATAAATTATGTGTGTCAAAAGTAAACTGCCAAAGTTTTCCGAGAAAACAAAAATAACGTTCACTATCGCTATCAACTGTTCTGTACGTTATGTGTATCAAAAGTAAATTGTCAATATTATGCTATTTTATTTATCTATTAATGATTGATATAATATTAATTTGGCGTGTACTTTATCCGTTACAAGACTAACAACACACGTATTAAATTTATTTATAAATTGCTTAAGAATTTACATACATAATTGTCATAAATATAATTTACAACAGGAACTATATATCCTAACTTCCTACAACCGCATTTAAGCGTACTCTGCTACTGACATCGCAACTATTTTTTTAATTGATAATCGTCTATGCAAATTTATATGAAGATTTTGTGCCAGTATTTTAATTATTCGAAATATTTCAATTATTGAATTGAATCTGAGGAATGTTTGTGTTATATATTAAATTGTATTATTTTATGTATCTCTGACTGCACAAATTTTTTTTGTCTATTAGAATATTTTCCTATTTCTCTATCTCCCCTCCCCTCTCTGCCGTAGAAGAACATCGATAAAGAATTTTCACTGCTGTCACGTGTGCGGAATTGCACGCGGTCTTTTTTTCAGTTAAATATCAAATACTGCGTACACGGAGAAATACACATAGCAATACATAGAGTCAATAGTTAGAATATGACTATTATAGGTCTTACAAAAAAATATAAATGTGATTCAATTAATTTAAATATTTCTCTTTTATATTTACATATTTACTGTTTAGTTGTTTTATCTTTGGCTATTTGATATACTGCCAAGTCACTGCCTTTGTTTAAATACATACAGACATATTTTATGGATTTCAATGAATAGCAGTAATCTACGTTTATGTGTGCTTGGAACATTTTGGAAAGCAGTGGGTTATATGTTACTACCCATTGATTATCTATTTCCAGTTTGTCTCTGGCTCCTATTCATATTTTTGCTGTGAAGCCACCTTTTTTGGGCGATCATTTTCTGTATTTATAATAGCCATCATCTCCGGTTTGTGTGTAGTTCTAGTATGATTTTGGATTTTTTTTTTACATTTTCCATCATTTAAACATGGCGAATTGGAGTTTATTAGCCCGCATGGTCCATGTATTATGTTTTTTACAACTATGTCATACAGCTCCAGATCTTCTTGTGGATTGGAATATTCAGCTTGGATGATTTTGTCGATATCCGTGGGATGAATTCTGTCGTGTAACCATATGAGCTTATGTGAGTGAGGCAGTCCTCGTTTTTGTCATTCGATTGTGTACGTCCAGCATCTAAAGATTCCAACGATGAAGTATTTTGCGATGACTTCAATAAATCTCATTTGTTTTTGTCGGACAACTCGAGCAATTATGTCGTATCGATCCACGGGGGCTTGTCCGTAGCTTAGTTGTTCTTTGATTTCTAGCCACGATGAATTGCACATGAATGTTACGAAAGGGTCAGATCGTCCATATTTTCTTACGTAAATCAGGGCATCTTGAGTGTATTCGTGCATATGTTTTGGACTTCCTACGTAAGATGAAGGTAACATTACCACTGTTCCATGTGTGATCGTATCTCCAAGGTTGATGTGTTCTTCCGTGCGTAGTCTCTTCTGATTCATTCTCATGTAAAGCATTCCTTCTGCTTCTATTTTTACATACATATCTATGAGGAATTGTTGGAATATACGTCGAGTGTTGAGAATGTGTTTATATGTTTCATTGTCTCTGATCATTAAGCGATAAGCGTAGAACTCCTTGGAAGTGACTTTTTTGTTTTTTTCTACACCTTTTTCAGGTTGAATTTGTTTCACATTAAAATTATATTCGTCCTCTCCCTGCAGAAATACGAATAGATATTGGAGAGTATCATATGAACGTTTTGTCTCTGCAATGCATTTTAGTCCTTTTCTTTTTCGTTGTACAATTATGTCACGGTTTGTGTTTTCTTTGTCCACAAACACAATTCGTCTATTTGAAAAGAATTAAATCAACGTTCACGTTCTCCAGGTGGTGTTTTTTCGGCTCGAATTATAAATTTATAGTCATCAAACATCACTCAGCCTAGTTTTGTTTTAAATATGTGAATAAGGTGATTGTATTTGTGTAAGATCCTCTGTACATCTTGTATTATTTTTTATCTCAATCCACTGATGTTTGTGCATTATTAATCAATTTCTATTTCTTCATTTCTGATGAAATATACTTACAGAAATTTACGTTTTTTTGTTTATTATATTTTTTCGTCAGGTCGTAGTGGAATGCTTCATTTTTTGTATAATTTTGTATGCTTCAACTTTTTATTAGGAAATACACTTAGTACACTTTAAACACTTTTTACACTTTATTTTCGTTTTATATTCAGTCACTGTATCAATTTGATTACTCACACTTCATTGTTTTGAGAGTGATAAGAAACTGACTTTCGAACCCACGACGGATCTTGCTTTATATACCCATACCAATAGGTACCCTCACGCATACACAAAGGCTTTTAATGGTCCACAATATTACAGAACATTCCACAATATTCGATAATATTCTGGAACGTTTCACAATGATCTGAGATGTTCCAGAACGTTCCAGACTATTCCTAAACATTCCACAATATCCCATGTTCAGGAATATTGTGGAATACTCTGGAATATACTAGACTGTTCTAAAAATGTCTAGCGGGTGAAACTTCCATCCCTTGAGCACGCCCTTCAAGTAAATTCGGGAACCTTGTTCAGGGATGGGGGATAGAGGGCTACCACACCATATAACTTCCTCGATCGTACAGGGACTCGTTTCTGAGTTTTAGCGGCACGAACATTGTACACTTACTTTTATAATATATTTTAGTTACAATGTACCAACTTTTACGTCTGCTGACGTAAAGCCTCTCGGTAGAAGCACTCGTCACGGACAGGCCAGAAGACCATTATTACTTCAGTGCTGCTTACGACGATACATAAGACAGTGACCGATTGTTGATCATGTATTTTGCTTCTACAAGCAGAGTGACAAGGACAACTTAGGTTTTTGTAATATCTAGATGTTAGCTTTGAATTTTAGTTAACTTAGCTTTTTGAAAAATTAAATTATTTCATCGATTTTAACAGAAAAGTGTGCGGTTAATTTTATTTTATACCAAAATCTCTCTTTACATTGTTTCCCTCCCTACATAGGGAAGAATAGCTATAATTATTGAAATTGATATAAAATTTCATAAAACAATTAAAAATGTTACCTTTACTTTGATTTTTCTTCAACAATTTTTTCATCGTCAAATTGAAAGGTTCCTAAATGGTAATATTAGACGAATAGAAATATAATTGTGAAATGTAATTTTTAAATTATCTTGATAACCACTTGCAACAGTTAATTATTAGTTACAGAAACAAAAGATTTTATGAGTAATTTTTCACTTCATGGTTAAATTTCTAATTAATAATGGTTAGAATAGTCCGTAGATTAAAGTAATTTTATAGTAAATATCCAATTATAGGTAAGTAAGTGTAATTCAGAAATCGTGTAACAATTTAAAGCATTTTTAAGCGAGTTTCACTTAGTTTAAAAATACTTTAAACACACTTTAATATTTACACTAAAGAATAAGACCCAAGTATTTATTATATAATTTATATAAGAGAAGAAAAAAAATCATTCGAGCGTTTGAAAAAAAAAACATAAAGAAACTATTTCAATGGAAGCTTGTTCGCTGCTGGCAAAATAAATCAACAAATCCCATACAGCTGCGTAACTAGCCCTTAACAGAAATAAAAAAGGATATCGCTGTCAACTTTTACGTGGGCACTAAGCAGCATTTAACAAGGATCGCTTCCTTCTATAATGGACGTTTGTTATATCTGCTCACGTTATGTGCAAAAAAGCTGTAAAGTGGAAAGGATGGATTTTATGGCCAATTTGTGCCCAAAAAAATTTCCAGTAAACACTTAGCATTCGTCTCAATGCCATAATTTTTAAACTTATAATGCTGTCTGCTATCTTTAAAGTAAAATATGCGTAAAACTTTTTCACTGGAAGCGTAATTTTTTACCACTTTTTAACATTTAACTTTATTATTCCGACTGAAAATGAAGTATAATTGTACATAAAAATAATAAAATAAAAATAAAGAAAAGAAAATATTGCCGGTGTTTGTAGACGGTCAAAGAAAAATTCATTTTGTAAACATTTAAATAAAAGCTCAGAAACCGGTTTACCTTATTTTTTTCCAAAGGACTTTTAACCTTCATTACCTAGATTTAAAATTAAACTCTAAAATATAACTTATATCATTCAGCGTCATAGAGATGTTTATAAAAATAATATTTTGTCTAGAAGTAAATGTACACTTTTCTAGGATATATGGGATATTCATAACATATGCTTATCTTTTTTGCTTCCTTTTGATAATTATTCCTATCAGTCTTTTAATAATTATTCCTATTATCTTATCTGAAAATTCAAATAGACATTCGGAACTAAATTAAAATAACACGTTCATTGAGTACAAGAAGAACTTTCATCACAATTAATAGTGCCTGTATATCATGTATATCATGTAAATTGTTACAAATATTAGTTACGTTTCTAATTTGTAAATATGTTGTCTATGATATCTTTCATAAAACAAAAATATACTCTCTTGCCTATAATTCTTTAATCCATTTAGTAAAGTGGATCGAAATAATTTTGCATTGAATTTGTTATCAATTGTTCCTATCTACATTTTTCTATTTTTTATATGCATGTTTAAAAATTAAATAGAGGAGACGTACTATTGAATAGGACTGAGATTGATGGTCTGAGGGGATTGATATTTTGACAAATGAGATACAACACAATAAATATTAAGTGCACCTACACTAGTGTTTTTATTTTTGCTGAGATTATCACTATAATATATATATATATATATATATATATATATATATATATATATATATATATATATATATATATATATATATATATTACTTAATAGTATTAGGTATTTTTAAACATTTACTGAAAAAATGGTAAATCAATTGTAGTAGCTACCTAATTTAAATAAAATTATTTCAATTCGAACAAGATACGAAAGCCTTCACGCACGAACCGGACTTGCACTTGCTCGATTTTATGCTTAAATCGCCTTTTTTAGAGGTCCAGAAAATGCTATATTCTTAAACAAAACGTAAGGAGAACCTTATATATGGTCCACAGATTATTTACGACATTTTTCATAGAACTGTGTCTATTGTACACCTCTAATATGATTTAAGTTAACCTTAATTAAAAATCACATTGAAAAGCTTAGAAAACTATTAAGAATTTCCGTTGCACATATTTGAAATATTTGATGGCCTGGTAATTGGAATCACTCACGAGTTTTATGTAAATCTACACGCGTCCTGTCGATGAGCAATTATTTAGTAAAGTTTTTGTGTTTAAAAAGTGTATCGGAAGGTATATTTAAATGTAATAAAATTTATATCTTGGGTAGAATTGTCCCATGTATATAAATAAATTTAAATATGAAACATAATCCAGAGTTCATCCTTTACAGGATGTTGGGCAATTGATACATCAAGAATTTTTCGATTTTTTTTCTGATAAGACGAAAATAATTCATAATAATTGAATTGAATCTTTATGAAACCACGAATTTATTTATTAAAATTTAAATAGCAAAACAAGTTCAATGACAACGAAATATTCAGTTCTAATCTTCACTAATATAAATATAATGATGTAGCTATTGTTTTTTTTATGTTTTCAGTTTTATCAAATTATTAAAATAATAACTTAAAACGGTACATAAAAATGCTGGGGAGGTATGAAAAAAAATTAAAGTCAAAACTTGGTGAGATATGCGCTTCTAAAATCTGTTCTCCTTCTCTAACTTTTCAATTAAAGTGTTTCAAATTCTAAAAAAATTAATGTTTTTAAATTCTAAAAAATAAGTGTTTTAATTTCTAAAAAATAAGGAATTGAAAATATATTCTCAACAAAAATATTTTCAACGAAATGGTTTGAATGGTTTGTGTAGATTTTACGATATTTTGGGTTATAACCATCCAGTAACTTTGTTTTTTACCGTGTCTTTGAAAAATACAAATTTATAAGTTGAATATTATTCAATGCTACGAAACCCTTTTTCCACGTTTCCCACTCACAACTGGTCAGTTTTTTAGTGATTAATGTCTTAATTTGTTTCATATACTTCGTACACAAATTATTAACTATTTTTATTGTGTGGCGGAGAAGGTAGTAAAAAAATTGTGTTGGCACTAAATAATAAACCTTATTCCATGTTCCAAGAACGTATAATTAAATTCTTCAATTTACGCAATTTACACAGTTTGACAGCGAGAATCTTCCAAAATATTTGTTTGTGGTTAAGTAAAAAATTGGGCAGCAGTATTTTTGGATGAATCTACTTTGTTCTTCTTAGTTAATTTTAAATTATGTTTATTTTTTAATATTTTTTCGTGTAATTTCAATATTATGCAGCATTTACCTTCGTATTCAAGGGCGTATAAGTCAGTTAACATGAGCGGGATTTAAATATCTTCAGTTAGTACAAAATATTTAAAAATTAATGAGATATATGAGTTCATGAGATATATGGAGTATCATTAGGAAATAATATTAAGTTAACAGCAATGGTAAAGACACTAAGTTTGTCGATATGTTATGGTACTTAAATAACGTCTCAAAAATCTCCTACATTTCCTCGTTGTCAATCTTTTGATCTGTTACGGTAGTTGTTTTCCGGAACGATTGGTCATTTAATTTAAATTTGAATTTCCCAACATTACGACATGGATGTGTTCCACTGATGTATAGCTAGTTTTCGATGAACGTACTGTTCTGAATTAGGGTAACTGAGGATAAATATCTAAGGGCATTCAAATTATTTATAATTTTCTTAAATTTCTATGCAAACATTAATTTTAACCCCAATCCTATTAAGGTATTTAAATTTTCTAACTGAAAGAACTTTGAAGTAAGTTTTTACGATTACATAATATACTAGTTTTGATTGATTTAGACTACATATCATAAAACCTTGATGAAAAAGAATGTATGTAACTGTATTGTGTAAAATTTTAGTATATCATTCAAATGTTTACAATTTGGGTGCTTTTGGACCTGATTTGTAAAGAAGGTTATATATATTTTTTTTATTTTTTAGAGGAAAATTAAGTAATATGTGAATAACTTGATAAAAAGAAAATAAAGAATCTTTAGGCTAATAATATTTTTTGTTTCACCAAGAATCTAAAGTAGGCCAAAAGTGTCCTATTCTATATTTATTTAAAATATTAACTTCAAGAGCTCTTTTTTGGTTCCTTACTTTTTTTATTTACTGATGCCACTGGGCAAATTTTCATTAAATATTAATTAGAGAAAAAATCTTTATTTTCCCCATCAAAACCAAATATAACCATTTGTTGCAATGAAAGAAAAAGCCGGAAAATGTACTTAAGCCCGATGTTCAAAGAGAAACTCTTTTATAAGAAAAATTTCAAATTTCTCATGAGATTTCCGTAAACACTCAAGTTTTACTTTATATCCATTTTTGAACAATATTTCTATGCTATCTTAAAAAATTTTAGAGTTCTATACATATAAGGTGCTTATTAAAACTGATTTATTTTCAAACAACAGTTATAAGACTGTTGAGAGTTATTTAAGAAAAATAATTTAATTTTCTCTCGTCATTCTGGTGAATTTTATGCATAAAGTGATTCATAAACATAAATTGTTAATAACTAAATATCATTCTGATGGAAATATATAAGAAACTTAAATAAAAAATTAATATGACTATTTTCAATTTCTATCGGGAAAGTATGATAAAATGTCTAAGTTAAAAAGGTGAAATTTTTGATGAATTATTTTTAAGAATTTAATACTTATTTTCTGTGTATTTTGATGATTATGTATCAAGATTATTTAGAATAAATAGAGGCGTGAAAAAAATTTATAAGGTAGATTGGTTAGAAATGTGCTATATTAATTTTCTGTCCTATACTTACCCTTAGTACCTTAGAATATAGCTGAATGAAATTGACTTACCACTTGACACTTTGATATATATAAACTAATGCCATTGAAATTGTCTTCCGTCACGCATTTTATGGCCACATTATAAATATTGTTTAATACAATATAAAAGTAGAATTTCAAATTAATTACGCAATAAACCCGTGGACTTTTTGATGAATTGATTTGAAGTAAGCTCGAAATATACAAGGAAAAGAAATATTTGAGTTGGTAAGAACGTTAATTGATACTCAAAATTTAGATATTTTAGGGTATTGTATCTCAAGGAGAAAAAATGAAACACTTGTATGATAACTCACGTATCCATCAGTTTATTTGTCTATAGATTGTTGTGACTGTCTTTCTCAGAACAAACGAAGTGGCATATATGTCAATAATTGTTACCGCTCACAAATATTTGGATCAATTTTTGTATTGATTCCGTTATTCGGAAATAGAAATACTTATTTTTGAAAGATTAATTCTGTTAAATCGTATATTTCCTTACACTTACATCAAATTCAAGAAAATTTATTATTCGATCGTCTTCATTCATACGTATATTCCTACAACTATATCAATTAACCTATACACAAAGCTAATTTCAGCATTAACAGCATTTTGTACTAAGAAATATTGCTTAATTTTTATTTAGTTATTGCTTTTATTGCTATACCTGGATATATATATATATATATATATGTATATATATATATATATATATTTATATACATATATATATATATACATATATATATATATATATATATTTTTTTTTTTTTTGCTGTGATATAGGAGCATATTTGAGCGTGCTTTATATATCGAGTAGATGGTATTTCCATACCCATATTAGCCTCCACTATCTGTATTATCTCATCTCTCAATTTTCACGAGGTACCATCGGGGCATCAAGTGATTGCTCACATTTCACATTCACATCGCTGAAACCCGAAATTTTCGTGATGTCTTACGTTTTATCAGTTTATTTAATTCCTAAGATCTACTATTATTAAACCGAGTGTTTTCATCTGGTCTTGTATGAAACTGTTTATATCCTCATGTTAAAAATATATTGGATTTTTTTTAAAATCAAAATATTTGGGTCTTATCATTATTTATTCTCCTCCGGTTTTATAATGGGCTTAGTCATCTCTTCTGGCTGCTATATGAGACGACGATACTTCATTTCACCTGCCTAGAACGCACATGAATATCCTACAGCATTCATTTTTCTTTCCTACAATCTCGTTGTTTAATGTAGTATTGCAAGATGCACATTTTTTGTATGTTTTTCTGCTCTATTAACCTCTTCACGATTGGTGCTACGGAGTTGCTTGTTAGTTCAGAGTGATCAACATTTATGTGAGATAAATTATGTTTTCTGTCTTATTCCTATTTGTTTTACAACCATTTGTAAATATATTCTTCTACATATCCGACGATTAGGGTAATTTGAAAGTTGCAAGAAATAAATCAATAAATATTCCGGTTATGTATAAATATCTTAAATGATCTTTTGTATTATTTTTAATTCCATAATTAAATATTCTGTTTAAAAATCTTGTTTTTCCAAAATTTGTTTGTACGATGACTTGAAGTCCTTCAGAGGATATTACGAATAAAAAGTTGAATACGTAAACTGAACGTAAAAATTTAATTTATGTGCTAACCTGGATTCCATTCATGAAATATAGCCTTTTTTCTCAACCAATATCTATTTTGTTTATGTAAAGAGGTCCTGGTATGTGTTTCGTTACATGACGAGATACGTAAATAAGCGAGAAAAGGAATAATCATAGTTTATGTGCTGAGAAAATCTTTTCTCTGGAATAGTAATGTTACCAAATGACTATGAATACATTATATAAATATCATTATGATTTTCATTGAACGTAATTATCGAAGGACTTGTACATTTACGTTACAATTTTCTTGATTCACAATTAAATGTTACTGGCAGTTAGTAATTTTAACGTAAACTCTACTGGTAATAGAGTATGTAGCAAACCTCTGATTATAATTCATTTTTTACTAATGCCAAATACGTTTTTAAACAATTACGAATGTCCATTGTTGCTGGTAACGGGCCTACGGCCTTTGACGTCGCACCATAGGATTTCGTATTTGATTTCCGGTTTCTGGTCGTCATAGAAGAAAGTCAATAACAAAACCTCGCGACAAGAGCGACTAAATTAGCGTGACTTAGGTATTCTATTTATTCTTAGCATTATGTAATAAGGATCGAATTTTAATGGGCCAAAATTGTAATCTAACGAGACAATTTATTTGTTTTGTTATATCAAAATTTATTTTAAATAACTTAAAATATTTTCTTATAATAATTGTATCATAGCAAGCTGTAAAATAGCTGTTTCGAAGCAATAAATTCGCTATTTTTATATACTTAATTCATGAAGGTTAAAATAAATTTTTCGTAAACAAATACATTATGTAATTAAGAATGAAGCATTCGGTAATTTTTTTTTTCTAAATACTTCAAAAAATATAGTAACAAAGAAAAAATAGGAAAAATGTGTGATGTTTGTATCATTGCCTTTATACACAAATTGTATTACAAATGTAATATAAATAAAGATTTAATAAGTGTATGTTTCGCCACAATTATTCAAATTGAAGGCACTTTATAAAAAGATGCAATATAATTTTTGGTGAAAATAATTATTATATTCGTATTCATATATATATATATATATATATATATATATATATATATATATAGGGAAACTGACAAAGACGCGAAGAGTATAAACCATTGAGTAACACAGGGTGAGGTTTTGAAGTTTTAAAAATTATTTCAATAAATAAAACGAACTTGTATAAGTTCTATTATTATTATAAGGGTATTATTTAGTCATCATAATATTTGGCTAACGCAGAATTCTATGCAGGAGTGTTATTATGGCCGCATGCTTAAGAAGCGTGTAGTATGCGTGGACAATATGATTCGTGCTAAAGTATTGGCATCGACACAAAATAATTGAATACTTACATTTATGTCGCTCGAGATATACTGGTGCTTTACAATTTTAAGAGATAATACAGGGATCAGGATTCATTCGTGGAGTCTGCAACCTCCAGTAATCACTTGCAGAAATTGAACATTTATTCTCGTTACAAAAACTTTTATTTCGATACCAGGTCCGTATTGATAATATGATTCGGTGCTAAAGTACTTGGCATCGACACAAAATAATCGAGTACTTACTTATATTCATGTAACAGGATTTATACTGGTGCTTTACAATTTTTAGGGATAATACAGGGATCAGGGTTCATCTGTAAGGTCTATATCTCCACTAATCACTTGCACGAATTGAGTATTTTATTATCGATACAAATACTTTTATTTCGATACAAGGTCCGTATTGACAATATGATTCGTGCTAAAGTACTTGGCATCGACACAAAATAATCAAATACCTACTTAAATTTATGTAGCGCGAGATATACTGGTGCTTTACAATTTTTAGAGATAATACAGGGATCAGAATTCATTCGTGGAGTCTGCAACCTCCAGTAATCACTTGCAGAAATTGAGCATTTATTCTCGAAACAAAAACTTTTATTTCGATACAAGGTCCATATTAACGACATGATTCGGTGCTAAAGTACTTGGCATCGACACAAAATAATTGAATACTTACTTATATTCATGTAACAGTATTTATATTGGTGCTTTACAATTTTTAGGGATAATACAGGGTCAGTGTTTATTCGTGGAGTCTACAATCTCCACTAATCATTTGTAGATATTGAGTATTTTATTCTCGATACAAATACTTTTATTTCGATACAAGGTCCATATTTACAATATGATTCGGTACTAAAATACACGGCATCGACACAAAATACTCGAATATTTACGTATCTACTTATATGGAAACATCTCTACTTTTGGTATTCGTTTGGTTGATTTTCTTTATTAAAACATCATGCTTAAGAAGCGTGCATATATATATATATATATATATATATATATATATATATATATATATATATATATATGGAAACTGACAAAGACGCGAAGAGTATAAACCAGTGAGTAACGCAGGGTGAATTTTTTAAATTATTAATACGTTGATTACTCTTGGTACTTGCCAAGTTTTAAGGTGTAAATTAATTGCTGTAACTTATTTTGAAGTTTTAAAAATTATTTCAATAAATAAAACAAACTTGTATAAGTTCTATTATTATTATAAGGGTATTATTTAGCCATCATAATTTTTGGCTAACGCATACGACTAGAGAATTCTATGCGGGAGTGTTATTATGGCCGCATGCTTAAGAATCGTGCAGTCATTTAAAAAAATATATATGAATTAATAGTGTTATTTAGTTAGCTTTTCTGTCACGTTCTTTAAAGAATTCGTCTTGAGCCAGATACTACTACCACAGTTTTTATTAGGCTTTCTCTTAGGTCCACTTTTTGAAGTGAACCGTAGCGAAATTTTTATTATTGATTTCCTTATAATCCAGCGTCCGTGCGTAATATTGATAATATTCAATTACTGTGTAAACAAATATCTAAGAAGGGTATTACGTTATTTGATTAAATATCAAATTAGCATTAAAGCAACTATCGCTAAGACCTTCAAAAATCCATTTTGTTGAAAACTTCCAACTTTTATGAAAGCTGAGTTTTATTTTAGATTAATTTGGTATTAGCAACGGTATTAATTTTCATTCCTTGAATGTCGCATATTATTCCATAATATTTCATTCCGTTTTCGCTCATTTGATAAATTTTAAACTATTCTATATTATAAAATTCATGAATATAATGGAAAAAAGGTAATTTTGTGTATTTATAATTGGAATATTCCAATAGAGTATTTTATATTAAATGAATGGCAGGGAACAGATAATATACTTTACTTTGCCCAGTGCTTATTTGCTTAGTCCTCATATTATTTTTAATTTAAAATCTTATACAGAAAAAAATTTAGTGACCATTCAGATTTAAAATGTTTCTATTGATGGCCGAAGAGTGTGATGAGAATTCTGCACACTTTTTCAAATCAGCGTTTTTCTTTGAACAGAGTTCATTTTTCGAGGGGTCTGTACCATACTGATATTATTTTTTAACCTGTAAATTTATTGCCACCATATATTATTTAAACTTACTAAAATTATATTGCTTATTATATTATTTAATTAATTAATGCAAGTGGGTTAAAACAATTTTTGTTATAGTGATTCCTAAAAATAACCTTGGCTATTTTTTCAGATTTGCGCATATAGTTTGTAAAAATGTTCAATTTGTAATCAAAATTCTTGTAAAATTGTTGACTGCGTTTGAAGAGACACTCAACATAAACGCAAAAAAAATAAAAAAGTACATATATTTGCGTCATTAATTTAGGCGTGCCGGCAAAATTTAATTACAATTGTATTTAAATTGGAAGAGTTACTATACTGTGACTTACAGAGAGACAGACAGATGGACAAATAGATATGATGAAATTAAAAAAGTTTAGTTTTTCATCATTTGGCTACGGAACCCTAAACGACCAATGTGAAAGTGGCACTTTGCCACTTTCCTTGATTGAAATTATATTATGAACTTTAAAAATTTTAGTATAATATAAAGTTCATTTTGTAAATCACGAGAATATAGAGGAATGTTGCGAAATCTGACATTTATGACACAAATTTTTATATTCTGTTTATTTGATGACAACAGCTGGATACTGCTGATGATGGATGCTGGAGCTGGATAAAAATGCAAAGTTATTTACAGTTTAGTTACTAAAATTATTTCACATTTGTTAAATGGAAGTAATCCGATTACAGTATTTGAAGGCTTTATTCCAAAAAATATATATTGTTTTAACTACATTAACATATATAGTCAGGTTTTTATTATTAGGTTCACTAAGATCATGCACTAAAACTTCAGTTCTAGAGCTTTTACAACTAAGTTACTGCAACCATTACCTGATTACACAAGAATATTTTCAAAATTGTGACATATTTCATTTTTTATTTTTCTTTCTTTATTTTTCTCTTTTGACATGTCCCTTATAATTATTATGAGCAAATATCCTTATTATCTATACGTATATCTGCAAGCATATTACCCTATAATGGCTTCCATACATCTCTATTTTCAACATAATCCCTATTACTATAATAAGCCTTCGAAATAAGCACGTGTTTAATTTGCGTTTTAAACTTTGCTTTGGTAGGTTTATTATATCCTCAGGTATCCTGTGAAAAAACGAACACCATTGCCCAGAAAAGACTTATTAGTAATTTGTAATCTAAATTTAATACTATGAATTTTATTTTTATTTCTTGTATCAAGAGTAAGGATATCAGACCCTTTAACAAAGAAATTTAAGTTCTCTTGAACATACAATAAGTTTTCATAGATATATAACGACAGCAAGGTCAGAATATTTGCCTCTTTAAATAGATGCTGTGTTGATTCTCGGGATGTCATATTAAATATGGCTCGGACTGCTCTGTTTTGCAGAATAAAAATAGTTTTATTATAACTTATAATACCAATAGATATTATGACTTAAAATACAAATAGTTAATATAACATGATAATACAAATATAATTATTCGGAAACTGTTGCGGTACTTCATTAGGGATAGAAATTGAAATTACACTACATAAATTATAATCAGCCCCGTATTAAAGTACACGTAATGATAGAATCTTAGGATCTTATATTATTTTTCCAAATATTATTTTTTTACAATTCTACTATTTCATTGTATAACGGTTCACAGAATCCAATCATGGTAGGTCTCCCATCCAAATTTTATCGACACGGTGCTAATAGCCTTCGAGTAAAATGTCTGTGATATAGGAACAGATAGACGGACAGGACAAAATTATAAGGATTCCGTTTTTAATTCTTTCCCACAAAATCTCAAGAACGAAATTTAAAAAAAAAATGACGACATTACACTATTATTTATAAACGGTAATTCCATAAACTCTACGTGTCGGGGTAAGTGTCCTAAGGAAATTTATGGACGACAAGCCTTAAATAATAGGTGTAAAAAAATTCACTTGAATGTGACAACCAATCACGTAGAATCAGACCTTTAGATATTAGAGTTAAATATTATAACATTCCACAATACGTTCCTAATAAATAAATATGTTACATTCGTTTATAAAATAAATTACATTAGAATGGATTTTTTATCATAATAAAATTTTTATCATAATAATTTATTTCTCGTTAATATTATACTCCTTAAATAACGGGAAATATGTTTCTCCCTAGAATTCCATCACAATTTGCTAAATAATTCTGTAGACATTTTCTTACTACTTAGAAAGTATGGCAAATTAAGAAAATAATATTTAACCAAACTACTGCCGAAGAACTTAGAAATTCTCAAGTACAAAATAGCTTAATTATGGGATTTGGATATGCAAATAGGTTTTACATTACGAGTAGCTTTCAAAGAAATGAAAACTTTTTCGTCACAATCTAGAAAATTTGTTTCAGACTTTTGTCTTCGTTATAAAATAATATATTTAAACAATTGAATATTATGAGAGACTTTGAAATTCGAGACTAGCAATTACGAAAGTGGAAAGGTGTTCATATTGAGTATTTAATTCATAATTTGTAGTAATTAATAATTTGGTCCGAATAATTTATTGTTAAATTATACGCCTCGTAATAATGTCTAGTACCACCAACGAATAAAAAAAAAAAATATATATATTTCTTTTTTTTCTTTTCTTTTTTTTTTACTACGCGTCATGCTTAATAGGGTTTTATATAAAAGTTAATGAACAGTAATATATACATAAGCTAAGTTCAAATATTAGCTACTAGATTATCCGAATAAAAAATGTTTAACCTGACCTATTTTTTACGCAAAGAAAAATTCAACAAAAAATAATAGATAAGGAAATGTAAGTAAATAAAATCTACACATTATGGACTAACTGGGCTAAATAAAAGGATATTTTGTAATGAAATGTCGGTCATATACAATTGTATAAAATTGTTTTCTCCACGGCGATGAACCGAAGCACGGTCCGACATGTAACAGGCAGGAACACTGGCCTCTATATAACCAAGGATCGTACATGATGGTACAAATTGCAAAATTCATATTCATTCCCTGGATATTTATTTATTCACATGCAATTTTGATAACTGTTTATGTACATTAGATTCCACTTGTCCTCTGAGAATATCTGATATTCTTTACGCGTTCGAGAGGTAATTGTGGTAAATTGTTTGCAAACAGTAATTCAATGTAAACACTGACTCTATTACCAATTAAGACTATTTACCAATGCTAGCGAGGTGAGACAAATGTTCTTCCTATTTATTTTGTTAATTAGTGCACAAAACAATTGGAAATATGTTTTAAATGTCGCTAATTTTGAATTCTTTCCCATAATTGAAAATGCCTGTTTATTTATGTATAATACTTATTATGGGAAAATGCCTGTTTATTTATAATAATTTTAATAATGTTTGCGTAAAATGGCTGTGGCTGACGAGTAAACGGACGGACTTGCAAGAGATATTAGCTTTATTTCCTTTCGTATGAAAGTATGGAATTCTAAAAATTGGATAAATTTACTTATTTGCCAAAAATAGAACAGAATCCTACTGGGATAAATCATTGAATTCTGATGATTTTTTCCTTTTCATCACGAATTTTACTTCGTATCGGATTATTTTCTTATTTTCATTAAGTTCCCTACTCATATTGCTTGAATTTTTTTCAGAAAATTCACTACTATAAAAGTGTATACATACAAATATTCGAAATATCGTTAATAAAATGAGACACTAGGTTTGGAGTCGACGCGTACATTAGTGACAATATTATCTCTTGGCATTCATACGAAATGTATTATATGCATATTTGCAAGGTATAATTTTTTTGCTTTTTGTTTCCTGCACGATTGCCTTTTCCATATATGTTTCCGCAGCTACTAGAATTTTTGATATATTTTTCTGTAATTATATGATACAAAATAGTCTTCATTATTTGTGTTGCGTAGCTTTATGTTAAGTCAAAAGTATGATATCTGTGAAACATGTGAGTTTTTATTTAAATTTACATGATTCGAATATTCATTTAGCTGTTTACACTATACTTTTGCGACCATTGCGTTTCATTAACGGCACAATTCATAATTTGTTTAATATAGTTTATTTTACTCCGTTGTGCTTCAAGGTGTGATTATTATTTCTCCCGAGAGAAAATAACCTCATATTTAGACTAAAAATCATATTCTTTTTCATAACCCACAATAGAAAGTAACTAACAATTGTATTTATATAGAAAGTATTATCCAGATTATATTAAATAATCGTGTGACATATCGCTGCATTACGCTATTATTTTACTTTTGACGCAAATTCACCAAAAAATGATTCATTTCAAAATTAAATATTGTTACGGAGTAAGAAAAAAGATTTTGATATTTATCTAATAAAACTATTTTCACTTTAATTTTTAACGTATATTGATAATTATACTTGGTGTTAAATTTGACTTATGTATCCAACTACAAACAACACGATATATAGAAATAGTTATTATATAGACAATATTTAGAAATAGTAGACTGACACAGAAAAATAAGTAAAATCTTCTCTTAAACAATTTATTGCTTGGATTTAAACATGAAATTCTTTCTTTTTAAATGATATTTAAATAAGTTTAACTATAGTAATGTGTAGTCCAATATATTTAGTATATATATATATATATATATATATATATATATATATATATATATATATATACATATATATACTCAAAAATGGTATTTTGATAATAAATGGCTTATCATTATTATCAATACAATGATATTGTAAAAATTTCGATGAGACAATATATCTAGACCTACGCTCAATAACTATAATATTTAAAAAAATGTTAACCACTTTCTTTTTCGAAACAATTTGGCAACTATGTTATTTGTATGTAACTATAAAACTACGTGTCCACCAAAACTTGCGGCACGTTCGGATCAATTTACTAAATGTACCACGGGTTATTATCTGCATTTTAGACTTTTGGATTCTTTACCTTTTTTTTGAGCTAGTTACGTTAAAACTTTCCTTATAATGCATGTCTACATAGGTGTAGTGCATAATAAATTATTTGAACATTACCTTAAGCTATTAGTTAAGAAAACTTTTTTATCTTCACGGTAATATTTTTTTGAGCATAGGAACTAGATTACCATATGTTTGTAAATACAAATGTTTCATATTTACTTACCATATAAGCCATCTTTCAACTAGAAAAAGGACACATATATTCTATATATGGAATTCAGTGTTTTTATTTCATTATTTTTAAAGTGAATTCTTCAATATATCGATAGATGTCACAATGAATGAAAACTTAACAATTATATAAACAATTTCGACCCATAAAATTTTTGGTGTGAGTTCATAATCAATCTCACCGCAATTACTAATTAAAGAATACATACGTTTTGACCATTAAGTATCCCTAATAACACTTTGCTATCAACATGATTGCTCAGTATGCTGTATTCATTTTTAATATTTTTATTTGCCGTGTATTCGTTTGTTTTTGTGAACTATTTCACTAAAAATATAACATGCTTGAGGATATTTTATGTTAGTCGTTGTCAATTAATTAAAAGAAACGTTTACATATTTATCTTTCGGTAGTTACAGAATATAAACTGCGTATTCATAGTGGAGTAGATGAGAAAATTAAATAATAATGATAGCGTTCCGGAAAATGAACACAGTTATTATTAAATAATAAATCAAATTAAATATTTAACCGGTTATCTGTTTTATGTTATTACAATATGAATGATAATATCTTTAAAATTATAGAACGAATTTCTAAGGAGTGAAATGTAAAATAAACAATTTTTGTTAAAAAAATCCCAGGTTATTTTGATAACATATTTACGTAACCCTTCTTGAACCGGTTCAAAATCAACAGCACGATTTAAAGTCTTGTAGAAATGGTATTTCCGCACACAATACTTTTTTATGATCTACTTTACTAATGGTTTGTTATTCAGTAGCACACCAAATTGTTGATAACTAAGAAAGAAAGCCCATCCACAGTACACACTCTCCTTTACCGATATGTTTCACTTTCTGTTACCGTCTTATTTCTCAAAATGTAAATTTACACTTTTAAGGCAAAAGAAGTTTCACTTCACGAATTGTTGGGTAATACACATTACGAATAATATAGTGATATTATTAAATATTTATTTTAATTTTTTCACTTTATTCATAACCGATAATTTATATAATTTATTGACTAAAAAACATGCAATTTTATAAATTAACTTTTATATTTTTATTGTCTAAATTCATACTAGAATGAATAAAAATGCTAAAAGTTATTTATTTCTAGGCCGTATTTACATTTTGAAATGCAGTCAAAATGTAAGTGAACACAAAATAACATTTTTTGTAAATTTACTGATCTATTCGCATTTTTATTAATTCCAGTATGAATTTAGACAATAAAAATATAAAAGTTAATTTATAAAATTGCATGTGTTTAGTCAATAAATTATACAAATTATTGGTTATGAATAAAGTGAAAAAAATTAAAATAAATATGTAATAATATCACTAAATTATTCGTAATGTTTATTACCCAACAATTCGTGAAGTGAAACTTCTTTTGCCTTAAAAGTGTAAATTTACATTTTGAGTAATAAGACGGTAACAGAAAGTGAAACATATCGGTAAAGGAGAGTGTGTACTGTGGATGGGCTTTCTTTCTTAGTTATCAACAATTTGGTGTGCCACTGAATAACAAACCATCAGTAAAGTAAATCATAAAAAAGTATTATGTGTGCGGAAATGTCATTTCTACAAAACTTTAAATCGTAATGTTGATTTTGAACCGGTTCAAGAAGGGTTACGTAAATACGTTATCAAAACAACCTGGGATTTTTTTAACAAAAATTGTTTATTTTACATTTCACTCCTTAGAAATTCGTTCTATAATTTTAAAGATATTATCATTCATATTGTATTAACATAAAACAGATAACCGGTTAAATATTTAATTTGATTTATTATTTAATAATAACTGTGTTCATTTTCCGGAACGCTATCATTATTATTTAATTTTCTCATCTACTCCACTATGAATACGCAGTTTATATTCTGTAACTACCGAAAGATAAATATGTAACCGTTTCTTTTAATTAATTGACAACGACTAACATAAAATATCCTCAAGTATGTTATATTTTTAGTGAAATAGTTCACAAAAACAAACGAATACAAGGCAAATGAAAATATTAAAAATGAATACAGCATACTGAGCAATCATGTTGATAGCAAAGTGTTATTAGGGATACTTAATGGTCAAAACGTATGTATTTTGTAATTAGTAATTGCGATGAGATTGATTATGAACTCACACCAAATTTTATGGAACGAAATTATTTATATAATTTTTATGTTTTCATTCATTGTGACATCTATTGATATATTGCAGAATTTACTTTAAAAATAATGGAATAAAAACACCGATTTCCATATATAGAATGTATGTGTTCTTTTTCTAGTTGAAAGATGGCTTATACGGTAAGTAAATATGAAACATTTGTATTTAGACACATATGGTAATCTTGTTCCTATGCTCAAAAGAATATTACCGTGAAGATAAAAAAGTTTTCTTAACTAATAGCTTAAGGTAATGTTCAAATGATTTATTATGCACTACACCTATGTAGACATGCATCATAAGGAAAATTTTAACGTCCTAGCTAAAAAAAAGGTAAAGAATCCAAAAGTCTAAAAGGCAGATAATAACCCGTGGTACATTCGGTAAATTGATCCGAACGTGCCGCAGGTTTTGGTGGACACGTAGTTTTGTAGTTACATACAAATAACATAGTTGCCAAATCATTGCGAATATTATATCAGAAAAGATACGTTTGGTCCACGGATCTTTTATAAAATCTTACTTATGTCATGAAAAATATAGGTATTCAAATTTGCATAAATCCATGCATCCCTTTTGAAAGAGAAAGTAAATACACACATAAGCTTGCACAGATACAGATATATCTAGATGCAGAGCGATACACGCTATATATTTATATATATATATATATATATATATATATATATATATATATATATGTATAATGCCAATACCATAATGAAAATACCTTATATAGATTTGCTTCTTATTTATTTTTTTAACCTCTAATATCAATCCAAAAAATAATAACTCTTAAAAATTTTTCATTTTTATAAAGATTATTCTTCTCTATGTATTTGCTCCTTTATATCATTATCTCGGTAATATAAAAAATAGACACAAAGAATTCGATAACTATATATCAATAGTAATTGCCCATACTAATGCATGAAAATGAAGGAAGGATATTGTAATATAGTTGTCAAACCTTGTTAATATACATAACCAGTCTGCCGCATTTCACTGCTAAATATAGGACTCTGTAATGCGGGAAATATTGATGATAACGCCCATAATCGCCACGCCGAGCAGGCAGATGGGCAATCAACATAACGTAGCTTTTCGCATCAGTGGCGTTGCTCCCACCTCTGGACTGTGGTATTAAATTACGCAAAATAAAACATTGCAGCCCTACCTGATGAGAAGCTAGCAGTAAAATCCGGGTCTGCGCAGGGACGGCCGTGTTATTTCGAGTTGTTAATAATGAAAACTAAAAAAAGACATGAGAACACACATTCCCTTGTAACATAAGTTTTATCTCATTACAGCCTAATATGATGTACTAGAGTCGTCAATTTAAATTTTCCAGATATCCAGACATTTGTACAAAATAAGTTAGTCTATTATAAAAACTTAATTTTCAAACAATTAGATTTAATTAGAATTAGATATAATAAAATGTTTATTATATCTAAATACAAATATGAAGAACATTGAACGAGAAGTTGTTTCCTTTTAAGAAGCTGATATGCACAAAATTAACATTTTCGATTTGGAATTTTACGTACTTAATGAATTTTTTGGTGAAATTATAAAAGTAGATCATATGCCAAATGGGATTGAATGACTCGACTCTTTTTCTTTGATGAAATTTATTACTGGAATAATCCTCCTTTACATCTGTGTCATTGGAATCTATACGATAATAAAGACTTTAATAATATATAATGGCTGGACAAAAGGTTTTTCAAAATATGAATTGATTATCGAAATATTCAAAAAACATATTTTTCATATTTTTCTTCTACACCTACGCTAAAACCGGCTTCTTATTGGGCGAGACGCGCTCAATCACTCGCTTATCGGCTATAGAAGGAAAAAATTCTATCGCAGCGCGCAGCACAAAGACTTTGTAAAAACTCTATAAATTTTTTTATCGGCGAATTATTAACGCAAATAAATGGTTTAGATACAGTCAGCTCCAAAATAATAAATTGATTTGAAACTTAGCCTTTAGTTTGATTCTGTATAGTATATATATATATATATATATATATATATATATATATATATATATATATTTATATATATATATATTTATATATATATATATATATATATATATATATATATATATTTATATATATATATATATATATATATATATATATATATATATACATATATATATATATATATATATATTTAAACTCACTGTTGCAAACTGTTTAAACTCAAATATTTGATTGTAATAGACAGTTCTTACACCAAAAAATTAAAGGTCTAATGATAAGCAAGATAATGACACCTAGAGCAAAGTCAATATTACAGCTAAAATACTTGACTATAGGAAACAATATCCAGTTTTATTGGGCATTTCTCACATACGCAAACTCAATGACCAGAATAATTATATCCAGATCTTAGCCACTATTACAGCTATAAATTTCGAGTTTAAGCTGAAATATTTAGTTTTATTGGGAAGGTCTCGCACTCACAAATTCGAGGGCATAATAATGACCAGGACAATAATACCTGTCTCTAAGCCAAAATTACAGAAAGAGTCTTCAAGTTTGAGCCAAAATTATCGGTTTCAACAGTAATTTTCCACACCCTCAAATTCGAGAGTCTATTTATAAGCAGGGATGACAATACCTTAACATAAGGCCTAATGATAGAAACTTTGAGTTTAAGTTTAAATATTCAGTCTCGATGTACGATGCAATCAAAACGAAGGGTTTGAGAATGATTGGAATAATATGTATGTATTTATTTATTTTTATACTTGAATGTGCACTGTTGATATATAAAGCCAATTTATTGCTATGAGAGCAATTTCTTACAGCCAACATATATATATATATATATATATATATATATATATATATATATATATATATATATATATATGTATATATATATATATATTTATATATATATACATATATATGTATGAATGTATGTAAAACCAGCCCTATTCCATAAACGGCCGGGAATCAAATATGGGACAGGACCACCTTTGATGGTGGTCCTGTCCATGAGGAGCGACAAGGCCTGGAATCAACCCAATGTACCACCGCAATGACGACGGTAATAATATTATTAGATCTTATCCTCGAGTTTAGCAAGAAATTTGTAATTTGAGCCCAAATATTGTCAGATTTGGTCTTGTACGTATTTTATAATATTTTAAGAATCTTTTATGTTGTGGTGGTACTTGCTCTGTTTTGAAATTTTATTTTCATCTGTTTTTAGTTAAGTTTTATTTTAACTTTGTGAATTTTTATTTTGTGGGTTACACAGACATTATTGAAGTATATGTACGAAAATTTGAAATAATAGTAACATGAAATACAAACTCGTCCATTGTGGGAAGGATAACTGGATGAAACCAGCTGAGTGCAGTCGATTGTGCACACAGGTCCACTTTTGGCTCTTTGCGTTGCAAATATTTCGACAACACACTCACTGAAAGGTATTGATAAAAGTGTATTGCAAGCATTATAAGAAGTATCTAAGGAACTGTCGCACAATAAAACCTGGCTCCTAAAAAGACCCACACTTAAAACCCCATACTTGCTATCGCCATATAATGCCCAACATATTAATGTTTAAATTTTGTTCGAATATATATAAAAACATTAATAAAAAAAAGTGCAACCACGCCCCATCGCCATTTCGACAGCAATTATCAATTTGTTAATGACCGAGTGATGCGATACTTTTCTAATAACCTAAACAATAAACTTTTTTAAAAATTTCGGTGAAAACAGTCAGAACCCTTGTTATAATTTTTATATAAGCTTCAAAACATTGAATGCCAAGTAATTTTCACTATTTTATTCCTTTTCCTTTCTTGACGATGTTTTTTCTGTAACGCAGAAATGTTCTAATCAAGCCCGCTTGTGGTATCATAAGAAAGCCCGAGCCTTACTTATACTATTAAATAAACACTTCGGTACTGGCAATATCTGCACCACACAAAGTATGCTTTTTCAAAACATATGGACATCGCACCAGAATTATTGATATACCTCTTCTTCAGGGCCAATAAAATTAGAAAATTTAGATCCTTGTCACAAAGAAAACGGAAACCTTCATCACCACCCAAGGAAATAAATATTCGATTCTGAAAAAAACTTCCTTTATCAAAATTAAGAGAAAATTCTGGAACATTAAATCAAAAACACTTTTTGAAGAACTAACTCGGTCTTCAAATTGTATAATTGTTATTAATAAACAAAAACGCAAAGCTTTATATCACATTGGCTAATGGAATATTGCAATTTTGGTAAGAGAAGTAATTTTGGTAAAGGAAAAAGGTAAAAGAAGAAAATTATTAATAAGACGACGATAAGAGTCAAAGCATAGCTAAAAAAGTAAATAAAATCAGTGAGAATATCAAAAAGAAAGCAGAGTACGGTATGGTCTGCCAATGCCAAGCTTGTAATCGTGAAGAATATAAAAAGACGGAGAAAAGATAGAGGTTTCATGTATCTTAACTGCGAATAAGAATTTTGACGGAAAAAATTCGTTGATTCTTGTAATTAAAATTAAATGTTAGTTTTCCTTTAGGATTATTCACTGCTTTATAATTCTAGTAGTTTTAAATATGTCGTATGTTATTATAGAAATTTATTCTTGTTTAAAGGCAAAAGAGCCAATTATTTTCCTTATTACCAAGTTCCTTGAAGTGTTTTTCTAATACATCGAGTAAGACCTATGGCAAATTGTTATTAAAAATGAAGGACTAATTCAAATTACAGATCACATGCTACAAATAAAATAAGAAAATAATTAATTCTTTGTTTATGTTTAAATTATCAGTTAGCCGTGAAACAGAAAATAAGTTTCGATTTTCATTTTATGAGATTTATTAATTCTTACAGTTTTCGGTTTTAATAGCTCTAATAAAGCTCGTAATTCAGTTTTGGTAATTTATTTTGCTAAGAATTTTAACTTAGACTTAAACTAAAACTTCTCATCAGCAGACAACAATTATAAATTTTGATTTAACTTAATACAATAGTTGTGTGATGAATCTCATTAGATAACAAGGTTTCTAACAAAGCCTACAATTGAGGTTTTTAAAAGGTTTCACGCCAAAGCGCAATGAAATATAATAATTTTTTCTAATAATAAAGCCATAATTAAACAATGTCTTCAATACTGATGGAAATTTTCATATATTACACAATTCCCTGATTTTACAAACATTTTGCAAAAAGTCACCTTGTTAGGCGACTGTACCATATTTAAAAAAATATTCGATATGCAAACACTTTGTTACGATTTCTTTGTACGTGTATAAGAAAATCTAACGAAGTTATGTTTTGCATATCGAACATATTTTTATATATTTTGTTTATAATTCTCACCCGTACAATATACATACACTGCAAAGATTTAAAATGAAACATAAAGGTTTAATATTATATAAATAATACGTTCTTAAATTTTTTTCACAGAAAATATTCAACAGAGCTGAATATGAATGACAGTTAACGCAATAATAGTTTCTTCATGCAATGAATTAAGAATATAATAAAGTAAGGATGGATGATATTCATTGTTGCATTAAAAACACTTGATGTATAAATAGCATCGATGCATCGAATTCAACCGATATATTTTAATGCTTTATTCATAAGTATATATATATACATATATATATATATATATATATATATATATATATATATATATATATATATATATATATACATGCATAAATTAATTAAAATTTAAATAAAGTTGACAATACTAAAAATATATTTTTAAAAAAGTTTTTTAAATAAATTATTTCTAGATATTAATATGTAGCTTTAAATATTAAAACACAAATTTCAATTCGTTATAAAATTAAACCATAAGATATGATATTAACTCAAAATAATCATGTAATTTAAATTAGTGAAGATACATATTTAATACAATATTTAAACACCTATTTAAATTGTGTTACTTCAACCAAATAAAATTGTGTAATGAAAAAAGGAAATTGTAATTTTTGGTAATAAATTAAATTTTTGCGATTAATCATTACAATTATTAAATAACACTAAATGTTACTTATTGAAATAATATCGATATAAAGTGAGGACAAAAAGTACGAAATCTAACCAAATTTTACTTACGATCATAAAAAGTATAATAATTAACACTTTTTAATGTACAATACTCCACCAGTATTCCACTCATTTTATTATATAATCAAAATTTGCCCACAGGCACACCCACGTGGATTAGTTTCAGACGATTGTGCATTCAATTAATTTTTAAATGTTTTATAGTTGCCCTTTAACTTATGTGTTTAATTAATTTCTAGATTTCTACGCTACAAGCATGTATTACAAAATGTGTACAGATTTTAGAAGGAAAATGTATCTTTCGGACGTAACAATTTTTCGATAGTTTGTTAGATATCACCACTGTCTTTTCAGGTAGCATAATACTAGTAATGGATATACTACATATTTAAAATGATATTTTTTCTAAGAGTAAGTAAAATATTTATTAAGATTTACCTAATATTTTTCATGTGATGTGTCACTAACAAGTTTCTGTGCCATTTAATTTCTAATCTTTATAAATGTATTTCTGTAAAATGTGGTAAGATATGGATGGAAAAAAACGTATACTTAAAAAGTCATAACGATATATTTATAAATTTATGTATATATATATATATATATATATATATATATATATATATATATATATATATATATATATATATATATGTGTGTGTGTGTGTGTGTGTGTAAGGAGTTAGTACTAAAACTAATGAGAAAGTGTTAATTGGAGAAAATTCACATATGTACATTTTTTTAATGTGCTTCCACCAAGTGGTAGAATTTTCAATTCAAAAATTTGAGCAGAATGAAAAATATAAAATCGATTTAATAAACCGAGTATGAAATCAAATTCAGTAAAACCCCACGACGAGTCCTGACATAAGCGACAACCAAATTATAATTAACATTTTGTTCGAGGGTTATAACGAATGAAATGTATTTACAAAGTAATAAGTAATTTATTATATATAATTCTAAATCGTTATAACGATTTAAATTTTTAATTTTAAACGTTAAAAGGGCCTTCCCAGCTACTTTTTCCACACCACTTTTTCGCGTTTGCTAACAAGTCAGAAAAAATGCAAATAACTATTGAGTAAATTTATGATATTCACGGTAAATAGCGATGTTCACGGTACATAGAACAAGAGAATTGGTTATAGCTGACAATACGACAGACTAAATTAGTGGGAAATCAATGATCGTTTATATTCCATAGATAGGGCGTCTATTTTATTTTATTGGAAATTTGTTTACTTCGAATATTTTGAGGTTATTTAATTTTATATTATGTCGTTTAGCCTTAAATGCATTTGATATAATAAAACAAATATGAATTTCACTCTATTACCTTCACCGTAATAATATCAATACCCTCGCTAACACGTATTAATGTCTAAGAAATTTCTGTTTCGTCTGAACTACACGTGGCTATGTTTAATTTCGTTATTAGGATTGTGAAATTTGCAATAACTTTATATAGAGCGCTAGTACCACATTTAAAATTCATTTAAATTACGCAACTCAATTTATAGCCGTTTTTGTTGCTAATTATAATTAATCTTCTTGTCATTTATGTTTTCCTAATTTAGATACAAGTTTCGTCTGACCTTAATGCAGACTGTTTGTTTAAGTATTCTATATTGATGACCTAAAAATGAAAATACTTTTTTGTGGTGATAACTTATTCAATTATTACCAATATGAAAAAAATAATAATTATAACTCAATTTTTTTTCAATACGTAGTCGAAGCAGACTAAAATTTCTTTTTCTGGGTTAAGGCTACACAAAAATATTCATCTTATCTAAATATTTGAACAGTTTTACATGATTTACCTATAAAGACAAAAACAAACTTTTTTTCGTTTCGCAGTCCTATAAACTTTTAGGAATCCCCTTTTATTTTGGGACTTAACATGAAATTCATCGCGTAATTCTTGTACAAAGGGTGAATGAAAGATATGTGGAAGATATCGGATTGATGTATGAAGACAAGAAAATAATCGCAATAGTTTATTTATGGCCCTGGTAGTAATTCTTTTTCATCTTTAACATTCAGATTTTTTTAAGTTTATATATCCGAAGGGTTTGAATGGAACTCTATGGTAAGGGAAACACATCTATCCAGCCGTATGTCTGTTTCTCAGAGGCTTTTAACTTTTATACGAAATAAGCTTGCAATTTATTTGATTGATACTCCAATAGTTTCTTTTAGTTTTGCGTACAAGTTAAATTTTCGTAGGCAAAAATCGAGGTGGCATAGATTTTTGAGCTCAGAAACTTATTGTTTTGTTAATTATACTAAGCACTCTTCGGATTTTAAGGCCTGTTAAATGCACATATATTTGTACATATATATATATATATATATATATATTTATATATATATACACACAAACTCCGATATGATTCATATCCTTCTTTATTTACATTGAATAAGCCTTGAGTACTAAGCAGTACTTTCATCATTTTTATGAAAGTAAAAAGCAATTCTGGTTTTAGAGTAACATTAAGTATAAATAAAATTTTTTTGGAAAAACACTTATTATCATATTTTACATTCCATTTTTTGGAAGTTTTAAATTTTATAAAGAAAGTTATGCAATTAAGTCATTTTCTATTATAATTTTGGAAATGAGTTTTCACCAAACTACTAATATTACAAATTTATATCTAGCACATAAATGCGGTTAACCATAAATATAATAATAAATGAAAATAATGCTTAATATGATTTCAAAATTTAATTCCACACAAATCTAATTGCAAAACACTGTGCAATGATTTCAAAATCAGACAGTAAAGAAGGAAAAGGAAAATTATTTCGAAGATCTTTTGTTTTACATAAACAAATGAACTAAAAGAGACGAAATCCTAATAACCTACACTTAGAACCGACCCAAATTTGCGAAGCAATAAATAGAATCTACATCTCTTTCCATAAAAGATAAACTATGAGTTGAATAGTTTTCATATTTAAAATATCTCGTTTGTACAAAGCGAAACTCTTTTAGTTTAAAATACGGACACAGTAGGAGCTTTTGTGTTTCGGTCGCCGACTAATTTAATTATTGCAAATAAGAGTAAGAATTAAGAATAAGAATAAGAGTAAGAGTTTTCTTCTTTCAATATTATTGTTGTAATTTTAAATAATTGACATATAATAATATAAAGAATTAGATTGTCAAAGTTTGGGATTGCCAGAAAATTTCTAAAAGTTTTTTTTTTCCTTGGAAATATCATTAGCTAAATCATTATTAAGACCGTCAAGAGTTTTGGCAGGTAAGTTAAAAGACCAGTACGTTTTCTATTAGTCTAAAATAAAATTTAATTGATTAAAAATAATCAATTTTCTCGAATTACTGAAAGAATTTAAAGGGAATTATGTCCCATAATTTTTAGAATGTTGCTATTTCAAATTTTCCTTGCTTTATGGAAAGTAGATATTGGTTTGAGTACTCGTATTTATACAGGTTTTTAAGATGGAATGAAAACAATAATTTATAAATCTCCATACGGCTCTTCGTTTAAGATTCAATATAAAGTGGTAAAATATTAATTTTCACCAGCTTCAAAAATAGGTATTTCAATGCGGTGAACAATATTTAACTTTATGTTATTTAAAGTGCAGTATAACTGTGTGGTGACTTATGAGTAAACCGACAAAGAAATGAAGATATTACAGTTTCCAGTTTTCTGAAATTCCGTTTGCTATTCGAATTGATATAGATAAACGGTCACAAGATCGTAGTAAAGCTAAGGTACATAAAACCTATAACCGGATATAACATATTTATTTCTTAGCAATAAATTTCTGTTACTACGATGGCACTAAATTTCCAAAAAATACGGTAGAATAGTTTATGATAGTTATTATAATAAACATAAAACAAATTGAGAAAAAGAACCTAAACTTAATTAAATTTCATTCAAATACGCATCATTTTAGATACATCAGATTTTGTGAAATCATTCATCGGTAAATAAGTAGAATGAGGATATTAATAAGTATTTTGGAAAAAAGTGTGCGTCCGGGATACGCCACAGAAGTCAAATTGCTGTACATATCAATACCATGTAATTTCCTGTTGCAAATAAGTCGTAGAAAAACAAGGCATGTATTTAATATTATACAATAACATTTTAAAAAGGATTTTCAAAACTTATTATTATTGTAACAAATACAACAAATGCAAAAATGAGTTCGTTGTTGTCTTTCTATTTATTTATTCCGCTTTTTGGCATCTAATATAAAACCAATTTCCACGACACGTTGCACGCTTATAGCTTCTGTCATGTAGATGAACATAGAATAATAAATTTATGTCAAAATTGAGTGGATTATTCTTGATAATTAAAAAAGTCATCTAGTAAGTTAAAAGAATGTGCGTATATAATATTACAGCGTGAGCATAAGCATATAATAAAATATCACGGTATCATGACAGCCTAACTACTTCAAAGCACAAGCTTCTTTCTTCTAACGCCATTTCTTCCATTTTGGGGATCACGAGCTACTTGACCATTACTAATACTAAGATACTCTTTTTTCTAGAGAATACTTTTCTCTCAATTTTACAACCTTTTTGTCTTTTCTTAAATATAAATTGGTTAAATAATATTTTGAAATTATTGCTTAAAAATTAATATACATTATTGTCATTTCAATTTTATAGCACAAGCCATGAAATTCGAAATTATCTAACCTTCAATTTTCCATTTACACAGAATCTATCTGCTCATTCCGTGAGCTAATTTTCACTCCTACACCCATTTTTCCTCCCCACTCAGGCGTACCATACCTTCACGTCGTGATGCACTAAGTGATTGTGACACCTTGTGTTGCGTCATTATCACATCCCACAAAACATATTTCCACTTACCATTTTGCACCGTCTGCACATTCGATCGTCACTTATAAAAGCATACCAATTCAGGTGTTGTCCCATCTTATTTAGTACGAGTAAAGTTTTATCAATTTAATATTTTATCCCATCACGATATCAGCATAATCTGTGCTTCATTTCAAATAAAATATCCGATCAAAAAAAAAGTTTCCGATATGGAAGAATCATATTCGATGAATTATTATACTGGTTATTATTATATTTAGTTATTATTATAATTTTAGGTTAGTTATTATTATAATTCGTAATACTGGTAGAACAAGAATCTAGATAAGCAAAAGAAGTGAAAGTGTTGAATTTAAAACATAAAGATGCATTGCTTTCCAAAAAATTAATAACAAATGAGAGAATAAATATTAAAATGTAAAATATTGCATTTTTGAAATGGGAAACTGTATACATTGTTCGAAAAATCAAGGCAGTAAAAATTATATACTGGTCTGGTTTCTAAGTGCATTTGCTCTCAGCTATTTTGCCTTGAAACGTAGCTACCGCAAGGTCACAAATATGGATGAAAGCGTATAATTTTACGAGAAAACCAAATAAATATACATTTACAAGGGAACTTTCGCCATATATGTGTCAACCACTAATCGCTATGTAGCATTTTTTCCCGAATTTCACAATCTGTATAAAATGTACGTAAAATATAGTTACCATATCTATTTGAAGTTAAATATTTTGTTAAAATCTATGTAATCTACAAAATAATTGATTAAATATGAAAAATTATGTTATATTAGTTGTGTTCCACCGCTTTAATCGCGTAAAATTGGAAAAAGAAAAGTTATTAGAATTTTTATCTCTCTCATATGTTGCTATTGGGTATATATTATTATCATATCAAATTTCATCAAAATCCATATAGTAGATTTCACGTGATGACGAACAATTTAACATACAGATAGAAAAGCAAATTAAAAACAGTTTGTCTGCCTCCTATTTTCATTCTTTACGCTGAATCAAATCATCTTTTTAAGTTATTTCCCATGTACAAAATTAACTTCGTTACAATTTTATTAATAGTATAATTCCAATGATACTAAAAATTAGTTATAATTCCTATAAGCCTATTCAATTCGCAAAGCTGAACGCATTATGTTATATCAATAGATGTGAATGTAGGAATCAGTGTTTTGTTTGTTAACCGTACGAGATTACTTCTAAAATTCTCCCGTACGTGTACGTTAAAGTTAAAAATTAATAAAATATTTCGGAAACTAATCTTAAATTTATATTAAATGTAAAATATTGATTATTTACTGATACAATCATAATGTAAGTTAATGAAGAGGAAAATGTTGTAATATTATTTGGCTTTGATACAAAAATGGCAAATTAACGTAAAATTTTAATGTGAATTAATCGGAATAGCAATCGGATCAAAAATGTATACAATAATAACTATATAAAAATTAAACCTAAAAACTAGTTCCGGGGCGTGATGTGCTAAGTTTCAAAATGAATAGGGCTAATAGTGACTGTGTTTTTAAAAACATTTTCATATTACCAGGTCAGGTAGTACAGTTTCATATTCGATTGAAGTATAGAAGTTACAAATAATTTGTTGAAAAAACATTAACAAATTAGCCGTAGTTATTTTGTTAAAAATATCTACATGAAAGTATTTTTTTACGTGTCTCTTCTTGTATATAGATATTGGCACATAAAAATACCCTTTGCCTTGAGAAGTTTAGCGCAACTTTGCTTAGTGGCTCTCAATACATATTGGCGGTAATTTTGCTGATAATTGGGAAGATTTCCCAGTAAATACTTCCATTCATTCATTATTTCAATCACACTAGACACGAACATTTTTGCAATGTTTTATTTTGATGTAAGTATGACATTTTCTGTAACTCTTAATCACTGACGTTTAAGCAAAAAATTAATATATGTTACTTTTCATCTCATATAATATAATATTTAAACCAATTATTAAAACAATAATTATTAATAGGCACAATTTGGCCTTGTTTTGTAGTAGAAGCGGTGTTGGCTCAGCCTGAAGTAAAACAAAGTATTTCCATTTCTTCCTCAACACAAAAGTTGTTTTTCTATTTCAGCATGAGCGCGCGAGATTAGCTCTGCCAGATAATAAATTATTATTAGTTTCAATAAAACTTTTTAATTTTTCTAAAATATTATGCCTGCGATGAGGATATCAGAGAATTTAAATTTTACTTGTCTCAACCTTTGGAACCAATTCTCAATTAACGGAATGAGAATTTTTAAGCTGTCAGCAGGTAGCCACAGACAATTCAATTCAATTCACCATGTAATTTAATCGATGAACGTAAAGCTCTAAAAGCATCAGCTTAATATTTTATTTAAATTAACCAGTCACCTGTTAGGAGAGGAAATTATGTGGGAATGTTATCTTGCAATTGCACTCGATTCTTCCCATCTTAAATCAATATTTCCACTTGTCATCGTGGTTATAAATGTTTGATTTCTATATATGTTAAATTGTAGTTAGTTATTCATAGAACATCATTCTTTTCGGATCTTCGGAACACTATTGAACAAATAGAGATACTATTTAAATAATGGAAATATGTTTTAGGGTCTGTACTGGTACAAACGATTGGTTTACATTCAATAAAATTAGAATTATAATACTCATCTCAGTGCGAAGTTAAATTTATATTTTCTACTTACGGGTTCTACTTTAGATTGAAATGTAAATATTTTGCTAATAATAGAGGTAAATTTTAAGTTCCTTCGTTTCATTATAATATTACAGCTATATATCGAGAGATTTATTAAGAAAACAGGTTAAATTTGTTTACTGAACGAATTTGAAAATATCGCCTTCAAAAATCCTCTCTTTCATCTTTATTAGTATATTAAGGCCTTGTTAAGCATAACCACAAGCAGTGTTGATACATGACATGGTTATATATTTTCAACTGTGCAAACAAGCTATCGTTAAATAATTTCAACTTTGCTTTCACAAGCAAAGTGTTGTTTTCGTTAATTCTACTACATAGATATTTATATGTGCGTGAGTTTTTGCTGTGACACTTCCATAGCAAACAAATAAGTTTTCACGAAGAAATGCAATGAAAAAAAATATATTGAAATAAAATGAGATATATTTTTATTCGGAAAAAGAAAATCAAAATGTAGATTACCATTACCCCGGATTAAATTATTTTTAAGAGTCAAATGAATGTGCTCACAGAGCGAAATATAGAAATAAACAAGCAAATAAGAAATATGTTTATATAAGTTTTACGCTTAAGTAACTTTTGCACTTGCTCGCGGCTTCAATCGAGTACATTTTTAAAGCGTTTGAGCTTTTCTCCTTTAATAATGTTTGTATCTAAAACATTTTTGAATCGAAATGAATATATCTGATATTTCAGTTAGATCTTAAAAATGATAGCCCCGATACAGTAAAAGACTAACAAGTTGAAAGTAATATCACTGTGATAGTCCGATAATTGCTAATCATCAGTTCTTCAGCGCTAATAAACGATTTTCAATTCACATAGGGAATATTCAATTATGCTAAAGACGGCCAATTTTAATCTGAACGCCAGGCGTCATTTCATTGCGGGTTCCATTTCAACAAGAATAACAGATTGTGGTGAGTGGGTCTTTAGTCGCGTCGAATATTTTCGAAGGGACCGAATCTATATTATATTTTAATTTGAACCCTAAATATCGTCCCACTGAAAGTTTGATCTACTTGGTAATTTAATAGACAAACTGAGAGTTTAATAAGATAATAAGCGACAGTTCTAAAAAAGTTACTTGTTTTCCAAAAAAAAAATTAAAAGTCTAACTCCACTGCTTCTCACTTATGATTTTAAACATGTATTACAGATAATGTAGTATTTATAATACAAAAAGAAAACAAATGAGTAGGATAAGTACAAAGATGTTTAATATAACATCGTTATTTCAAAAGTTACATCGTGTGAATTTGTGTTTTCTCTGAAGTCAACTTTTAATCAGTGATATTGCCAGTAGCTATCAATGTATTTAATATCCTAATCACGCCTTTGGCATGAAAAATAATGTAAGTATTTAAAAATTAATTATGAACAAGAAATTGTAGTTGTTAAAAGTGTGATTTTTCGATCCCTCTGTTCTTTTTTTAAGCTAACAAACTTGTAATTAATTTTCAAAATTAGTAGTATCGTAACATTAAAATTTACTATTTAAATATTTAGCTGTTGTTACAAAATTATTACTTAATTTGTCCAGTCCTTTTTATTTCTCTTTCATAAAAAAATTTACATGTTAAATTTTGATACTTAATGAATATAAACTCTAGGTTAATTTGATTTGTAATATATCATATCTTAAATAAATAGATAGATGCATTCCATTAGTTGTTATATTTTATTTGTAGCACAAATCCTTTTCAACTTTGCAATTTTTTTTATTTATTTAAAATATATATGATCTTATCGCCGGTGAATAAGAAAGAGGGCAATGATCCAATTAATGAACGGATTTTGTTCTACTTATTTCTACTGTCGGAAAGAAGTTCTTGTGGAAATTATTTACTTTCAATAGCAACCATTTTAACATGTTTAAAATTAATTACTGAGATAATTAATTGAGAAAAATCCCCCTAAAAGCGTTAACAATACAAGATCAACAAACGATCGCAGAGAATAATATCTTATTAAACCCTCATCAGAACTTACACAATAGTTCGACCTCTAACTGACAATAAACATGTTACTCACCTCCTGCACGCGCTTGGCTTACATACTCAATAGTATTTAATTTTATGGTACAATATGATTTATACTGCTGAAAAAAATCGATAAATTTCAGTGGAACATCGATAAAATATTTGTGAAAATATCAATGAAATTCTCAAATATTTTAAATAGAATAATTTTCCTTCGAATGCATTCCTGGTTTAAAACGTGTTACTTCAAAAACAAATATATCTTTTATATCAGGAAATGGTAATGTTGCAAAATATTAATTAAATTAAATAAAAAATTGATAAAAAACACTAATTTTATAACACAATCATTTTATGTTCCAATATTGTTTCTAATAGAAACTTTGACGCTAAAATATATACTTTTTCGGCTCATCTATAGTTACATTTGTTTATGTGAGTTATTCAATAAATTTACATCCGTAAATCGTTTTATCAGTATTACCATTTAGTTAATACGCATCTTATTTTATCCTTTACTTATTAAATGTTGTGATAAGATAATTATGTTAAATCAAAAATATGCTTATTTCTTAATAAGATTTTTACTGTCCAGAAATTTAACACAGCCAAATTATGTTCAAATTCTTTTCTTCTTATTAGTTGCGTGCTTTATTTTACCATATCTGATGAATAGTAATTCATTCTTATTAGAATGTTATTTGATTTAATAATATGAACCTTAAAAGAAAAAATGTATAAACATAACAAACATTATGCAATGAATTATAAACGAGCTAAGTGTTACAAAGTTATTCACTTCTAAACAATGAGATCGTAATATTAATATCATATTAAGTAACGCGAAATGCTAATCATTTAATTCCATATTCCGCACAAAATATTTCAAAAATTGTTCTATATTGCAATTGTTTATTCTAACTGTATTTCAATCTTAAATAAATTATTATTGATTAATTAACTGCAAGCCAAATCAGAAGCGGAAAATTAAAATAACACGTTAAGGACGATTTGACCTTCTACCGTATCGAAATATTTGAAGCGATTTTAAGACGTTTAGTGCGGATAAGACTATTCAATAACCCACGAGTTATGTTTACATTAAAATCTCCACAGTATATCTCTACGGTATACTTACATCTCGCGTTAAATAAATAGGCGTATGGGATTATTTTTTGCAGCAATACCTGGACAACCAAAATTCCGTTATTTTAGAATAACGAGCATGGCGCATCAAAGAATTTAGTGCTTATTCAAAAGCATTAACAAAACATATTTGTTCTTAGGTTAAACGTAATCTCGTTTAAAAATAAGGAAATAACAGAAACAGGAAAAGATGAAGAGGGAAATTAGGATTATATGTAGTTACTAAAAAAAATAAGATATCTTGGTAAAATAATTTATTTTGCGACAATGTTTGAAAATATTAACAGGCACATATTTCTGCGTTACGTCCGAAGGGTTAGTAAAATTTTAAAGCAAAAAAAAATTAAAAGTTAGTAAAAATATGTTGTGTGTAATATATATATATATATATATATATATATATATATATATATATATATATATATAAATATATATATATATATATATATATATAGCAAGCTTAACAGTTTAAAACAAGGAATTAAAAATTGGAATATGTTTTAATATCACTGCATGATATTTTGTGACTTTTAAATACTCACAACAAAACATTCTAGTATTCGATTTCAGTGTTTTCATTAATAACAAAACATTATGATTAAAAGATTATTGCCATTTTTGCTATCTTGCAAATATTCGCTACCGTGACTAAGTCAAATCCTAATCAAATATATAAATCAATATATCACGAAATTATAAGACATGGTTTGCAAAATTTTGCTTTAAAAAATTTTGCTAAATTTTTGTTAAGATAGGAAATGGAGATTTTTTCTAATTACCCTAAAGTATATCAAGTAATTTTTAGTAACATATTATTTTCAGACCATTTTCGATTTTCTATGCAGCATTTTAGGGTCACAAACTTTAAAATTTTCTTAAGTATCAATAGTTTTTCAATTAAATACCAAACAAACAACACAAATACTCTTACTTGCATCTTATTAGGAAGAATACCTTATTTACTTCATCGCTAATTTGTTAATAATGTTTATCAAATATAACCGAAAGACCAGATTGTAACATAATCATTAATCATTGCCCTGCCCGAAAAATCGACAGTTGCTGCCTTGATCCGATAACAGTTTTCCTTAGAAAAGTGAAATATATCATAAGTTTATCCCCCAAACGACGATCTTCCGTAAGAAAATTAAAAGGCGAGGGCTCTGAAAGTTACCAATGAATCGATGATTAACCTATGAGAAGCCCTGATGTCCGTTTCTGAAGGTAAATACGCTAAGATTGAAATTGACTGACTGAATCTATTCAAATATAATTTCTACAAACCTATCCATCACTGCTTCACATATTATTTCATGTCACAATTTGTTTAAGTCAATTCCGATTTATTTCATTTAAATTTCAATAATAGAACTACATAGAATCTCAGGCCGTCTTAGATATAAATAAGTATTGAAAATATTTCAAAACAGTATTAATGCGCACGAAGGGAGATCTAAAAGTATGCATCGTTTCTGAATATTTAAGACATAGCGTTACTGCAAAAAGTGTGCATTAAATACACTGATTCTACAATCATAAGTAAACCGTACATAAAAATACGTATATTTTTTTTATTTTAAAAGACCCATTGTTAAATACTTCTTACAAATTCCTATCTATTTTACGTATAATATTTGAGATTTATCTTAATAAATATTTTGAACAGTATTTAGTAGATAAAAACTCTTTAAACAATAAACCGGTTAAGTACGAGTAAACATCGCACTATATGGATTCCGTGCACACATAAGCATGTATAGATTTGTAACCTTGGAGGGTATATGGTATTTCAATTAAAATGTTACAAATGTCGATATTATTTTCCATCATGCAGATATATCGCCTAGTATACCTTTTACATACCTAAAAATACCATCAATATCTCAAAAACTATGAAATTTTATCCGTATAGTATTCGATAAACTTTAGGTAAGCTTACAGTAACTGTTTTCCAGTAATATCTTGACAAAGTAAATTTCTGAGAATTTTTTTTCTAATCCTTATAATTTACTCTTTCATTAACACAACGTGCGAAATAAAAATATTGCGTATTAAATATTGTCATATATGATGGTAAATTGATATCCATTGACATAAAAAAAGTAAAAAAAAATTCGACTAATTTATTTCCTCCTTCTGTAATTTACCTATGAATATTTCAAAAATTAATTTCAAATTTCTATCTTAGATGATTATGAGAAAGGGTTGTGATTGACAGACAGATGGACGAACGTGAGTGATCTTATAAAAGGTTATGTTTTTTCCTCAGAGATACTATAAAATAAATCAATTTAAAACAAATATACAATTGTGTACATTGCTGTTTTTTTCGTTGCAATACAAATGTGACGTAAATGGATTTAGATTCGTTGAGTTTGATTTTCCAATCAACGGTCTTTCTTTTGATTTTGTCAAGTATACAGTGGATAGAGACTTGACTTTGTATAGTGACTTGACTTTGCATGTAGGTTTTTTCTGTAGTTTTTTCTGTAGTGGGAATATCAGCTATATATAGTAGATAGAGAAGAGGTAAGTTCTAAGACAGTTCCTTGCGGTACACCTGCCCGGTCAGGATAAAAACCTAAAAACGCTTCCTGATGCGCTTCCATGAGAACTTTCAAAGTTCATGACAACTTTCTCTCACATAGGATAGGACTTAAGAAATTAACAATAGTTTGCTGGTAACAATTTGCTTATTTTATAAACGAAACCTTCGTGCCACAATCGGCCAAAAACCTATGACATGTTCAGGAACACTGCAGGGCAATATTTCCTTTCCTCGAATGTCTTTTCAATTATGGTTATGACTTGGTCGATGTTTGAATGTTTATTTCTAAACCCAAATTGAAAATATGTGACATTCACCATTGGTTTAAGTCGTTTTAGCAATAATTTCAAAAATTTTGATATTGAGGGTGACAGTGATATTGGTTTGCACGATATTATCTGTTCCGCTAGTTTACCAAGTTTTTTCAGCATGATTATTTGTGCTATTTGAAGCATTTTAGAACCGAAAGCTTATATAAGCGATAAGCGTTATATAAGTATGTTAGCATGATAGTAGCTTTGCGTGATAATTTCTTGAATAGACCAGGAGATATTTCATCAATGCCAAGTGCTTTTTCAGTGTTAAGATTTTTATTTGTTTCTTGTGCTACTTCTATTGGAGTTTGATTGTTATTTATGATTGATACACAGGAGTTGGATCATTACTGGTTTGAATATCATAGGATTGGAATAGTGATGATAGGTGTTGAGCAAAAGCTTCAGCTTTCTCTTCATTTCTTCTTATCCGCTGACCGTGGGTATTCTTGATAGGTGGCACTTTAACAAGGAGTTCTTTGAATCTACCAGTTACATTCCACAGTGAATAGTCTTTGTCTTCGTCAGGATCCAGCCTGTTCAGGTGGTCGTTGATGCAATTCTACTTATAAACTTTAATTAGCATATTAACTCGATTGCTCACCTGATTGTAAATCCCTTTGTCAGCCGGATTTCTGGATCTATGCCATATATATCTTGCTTTTCGCTTGTCCTTGATTAGATTTCTAATGTCGGTAGGATAATTTATTTCTTGTTCTGGTTTATCTCTTAGAATGGGAGTAGTCTTATTGGGCTGCCAGGTGCAAATATTGAATGAATTTCTGTACCTGTTGCTTTAGGTCATAAATAATACTGAATCTTGCTTTTAAATCGATAATGTGGTCAAGGTAATTTCTTAATTATCCCTAATTAGCGTACTTATTGGTGAGGTTTTGTTTCTTTTTTTTCTTAATTATTATTGCACTCAGGGTTGATAGGATAGGAGTACGATCGGAAGTTAGATCATCCACGCCTTCTATTTCGATGTAATTGGATGTATTTCTATGTGAGATAAAGAAATCTATCAGATCAGGAATTTTATTGTTATCTGTAGGCTAATATGTTGAAGTATGGAATGGAATTCGAATTTACTATCATTAATGACCACTAATATTTCATTCCCATTGCCCGGAGTGATCAGTCGAGATCCCCAAGTTTGACGTTAAAGTCGCCTCCAATAATAAATCTTGAATCAAGTTTTCTGAATATGTTGACATGTTGACTTTTCGAAATGTGGCGACGTGGTGGGCAAGAGGCAATACCATTACTTATGTCAGCTTCATTATGCTGAGCAGTAATTATGGTGGCTTTAATGTGCGGCTCTCTTGTTTTTTCTCGCTGAATATTTTGTTTTATTAACAAGGCTGTTCCCTCACGGGCACGCTCGCTAGGATAAGTAGTCCAGTAAGCGCTATATACTTTCCTTTTAATGTGGTCCTTTTGAGAAAAGTAGGTTTCAGATATTAGTGAAATATCTACGTTTTTAGTTTTCATGAATATTTCTAGTTCTTGAGTTCGTTAGGTAAGCTCACTTGCGTTCCATGTTATAATTCGTAGAAACTGATTTTTAGTTCTTTTGACTTTTTGGTTGGTGGCCTTGGGATTTCCTTCAGTTTTTCACTCTTTTGGCTAAATGGCTAATACTTAGTTAATTCCCCTATTTAATTTTAGCCTAAAATGAAGTGAGCAATTTCATCATGTCAACGATGGTAGACTCGTTAGATGCAGCTCGCTGCTTATTATCATTACTTAGATAATTTGTATTTTTTATGGTTAACTTTTAACACATAATATACAAAACAGCTCATAGCCGTAGTGACCGCTATTTTGTTTGTTTTCACCCAAGATTTTGAAAGTTATTTTTTACTCAAGTGTATATTTCCTATGTTATTATATCGTGTTCACCTGTCTCTCTCAGTTTTTAACTTAGTACCTATTTTCCGACTTTCTTGAGATAGATTCATTACATCCAAAACGTTACAACTGAATGTTGCAAAAAAGTCATAATCATTGTACTATTCAAACATTTTACTCTCATCTCGCCCAAAGAAATTTTACTTTAATAAAAAAAATTAAGTTTTTCTGTGACTAATCTGGTCTGATCAATGTCATCGCTGAAAATATTTAGCTGCGGTATTCGTGACACTTTTTTTTTGTTGCGACATTCCATAATTCGCCAGTCATTAATAGGTTTGCATATTTTTTTTACTAAGATTGAGAAAAAAAGAGATATTTGAATCTTGAGAACATAATTAATGCAAACAAATTAAACAGCACAATTTTCATGAAAATTTCTTGTGGAAATATAAAGATAATAATATAATATCTCCTAATATAATATCTCCTAATAAAAAGAATGTCCCAAATCTATAGTTTTCCTACATCCAATGCACTATTATTTTCATACCTTAGCTCGTTCCTTATTTTAAAATCCTTTGAAATTACAAATTACTTGGGACGCATGTTTATGTCACGGATTCGGCGAAGTTCATTTAAAGAAATTTGCGTCTATTCAAATAATGAAGTGTGCCTTACATTTATTTTAAGTGATAATATTTCCTTTTTCTGCTCTGTTACATCAAGAGTTGCCATGCCTACTGGTTTGCAGTCCTCATCATGAAATATATCTATGTAAGTGTCTTCTGAAAACGATGAACAGATTATGAACTCGATAAACTTACCTCAAAAATTAAAATTACGTTATTAAAAAAAACTGTCAAGAGTACAATATGTAATATAAACTTGTCACACTACCAACATCTACGAAAAATTAAAACGGTAAGATAAATTAAAATAATTCTTCGACTTTAATAAAAGATTAACCAGCCATGAAAATGATTTCACGTGGAGATTTGCCCTCAAAATTTATCTTGGAGGAATTATAGTATTGAACTGTGAGTATTGGCACTTTTAAAGTCCAGGCCAAAAATAATACTATTAATATAAATATAGTACGTGTTAAAACTGCAAGGGAAATGTAAGACATTCTATCATATATTTTTGGCAAATCAGGGCTACTACGTCAAATGGGTTTGCCTCGAGATTAATATATAAAAACTCTTGTCGAATATTTATATACAGACAGATATTTTAGCAGCGAACCATAGCTCAGAAGCTCCAAAAAACCGAAATTAGATTTATTTAAATCTTTCCCAACTTTTTCACATTTCAAAAGAAAGGACATAAAAAAAAAGTTTCAGAAAAGACTATTATTTTAATTACCTATTGCACTTAAATTAGTGAAGTCTCTATTAAATAAAGAAGTAACCACTGAGTGCAGATCAAAACGAAACCAGAAGAAATGTGCTAAAAACAAGGATTATTTAATTCTGAAAGTTAGTTCGCGTTTCACAAGTAGTCTTCATGCTATCAAAGCACACACTTACCGAATGTAGGCGCTGAAACCCAGGGCATAATCAACTACTGAGAAAATGGTTAAATGTTTAAACCTTTGAGTTATCAAAATCAGCTGTCTCGGAAAAGTAGAAAATGTCAATTAAAATAGAATCCCATCATCTAAGGAAGACATGGATATTGTTTTAGAATACGAACTCAATAATATCTACACATATAAACATAAACCATGACGACACATTGTTTCCTGCAATCAGATATGGTTCCATTCACACATTCACTTTCAGCAAAATTTCGAAATAATTCAATTTGACATTACTACAGCTTTTTTAAATGGTAAAGGAGAACGTATACATAATACCACTAGATAGAATAGAATACAAACCAGACATGGTATGCAAATGGAATAAATACCAATATGCTATAGGAAAAAGCACCTACGTATTAAACTAAGATCAATGTGTCCACATTGAACAACCCGAAATATCAAATGCCACCTTTGTCTTTATGTCGAGGACGGACTGCTATTTTCAAAGGAAAAACATGCCCTAAATGAGGTAATCAATAACCTTTAAGCCAACTTTGTTTCATAGATATTTCCTGTCTCCAATTTCATTGGAATGCAAATAGAGAAATAGCAGAGTTACATTTTTATTCACTAAACCTAATACCTATATTATAAAACTGTTAAACAAATTGAGGATAGGCAATAATAATCCTAAACAGTGTTCCGTCTTATACTTATATTAGATTAAAGAATATACTGTTAATACATAGAAACAGTGAGATCATTAATATGTTATAATGAGTCTCAATGGAATTATTTAAACAAAATAAAGAAGTATTGAAAGAAAACCAAATGACTAGAATTTTGCTTTATTTGCGTTATCAGCTTTTGTGACGCCTATTATGCAAATGACATCAATACCAGACAATAACTTATGCTCGATAACTAGATAAATCTTCCTCGAAAATGGAGGCATTTTCATTTTGCCCAGGAAACTCTATTATATATATATAGTCTACCATCGAAGCAAAATTGATGTCAGTTTGAGTCGCTTCCAAAGGAGCAGCATGGTTAAAACAACTACTAAGTAGTGTAATATAAAGAAAAATGAGTAAATTATTTTTCTCCCAACTACAAGTTTCTTATAATAAAATTATATTTTAAAGACATCCATGAAAGTGTGCTGCGCACAAATTACTACTTTAAAACATAAACAACCCACTTACAAACAGGTAAATTTCGTATTTAATAACAACAAAATCACTTGTAACGACACCGGGGTCATTAGAGTAACACGCAGCATCACTCCACAGTGACGGAGTGGTGATAAATGAATCCGCGTCAAGTCAACTTATTCGGCTTGAGTATAATTCGTTTTATAATTTGTCGTAGCAGCAACAGGACATTATATCGGTATTACTAAAATTTAAGCAAATAAATTAACATATTTCCATCAACAATGCCATTAGTAATCATGGAACAGTTCGTTTTATTTAGAATCCTTTTTTACAATTAAATTAAACTACGTGATGTAGTATTATTTCTACTTTCTTTAATTTATTTACCATGACCTAGGTTTCGTTGTATTACTTCAGGTGGGATATTAGCAAAGATTAACTCTTAGGAACAACCAACAGCATTTATATGTTTCAAACACAATAGCGGAAGACTGCTTTGTGCGGATTTTTCCATTGTATATGTTAGTGAGTTTATTGCAGGGGCGCAGACTAGGTTTTATTATATTACAGAGAGTTATACAATATACCAGTATTTTAGTGAGGGTAATAAATTCAATTGTTGTTATTATGTGAAGTTATACAATGCAAACTTTACGGTATATGTAATAAAATTAAATGGAAGTTATTATTGGTAATATATTTGTACAAAAGCAAGGGTATTTAAAAGTAAGGCCAAGGTAATACACTAATTCTACATATCTTATTATTGGTAATATATTTATACAAAAGCAAGGGTATTTGAAAGTAAGGACAAGGTAATACACTAATTCTACATATCTCCGGTTTTGTGTATCCATATATTAATTTATTTATTTCTTTTAATTTTTTTGTTCTTATTATATATACTTATATTTATATGTGTATTAGTGCTGAAACAATTTCCAGGGTACTGTAGTATCAATGTTTTATATTTATATTATATTTAGAAGATAGTAAGAATGGGTGATGATATTATATTTAGTTGTTCATTTAATATATTGACCTTGATATCTTTTTTATGTCTGTTTATTTCTAATGTTTCTAGGATATCAAGTTTATTACCTTTTGTATTTATTTTTAATATATAGGGGGAATTATCAGTATGGGGGTGATGGTTATTTTCAATGAGATGTTTAGCAAAGTGAGATGTGTCTGGTTTATTATTTCGCCAGCTGGCAATGTGTTCTTTATATCTTGTATTAAAATCTCTTCCTGTTTGACCTATGTATACAATATTACAATCGTTGCATTTAAGTTTATAGATACCACTCTTTTTATGTTTATCTATTTTTTCTTTTTTATTAATAAGGGTTTTACCCAAGTTATTTAAGGTACTATACGTACATGTTATATTATTTATATTTTTATTATTAGTTAAGAGTTTTCCTAATTTGAGTGATACATTACCTATGTATGGGATAGATTTATAGTAAATATTATTATTATTTGGTACGACCGGGTATATTTCTTGTATTAGTATTTTTCTTAATTTATTATGGTACAGTTTTGTGATAATTGATGGGTCATAATTATTGTTTGTTGCGATTTTTTTATAGTTTTTATTTCTTTACGTAGATTAGGTTTTTCTAGAGGGATGGTTAAAGCTCTGTAAATACTTCTAAAGTGAATTTGATATTATTGTGTAGGGAGTTAGCGAAGTTAACAAACTGGTCTAACTGTCGCTGTGTGCCTTTCCAGCAGATAAGGCTATCATCAACGTATCTATAATAGTATAATATATTGGTCGCTAATTTACTGTTTAAGAGGCTGGTTTCTAGATGGTTCATAAATAACCCTAAAAGGGGACTGAGAGGGGAGCCCATTGCAAGGCCATTAACTTGTTGGAAAAAAATTTTATCGAATAGAAAATAATTTTGGTCCGTGCATAGTTTAAAGAGGTCTCTAATTTCCGATGCTTCAATGGGATTTATTTTTTTCTTTTCTAGGATATCTGAAATGATATATAGGCAATCTTTTGGTGGTATATTAGAAAATAAGTTTACTACGTCGAGTGATACTAATTTACAATTGGGTGTTAGATGTATATTTTTAATTTTATTACAGAGATCAACAGAGTTTTTAATGGTATGTTTAGGCGCAAATCCGGTTTTATTTCGGAAGATCTTATTCAGGTGAAAAGCTAATTTCTTGTGGGTGCGTTTGTGTATGAGACAACAGGTCGTATGAGTATATTTAGTTTATGAATTTAGGGTTGTCCATATAGTATTGGGGGTCTAGGGTTCATTTCTATAACTTTATGTTTCGCGAATTCGTTAGGAAATATGATGTTACAGGTTTTAATTAATTGTTTTACGTTATCTGCAAATGTCGTTGTGGGGTCCCTTTTAGTTTTGTGAAGTCATCTGGTTTAAGGATATCGTACACTTTATTTTTATATTCACTTTGGTCTATAATAACTATAGTGTTGCCTTTATCTGCTTTAGATAGGATGAGTTTATCTTTATTAATTTTAATTTGTAAATTACGTTGTGTCAAAATTTCGTCATTATTGTGTGTCTTGGTTTTGGAGTATTCTTTACATATTATATTAGCAGCTTTGTGTTTAGTAAGTGCATCCTGGTTACTGAATGCAATGATGGTATCTACTACTAGTGATTCTATGTTTTTTCTTTATGGTGCGGTAGGAATATTATATTTAAATCCTTTATTTAAAAGTTCTAGTTCTTTATTATTAAATGTTGATTGTGAAAGGTTTACTATTCTGGGCTAAAACGTTTGTTTGGGTGTGACTTTTGGTTTCTGGATTTTGGCTTTCAGTTTTTTAATTTTGTTTAATTGTTTTTGTGTTATGTTTTTTATTATGGTACTGACATCATTTCTAATTTTATAGTCTAAATTATCAAATTCTATAGGGTGAAGGAGATATGTTAGAGAAGAGTGTATTACCTTTAGATAGAGGTTTATGTTGTCTCGTTTGATGGTTGATTCCCGAATTTCTTCCTTCAGCCAGGTGGTGACGGCTTTAGTTGTTGCTTTCTGGGCTGCTCGAGTTTTTCCACTAATCTTTACAAAAAATGTTTTTATAAAATTAAATGGAAGTTATTATCGGTAAAGAAATTAAAGAAAGTAGAAATAATACTACATCACGTAGTTTCATATAATTGTGAATAATGAATTTCTACAAAATTAACGCCAAATATATTCAAAATCCTTTTTTAATAAACACTCTGTACTGATATCGAAATCCATTTGTTTATATTTGTTTTGTGTTGTGATGTTCTAATATATTTTGAACAATACAATATTACATAATTGTATAATACAAAAAACAGTGTATAACTTATTCAAAAACATATTTAAAATGTATTATTCAATGCATATTTTTTAATTTAATATTTCCAAAGATTTACATTATCAGGAAGACGATGACACCTAAATAATCGGAAAATATCTAGTAAAAATTATAAAGACTATACTTTCAATTCTTTTTTTTCGTCGTAACTTGTAATGGTTCTAGCGAGATTTATTTCTTTCATATATTTTCGTAACTCGAAAAGTTAGGTTTAAAATTGAAAAGGCTACTAATTTCGAAAATAGTATAATATAAATAATATAACATTGTTTTTGTGACCCAAGTTTGGTATCAAAATCTACCTCTAATAGCAAATGAATGAAATAGGTAATGTCGATCAGGGATCACACAAGATCGTTATAGAATATTTTTAGGGTTTACAAAACTAAAAAAACTGGAACGATATTAGGATCCCTTTGTTATCCACGCGTCCATCCGTCTATATGTCAAACCCCTCTTTTTCAGGTACGACTTGTATGTCAAGTGAAATTAACGTATGTACTGACGCTAACGACCTTACAATTTTGTGAAATTCAAAGCGTATTATTTGTTATTTATATTCTTATGAAAACCTATAAGATAATTCCGGTCGAACTACAATCTTAAAAGTCCGCATGTGGGGAGGTCATATGGCTTTTTAATTCTATGCGGAATTATATATATATATATATATATATATATATATATATATATATATATATATATATATATATATGTATATATATATATAATAAATAGTAATTGTGCGCAGCACACTTTCATGGATGTTTTTAAAATATAATTTTATTATAAGAAACTTGTAGTTGGGAGAAAAATAATTTACTCATTTTTCTTTATATTACACTACTTAGTAGTTGTTTTAACCATGCTGCTCCTTTGGAAGCGACTCAAACTGACATCAATTTTGCTTCGATATATAATACAGGTTCCTGGGCCAAATGAAGATGGCTCCATTCTCGAGGAAGATTTAGAATCTAATTATCGAGCATAAGTTATTGTCTGGTATTGATATCATTTGCATAATAGGCGTCACAAAAGCTGATAACGCAAATAAAGCAAAATTCTAGTCATTTGGTTTTCTTTCAATACTTCTTTATTTTGTTTAAATAATTCCATTGAGACTCATTATAACATATTAATGATCTCGCTGTTTCTATGTATTAATAGTATATTCTTTAATCTAATATAAGTATAAGACGGAACACTGTTAGGATTACTATTGCCTATCCTCAATTTGTTTAATAGTTTTATAATATAGGTTTTAGGTTTAGTGAATAAAAATGTAACTCTGCTATTTCTCTATTTGCATTCCAATGAAATTGGAGACAGGAAATATCTATGAAACAAAGTTGGCTTGAAGGTTATTGTTTACCTCATTTAGGGCATGTTTTTCCTTTGAAAATAGCAGTCCGTCCTCGACATAAAGACAAAGGTGGAATTTGATATTTCGGGTTGTTCAATGTGGACACATTGATCTTAGTTTAATACGTAGGTGCTTTTTCCTATAGCATATTGGTATTTATTCCATTTGCATACCATGTCTGATTTGTATTCTAGTCTATCTAGTGGTATTATGTATACGTTCTCCTTTACCATTTAAAAAGGCTGTAGTAATGTCAAATTGAATTATTTCGAAATTTTGCTGAAAAACTATGAAAGTGAATGGAACCATATCTGCTTGCAGGAAACAATGTCTTCCTTAGATGATAGGATTCTATTCTAATTGACATTTTCTACTTTTTCGAGACAGCTGATTTTGATAACTCAAAGGTTTAAACATTTAACTATTTTCTCAGTAGTGAAACGCGAACTAACTTTCAGAATTAAATAATCCTTGTTTTTAGCACATTTCTTCTGGTTTCGTTTTGATCTGCACTCAGTGGTTACTTCTTTATTTAATAGAGACTTCACCAAGCACCAGTGCAACAGGTAATTAAAATAATAGTCTTTTCTGAAACTTATATATATATATATATAATTCCCGATATAGTTTGCCCCGAGATTAATATATAAAAATTCTTGTCGAATATTTATATAAAGACAGATATTTTAGCAGCGAACCATAGCTCAGAAGCTCCAAAAAACCGAAATTGGATTTATTTAAATCTTTCCCAACTTTTTCACATTTCAAAAGAATACGATAACAAAATTAAAAAATAATGCGAAATAAAAGTAAACACTTATATTTCGAAAGAATTTTACTAAATTTTAATCGTAACGTCTAAACAAATTTCCTAATATTAACGTATAAACACATTTCAATGATTATTTTTCACGTTTTTTACTTCTCACCGAGAAATATTGGTCGAAAATAATTTGACAAAAAAGAGACAATCTGTGTCCCTTTAAAGCATCTCTTTTTTGTGAAGTATGGGGGAAATTATACATATTTTTTACAAGTCGACTGCTTTATATACATGGAACTTAATCATCTCAGCTTACTCCTTATATAACTTAGTAACATGTGAATACATTAAAACTATTTAAAAATATAAAATAACAGGCAGGAAAAAGAATGTGTACATAGACATCGAATTAGTAAGCCTCTATTCAACATACCGAGAGACTATAGTTGAAGTCAATAAGAGAGTAATAGTTATAATCCGACATTTTCCAGGTGCACGATGGTACTGGCCATCAGCTCTGTTAATGTCACGAGTAAGGAAATGTTTAGAAAAAAAAACAAAAAATTGAAAATACACATATAAATATTCCTTCATATTATGTTTATAGAAAAATAAAGTTTACTTTTATCGGAGTGTCGAAGAAAAGGAAATATCATTATGTCCAAATGTGCTTATTTTTATAAAATTAAGTTTGATTGTTTGAATTGTTATTTATTGCTAATAAAGAGAACCATAAACTAATTATTTTGTCTTTACTAATTAATGGTAATAAATTGATCGTCGTCTGACTCAAGCGTACTAAAACCGTCTTTGATCGATTGATTTTAGGTAAAATTATTTAGATGTAACTAAGTTTTACTCGGTCATCTGTTACTTGCCAATAATCAAATGAACTCAGCAATACAATAAATAATGAAAGTTAGCACTTTTCCCATTAATCATAACAAAATATTATTTTTTTTATTAGCCGCCTAGTTTATAAAATAATTAAAGTTTAAAGTTTATAATGAAATCATAACTATGTGTAAATGAATACCCTGTGAAAATACCGTTAAATGTCACTTTGGCAATCAGGCACGTACCTGTAAACTGACAAGTGTCAAAATTTAATATTATTTATCCGTTTGAAAAAAAAACTGAAAAACATGCGTACATAATAAATAAAATAAAAATTGTTTTAATTTAGAATGTGTTTAAATATATCTAAATTTTATGTTCGAATTGTCTTTTTAGTACTTTAATCCATTTGCCTTTTTTAGATTTCGTTTATTGACGTATGACTTATGTTAAATAACCTACCTCGACGCCTGGTACGAATGTGGCTCCCTTCTAAAATGACTAAGCACATTTTGTTCCATCTTTATCGATATTGTTGGAGTATTACCAACTAATTTCAACGAAATGATGGGCCTATTTTCACTTATTCTTGTCACTAAATTGACAAATATTTGGCCTTCACTTGGTTGTCGTTTGTTCGGATAGCGTTCGGGGTACGTTCTGAGGGCTTCATATTATAATGGCATTTGGTTTATAGTGATATCATGTCAGCACTAAAAACCACATTCGTAATTCTTGATATTATAATATTTGAAATAATGTAACAAATACCTGCGACGCGCATTGACAGAAGTTAATTATCATTTCGCAATGCCAATCTTCTCTTCTAAAACTTTCAAACGTTCTGATTCGTCGAAGAAGTATAGGTTGCCATATTAAATAACAAATAATCAAAAGTATTTTAATATACCCATGATGCATTATTACGGATTAAAGTGGCGAGTATGGGTTTATATATATATATATATATATATATATATATATATATATATATACTCACGCAATCTTTGGGAACTGCTAATTTATGTGAATATTAAAACAATTAAATTGAAATGTTATTTTAAAATGTTAACTTAATGGAATTGAATGCATAAAATAATATCGTGATGCTTAATTTTTCTTTTTAAAGCTTGCGTTTCATATAAAATCTATTTTTCTAACTCAACTTGTCAAATTTTATATTATATATATATTTATTTTTAATTAAATATATATTTATATTTAATCTAATATTTTTACAGCTCACTATACAACTGTTTGGTAATATATATATTTCATTTCATTACAAAGTTTACTTGGTTTACAAATGATTAAGTATGTTGGACGGGAAAGCCGTAATTGTTTCACTTAATATTCACAGCTAATATGGTCCTCAATTTGGTTACTTGTCCAAAGCACTCTGGCACCGATGAATGGACTTAAAAGGTTATACAAAATTCGAATTTTAAATCAACTCATCGTTAATATATAATTTTAGCGCTGTTAGGAGTCCCTTAATATTTTTTCCATGATAAAGCAAATTATATCAGTGTACATGTACCTTAATGCCAGTTTTTGCAAAATTAGGATTACAAGCAATATTGCAGCGCATGATACTGACGTGCGCTTTATAAGGACTTACCTTTAAAGATTATATTGTCAATTTGCGGTTGTATTGGAAGGTAGGTTAGGTTTTGTGTTTGTGCACACATTTTCTCAAAATTAAAAAAAGTGATTTTTATAAATGCCAACAAGTTGATAGATACGTTCAAATTATTCAATAATGATATAAAGTTTCGGTACGTATATTATATAAGTAACCAAATTATAGCAAGGCTGTGTCTGAATACTTCTAAATTTTTTTGTAAATAGTGGTTGCTATTTGCTACTCATTTTACATTTGTTAATAAATACTACTATAACTTTGAAAGTTTTATGCAATTAAGTCTTGGTTAATTTAAGCAATGTGAGCCATCACAATCCAATGCCAAGGAGACAAATTATAACACAAAATTCTCGGAGTCCGACGAAACTCTAAAACAATATTATTAGCATAAGAACCAGGTAATTTGGTAACTTTTAACAACCGCGCAAACGAAACTGCACATAAAATCTAGTGATAAAATCTACAAATTAGACGTACGCACTTTCCATATGAATGTACTTTCCTAAGTCATTGTTGTTTCCAAGTTTAACGAAAATAATAAAACAAATAAAACTGTATCATGAATTAAGTATTATTTATTTTGTTGTCCAATGGACTAGCACGCACTTAAATCATACATAAAACGCAGTCATTTTAAGCATCTCACATCTTATCTTGCTAATTAATAAAAAAATAGCAAAAATAGATACCTAAATAAAATAGCCACATTAAATGAACAAAAGAAATTTTTTAATATATGTGTTTTGTATGAACCACCAGTGCATTTACATATTTACTGGGATAGTCAAACCATAGTACATTTTAATCTTTACGTAGTACTATCTAGCGTTTTTATTTGAAGTTATTACTGGTCACGAACCACTAATGATTATTTTTTAGATTTTACAACTGGAAAAAATAAGCCAAAAACCAATATAAACTTCTGAGAATTTTTTCGTTTCCTGCGGGTATTTGAGGATATTCCTAAGAGTATTTGGCATAAAATAATTTGAAGTCTACGTTTCTATTGCCGAAGGTTGGGGGTAAAGTATTATTTTAATATTCCGCGATATCTTTAGTAAAGATCACATTTTTCCCGTTCTCGTGAGAATTTCGACATAAAACGAAGATTTATGGAAATTAAATTACTTCTAGACCTAATTATTCGGGCTCCCTAAATATTTATGCCTGATTCCAATAAATGCTCAAATACATATTTTATTACTTTATTAAAATATAAAATTGTTAATTTTAACGTTTCAACCATTTAAAAAAAAGACACTCTCATGAAACCATTTTAGTAATTTTTTTTACGCTATAATAACTGAAGTAACAGATAATTTGTGATAATTTATTGTACGTGTTACCAGCTTTTTACAATCCATAACACTTCTTCAATCATAATTCTTTTACGAGATTATAATGAACTTTAGCGTAGTGCAGTGAAATACTGCTACACGTTAAAGTGCGGCTTTATATACTTGAAAAAGATAAGACGAGTACAAAAGGTACTCACAAAAATATTTAATATACGATTATGGAGAACATTTTATTTTAAATTTATAATCTTTTTGCAGCTCAGTATGTTGCTAAAGAGTTTTCCTACCATTCGACATATGACGAACTTATGAAATTGCATTTAGGCGTTCCGAACATGGGTAGACTAGTAATATATTTGAGATGCAAAATAATTATTATTTGGCATATTAACAATTTAACGGACATTTTAGACTAATACTTTCGAAAGAACACAGCATCCAGTGTCTTTAGCAACTAAAGAAATCCATGAGTTTCAGGTCCTTAACTTTCTATAGAATATCAAGTATCGTGCATGATGCAGCATGTGCTAATTTTCAATAAATGTGCCAATTCTACCATGTCAACTTTCTGCTATGTCAACTTTCAATAAATTTACATACTTCGTCAATTGTATTGTTCCAAGTTGTTCATTTTTACTAAAAGAAAACTTCCCTGTCGTGTGAATTTATAAGTCCGAAAGTTGATTTTTTTAAATTTTGGTTTGTTACTTTATAACTTTGCAATAGGACAATGCAATATTACCAAATGGAACATACGTATGGTCCATGTGTCGGACTTACATAAAGATGTACTTAATTGGTCGCGGAGTTATGCCTTGTTAATTGCGGCTTCGCTTGCGTGTAATGGTGATACTACAAAACGTATATTTGCATGTTTTTTTACTACATTACACAAAAAATGGTTATATAATAGACATATTTTTGTAAAATTTTAATAAATATATTTTAAAACTGAAGGTAGCATACAGGTTCTTTTTAAAACTACTGTATTTGAACTACGATATTTTAATAGATGGAAAATCTTTCATATTAAATCTATAATTTGAAGTAAACCGAAATTGTGAAATCTGCTTGTAATTATGAATGAAATGCTTTTACATAAAATAGTAACCTTTATTGCATAATGTATAGTCTGAGAGCTGATAACACATGGCAGACCATGGTTTTGACACAACTAGCTATGTAGGTGAAAAGTATCGCATATGTATAGAGAATGATTAGTCTCACAGGTATATAAAGGTGGGCCAGGTACTGCGCAGAGCAAAAGTAATGTAAAATATTTGTGTTAAAAAATATAATTGGCCCAGCATAAAATTACACAGATTGTAATTTAATATTAATAATAAACGTAATATATCGACCCCAGATCATTTTAGTGGGGTAACTTGGAACCAGACTACCCTAATGATATTATTTAAAAAACCAAAAAAAATCATTTTGATCCACGTTGAAATTTTTACAGCGTGTCAAGTATATATTTTTTAATTATAATGCCAAAATGCCAGATCATTTCGGTGGTGAAAAAAAATACCAGATACCCTTAAATATTTTCATTGAGATAGAATGAGACCGAAGTAGAGAAAGAACGAATGTGAGAGAGAACATTTATCGGCAAGTACTAACGTTCAGCTATCCTGCGCTCTCAGTGGCTTAGACTGCTCACGTGGTTTGACCAAATGTTCTAACCATTCTGACTCTATCAGCCAAAATTTTTGGCAGGCAATAAAAGTAATACCAGTATAAATTTGATAAAATAAAACTTAAAAAAATTAAAAGTTCATTTTTATTGAAGAGTTTGAATGAAAATGCTTAAAACTAAAGAAACATAATACCAAATTATGCAAGATATCTAAATTATTTAATGTATAAATTTCTATGATCACTTATTAATTGTTTACATAATTAAGTTTTTGTTATAATAAACGTTTCTTAAGAATGCCGAAAGCTTTGTAAATTATCAATTAATACTTATAACATTAATGCTAACAGTTATTTTAGGATAAAAAATTAAAACCATAAAAAATTGACAGTGCTTTAATTGTTTTTTCGACTGTTTTTTTTTATTATATATTAATTAAAAGTAATTTAAAAAATACAAAAATAGTATTAATTAGCAAAGAACATTTTTTACATATTATATTTAATTATTTAAAATAAAAACAAAATTGTTTCGTCCAAAGAAAAATACGCTTGATTAATAAAACAATATCCAATTCAGTTTTCATTGACGCTGACAAATTCATCGTCAGAAGATTCATCACTAGTACATTATGGTTCATACTGTTCATAATTGTCAGCTTCTGAAAAAAAAAAGATTATTAGAATATCCAAAGCGATGGAGTAAAAAATGATATAAAAATCATATAACTGTATCATCTACTACTTCTTCATCGTGATTTTCATTGATTCTGATAGCATCTAAAACAGTGCTAGGCATGCACTCACCTTTGAACCAAGAAAACTCGTATTTTCCATCATTCAATATCCAATCATTTCCTCCTGGTAATCTGTAGGATATTTTTCATTGGCATTCTGCCAGATACTTGTTATATACTGAGTACGTTTTAAATGTTCATGTATCTCAGCTTGGCATGGAGCCAAGTTTGACGCATCGTAGTTTTGAAGAGTTTTTTGAAACGGTTCGGTAGTACTTTTGGACTTATAAGTGGAACAACATTTTTGAAATCGTGCAACATTAATATTTGATAAATTCTTGAAACCATATATATCACAAATGAATGATTCAAATATCGCCATAGTTTCATACCGTATTCCTGTTCCAAGATCTGTCAGCGCTTTCTGGTAGTTTACATTTTTATTCAGCTATTCAAATAGTCTTTTTTTACCTCTCTTAAAGAAAGATGGATTGTAATCACAACCTGAAATAGAATGGAATCCAGGTAAATTAGAACATACTGACTGTTCTAACTCTGATAGTAATTGTGTAATATTTATAATTCGTTGTTTACTAACTGCGCCGTACTCCAAATAAATATGTAAATAATCACTCTCAAGATGGTCCATATTACTCAGCATTATAATAAGAACGTCTGTATCACCTGATTTTATTAAAACGTTAGCAGTAGAATTATTTTTAAGCTTACGTACATGGTAGATTATTCTTGTATCGGCTTCTTCGTGATTAGGGCATGATAAATCTTCATTTATATCTCTCATTACAATATTATTTTCAACTCAGTATGAATAACAACAATCATAACTTAGATTAATTACAGTTTCCCTAATAAAGGGAATCATTTCAGAATTACTCCAATGCTCAATAAAAAACGTTATTAAAGCTTGCTTAAATTTGATATTTTAAGCTCTTTATTGAAATTTGTAGGACGGGTTTGCACGGGGCCAGAAATAACGTAATCTATGTCATTTTCTTCACCGCGTAAGTTACGTTCATAGTCATTAATCGATGGAGTTATGTATTGATTGAAGATGACAAGTCTTTTAGCTTTTGTTGCAGTTAAAATTTGCACTATTTCCTTTGAAATATTACCAAAAGTTAATGACAATTAAACCAAATTGTGCAACAGATAAAACCATTAATAATAACAACATCGTAAGTTTCCGGAGGGATTCCAGACTTGTGATTTTTTTCAAATAATTCGACAATCGCTGATTTGTCGGTTTTGCAGATTGTTCCATCAAAGTGACAATGTTATGATCCATAGACAAACCAAGCATTCTTCCAAATAAATCACGCTGCATCATAACCTCTTTAATTTTGTCACCAATTTTGACAGATTTTTTAACTACTTCCGAAGAAAAATTTAAGATTTTAATTCTGGATTGAGTCTTTCTTCAGACTCAAAACACTCTGAAATAATTTTTTCACGAGATTCATTTCATCTTATTTCAATGCTAAATAAAAATTATCTAACTTCTGTTGATGCTGCTTTATCATTCAAAATGTTGAATAACTGCTGAGGGTCAATTGTAGTATCGAATGTGAATCCATTTGATACTACAATTGAAGTTAAACATTGAGAATGAATTGATAAAATTGTTTAACTGCTTTGTGCTTTTATTACTGTTATGTTTTTCCAATTCAGTTGTGACATCTTGACGGTTATGCAGACCGGTAGCCTCATATGTATATGAAATTATAGTGGACCTGATTTGATGACTCAAACACCATCGTTGTCAAGCAGAAATAGAATTTGCAAAGTTAATAATTCCAACCAACCTTTTGGCAGCATCAGCGTTTATTGTTTGTTGCAGAGTAAGATCAATCGGCTGCCTAGAGAAAGACTTGTACGTTCTTTGAATGCCAAAATACCCTGATTTCATATCTTCATTAATTTCTGGATGAGTTTCGTCTACTTTCATCAGATTGTCATGATATTTAACTAACCAACGTGCATAGTTCGGTTGATTTAAAATAAAGAAAAGATTTGAAATTTTTGGCAACACATTTTTGAACAACTGAAAATCCCCTAAATTAATGTAAATCATGTAATATTGAGGTGTTTTTCCACACAACCCAGCCATGCAATTATCTTTTTATTTCTCGTAAGATAAAAGGAGGCGAGAAATCTCAATGTTGTCTAATAAATTATTAATACATAATTTTCAATTACTGCAGTCTAAAAGCTCTGTCCGTATGTCTTCAGTAATTATATAATTCTCTTGTTTTAAGAAAGAACGAAAACTTAATATTTCCGATCCTACTGCCATGAGAGGGTGTAATCTTTTACAACTATTGAAATGTTTCCCTTCCAAAAACGCATTCACTGAACCGCTTGCTAATAATTCGGAATCAACAGCGATATTCATTAATCCGCAACCAGCAATAAATTTACCGATAGCTTTGAAATATGCAATCATAATATGAAATGATCCCAGGTGAATAAGTAGGTTATTAAAAACTGGTTTTTCAACTGCTTGAATTTGCATCGCGACTTCGGCGATAGCTAAATCATACGTGACACTAATACATGACTCGCCTAATTCTTTCGCTATCTTCTGACTTTCTTTCATTGTTTGCAGAACAATATTTTTCGACGTGGGAGTCTCATTAATGGGTGTTAAATAACATATCCTTTGTTTTGTGGTATTGAAGTCGATTATACATTTGCTGTTGAATCCAACCCATATCGGAGTATTGGGAATATCGAGTGCGTGCGATAACATCCACAGTACATCGAATGTTTTTGACAATAGGAATGTATCAGGTTCAATAGAACGTCTTTCATGGTCGTTAGATAATAGAAGCTCAGACATTCTAATCTTCTTACAGCATGCAGCAATATCTGGAGTAATTACATCGACTAATCTTCTTCTTCTCTTTACACCAGTGTTGGAAGGTCCACTTGAAACAGAAGTTGCAGGGTCTTGAGTACATATCGAAATATCTTCATCAATGTCAAAACTATCATCTTCTACAATAATTTCCTCGATATTTTGATATATTATACCTACTGTATCATATAGAGTGTCTTTCCCTGACGAAGTATCAATCAAACGATCCAAATTATCAAAAGCTACACCTGTATGAATTCTTTTTGTCCTTATAATGCCTTCAGGACATAAAGCTGAATGTGTGTAATATGTTTTAGTAACTTCAGTTTCTAGTTTTTCAGCCATATGGTAACTGCAGCAATGTCCGTATCTATTTATGATTTCGACGATTTTTCGGTTACTTGTTAAGCTTTTCAACTTTTAGCTTAAGGTTAAATGCTTCTTTGTTTTAATTTTACCTTTTGTAACATTGTAAATTACATCTTCAGAAAATGATTCAGCTAATCTATTGGTCTCAATACTTTTCCTACGTCTATTATGTGAACCAGCTATTAAAGTAATATAAAATTCGGTCAGTGATTGTGGAATCGAGCACTCTCCCTTTAATACATCTGATGTTTGTATGCTTTCAGGTAATTCATTTTTTTTAATATCTAATATTTTTTAAACGTAGGATATTCGATTCGATAACGATTTTCTTTTGAAGTTATACTTCTTTAGGCGCGTTATGAAAAAAATATGAGAGTGAAATTTTAAGCTTCGTCACACAAAAGTTACAGTGTGAAGTTGCAGCGGTTGCAGTCTCGAAGCAAAAGCTATTAGCACCGTCGTCGCCTCTGTTCACTGTTTTCATATTCATAGTATTTATCCACATGTTTCTAGTGTCTACATTCACGCACGGTTTTAGTTTCATATAAGTGCGATTTATATATGTCCTGATAAATTATATTCAGTAGTGATTTAAATTCAATATTTTGATTAATATATTTACTATTCGTAAATATTAGTAAAAATTAAAATTTCTTGTTTTCAATAATATTCTCATCAATATATGAACAAATGTAGCGAAAAGCTTCTTCATGGTGACGACGTTTAGTACGGAATTCAGTTAGGGGTTTATCATCAAATAGTCGCAAAGAATTTATATACTCTCGTCGGCAACTTCGATGACTTTTCAGCACTTTGCGGTCTTTCAAATTACACTTCTGTGTCACCAATATAGTGATGATATTTCTGTATTGACCTGTTAAGAGCCTTTTCATCAATAATAGACAGTGTTTCTTCCTTGCCTTTTAACTTTTTACGAATTTTCATACAAAATAGGCAAACATTATCCAAATCTGTAGTTGAAGCAACGTCTTGTTGCTCCGAGTGTTGATTCTGCGATAAGTCTTCTGCAGTATGAATTTGTTCACTATCATTTTCAGAATCAGTGATTTCTCTTGGTTGACATTGTAAATCTTCAGAAACGAACTCTTCTGATGTTCCTGGACGTGCGGCAGGGATATCTAAGGAAACATTAAAATATTAGGTTAAAAAAAATTCTTTGAAATATGGTTTATGTTAAAAATAAATTCAAAGTTTGCTTCTTCGAATTTTTCTAAAAATGTTAAGATTTTAGAAAAAAAAAATTTTTTTACACATAGCCTTAATTAAAATAAATTGTAATTTTTAAATAAGATGGTATTTTTTATAAAAAAAAATATTCAAGTGTATTGTTTCCAATATTATTTTTATTAATCACATACCCGCATGGAAATAATACATATAAAAAATATATATTGAAATATATGAAAATAAAAAGAAAAAAAAATTATACATATATTTATATATATATATATATATATATATATATATATATATATATGTATATAAATAGAAAAATATATAAAAAATATATCCTCAAGTATAAAAAAAAACAAATATTTTATGTATTATATATATATACATACATACACTTAAGCATAAATTTCTCATATTATTTTAAATATATATTTGATTAATTTTAAAAATATTTTTAAAATATAAAATATACATTATTTCGGCTAAACATTAAATATTTAAAATATATTCTTCATTTATAATTTATATATTTATTAAAAATATTTACATATTTTTTATATATATCATTTCCATGAAGGATAAATGCTAGCTATACATTAAAAAAATTAATTTAGATTGTAATTTTCATTATAAAATATATATACGTTTTATTTATTATATCATTTTTATATTTTCATTATTTTGAAACATTCATAAAAATAAATAATTACATTTGATTCTGTGCCTGATAGAGATTGGGATTCCGTACAACTGATAGACAATTCTTCTTTGTACCGTCCTGATAATGATGTGAAATTGGAATAGAATCTACTATGATAACCTTCCGATTGAGACACGTTTGATGGCAAAATAATGTCTTGATATTTTAATTTATTATTCTGTCGAACTTGTAGCACAATTTTACACTTCTAAAGTTGTTCAAGTAAACAAAACCACATTTTGAAAACTTTGTTTTTTACAAAAAAACAAAGGAGGTTATGTTTTCCATTGTTTTTTTTAATAATACTTTTTGTTATTTTTTTAAACGGAATTAATTTTAGTTACAGGTGATTGATAGCTTACATCTTTACAATTACTTCCTACCATACGTGTAACTAACTTATTTGAGAAAATAATATTTAATTTAATTTATTGACAACAACAGAAGCATGTTTTCACGATAGCGTAGCAAAGAACGTTATTCCAAGTACAATAATAAGCATACGTTATGAGAGTAAGAACGGTCAGTACATCTGGTCAAACCACGTGAGCAGTCTAAGACAATGAGAGCGCAGCATAGCTGAACGTTACTACTTGCCGATAAACGCATAGTACTTGCCGATATCTCAATGAAAATATTTAAGTGTCTGATATTTTTTCTCACCACCGAAATGATCTGGCATTTTGGCATTATAATTAAAAAAATATTCTTGACACGCTGTAAAAATTTTAACGTGGATCAAAAATATTTTTTTTGTTTTTTTAAATAATATCATTAAGGTGGTCTGGTTCCAAGTTACCCCACTAAAATAATCTGGGGTTGATATATTACGTTTATTATTTATATTAAATTACAATCTGTAATTTTATGCTGGGCCAATTATATTTTTTAACACAAATATTTTACATTACTTTTGCTCTGCGCTGTACCTGGCCCACCTGTATATACCTGTGAGTCTAATCATTCCCTATACAACTACTATAAGCAATACTTTTCACCTACATAGCTAGTTGGGTCAAAACTATGGTCTGCCATGTGTTACCAGCTCTTGGACTAGTATAATTAATGTATAGTTTCAATTAGTAAGGTCAATAATTATAATGGACTCGTCAAGGAATTAACATAGAGTTGCGAAAAATATTTTAATTATTTTCAGACCTTCAGTTAAAGACGGCAAAAACTATTCGTGTATTTAGAATTTTCCTTAATTTTGAGTGCACATTTTTTTTTTATAAAGTACATGCAGCAAAGAAAATTTATTATTTTAACGTAAGATCATTTTACTTTTAGTTCTAGTGTACAAAGATTCTTTGCCGTCTCAGTCATAATTCGACTGCAGATATTACCATATCATAATAAAATATTAGAGAATTTATAACGTTTGGTTGTAGTGTAACTAAGACTCTTAGGATAGACATGCAAAAAATTTCGATTTAAATTTGTACCAATTCGAGATTTTCAGTCCTCTTCATTCCCCTACCAATATCTGTCATACAATGGAGACTTCACAAAAAAAAAGCATAATGTGAATTTTTTCCGATGGAAAGTATATTTTTCAAGGAAAAATAAAATAGTAATAGTGTTGTATAGTTCAAAAAGTACGAGGAGTTGAGGAGCCTTTATTGAGTACTACACAGTATATTTGAATTTTCATTGATCAACTTTTGAGGTCAGTGACTAATAGCAGCCTAGATGATATATTAAAGCTCAATAAAATTTCATAACGTTACAATCACTTTGTTTACTCCATTAATACATCATTGGAGATATTATTTATTATAATGGTCTTTTATCTCTGTCATTAGCGTCCCTGTGGTGGACATACTACGAGAATAACAAGTGAAGAAATAAAGATTATAATCTATTTTCGTAACTCAATTTACGATTAATTTCGGCAGAACTTTTATACGACTTCTCTAATTTAAAGGGTAATAGTGCATAGAAAATTAGACACCTTTGTTTATTCTGTTTCTCATATCTCCTAATGGCTTCGGAAATTGAAATGAATGTCTTATACATATATTTACAGTAATTCATGTATGTTATTAAATGCATTTTGTACACAACAAATACTACTAAATATAGAAAATATTTGAAAACGATAGCTTCATGATTTTTTCCATCGTGACGATGAAACTTCGAGTTTGATACAAACTGGAAAAAAATTTGTTTCTTAAAATTTGCTACATGAGCCAAAATGATACGAAACCATATTACGAAAGTAGCTTTGACATCCAAGTAACAAAATGAAATCGGTTCATTTTTAATAATGACATTTATTACTTTCTTTAGCGTAACTTAAAAAGGAATATTGCACTTTTCTTAAGGATGGTTTCCCCTATTTCTCGATGCTCAAGACCGATAAAAGTTATTGAAAACGACATTTCATAAACGATTGGCTCCTATAATAATAACTCAAGTTTAGCTTGAAATTTTTTTTTATATTTCTAGCATCTATTAAATATTACGTAGCAATAAATCACTACCGAATTTCTAAATTATCACCAAATAAGTCAGGCGTTTGAAGTCAGAACTGACTTAATAATTTATTGTATTGCCAGTATTTATTTCCTATACCGAACGCACTTTTCAAAAATCTCCTGATATAACAGCATCGATATCTAAAATCCAAATAAGAGTGTTATCAATAGTTTCTGCCGACAGTGTGATAACAATGTTAACAACTTTTTCAAATAATGAAAATCTCTTTCGACATCAGTATATAATAGGTTACTCTTATCTTCACCGAAATATCATTGTCAATTCACTCTCTTCTTATTGAACAAAATTCTTCATTACCTTATTTTAACAATTATTCTATTTGATTTTCACAGGTTTTGCAATGACTTTTATATAATACCTTGGTACATACGTTTAAGTCACTTATTTATTTGTACTTTTAGAAACGTCTTTATGTTTATTTTTTACCTAGAATCACATTTCTTTGCGATTTGAAAGGAAACCAATTATTTTTGTTATATATCTGAGAAAACAATTAAATAATAAAAGCATAAGAATTGAAAATTATTTTTTTCAAAGTTTTAGAGATATGATTAAAAATATCCACAAAAATGTATATCTCTTCCAGCTCCACACCAAAATGTCCTATATTGCTGAAATAAGAATTTAAAAAATGCAGCGTTACTAGAAGTTTGTTCAAAGTTTATCTGAAGACTATGGCTACGATTTTAATGTAATATGAGAATGAGAAACTCACGAGATTTTCTTCACGATATTTCTAAATCTCATCGCATTTGAGATATTCACCATATTGTAAAAAAACATACTAGGCAATACATTAATGTTTTCCTTGATGAAAAATAATATGAATATTTGTGCATAGTTTTTTATGGGTGATCTATATACAAGAGAGCCAAATATTACTCACCAATTGTTTTATCATGAAATCTCCATAATTTTAAAGATTAATTTATATGAATATTTACTTGTGAAATGTATGTCTATGTTCACGCACGTATACTTGTGAGAAGTATATATGTGTTCACGTACAGTTTGTAAGAGTGCGCGTGCGTGCATGCGTACGTGTGTGTGTGAGTTAAAGCTATATTCATATAAATTGAAATGTATTATTTATAACTAGATTTTGAAATGTATAACTCTATAGCAGTAGTGTCATGATTGCTAAAAGTATGAATTTTATTAAATATTATTTCACAATGTGCTAATATAATTTTAATTATAACTACATTTATATTAAAGTGAATAAAAATTAATAAAGATACAATTCCGACATTTTTCAAATTTGTGCGCCAGGCGTGTTTCTTTTCAACTCATCCGTTAGTTAACAAATAACGCATTCAGTACGTGTCGTAAAATAATCAAGTGTAAATATCTAACTCAAATAAAATCTGAAGAAGAAGAATTAACTCTGAACTACACAAATTATTGAAAGAACCAGATGTGATCAAATACATCGCAATTCAAAGAATAAAATGGGCAGAGTACTTGAGGAGAATGGCCGACAGTCGGGCAACAATAAAGATCTTCTCAGCCAGACCACTGGGCTCTCGAAAGAGAGGAAGGCCTAAACTTAGGTGGCTCGGAAAAAGACTTAAAAATCCTAAGTGTAACGAACTGGATGTCTCTGGCCAAGAACAGGAAAGCTTGGGAGTTGATTCTGCGGAAGACAGGGGCCCATCCTGTGCTATCAAGCCAGGGAAAAAGAAGAAGAGGAAATATCTGACGGCCGACCTCCCTGATTGTAAAAACATAATAATTATATATTTTTTTAATATTATAGTACAAAGTATTTTACTTGTTAAAGCTGATTATATCTTCAGATGGATCATAGCAAGTGGATTAAAATTCTATGTAAGCAAATGCTAAGAAGTGGTCAGCGATGATACGACAGGAGGACCGCTCGTTTTATCAGAGAGAACTGACATAAAGATGCAATGCCTTTTTGAGTCAATTTTGATTGGCATTTGAATTTTCACAGTTATTTGGTGGATGTAGCAAAACAAACATATAGCAGGCTCAGATCTTTATTACATATTACTAGAGATGTTATATATGTTTGCCAATGAATTTTCTACACAAATATTTGATACAAGTTACGATCAAATTAGAAGCCAACTCATTTATGTGAAATCCACATAAAACCCTGTAGGCTGTCAAAAGACTTTCGTCAAGGGTTCAAACGCATTTTTTCAATATGTGTACCTAATAGAATTTGGTTATTTTATTATTTTTTTTCTACTAATTTTTTTCTTGTATGTGATTGGTTTCAATTTTCAGCAGTTCAAAAGTTATGTTTCCTGTGGAGTTTATATTTTGATTATTCCAAAGAAAGCACTTAAGGTCTGTTTTATGGGACTATTTTCCTTGTACGTAATAAATTCTTGCCTTCATTAAGTCATCGTCTTTTCAGACTAACGTTGTTGAGAACGTAATTATGTCGAAATCATATCCCAAGGTATTTAATTGCTTAATTTCATGTTTGTAATTACATGAAATGTCATTTCTTTTACGATAAATTAAATACTTTTCTTGAAAGTATCATTATTATTTATTATAATATCGTACAATTTATAAACTGTACATATTACAGAATTAGTATTGTTTACGTTATAGAAAAAACTGACAAGAAAACACACCTATAATATATTCTTAACTAAATAAATTAATTAAATGCGCAAGTATCAAAACCTAATGAATTGTCTTCCCTTTCTCCCATATCGACATAGTATCAATAGAAATAGGAACCTCCTTGTTTTAAATCAGATTTAAGTTCTAAATGATTTCTTAATGCACATTTCTAATTTTCGATATGATTTTTAATTTAATTGAACAAGGAGATACAGGATATATTTATGACAGGTTTAGCAGCAAAATGTAATCAAATATTGTTTTTTTGACAATCAGTTGCTAGTAAAACTAATGAACATAATCTTGATTATTCGTGTAACTAGTAGTTTGCCACACAAAAATTGTTCAATATGTAAAATTGTTTTGAAACAACAGTTTATATAGCTCTCAGAAATTATGGTGTAGTTAATTATTATATTAATTATTAATTATTAGTCAATATTTTACTGTAAATTTTAAACCGTAAGTAAAAAACATTAAATATCTCAAATATTGATTTTGCGTGACGTGATTAGAATGACGATATATGTATACAAACCGATTTGTTCAACATTATTGGGGATTAGATCCAAAAGAGTAACATTTTTGGCGAATTATTTGTTTTCACCAATAATAATTAATCAACAGCGTTTTAAGTAATGTAAAAACAATAAAGGAAGAAAATAATTTTAAAAAATTTTACATTATCAATTGTCTCTTTAATTTATATATAAAGTGTTGAAAAAATTATCATATGCGGAAAGATAAAAGTTTAAAAACACATTTAACGCGACATATATATATAGCTTTGAAAGTATGGGTTCTTTCCTCTTAATTTTTTTGCGATCGTATTTTTCTTCGTCACCTAGAAGTAGGGAATGTTTATAAATTGATCAAACCGAGGTTTGAGCTAAATTAAACATTTCTAACAATTCACTGCAATAAATTAGAGGCAAATAAAATACTGGAACGGTTTGTGGAATATAAAATTATTTACATGGACACTGTTTAAAACATGGTATACCTTTAGTATGTAAGAATAATTAATATGAAAGTTACATATGTATTCTAAGTGATTGGCATATTTATTTGAAAATTTAATATCCCAAACGATGATATAAATATAAATTATTGAATGTCCCGCCGGGTGAAAATCTTGATTCTTGGATTTTCATGCATATTATTATTTAATTTAGAAACTCCTGTGTACAAAAAAATATTTCTTTCGGAGTATTGAGACGAATTAAAGGAATTGTCGAAGCGTAGTTCACATATTTCGACGTGGACGTAAATATTACTTTTTAATTAAATCAACGAAATGTGTAACAAAAATATTGCATCATCGGTGAATTTAATAATCGATATTATTTTTTTCATAAACATAATAAAAAACGACTTTATATATTTCGCATTAAAAAATACAGTGGTCTGCAAAAAATTACTGTGGCAAGCTTTTTATTTTAATAATTTTTTTATGTAGTAATTATTTATTCTTAATTTGTTATTGCTGTTCTTCGTTCAATTGTTTATTTTGTGCTTTAGTCGAATACAAAAATATATAGCCCAATTTTCTGGCATAAAAGCTTTATAGCAAATAATTGATAATAATTAACAATAAACGTCAATTCTGAAATTAATTTGTAGATTTTACTGCCAGTGGACTTGTTTCAAATATTTTTGGTAGCTATTGTTGCTTAATTTCTGTAGTGTAAAAATACTTCCGTGGGATAAAAAATTAGTTGTAATAATTAGTAATAATCAGCAATATATCTACAATTTTTCATAAACTATTTGAAGGCACTGTATATATTTATATAGTTTTGTAGCAATGTATTATCACTTTATTTTTATTCGCAACTAAATGAAACTAAGTAAAATAGTATTATTTTTACTTTATTTACATTCTTAACTATGATCCAGGTTTCGCTGTATGATAACATCTTAAGGTGGGCAATTGGTAAACTTAACTCGTAGAAACTTCCAAAATCATTTAAATGTTATACAAAACAAGAGCGGAAGTGAGGTTTGCGCCGGTTTTCCGACTATTTATGTTAGTGAGTTTATTGTAGGGGAGCAGTGTAGTTATTATTATATTTTCGAAACTTAGACAATGTACAAATATTTTATTGAGGGTAATAAATTAAACGTATGTTATTCTCAGTAATACATTTATACAATAACATGGACATCTGATGGTTGGAATAAGATTATACAACTAAATATACATATCTCCCATTTTTTGTTTTCTTTTATGATGTGTCTTTAGATGCGTGACCAGGCTGAAAAAAAATTAAGTATACTGCAGTATCAATGCTGTCTAACTACATTATGTCTAGAAGGTATTAAGTATGGGTGAAGATATTGTATTAAGTTGTTTATTTAATATATTAACGTTAGTGTCTCATTTATGACTGTTTATTTCTAATGTTTCTCGTTTCATTGTTGGTATGAGGGTGATCATCCCCACCCTCATACCAACAATGCTTTTTATGTATTACAAATAAATACAAAAGGCAATATACTCAGCATCCTAGAAACGTACTAATCTCTTCACTTCTCTTGTGTGGTTATAAGGTAAGAAATTAGCAAAGACAGGCTTGTTTATTTTTTTTAGTTTCTTAACCATTGATAAACAAGAAATGTAATTTAAATCGTAACATTGATAATAATAAGCATAGAAAATTTATAAATAGTATTAAATATAGAAAACACTCAATATCTTCTCTTTTATGCGATTACACAACCAAATATTAAGATTTAGTACTGTTCAACAGAATTATTTAAGTCTTTTAAATTAATTTATATGTAGTTCGTTTTGCCCTGTAAATATTTTTACAGTTTTTTTCCGATCTAGTCATATTGGGAATATTAGTATCGTGTCAATAACTCTTTCTCTCGATAATGTATCTTGAACGATTCATATTTTTGGTCACATCAGAATAATTTTTGTTTATGTCGAGGATATTGTTTATGATTTGTGGCTTTTGGCTCGAGATACCGATTCGTTTCCCTTTGTTTCTGTCAAAAAATGTTCGTATCTTTAAGTCCGTTAGTCTTTTTTCTGTATGTATATGACATGCAAACACTTAGAAGGGGAGACCCCCTTCTAAGTGTTTGCATGTCATTGACCACTGGATATTTCAATGGCTGTTTCTTCGTCTAAAGAAAAAAAAATAAATATGCTGTTCACAGACCCGTGTTATTTTTATTATCTGATTTCTTTCAAAAGTTTTCTCAAGTATGTCTCTTTTCTTCCTTGGGCATCGGTGTTTATCGATAAAACTCACTCACTATTAATTTAATAAGATCTTTAGTTATTGGTTGCAATATTCATGTTATTTTGTTAATTACCAATTGTGCTTTACTCTTACCAAGATAAAAACTCTTCTTATTCTTGCTTCGACGTAGTCATAAACTAACTATTTTAATTATTGTTTAGCGATAAGAAATATTTGGAATTAGATTTTGATTTGTGAATGTCCACTAGGCAACACAAATGAATCGACTCGAAACTTTTGCCATGATATTTCTGATAAATTTAACTGCCATTTAGTGATAAATTTCTAAGAAAAATATGTACAATTTTATCCCCGTATGTTGTACAATTATGGCTATCTCAAATATAGTATCGTAATTCAGGCCGTTATAGGTCACAAGCATGAATTGATATCTTGATATTCTATCAGGTTCTAATATTTAATTTTTTTCTCTTTATTTTGTTGTTTTTATATAAGAAAAATAGTCTACCATAAAGTATTGACCAAAATAATCCACTCTTATTAAATAATGTCTATTGTACAATACTGAAGTCGACTCGAACTTTCTGCCAATGTACTTAATCTAACTAATGCCGTTTGGTGATAAATTTCCACGAGAACTATGTGAAAATTTATTACTGTACAATGTGCAACTTTGGCAATCTCAAATATATTATGCTATTTGTCAAGATATTGAAGACCAAAAAATTAACTCCGTTTAACGTTTAACTTTTACTTTAGCGTAAATTTACATCTCGATATCTTATGAGCATGTAATAGTTTTCTTCTCATTCCTCTTGAAATAACAATTCTTTCTCTTCTTGCAATCATACCATTTTGAACACCTAGCTTGTCTTTGTAATGAAAATAACATTTAATCATTGAAAGAATATCTATTCTGCTTTAAAGCCACTCCATTAGAATCATACCTTTTAAAATCGGAAACTGATCATCTTTACTAAATTCAACTAAAATTTTCTCAAATCAATAATATATATATATATGTACGTGTGTATATATACATATATATAAATATTTATATATATATATATATATATATATATACATATATATATATATATATGTATATATATATATATATATATATATATATATATATATATATATATATATATATAATTAATTTTCGATTTGACATCAATGTATTTTGAAGGTGCTCTGAACCAAATATCTGGAAATCTGGAATTAGAATATGTTTTTTAGATATATATAAAATAGTTTACGAACATCACGCTTCTTTGTGCAAAAGTTTTCGTTGTATTAATTCAAGTGATTTATGATCAGTGTATGCATTTACTATTCGACCATAAATATAATAATCGAACTTCTCTAAAGTTCAAATTATAGCAAGCGTCTTTTTTTCAAACAGCATAGTTATTGCTCAATTTAAAGTACAATAAAACATATGTTACCGCAAAATTGTCTTGCAACAATACAATTCCTTGATCAAATTCATCGAATCATTATATTTGAGTAAGTTTATCGGGATCAAAGATTTTCAGAGCTGGAACTTCTATTAGATACCTCAATATTTTAAGGCACAATAGTCGATCGAAATTGGCATAACCTGATAAGAAATTCATTTGGTAATTGTATATTGAAGAGAACTTTTCAGTTTCTCTTTGATAGATTAATTTTTCATTCCGATAACGACTTCGATTTTCTTTATGCTAGGTTAGTCACCATCACCCTAGATCTTGTATACCGTGAAAGGAATTGCATTTTAAAACAAAGTTATCTTTGTTTAGCTTAACATTCAGTTCTTTGCACCAATTTAGAAATATATTTAAGTTCTCATCATATTGCCTTTCATAATTTAATTAAAAGCTGCATGATTGAACTCTGTCAAATCAATTCTGTTCGCTGCCCGAAATTCATCAGACTCTACGATAAAAAAATTAATTGCTTGCTCTGCTTTTAACTTTATAAGTGGTTGTGACTAAATACTATCATTTGCAATAATAAATCCAATATTATACTTCTTTTAACTACATGTACTTTGAAATATCACTTCTTTACTTTTCACTAACATTAACTGTACGATAATACTTTAGATGCAGCTATTATATTGTTTACAAAGTCTTATCTCTTCAGTAGATTCAAGTTGATGAATATTTTTCTTTCTGTCCTTGTTTTTAGAATTGCAAGGTGGTTTTTACTGTGGTACCTTGAACAGTATTAATACCATGCCGCACAGACCTTATTCAAATGAGTGCTTTTTATCACATACCTTACAATGTTGAGATCGATTTTCTCTTCTGTTTCTCTTGTATGGTTGAAATTCCTTGCCTTTAAAATAAGCGTATTCTCTCGTTCTATAAATATCAACACACCACTTCAATTATAGAAAATATTCTCTTAGCACTTGTTCTTTCCACTATGCGTCTCGAATACCCGTTACGATTCGTTTTCGAAGCAAAAAGTCAATATACATTCCACAAAAATACATATTTTGGTCAAAACTTAAGTTTTTGTCAACAAAATTCTCGCATTACAAAAATTTCTTCTTTACTTGGTTTTCAAAATCTACTTCTCATAGGTTTTGTTCTATTCATTGTTGATGCTCTTAAGATTTTGAAAAATTAGCGGTACAATTAAAATGCTTTCATGTAATATAAACAGAAAACCTTTGTGCTTTTTTAAAGTATCATAACCAATTGTATGAAGCAACAATGCCACTTAGTACTGTCTATTTTGTTTTTCTAGATAACTTGAAATTGAATGTATTTTCAAGTTTTATTGAAATATTTTCCGATTTAACTTTACGTCATGATCAAAGCAGAGAGGTTTTGGTGCTGAAATAACTAAGATAGGCTTAACTCGACCAGAAATCCCAGATGGTACCATTTTATCAGAAATAAAAAATAGCCGCTTCAAAACAAATGTAAAAAGCCAATTAATAAAAATATTTTTTGAACTAAAATTCATTTAAATTTGAAACGAGATAATTTATTATCTCATCTACTAAATTTGTTTATTCTTTGACATTTCAACCTTTCCCCAGCATAGAACATAATATTAATAAGCATAGAGAAAATGTATTAAACACAAGCAATAAACAATAAAAGTGTCCAAATATTTATAGAAACTCAAGAATTCTAAATACGCAAACGGTTTTGTATAAGTTCCTGAATGATAATGCATTAGTAACGTGAAAAATAGAGAAATTAAAAATATGGAGCAAATCCAATGAAACTGTGAAAAAAACATTTTGTCATCAAAAGCGGTGAAACTAAAATAATAGAATTTATTTTTTTATACATTATAATTCATATTCTTTTACATTGTTATGCTAGTAACATTGTCTCTCTTTTACGTTATTTTCCTTTTTTGGTAACCGACATAAATATACAAGTTACTTATTTTAAATGTCTACATTTCAATACAAATGTTTATACTCTCTTTCATAACAATCACTTTAACCAAATTTTAAATAATTTACATTTGTTTTGCAATTTTTGTTACATAATGGCTTCGTTTTGACACTTCATTTAAATTATATGTTCGCAATTGACTTTACTATTTGGCTAAAATTTTAATAAGTGTTTAAAAATTTAATTAGAATAACGTTATGATGTTTCCCCTTTATTATAAATAGTTTCTCCACCGAACTTTAATCAGTTTCTCCTTCTCCTCGTGCTTTTTACATTTTGATTATATTTATAGGTTAAAAATCCTATTAAATAGTTTCATACTTTGTTTAAAAAAAAATTTTCACTGACCGTATTCTCATTTCCTTAACATTACAAACGTATGGCATTACAAACGTATTTTGAATGTCTGTATTTGTGCAGCGTCATTAAACAGGCTGCGTTTCTCAATATAAATAATAACAAAATTTCTTTGTTTAAAAATAAAAAAAGTGTGTTCATATTATTAACATATGTAACATGTTAAGTTACCAACACTCTTTCTATCAATTCAGATACACATAAAGAAATATAATAGACACAAGGATATTGGCAACGACTGATTTTGTTACCCGAACAGCCCTAAACCTACCCTAGGGAGATGTAAATTGTAAGGGAAAAAATAAACTTTTACAACGGAAACCCCGTTATCCAATTATATTTTCCCATTATTATGCAATAAAACTCTTTTATGCCGAATTTTCGGAGATTTAATGTAAATAATATTGTGGGAGTGAACCCTGTTTCATTCATAATAATGACACGAAACTGACTCGTATTCTTGCGCCATTTTTTATTTTACATTTTTTAGGTTTACTAGAAGTTAATTTTGATACAAATTATTGCTAATATTATTGCAGTTTTATGTTACTACATAATTTCTCCCCGGGATATAATTGCACATACAAATAATAACATATTATAAGTGTTCAAATCGGAAAAGTTAAATAAAATTTTCACTTAGAATTTGTGTGAACAAATATAATTTCAAATTGAACAAAATCAATAAATTGATTATTGTACTACGTGGGAGTATATAGGTCAGCCGCCATCTTAATAACCAATATCTTCACCAATATGAGAGAGCACCTAATTCTTAAGCATAATTATATCAAAATCTAGTTGGTTAGAATCCAGATCAGAAACCTTTATAATTTGGTATTTTCGAATATTATAAAGTAGTGAGTATTATATTAAAAATAAATTATTCCACAAGTAAAAGTTTCAGAAATGTCTGCAAAATTTAGAAATATTGGACAGCTAATGTACTGCTACTACTTCAAATTCATATTAAAATACCATCCTTTACACTACAATAGATATTTGTACATGTAAATATTAAAAAAAATTAATGTGTAAACTCGATAGCCTAAAAATACGAACTTCAGCCATATTCTCTTACCAGCACACTAATTAACGCAAACGTGGAAATCAAATCAAGACTTTTAAACACCTAAAGAAAGCACTGATTTGAACTGGTCCAGCTAATTTATCGTTTATTTAAAAAAAAAATTTAAGAAATTTATCGTAAACCATCCCAGCAACATAATGTGATACACTTATTATAGTAATCAATAGGTTAAATTCAGGAGTTAAGGTACTAACTCAGACCTTCTCATTCTGAACTTGATACGTCACCTCAAAATTTCTCTAGAACACATAAAAACACTAACCATCATCTAAAGTGCTTCAGTTATGTATTGTTTTGAGGCTATATAGTCTTGCTTAATCCATAGATATAATAATGTAACGAATTTATTTCAAGAAGAATAGAAAATAGATACCTAATTGACAACCAAGATAAATAGGTGAAAATAATAAAATTAGACCAGCGAAATGTAAAAATTGTTTCGATTTATTTATCTATTTATCATTACCTTTGCGTGTAAGTAATTACAAGAATAATCATATTAGTACTAAATTTAAATGAAGAAACGTATATTTGTATATGTATATATATATATATATATATATATATATATATATATATATATATATATATATATATATATATATATATCCTCCTATTTCTCTCTACCGTTTTACACCTTATTCTATATATACAAATCGAGGTTTCAATCGCTAAAGAACTTTTGTCACGTATACTGTGTTGTAAGGGATCAATTTTATTTATAGTTATGTAAGTTTCATATAATCTTAAAGTGTAAAGAATGTACTTAAGTGGAACTCCTTTATTTGTTCGGAATAAAGCATACGCCAAACCTTAGTTTGAATAGTTACAAAATCCGTTCATCATCTATTTTAAACAGCATTTTGCCCGAGACCTCGCTTGGAAAATTGAAAAGAGTAATGGAATATTTCATACTTTTGAGCACTTTAATTCTTTTTGTTTTTGTATATTTTAAGTTTGTTTACATGTTCTCATCGCACTTTCTGTTTACTTTTTAGTGTTTTAACTTGCAGAAGATTTACTGTAAATTATGTTTGCAGTTTTATTATTTTATGAAAGCAAAATTTAATGATTTTCCCAATTTATCACTCTCAAAAGCTAACGTATAGTTGACTAAGAAAAAACATTGTGAATTCAAATTCTTGCGGCCCACTGACGCTCTCCACGGCATTAAAATCGCAGCCGATGACGACGGCGACGGACGGTGACGCGCAGCACATATATTATAAGTAGATCTTTCGTGTAGATGGGAAAATATGTATAACAACTAATCGAGGGAAGGGAATTTTTTAGAAGAAGCATGTTAGGATTTTTCAGTGTAAACTACAGCGCGTTTGTAGGATACACATTAGACTGCATCAGAAAGAACTGTTTTTTCAGACATTTGACCTTCTTACTTGCTGTTCCTAAATCAGACTTTACTTTCCCCTAAAGATGACGATAATTTCTTCTTTCGATTTTTTTTAACTTATTGTACCACAAAATCCAAAAACATTCTTGTAATTCTACAGTTACTTTTATCATTTCAACATGATTTTCAGCAATTTCGATATATAATGCGAAATAAATATAGGCTATTTAAGAATGCTGGACATTACTTATCCGCTAGTGAAAGAATTTTGAAAGCGATTTCTTAAATTTCTTTGAACTCACAAACTTTACTAGTTTATTATATTATTTAGGATTAAACTACGATGCCATTTTTAAGAAATTTCGATATTGCTCATTCGACTAAATTAATTTTTTTTGTCAAAATTCACCTAATGTACAATTAAGAACACTGATTGTCAAATATGAAAAAGAAGAAACCAATAAATTGTAATAAAGTGATAAAAGGCTTGAAAATTTGTTGGAAATTTAAAATGCAGTCGTTTGTTAATAGTAAAGTCTTTTTTTTACATATTTTTCAATTAAATTTATCATGATCATATATTGTCTTTATGAGTACTCTTCGCCAAGAAAAAAGAAAAAAACTGTAAACAATTCATTTTTGCTGAAGAGCACTTATACCAAAAATTGAAATGTAATAGAATAACTATCTACTAATTACAAGGATGTAATTAAAAAGTAACCATTATTAAAATGTCACACAGTTAATTTTGAAAATATTCAATACAGTCGGCTTTCAATTGATTCCCAAAGGAAATATAAATTGCGAATTATGATATTTTAGAATTATGGAATGGAAAAGGGAAAGTAACATGACTGGTAAACTATGATGGGTAATTCCTATTTCAAATGGCCACTCAAGCATTCCGTTTGTTTGAAAATTTTTCATGAAGAGACTTGAACGGGTGCGCAAACAAATTTTCGATTTAAGTCGATTCGGCAAGGATTGACACTTGAAGCATTGAGCACTTCGTTACAGCTAGGGACTGTCTCTTATTTACTGTTCGATTTTAACGTAAGGCGTTTCTCACGGGCATTTGCAATATTCAATACTACGTATATATGTGATGTATATCATTTATTCAATTTATTACCTTATTGTTGTACTTCTTAAGGGAGTACCCAGAGTGTAACGTCCAACAAAATTATGAAATATAATAGTTAGTTCGAGACTTCGTCAATATTTGTATCTAAACCGGTGAACGAGGCTGCTTTCTTGCATCGTTATCTTTGCTTCTACTTACTTTCCTAATTTCGTAAATTAATTTATTCATAATTTGCTCCTAACTAGGCCTAACTAATATTATATATGTGAAAGTAATTTCTTCGTTTTCTTATTTGCGTCAAACATTTTGTATATTTGGCCCATATGATGAAAATAAATATATGATATTTTTATACGGGAAATTCATTTTTTTGTTTGTAATTAACGGTATCACCCCGTAACGTATAATATAGTGAATACTCGTATTATGTTTATTTAAATCGAATGTCGATAATGTGTCCTTAAAGTTACCAATAATCGTTTTAATTTTAAATATTATTTGCCGGGAGAGTATAAAATGTTAATTCATTTACCAAAAAGTACTTAACGCATTTTTTTTATTATATGCATCTCAAACTACTTAAACGTTTCCAATTCTGAAATTCACCACCATACTGTTATTAAATTACACTACCATTTTTCCTTTTCTACGTGATTGAAGCCGAATTATAGTTAAGACTATCGATCATAAAATTCTCAATAAATACTTTCTTTTAATACAATATTATTTAATCCCGGATTACTTTCACTATTATAATCTTAGGTGTGTTTTCTTTCAACTTATTATGTTTGCTTAATTTGATTATATTCCGCTAAGATTTCCCTATTTTGATTATATTATATTGATTCTCATTGTTTACCATAGAAATATTTAATTAATTGATTAAATTTATCCTTCCTAGCATTTTCGTTCTTGACAAAAAAAATGTCTTGTTCGGCACTATCGAAAACGCCAATAATTTACTTAAAATAACTCCTTTTAACCACAAAGTGGTAATATATTTGCAAACCTTCTTTATGAATAGTATTTACATGCAGATTCAAAATATAGGATTTTTTAAATTTAAACTCAATCTAACGTGATTAACGAATTCTATATTTGTTATGCAAATTCTTTTAATTATTTATATCAAATGGTTTAACATTTTATATTATGTATTGTTGCAGCAAAACAAACATCTTTAATGTATTACCAAATAATAACAATATAAATATTATATATTCGGAAATGTGTTAAAAAGACAAAACTTAAATCCGTTTGTTTGAGAGGCGAATAGCACTATATATTCAATATGAATATTTGCATATTGGATATTCAGGTACAAGTAAAAAGATTGAAATATGTATCACCTTGAGCATTTATAATCGTTGATGTCAAATGAAATAAGCAGTAATTTCAAAACATATCAACACACCCAAGTGAGTGCTTCTTCAGATAGAAATAAAAAAACGCAAAACCCTGAAAAATCGTAACAAAATCATGTTCAAACAGGTGAAATATTTTTTTTTGTTATTACATTAGTAAGAACGCATACTGAATAATTTTTACTTTAGTAAGGAACACTGAAGGTGACAACGAAACATTTATAATCTCTCCTCGATATCCAACCGTTCAACTGTAAGCCATGGCTTTATAAAATCGAAACCGTGTAATCTAGAAGAATTTACATCTAACATAATCATAGAATTTTATCTAACTATTCGGTAAAAAGAAATAATAATATTTTGTTATCGATTATATTAAAAGAGGTAACCAAATTTTATCACAAAGAAAACATTTATAAATTGCTGAGTATGAAGCATTAGATAAAAGTTGATTTAATGTAGACCTAACTCACATATAAAAAAAGTAAGTAAATAAATATCTCAACTAAAATGTTGAAATTAACGGAAACCAAAGTTAACCAATAAAATCTGAACAATTTTCTTGAATTTATCATGACGTAACCGTAGACCGAAAATTATTTGCAACCTTCCTAAATTCACAATATACTTGTCGCAGATAATTTAATTATTCAAATCAAATTTTCAACCACTGAAGATAATTGCAAATAAGATTTAATATAAATTCCTAACCTTAAAGTTTATGAAACATTAAAGTACGTAACATTTTACATTCTAGTTAAATTATTACAACGTTAACTAACACAGTACGAACATGAATGCTTAAAGTTTGATGAGTGTGGATAAGTCTGCTAATGAAAGTCAATTGTGCAATTTCAGTAACAAAAGTATAATTGCATATTTTACTCTGGAGTGCTAATTTTTTACTTTAGTTTGGAATTGAACAATATTTACATTAAAAAAATGTCACAAAATTAAAGTCATGTAATTCGATAAGCTACGCCTTAATTAGAATAAGGGCATTGTAGGTTTTAAATAAAACACGAATATACTACATTCAAAACATACATTTTTTATGATCCTTGACAGTTATTATGTTTTTGACAGTTATTGACAGTATGTTATCAAAGCTACAGCGTAAACAAATAAAAAACATTATAATTGATAAGTAATTTATAAATATGTCTTTTTGCTTCTGAGACAAGTACTTTTTCCGTTCGGAATGTTTTCTACTTAAGTACGTTGTTTTGCTACTTAGGAACTTGATGGTATTCCTCATCCTACTATTAGTGATCAACGCCTGATAAAGTCATATTAAACTTTTAATATGAAAAAATTTGAAAAAAAAATTCGTCAATTCGAGTCAAACACTCACGTTCTGAACTCTTCTGAACTTTAGATGCTTCATAACCTAGAAAATTTCTGATTGTTTGGAAAAATTTATTTTGATAATGGCGGTCAAGATCCTCGAATCAATAACTAAATAGAGAGTCAGTTAAAAATAATAGATAATCTTATTTTTGCTAGGTCTTCACTTTACTTCGGTAAATGGCCCCGGGAAATATTGTATTAATGCTGTTTTATTTCAACTATAATTTACATTTTACACGAATATATACATAAATTAAGTTATTAACAATAACAATTATCTGAACATATAGTAATTGTGACAAAAAATTATTTTTAATGTCTTGTTCTTTGTGATGCAGAAATTTTAGATCTAAATATTTCCATATTCTAACAAATATGTCATTTAAAAAAAAATATATGTACATATATATATATATGTATATATATATATATATATATATATATATATATATATATATATATATGTATGTATATATTCATTAATATCATCATATCATTAATATTCATTTTTAAAAAAAAATTTCCCTCTACTGAAATAATATTAAGTGATTTTAACTTTGTCCATAAATCTTTTTCGTTGTTGTAATTTCAACGGACAAATAAAAGTAACACCTATGTTTTTTTCACAATAATTTAAAATTGTTGTGTATTTATTTTCTTTCACATGTTGCAAAAAATATAGTAATTTTTATAATGTAGAATTTTAATTGGCATTTCGGGTGGTCATAATGATAATTTATTGAGTTTCATGACAGTCAATAACCTTTTGTATTTAATTTAACAAAATTATCGAAAACTAGAGTCGGATACAGTTAATGTTATATATATTAACTATATCCGGGATATAGTTAATATTATATATATTAACTATATTTTTTTGGTTTTGAGCCACAGTACAAACACCAAAAATCTTATTTTATAGATGTACTGTTTCATCAAACGTGACTTATCCATGTAGAATAATCTGACATTTTAGGATCACAATGTAAATATATATATATATATATATATATATATATATATATATATATATATATATATATATATATATATATATATATATATATATATATATATACATATGTGTGTGTGTTTGTGTGACAAATGCATAAATTATACTTATATATGACATGAAACCAAATAAATGCTATGTCACAACATTACTTGATGCTAGCAGAGATGTTTTCCCACTTTTGTTGCTTTTACTATAACATTGTAATTGGTTATCCTTAGTGCATTAAGCAAATGTTTTATAGAGCAGTTCTTTTTTATTTCAATTAATAATTTTGCTAGCCCTCGTACCTTTCTTAGAACAACGTTTACGAAATGTGTTTCTCTATACGTTTTTAGGTACTGGGGTCCAAAAGCACAGATAAGGATATCCGATTTAACGACAAGCGATATTTTATCAGCTCTCGTGCGGGAAAATATATTCGCTTTAAGTCTTTCATCTACTTTAATATATCTCAGTAACAAGTTATGGACTTCAGATTGTGCATTTTTAGTTGTTTTACCAGGAGTGCATTTTTTTCTCATGTTTTCACAAAAGTGTTTGTAATAAAATCCCAGATATTTGGTACACGGTAAATAATCTGTTAATTTGTGTTTCCGCATTTGTGTTTTACTAACTTCTACTTAATTAAGAAAAAAAATTACATTTTAATGCAGTGCCATAATAAGTTCCTTCCTCTCACAATTATTTTTAGGTTTTGATAGAATAGACATCCTTTGGACAAACAGTTTCATAAATACACTGTCGGAGTAAATATCCAGCAAAACTGTCGAAGTAAAAGTTCAGCAAAAGTCTAAAAAACTTCGAATAAAATTCGTACTTTTGGGTTGTTGCTTAGGCGTTATTACGATATCTTTGTTGGAACGGTCATCTATTGCAAGTTCATTATCAACGTTGGCAAGTAAATAAAGTTCCGAAGATACTTAAACTGCCTTATTTACTAATGAGGTCAAAAGTCTTAATAGCTTAGTGTCTATGGCAACAGTGCTGCGGGGAGAGTAATTTATATGAATTAAATCACTAGACTTTAAAGTGTGCGATGTGATATAGTTGAATCCTTCTGAAAGCTAATACATTCATCGCTAAACTGAGTAATTTCATTAAATATGCAAGCTTGAGTTGATTCTCCACTACTCTTCATGGATGAGTCATCAACACTTGTCTGCATAGTTTGCAATTATAACTATAAGCACGAGAACTTATAAGGTATTGCTTGTCGTTAAATTGAATATCTTCATCTGTACTTTCGGATCCCAGTACCTAAAAAAAGAACTATTCTATAAAAAAATTGTTTGATGCACTAAGACTAACCAATTACAATGTTATAATAAAAACAACAAAAGGTGAGGGAAAAAATGATCATAAAAAGGATAGGTATGAAATATCCACTCCTGCTACAAACATCTCTACTAGCATCAAACTATACTATAGCATAGCAATTTTATTCACTTTAAAGAAGCAATGAACATATATGGAAATTAATACTGCTGAAATGGAATTAGACCTAAAAACCTTGATACAGATCAGGGTTGCAAACTGGAAGTAAGATATTTCTAATCAAGCTGTAACCGATCTCAACAAAATAAATGGAACAAAATTAATATCGTGGCCTTGGCGAACGATCTCAAAATTCTTAAGGAATACTTTAATAAAAGTCAGAAGAAGCTGAAATTCAAATTAAATACCGTTGTTTAATGTCGTTTCGTACATACAATTATTGGAGACGGTGTATCGTCGAGTTTTATTACTAAACAGACGAGGGCCAGGAGATCTCCAGAGAATTAAATTACGTGACAACTTAGAAAGTTAAAATATTATTTTTGAAAGTATGGAGAATTTGACCGATACTTCCTGCCTCCGAACGGGTGCTGTTAAAATATTTAATAATATTATTATCAGAGGCAAACTTGGACGTCGGGTACCAGTTATTTAGTTTAGAGATTTAGGAAGACTATTTTTTTGCAGTCCATAAGAAACCAATTTTTTCTATATTAAATCACTTTTTATTTGGTAATCCTAGGTTTGAAAACTCAATATATGGCTACAGAGTAATAAAATGGTACGCAAGATTATCAGGGACAAATCCAAAAGCTATTTCTTCTAGAAGACTTTAAAAACATTTGGCCATATTGTCGCAAATTTTCAGTATATTTAGAAACGACATAAAGCAATTATCTACGTTTATTGGACATATCAATAAAGGGCATAAACACTCTGATAGCTTGTCTGACGACGTATACCATTGGACATATCAATGAAGGGCATAAAAACTCTTACAGCTTGCCTGACGACGTATACCAATCTGCTAAGTTTTCAAACTTCTTATCCTTATGGAAGATGGGAAAGCGGATGCAAATAAAGAAAAATCTCTAGACGAGATTGATTTAGATTTAACGAGCAATTAGATGAAGACACTGGCTCACAATTGTAAAAAAATTAAATATATGAATTTTGGAGAATTAAAAAAATATTTGTAGTATTTTTGCTCGCTTTTCGACCTTTAACTAATCTTATCAAGTTTTTTGAATTTATTTCAATGTCGGCAGCTAACGATTCTGAAAGAAAGCCGATCGAAATTGATTAAATTTATATCTATGATTGAGTAAATTTTAGAGTAGAGCCAACTCACGGTGCAGTTTTATGCCACAGTACACGCGGTACATTGGTGAGAGGATTTGGGTTGCCTTCCATGCAATGGTCCGGCTTGCCGATGGTAGGGGCTAAGAGTTCGACTCTCAAGCTGATGTCTACGGTAATATACCTAGGTATATTGGCCTATGCGCCGTCCGTGTGGGCTTCGTGGTGCGTTGGGTCTTTACATTAGCTCGAAGCGGGAGTTTCGCTGTGGTTCCGTTAAACTTTGAATTTATTCCGAACGGACCACTTTTGCACAGAAAAAGACTTAGTTTTGAGCTCGTCAATGTTCATTAGCAATCCATATGGACTTCACCCGATTCTAAGGAAGAAACTACTAAGTTATATATTCCCAATGTTTCAGAGCGATTAAAGAAAAACTGGTTCAACAGCGAATATTATACCTTATAATTTTTAATGGAACATGGCGCCTTCCGCCCTAGTTTACATCGTTTTGTACTAAAATACAACCTGGTGTGTTTCTGTGGTTACGATACAAAGGATGCGAATCACGTACTGTTTGATTGCCGTGAGCATGACGAGGCGCGTAAAGTTTTGGTAGAAAGCATACTTTAAAAAAGTGATAACGTAAAATCACGTGAATCTTTAGAACGAGGGATCTTTAGTCACCGAGACTTGGTTGAGTCTGGAATATTTAGAAGAAATGGAGATACTAAATGCCTCATTGTGTAAGCACAATTAATATAGATATGAGTAAATAGTTTCGATAGTTTCTTTGTGACATACGTTATTGAATTTCCAATGTATATCAAACTTAAATGATACAATTTCATATAAAAAAAATAATTTCATACTTAAGAGAATAATTTCACTGGATACACAGGAGACTAAGTTAGCCAGTCTGCTATGACTTGCATGATTAGCACACTTCTAACTTATAGTTTATGTACACTATATTATATGTCGCTAATAACTGCATCAAAATAGAATTAAAATTTCAATATTTTACTGTTCTGGAATTGAAAAGTTTATGAATAACTCAACTTAATGTTCTATGTAATGAATTTCGATTTATTTAACATCAGGCAACAAACAATATTTATTTGGTAGTGCATATAAAAACAATTACTCTGCTGCTTTTTACAGAACCATGAAAAATTGGTGTCAGTGTTGGTTTTTTGACTCACGAATTTTGATATTTTTTAAATTGTAATCCATCACAGTCGCCCTTTAATAAAAATTGCAGATTTTCTACGTTTATTTAGAGAAAGCTGATCCATTTCAAAGTTATTTTTGGACCTACGTTTTGGGGTTTGTTTTCGGTTCGATGTTAGATAATGTACATAAAATAAAATTGACATAGCAAAGTGAGTTCTCTATGTGGAAAATATTTTAAATAAGTCATTGATTTAGTGTAAAGAATGATAATAGAAAACCTGTTTTTAGAATTACCAGACGTATTCTAATAAAATTTGATATGATAATAGTTTACATCTAAGAGAAATAAATAAGTAAAAGAAAATTCTAATGATATTTCTTGTTCCGAAATTCACGCGGTCGCAAAAAAGTTGGAGGCAGAGTTAGTTATAAAATATAAGAGATATCAAGATTGTCATTTTATAATTTTCAAAATTATATAGGTTAATATAATTTATAATTGCAGTTTGCCTTATTGAAGTTCTTTATTGAAATTTCCACTTACCTTAAAATACATGAAATAAAAGTGCATATTAAATTGAATATACAGCAATGACTAGTTATCCTCTAAGGTTCTAACTATATCACAGGCATACTAATTTTGATTTATACGAGCAAACTTTACAAACAATTTTGAAAACACTGTCGTCAAATCACCAAATATTTTTTTAAATTGAGGAAAATAATGTTATCCTGGTGTGTTGGGTTTGTTACGAGGCACATGGTGTTTGATTGCGAGGCGCATCGCGAGGACACGGGTTCGATTCCCGGCCGCTCGTCGGGGCTGGACTGGTGTTCTGGTTGGCTGTAGGAGGTTACTCTTTTAGCAATAAGTCGTTTATATGTATCAATTAGATATATTAAAGTACACAAATAAATAAAATATCCGGCCGGTTAAATAAATATATGCAATTTCACATTTTAATGAAATAATTTATTGATAATTTAAATTGAATCTGAATTCTATCTACATCGATGAGTTTAAATATGCAGTTACTAGTAGGAATTTAAATAAAGAATTCCTTCCACCACGAAATAACTTAATATTTTGTATTCATGCATGCATACGTGCGTGGGTGCATGCCTGTGTGCGAGCGTACGTGCGTGCGTGCGTGTGTGCTAAATATTTAATTTTAATGTAATTTCTCTTTGCAATTCTGTTCCTATCTATTACGTACGTATTTTAACATATTTTATTAAACACTGATAACAATTAATTCCGAAGTTTTATATGACGCTCAACCACCAAAGACAGACCAATAGACAGAAAAAGTTTCAAAAACCGAAGGTATAACAGACTATTTAAAGCCCCGGGACTCTATTATTGTTAATTGTTAATTGCTTTTTCTGTATTTTTTTAATTTTATTATATGTATTACATTGTTTTAGAAATAGAAATAAAATACCTGTAAGAATTTACTGAAATCGGTAATAATTATTTCTCAAAGTTATATAGACCATTCAATGTTAAATCATCAGATATCATTCGTTAGGTTGATTGATCAAAAGATCACGGGTGAAAATAAAATATTAGCTTTTTTTATATTTTAACAGGTCTGTGTTATTTCTTTGTTTTTGTGGATTTTTTATAATTTATTATGTCACGTCGTCTGATTGGGTATTTTCTACCATTATGATATGTAAACTTGAGTGGAATAATTTTCGTAAACCTTAAGTAATAGTATGAAAAACCAGCTGAGTGCTACTCTGGCTCGCACATCAAAACAACAACGACTACCACAGTCACCTTCAGTACTTCGTTCGACTTAAAATTATTTTATTTGTCTCTAGCGCAATAAACACTTAAAGCCTAATATAGTTAAGTAAGGTAGCATATGCATATTTTAAAAAATTATGACATTACATATTTTATTTCCTAACATACTTATTAAACGTTCAGTTGCAGAACTGCTTCAAGAATAGATAACCAAAATCTGAAATAGTAAAATAATTAAACGGTGCTTATTTAAATAATGTATAACATGAGAAATATTATACTTAATATCTTTACATTATATTTAAACATTATTTCAAAATATTAAAACCCTCACATCTACCGATATCAGAAATTGATAAACCGACATAACCGATCTATTCAATTGTTCAGTTAAATCAACAATCAACCCATTTTTAATTAACTTTGGCAATAAAATGTAATATGCAGCGAATGTGTATATCAACTAGATGGTGTATTGGCAGAAGTTTAAACAACTGTTTGAAAAGTTATTACGTTACTTTTATAATTTTTAGCAAACTCACAATCTATGCGAAAATATAAAGGAAATTAAAATAGATACATAAACGTAAAAATACGTATTTTTACTATCACATTAATGATCACGTAGACATAAATGATTAACTCATTTTTATTAACTAACCGCATAAAAATACCAAAAATAGATTGCTGAGAGAGTCCACCCAGTAGAATAAAATGACAAAACCCAGGAAAACATTCAACAAAAAATAAGGCTTTTAAGTAATGATTTTATGAATTACTTATGAATTATTGTGTATTTTTTTTATATGAAAATGCCGTGGGATATTACTTTGTGTACGAGGAACACAGATATGTGAACACAGATATATGGCTAACTTTAGTTCAAGAAGAAAGGTAAAGCCTTACGTTCTGAAATCATTATCTTTGTTTGAAAGAATTAAATAATAAAAGACGTACGTCTTTTATTATGATGTCAATGCATGGCATATTATCTCAATGCATGGTAATATGTATTATATTTATATAGTTGGAACCATCACTAATATGCAATGAAAAAAATATAATTAGTATTGTATTGCAAAACAATATTATTTGTATTTACAAGAACATAAGAGGAGAGATGCTTAAGATAGAAAACTTCTTGAAAACGTTTGCTTACCTCAAGTAAACAATCGGTGAATTGTTTACAAATTATATTTTATAGTTTTCTTAAAATGTAATGTATATTTTCCAAAATTTAAAAAAATCATGCAAATATACATTAAACAGTTTAGTAATATATTGGTATTTACATAAAACCATAATGTTTAAGTCTATATATTATATATATATATATATATACATATATATATATATATATATATATATATATATATACATATATATATATATATATATATATATATATATACTGACTACAATGTAAATTTGATGATTCACAGTTGTTTTATTACGTTATGACGTATGAATACTAATATTAAAAGCATATTATGAATTCGGAGTATTAGAACTACCAGTACAACGGTATAATCCAGGAAACTTAATTTGCACACATATAGAAGTGTTGATATAAATAGAAATTTTGTTGATCGATTGATAACGATGATGAACAGGCAGGTAAATTTCAAAAGGCAAGAAATCAGAAAGATGTATTAAGTCGAATAATCAGTAAATACGATACGTTTTACGCAATTTCATTGTTATCAAATTAGGCTTAATTATTGAAAATAAACATGGCAAAAGATCTTCAATAAAATAAAATTTAAGTAGCTTATTAGGTCACAATAGCACATAATTCAAAGTTCAATGGTAATTAGGTCACGTATGTTTGGATCCTGTTTCCCAGTTCTCATTGAACCTTGTTTATCCGGAAATTTGTCAGTATTATTTTGTAAACAATTATTTCCTTGCAAATACTAAAGAAATTATGAAATTAATTTAATTCTTTGACGATCTCTGGAATTATTAATAACTTCTCCAAAACTTGCAGGAATTGTTCAAAAGTCATTTTATGATCTATAAAGAAGCCCTATTATTTTTGAGTTTTAAATAAATGATATATTTGGACGAGCGCATTACATTTTATTGTACACTAAATGATTAAGTGTTATATTAACTAATTTCGCTGCTAAATTTATAAGTAAAGCTCTTTGTTTTAGCGAAATTTCGTTGATTTATTTACTTTCTTGCCTTATGGACATATACTAAAGTCCAAAACAATTTAGGTAATTAATATATATATATATGTATATAAATATATGTTGATATTGAATACATTTATATTGATTTTGGTAATAAGTTAAAATATGACAGGGTATCGAAATTAGTTTTTTCAAAAAATTTAATAGTAACAGATAATGATCAATTCAGTATTTAACGAAAGTTATCGTCACTACATATATTATAATTCCGCTTTTCTAAAGAATGAAACGTAAATCCTTCGTTTTCTCTGCGTCTTTTTATTCAGCTTTCGATAAGTTTTCTCCAAAATGATTAATCATAAATGAGGCAATACTTAAAATATGTACTTTGCTAAGATTTGGGTGTTTTTTATGTGAAATAATATTATAAATATAAAAGTAAGTTTTTCTGTCTGTCCGTCTATTCCGCCTTTAAGGTCATACTACCAACTCAGTCGTAATGAAATTTGACGGTCATATAAATCGATACTCAGGTAAGTTTGGGTATGTAATATTATCATAAATGTATTATGACAGATCCTCCAAAACGGTAAAGTTTTTTTTATTCTGGACCCCATTTGATATGCACATCAAACGAAAAATTTGGCAAAAACGACTCTATATTATACAATGTAGCCAAAACAATGTCAATAATATGAACATGAGTTTGTTTGTTTATCTTCCTCTGTATAATATATTCACGCCTAAATTACGAAACAAATTTTAATCAAATTGTGTGGTAATATCTAAAATTTACAATGGCAAATACTCAAAGCATTTCATAATGTAGATAAGGGATGAATTAAACTGACAAGTACAATAAAAAAACCAATATTAACTTGAATACAAATAAAAACCAAAGAATTGATACAAAAGTGTCACGTCGCCACCCTACACATAGGCACAACAAGCAACAAGCTGCAAACATGCGGCAAATAAATAAATAAAAATACCCATGACCAATACCTGTTGAAATTAAGCATTTTGTAAGATTTATGATTTTATATATGATTTACGATGTTAAAAAATAATAACATTGAGAAATGAAAGTAATGTTATGAAAGTGTCACAAATGAAAGTGTAAATAAATAATGAAACAAAGGCGAAAACCTTCACTTATTTTACGTCCTTCAACATAACTATAGAAGCTTTAAAAATAAATAAATATTTATTTTACTATAATATTTATTGTACTAGTCAGAAAGACAATTAATAATATAATAAAAGTAATGGTTCAATATTGTCACACGGTTGAATGTTAAATGAAATAAAAGAGCATTTACTAATTTCAATATTCGCGGCTTTCAATGTTTGTACATCCATTACGTTATATAGAATCGGTACCAGTCAGAAAGTCTGAAATCATCATAAAGTTTTGATTATCTTTATTATTTCTATTGTTAAGAAAAAACTAACATTGGAACTAATAAGTAAATAAAAAGAAGTTTCAAAGTGCAGTAAAAACAAGGAAGTAAAGGTGCATTTCATAATTACATCTTATACAGCCTTCATTTATTACTCTTATACAGCCTAATATATATGTTATTTCTTATGCAGCCTTCATTTCCTGTATACCCTTCATCGTGAATAGAAAAACGAAAAACACACAAAAAGGCCATTGGAAAGCACCAGACAGAAAGAGAGATTTTGTAGTGTTTGTGATTTTCTACATTATTTATATTGTTAAGGAAATGACAATGATGACAAAAGTAGCCATATAAAAATGTGTGATACTGTTATATGAGTAACGAAATATAGGCAAAATTACTAATTGAATCTAATGGAGCATTCAGTTTTTTGCATAATTCACCATATATAAAGAATACAAACAAACATTTAACACATTTCATGCAAACCATTAGTGAGAAAAAGGATTTTGTACAATTTGTATTACTTATATTATGTGTCATATTAAGGAAATAATAATAATAATAATAAGTAAATGAAATCGTATGAAAGTGTCCCATTGACAAACAAATAAGATAATCAAGGCTCATTAATTGCATTTATAAAACGATGATTACATTCACGTCATTCGACATACATACAGAAGCTAAATAAAAAAGGAAAGCCTACGTCAAATAAATATGAGGAAATAAAATTTTTTAGAGTTTTTGATTATGTGTATTATTGGTATGTATTAAGGAAATAAATATAATAATAATAAAAGCAATGTTAAAACGTTCGCATTGCGATAGAAATAAGGAATAAAGCGCATATATTGTAAACTAAAAATTTTGTAAATCCATAACAGGTCACGGAAAAGTTGCAAACAAATAATAGATGCCTATGGCAGTTAGCAAGACAAATTTTATAAAGTTTTCTTTTCTATATTATGTACATCGTTAGAAAAAATAATATTAAGAAAAAAGGTAGAGGTGAAAAAATATCACAGAGCGAAGTAAAGGCGTTTTTCTAATTGTATATTATGAAGCCTTCATTTCTTTTATAACCTTCATTTTACATATATAAGCAGCAAAAAATAAATAAAAAACCTCAGGGCAAGTTAAACTCAGGAAAAGACATTTAATAGAGTGCGGATTACTTACATTATTAATGTTGTTGAAGAAATAATAATAATTGGAAATAAAAGCGATGGTCCCACAGAGTAATACTGCTAAATAAATAACAATATAAAAACGCATTTACTCATTGTAATATTTAAAGACTTCACTTATTTTACATATTTTGCCTTATGTATGCCAGTTCCAAGCAAATAAATAAAAAAGTCCCATGACGAGCAGCAGTGAAAAAGCGCAATTTTTAGAGTTTTAGTTACATAAATATATATATATATGTATATAGATATATATATATATATATGTATATGTATATAAATATATATATATATATATATATATATATATAAATATATATATATATATGTATATATATATATATATATATATATATATATATATATATGTTATAAAATTAAGGAAATAATAATTTTTAAAAAAATGTAAAACCTTATCACAGTGCAATGTAAATAACGAAGCAAGGGAGCATTTACTTATTGTATCTTGCACAGCCTTCAATTCTTGAACATCTTTCACCGTAGACATAGAAGCTTCGAACAAATAAATAACAAATTCCATAAGAAATTTCAGTGAGAATTAGGAATATTGTAGAGTTTTTGATTATTTATATAATTTGCGCTGCTGAAAAAAACGCGTTTGGTAAATGCAGCTCAAAAAGCTTTCAATTATTAAACATTCTTCGTAGTATATATTGATGTAGCAAGCGATTAAATAAAAAGATCATGACAAGTGCCAGTCAGAAAGACAAGTTCGCGGTACAATATAAAAAAAGGAAAAACCCATTTGCTAACTGCATCTTCTACAACCTTCACTTGTTGTGCATGCTTTACTGTTTATTTAGAAATGGCAAACAAATAAATATGAAATCCCGTGGCAAATAACAGTCAGAAAAACAAGTTATATAAGGATTTTGATTTCCTGTATTGAATATATTAGCTAAAAAAATAGTAATGAAAAAAAAGTAATGATACTAATGGGTCACAACCAAATAAATAAAGAAATACGTATTTGTTAGAATTAATATCAAAATCATATATTTAATGTACTACTAGCGCCTTCTATGTGGTATCGTTTGTAACTACCTACCTAAGGTTAATATTAAGAAATAAATTTAGTCTTTGATTAACTACCGTACACGTTTTATTAGGTTATGCGCCCAGACCCACATTTGCTAAAATCTTTTTTATTTTCTCGTGCGAAAGTAACTATGTCGACGTCGGGGTACTTAGTAAATGTGCCGAAACTCAAAGGACTCGAGAATTACGACGATTGGGCGTTTGCAACAAGTAATTTCTTGTTACTTGAAGGCATTGACATTGAAAATGTACCGGCAACTATCAGTGAATCTGAGAAGAAAAAAGCTAAAGCAAAACTCGTTATGACAATTGACTGTTCATTATATGTGCATATAAAAAGTGAAACTACAGTGAACGGTGTGTGGAAGAAATTAAAACAGTTATTTGACGACACGGGGTATCAACGAAAAATAAGTTTGCTTCGTACATTGATTTCAATCCGCCTCGATAACTGCGAATCCATGACATCCTATGTATCTCAAGTGGTTGAGACAGCACATAAATTGAAAGGGACAGGTTTCGAAATCACAGACGAGTGGATTGGGTCATTACTTTTGGCGGGACTTCCAGATAAGTATTCATCGATGATAATGGCAATAGAACACTCTGGAATAGCCATTAGCGCTGACGTCATTAAAACAAAGTTACTTGATATGTGTTCGGAGGTTGGCACTACTGGAATCGACTCTGCCTTTTGGTCAAAACAGCGAAATAAAAAAGGCAACACTGACAAGCAAATGTCAAAGTCAACCAGCAGTAAACAAATAAAGTGCTATAATTGCAAGAAGATCGGCCACTACAAAAATAAGTGTCCTGAATTAAAAGCAAATAAACAATTGAATGCTTTTAGCGCGGCGTTTTTCAACGGTTATTATAACACAGAAGACTGGTACATCGACTCAGGCGCAAGCGCACATATGACGTCAAACCAAAAAATGTTTACTCCGAACTCGACCAGTACACGAACCTAAAGAAATCGTAGTGGCAAATCAAATGACGGTGACTGTAGTTAGTGTTGGTGAAACACAAATAACGACATGCGTGAACAGTTCTCAGTATGACGTGATTGTGAAGGACGTATTGTATATACCGAATCTCACGGCAAACTTATTATCCGTAAGCCAACTTATAGCTAAAGGAAATAAAGTTGTATTAAAAAAAGATACCTGTTTGATATACAACCAAGTGAATGAGCTTATTGGTACAGCAAATTTGATAAATGGAGTGTACAAATTAAACACAAAAAAATTCGAGAACTCGTTATCGGCAATGTCAACATGGCATAAAAGGTTAGGACATATAAATAGTAAGTCCTTACAAAAAATGAAAGAAGGAGCAGTAGAAGGAGTTTCTTTTCACAAGAAAGCTGACATATTGTGAAGTGTGCTGTGAGGGAAAACAATCACGTTTCCCTTTCCCATCAGCAAACCATAGAAGTGAAAAACTACTGGATGTAGTACACTCAGATTTATGCGGGCAGATGGAGACCAAATCAATTGGTCTGGCGAAGTACTTTCTTCTGTTTGTGGATGATGCCAGCAGAATGACTTTTGTCTACTTCTTGAAGGAAAAGAACCAGGTGTTCCAGCATTTCAGAGAATTTCGAAGTTTAGTTGAGAATCAAACTGGAAACAAGATAAAAATACTGAGAACCGACAATGGAGGTGAATTTTGTTCACGTGAGATGGAAAGTTACTTAAAACAAGTAGGTATTGTCCATCAGAAGACCAATCCTCACACTCCAGAGCAGAATGGACTCTCAGAGAGGTTCAACAGAACTATAGTTGAACGGGCAAGATGTTTATTGTTTGAAGCAGGTCTCGACAAAAGTTTTTGGGCTGAAGCAGTTAATACTGCAGTTTACCTAAAGAACAGAACAAAGGCATGATGACACCATTTGAGAGGTGGACAGGTGAGAAACCAGACCTCAGCCATGTTAGAATTTTTGGCAGTAAAATAATGGTGCATGTTCCCAAAATACAACGACAAAAATGGGATAAGAAGGCTGACAGATTAATTTTAATTGGGTATCCAGAGAATGTGAAAGGATACAGATTGTATAACCCAAGAACTAAAAAAATTACTACGAGCAGAGATGTCATCATTATGAAGAAAATGGAGTTGGACGAAGCTCAGATTGTAGTAAACGATTGTGAAAATAAGTCAAAGAAAGATGAAAACTTAGAAGAAGATGAAAGTTTAATATAAAATCCAGGTTCAGATCCAAATGATTCAACATATATTTGTGAATCATCGTCTTCCCAAGATGACTGGTATCAATCTGTTACTGAAGAAGAGTCTTTTGCAGAGAATGAAGTTCAAATTGAAGCTAAGCGTAAAAGAAAGTCAGTAGAAAGATATGGGATGACCAATCTCTGTCTTCTGGATAATCTGGAATCATGTGATGAAGAACTCAGTTATGAAGCAGCAATAAATGGACCAGACAAGGAACAGTGGAGACAAGCGATGGAAGATGAACTGAAAGCTTTCGACGATAATCAAGCATGGACGTTTGTAGATAGGAAAGAAGCTGATAGAGTGATACAGTGCAAGTGGGTATTCAAGAAAAAGTACGAAAGTGATAATAGTGTGCGATATAGAGCAAGACTGGTGGCAAAAGGTTTTACCCAAAAAGAAGGTGTGGATTACGCTGACACATACTCACCAGTGCTTCGTTACTCTACACTAAGGTTTCTATTTGCTTTAAGTGTCAAACTTAACCTTGAAATTACTCACTTAGATGTAACTACAGCATTCCTAAATGGTTACTTAAATGAAAAAGTGTATATGCAAGTTCCCCCTGATTTAGATTGTAAAGAAAATAGTGTTCTTAAATTAAATCGTGCAATTTATGGTCTAAAACAATCAGCCAGGGCTTGGAACGAAAGAGTAAATGATTCTTTATTAAAATTAAATTTTGTTAAGTCAAAGTTAGAACCATGTCTGTATATAAAAAATTGTGAAAAGGAGCAGATCATAATAGCAATTTTTGTTGATGATTTTTTAATTTTTTCAAACAGTAGTAATATGGTTAAGGAGTTAAAAACAAATTTAATGTCAAAATTTAAAATTAAGGATTTGGGGCAATTAAAACAATGTTTGGGTATGAGAGTAAAAATGTATCAGAATGGCAATATTTCCTTAGATCAAGAAAAGTTTGTAGACCATATTTTAAGTAAATTTAATATGACAAACTGTAAAGTTGTTGGTACTCCTATTGAGAAAAATTTAAAACTAGAGAAAAGTGTAGATGTTTGTAAACAATATCCATTCCAACAACTAATATGAAGCTTAATGTACTTAAGTGTTTTGACTCGCCCAGATATTTCCTATAGTGTGAGTTATTTGAGCCAATTTAATAATTCATATTCCTATACTCATTGGAAGCATGCGAAACGCATCCTAAGATACTTATGTAAAACTAAATCTTATGGCCTAATGTTTATCAAAGATAATTGTAAATTAGAGGGTTTCGTTGATGCAGATTGGGCTTCAAACACACTAGATAGGAGATCCTATACAGGTTTCTACTTTAAACTTTCTGGAACTGTTATTTCATATGAATGTAAAAAACAACGTACTATAGCCTTATCAAGTACAGAGGCAGAATATATGGCAATTGCCGAAGCCTGTAAAGAGGCTATTTATTTAAAAAACTTGTTTTCTGAAATTGTAAACAGTTGTGATTATGTAATTATATTGTATAATGACAATCAAGGCGCTCAGAAGCTGTCTGAAAATTCTTTATTTCATAAAAGAACTAAACACATAGTTGTGCGTCATCATTTTGTTAGAGAAGCAGTTGCTAACAATCTTATAAAAATAGTCTACATGCCAACATCTGAAATGCCAGCAGACTTGCTGACCAAGGGTTTAGATAGTGTTAAACATAACTATTTTGTAAAAAAGTTAGGTATTCAAAACATTGTTTAATAGGTGACTATCTGTAAATTAATAACATTTTTTGCTTTTATTAGTTTGTTAAAAATAATTTATATGTTACAAAGTTCAGATTATTTTGATAAGTGGAGATGTTAGAATTAATATCAAAATATTGTATTTAATGTACTACTAGCGCCTTCTATGTGGTATCGTTTGTAACTACCTACCTAAGGTTAATATTAAGAAATAAATTTAGTCTTTGATTAACTACCGTACACGTTTTATTAGTATTCACTACTTGCATCTCATGAAGACTTAACTTCTTATATATCCTTCCCCGTACATACGGAAGCTGCAGATAAATAAATAAAAAAATCTATTGTAAATAAGTCTTAAAGAGAATCACTTTAGATTTTTTATTAGTTACGTAATTTATTTATGATTAGTTACATATTGTCAAAGAGAAATAGAGCAATGGTACAACAAGTATGATTACAAAGTAACATATTAAAAGCGCACTAATTTCATTTCATACAAACTTCCTTTCGTTTCTCTCGATCGTTATACGCACTAAATCTGTAATAAAGGAACCATGGCAAATAATAGCCAGAAAGAGAAATTTGTAGACATTTTAATTTTATGTATTATTTACATTGTTCGGGACCTTAAAATAATGAGAAATGAACTAATGATAAAAAATGTCACCCTGCTTGATATATAAATTCTTGTACATCCTTCGCCGTATATATAGAATTTGCAACCAGTAAGTAATCAGTTCGGTGGAAATTCAGAATTAAAAATTTATATAGCTTTTGATTATTTATATTATTAGGGACACGTTAGCATTAGTTAATATTATATGAATGTAAATGTGAAGAGTATGACACTGCTAAATAAATAACAAAAAAAAGAAATAATGAGAAGGACAAATAACTGCATCTTGTACAGCCTAAATTATATATAGAAAAATATATAATTTAGGGTGTGCAAGATGCCATTATAAATATATAGATAAATAAACTTATATCTGTATGAACATATCGATTCCTTTATGTATGAAATACATATATAGATAAATAAAGTTATATCTGTATGTACATATAGATTCCTTTATGTATGTATATATAGAAACGATGTTATGTATATATAAAAATACCAATATCAAGTACTAGTTAAAAAAAATAGTTTGTATATTTTTATATGTATTAATGTATTCAAAGAAATACCAAAAATTAGAAATAAAGGTAATAGTATAAAACTATTTACTTATATATAAACACAGGAGCTTATTACGCCTTTCAGGCCAAAGCGTTTGCGTATATTTTTTCTTGTTTAACCAAATCACCGAAAGTAGGTACATAGCAATGGTTTTGATATAAAGTAATATTTTGATAATAGGATATATTAAGTGTCAAATTTTGTTGTTTACTCTCTAAAAAAAACTACAATTTCGTCAACCTTTTTGTTATAATTCAGACCAAGACCGCAATTTAATAAGTTCCAGCTGTGGGCTACAATTTTGCTACGTGAAATAGTCAAACAATGTGAATTATGACAAATTTGCTCTTTAAAATACACCAGCTTGAGAAATCAAGCAAAATATTTGGAAGGAATTCCTTTACCTCCTGGTATAATCTTAATCGGCTCAACTGAATTTAATAAATAAGGTGTCGTAGACTAAGACTCGAATCGCTTTAACGCCGGGCGAAAGCGATATTTATCCATTTAACTAAATGAAATTTTCTTTACTGACGGATGAATTAAAAATTTGCTTAAAACCAATCTATTTAAAGCATATGTATCATAATTTTTAGGAAATTTTGCTAAGTTTGTATTTACGTATATTTTATTTTAATAACTCTAACAGCCGATGAGTGAAATTTTGTTTACAAGTTAACAAGAAATTTAACAACTGATTATAATTATAATACATTAATTCTTCTGTCTAGAGGTTTTAAATAAATATTTAATTTCTGAATTTCCATTTAATCCTTTAATACTTAATAAGCAAGAGCAAAATAGTTGAAATATAAATTAACCATTCATTAGCTGGTAACAAGCGAATAAGGAAATAGGGGGAGTTTCCTTGGAAGTGAGATTCGTTTCTAAATTTTAGAGTCCTGCTGAGAATATTAACAATGTAATATTCTCAGCAGCGCTCAAAAATTAATTTATTGTATGATTTTTTCCGATCTTACTATTTTTATTTCATTGTATAATCGTTTCTTATTCATTTAGAAACACAGCAGTGCATATATTAATCGTTCGTGTCGCAGATATTTTGTACTGATAGTTTAAAATAAATTTAATTAATTTTTGTTTTTTTTAAATTTAAGTAAAATTAATACTATTTAAGTGTGATTAAAACTATTTCGATTAAAGAAATAGTTTAATGCTATAGATAACTTTCGTTGAGAGTATTAACTACGAACATAAAAGCAGCGAAAAAAAGAAAAAAACTGAATTTGAGTCGGGCTTGTGTTAGAAGAATTTCGTGTCTACAATATGTAAAGCAATGTACATTTTAACACAGGATTAATGTAAGGTTAAGTTAAAGAGAGTGATGAGGGTATAATAGTTATTTATTTACATTATCACTTTAAGGTGATAATGTGAAAAAAATATAAATAATTAAAAAAACTAATACATGTATGAAAAATTATCTTAAAAATATTGCATTTAGACGTACAGGCTTGGAGACAAATAAACTAGGAACTCGGGTGCCTAGGTATTAATTAAATATGTTCCACAAATATTCTAGAAACTACAAGTGCTTAGGTGTAAAATTTTCTAGATATACCCCGTAACGAAAATCAATAAATTGATGAGAATACGAGTGCGCATTGGAATATAGCGTCCTGCACAGAATTTCAATAATAGGACCAAAGTGAAAATAAAAAGTAATTTTATAAATATACTCCTAATATTCACATAATATTTATCTAACTTAATTTCTTTTTTCTATTGTTTCAATGAGTACTATGAGGAACAGGCTTTTGAAGATTCTTTCTAATACTACTGGATTCAATATAACAGATCTCAAAATTTTTATATTTTGGGCTTTCACCCAAAATGTATTTTTTTTAATATTGTCTATTTTTCAGTTAACACTATCTGTGGGTAACATTTATTTATTATTTTTAATTATTTTCAATTTATCATTGCGTTAAATAGTTCAAAAGAACATAAAGAAAATAAGAGTACTGCGTTTCGTTTTTAATTCACAGAAAACTAAGACAGAACTTTTTATCACGAAAAACTCATCTCAGCGATACTGTAACGGTAAATCAGTTATTTTAAGAATGTATTTTGTCAAACAAGAAAATTGATATAGTTCATGTATGTTCGCATGCATGGACTAAATTAATTTTTGCGCCTCTTGATTCGATAATTGATATTAACAACTTATTATGGGTACTGATACAAAAGGTTCTTGAAAATGATTCCCTTAAATATATTACTTTATAATAAATACTTCTTTTCGTCTTACTATATAATAAATACTCACGTTATATTTATAAGTAAGCCAGATATAATCTTTATCAATGATGAAGGAATATAACTTTTCTTAACGGAAATTGCTTATTTCCACATTATTTCAGAATAGACATGTCTAGAAAACCTTAAGAGCGCCCTGTCCAAGGTTGATGTATTCATCTGAGACATATGTATATATCAACTTGACCTCGTCTGTATTCAGAAAGGAAATTACTTCGGCGTCTAATAGAGCATACAACAGGAAATGATAAAAAAGACTATTAGAAACGAAATATAACTTTTTCTGTTGACACGGAAATAACGCAGAAGTATACTAGTGGATAATTTTTATTACTAAGTCTTGCAGATATTTTATAATTTCGTATATATTTCATATACATTTTATAATTTAATCAGAATGACCAAAAATCTCAAAAAATTCGCCCACGAAAAAATATTTCACATTTGGCTTCTACTACATATACCATAGTTTCACGGAACAAAGTTTCTAATCGTGTCACTAAGTATGGAAAATAGGCTTCATCATAATATATTATGAATCAAAAGTGCGAAAATGAGGGTCAAATAGATTGGAAGGAATAAGTTAGGAAATTATGTCAGATGAAGTCAAAAGGTACTCAATATAATTATTTATATCTTAGGCTCAAGGAATGAAAACGCTCGTTGGGTAAGAAAATTGTCCATAAATCATAGTGGCCTCTTTAATACATCTAGAACACTTTATTCGTGTTAGGGCACTTAAACTAATAGCCAGACAAAACGTGTTGTAGATAACTCAAAAAACCTCAATACGAAATTCGCATTTTAGATTTCACGATTTTTGACCACTACTTGTTTTGAACGTTAAATATCAGCTCTATCTTTTACAACCACGAAATACGACAAGTAATTCGGCATTTTAATGACCACCATCCATGGGTGTTCACTAAGGATGAGGTAAATAAAATATTTTTTTGCATTATCACTTAAACCATTATCTTATATAAGTTGGTAATAAAATTATTAAAATACCTAAATATAGTTGATAACAGAATTTTCAAGAATGTTGCAGAGTTATTTATTTCACAGAAACGATTTCTGTGTACATTTAGAATTAAATTTTATATTATTTAAGTCACATTTTCATTGTTTATCAATACAATACCTTTCAGAGCGAAATATTATAAATCCTTGCTGACTTCCAAATAATAACATAGATGCTAACCAAAGTGCTAAAAAAGATGAGGGTGCATCAAAAATGTTAGTAAAAATACTTTATGAAATTTTAAATTCATTACCAGCATAAAGTCTATCAAGAAAACCCTCTTTGTTTCCTAATTAATATAAACCTGATAGATTGATTCTCATAACAACAGATAGAACATTTCTGGGACCTACACGTCCTCGGTTAACTTCATATATCCTAACTAAAACATTGGAGCCAATTTCAACTGCAGGAAATTTTGAGTTGTATAGTTTTATAAATCATTTTATGTGCCTGTTCATCTTGGTCGGATTTGGCAAATTCTCTCCTATCGTTGATGCTGTACTTTCTTAATTTAAGCTTACAGGTAAGCTTTACACCAAACCCTCATTCTCTCGTTGCTTTCTCCACAAATAATGTAAATATATTCATGACACTTTGAAAATTTGTGAGTTCTCGAGGTTTTATTTTCATAAATAACACAATTTTTTATTAAATTTAAGTTATAAATCAAATCAGAACCGAATATTGCATTATAAATTTAATTAAATCACTATTTTGGTATAAATTGGTGAACTCATTTGATTATAGTTATATATTACAAATATTCTAAAGTAAAACAGCCATAATAAGAATGTTATACATACACAGAACAAATAAATTATGAAATCAGGAGTGTCAAATTGTGAAGTGAAAAATCTAAAGTAATTCATGCCATTAGTGATTCACCCAAGTATTATGGAAAAAATAAAACGATGCCTCTCACTATTATAGTTTCAGAGAAATTAGCAAAAAACCTTTACAAACAAACATATTGTCGGAAAAGTAAACTTAATTGCGTGGAAATAAATGCGAGTATGCCTAGAGCATATAGTGTAACAGCTAACGTCAACTATTGCAATAAGTTGCAAGCAATTTAAGCTTTGCAATTTTGTTATATAATATGGAATTCTCCGCCCGCTAGTTAAATTTGCACTTGGCCGGGTGTTTACTATATTTTGATATGGAAATTAGATAAAATATCTGAATGTCTTCAATAGATTTACTTACCTCTTGTCAGTAGAATTTTAAAGAGCTCATTTGTCTTATAAAAGTCGCAAATTTTTGAATCATAAGTGCTGTCCAATCCACTTTCATACAATTTTTCAGTCAACAGTTTTAAGATACCATATTCTTTAAGAGATCAATACGGTTTTATTGATAAAGATTGATTATTTATTTTAGAAACTGATCTTGTTTAGTTTTGTTGAAATCACGTTTCACACAGTCCAACACTTATTAAAAAACTGCGATCGTTACTTATCCTCATTAACACACTTAATTTATTATAAAATATGTTCATTTTTCTAGCCATGATGAGCGCTCGGAAATGGAATTATATACTAAACGAAAACTCAACGTGTATTAACAACATTCTCGTTAATAAATTATATCTTCTGGGTCGTTGTATCGTGATAATAGCTAACGTTTAAAATGCATTTTGGCTTTTTTGATAACTATAACACTAAGTAATCATTTTCAAATCCTATTATGAAAACTAATATTAAAAAATAAAAACGTGAAAGCAATGTCAATTATTATATCAAGATTCATAACTTATACGAAAGAAAAATATTATGCACGTACGAAAGAAAGTCGTTGTAGTTAATTTTTAACCATGATACACTTTATAAAATACAAAAAAAAGTTTAGAGTTAAAAATAATTATCTCACAAAAAATTATCAAAAACTTTATATTTTCTCCTTGTACTTTTTTATATTTTTTTTAAATTTCAATTACTATAACATTTGATTACTGGCACCAGTCCCTATTTCCAATTACGACTTCATGCAGAGACATAATTTTAGTGGAATGACAAAGTAAAAATATTTTTTTTCTAATAATCGGTACTAATGCTGATAGCCTGATTACTGTCCATTTGAAAGCAATATTAAACATATTCAATATTCATCCTAAACTGAAATAAATTATATTTTTAATTTAAAAATAATAATACTAAATGTATATAAGGTAGAAATATTTTTAATTATATCGTAAAATATGTAGCAAAACTTAAACGTGAGTAGTCATTTTAACAGAACTTTGAGGTCATTCTAATAAATTGTGAATTGTCTCAGAAATTCAAAATAAACTGCACATTTCGAAGTATTCTTATATTAAGCGAACTGCCCTACTTAACTTGATCTATGCAAAATGAAGGATTAATTCTTAGATTTTTAATAAATATAAGCTATGTGTTTTTAAGGTTATACCATATTTATGTAAAAATGTCACTAAAATTCGTTGACGGGTTAAGCATTATTAAATTAAAAATCAACTCCAATAAATAGCTCCTAAATTTTACATTTTGAATACGTATAGCAAAGAATTGCTTTCGTTTAAATGATACACATCAAGTGAATAACAATTATTATTGGCATAAATATTCTTCAGTGCCTTTTAAATAAACTGCTCACATATTCATTGTTTCACACATTATTTTGATATATATTTAATGGAATAGCCGAAGTAAATAAACAACAACACGAGTATTTAACTCACTAAGTTTTACGATTACTACACAGTCTTTTTTCAAAGCCTAATGATGCATAGCCTAAATTACTTAAAATGTAGTCAAATATGGTTCATTTTAAGTTATGTAAGTAGTTTCTAAGGGAAAAAATAACAGGAAAAGATATAAATTTTTAATTTCGTAATGAATAATTTAGCGAATAAATAAATAAATCACAATTATATTATTTCGCATTATCTTGTGAGATATTTTATTATTTTCTGTATAATCTACATATATCGTATTTAACAAAAAAATTAAAGAAATATAAAGTTCAAAAATCAAAGGAGTTAGAAAAGGGGAAATATAGAAATATCTCCTTTAAATCAATTGCTCCTTTCTTATAGCCGAAAAATATGTTTTAGTTCTTATTAAGAACATATTATATCTAATTCATCCAAATAGTTTACTAGTCACGTAGGAGTCAGAGTAACTAGAAGAAAACTAAATAAAAACGAGGATATTTTCAATTAATAACTTTGATGAAATTTAGGTCCCCGACCTGCATCATACTGAAAAAAATAAAGTGGTAAACCGGTTATAGCAAGAATAGTTTCGATGAAATTATATATTTATTTAGTTTTTAACATACTAATTTATTTAAGAAGTTTATTGCTAAATGAGCTATTTAATGAAATTATCTCAAATTAATGTTAATAATTAATTTTATACCCAGTACTTCCAACGATAACTTAACCAGCTAGGGTTTGGTGGAATATTTAAAAAAATCATAATGTATGCAAAGAAATTTAACTCCAGTTACTCTACCTGATATAGAAAAAACATTTATTGAAAACTAACAAAAAGTTATTGCGTTAATGTCATGACTGAAATTTAATTTTCAACGACTCATTGTTCGGAAATAGTAGATCATAACATATATCAAACATAGAGAGCGACGCCACTCTGTAAGGATCCTTTTACACTTTACTTAAGTACCTAATAATATTTTAATTAAGAAATATCGTTATCTTTATGAATAATTTCAGCCTTGAAACATTATCGTACTTTATATCTTTAATACTTATTCTTAAATTGAACATTTTGTATTTTAAATGTATATTCTTGCATTGAACATTTTAAAATGTTACTAATATTTATGTCTAGAACAATTTTACTCGCTTAATTATATTATATACGAATGAAAATTCTACGCAAACTAGAAATAAAATGGATGAGTACAATATAATGCTAATATCATGTAATAGGATGACATTACTCGCGATGTCATTCCAAAACGAAAAAATTCTAAAGTGATATATACATACATATATATATATATATATATATATACATATATATGTACATATATGTATATATATATATATATATATATATATATATATATTTATATATATAATCGGCAACCTATCGTAGGGAAACAAACGTTTAGATACGAGTGTTAGATATCATATTAATGGAAGAAACATTCTAAACAATAACACAGAATACAAATGTGAATAAAATAAATTATTTTCTGACCGGTGATATATTAATGTCGAGATTCAGCATCATCATGCACTCGTAGATAATATTTCGCTAACTATCTCGGAAAAAATATTTTATTTTTACTTAAGGTTTTCTTGAAAATTAATTAACTTTTCTATGTATATATGTTAATAGAAATAATGGCAAATTATGAAGATAATACTGAATTAAACTATTACCGAAATGTTATATGATTCTCAGATACTAAGCAGAGTAATGGCGAGTTTTGGACATTAAAACATTCCTTGAGTTATCTTCTAAAGCATTCACAACTTTCTAATCGCAGTCGCAGACTTTGTTTTAAATTTTTGCCTATAGTATAAATGAATACTTATACAATCAATTTAGTATAACGAGAAGCGCTGAAATTCTAGATAAGTTTTTACAAATATCGAAAGGATGTCTGCAATTACTAAGAAGACAAAAATTGTTGAATTTCTTTTTCAGCTTAACGTTTTTAATGCCAAAAATATTTTATTAATTTGTATACATCAATATAATAATTTTCTATTACAAACGAAAACTTATTTTACGAAATCGTAAGTGCTAGAAGAATTTGCATTTTGAGGATACCATTTATTTTTCTTATATACAAAATTAAAACATTTATTGGTGGATACAATTTCTGGTAAGCTATTTAAAAATATAAATCTTTATTTTTAATTTTATAAATAAACTTATTACGTTTGTGTATGTTTCACAAGCAAATGGATACAATGATATCAATTAAAGGGAACACGATTTTAAAAATTATTATTTTATTCTTACAAAATTCTATCAGTATTTACTTACCTTTATAACTATGCTCTAGAAAAATGGAGGCGAAGAGGAAAAACAATAAATAGTAAACAATAAATAGTTTTTTTCTCCGTATTTATGGAGAACGCTCCATTTCATCATTTAGGTGATTCTGTATTTAAACAAAATGTATTTTTTACTGTTAAATTGCATTTGGACCAGAGATATTTTTCTGAAACGGTTAAAAATTTTGCAATATTTTTTCAAAATTTAAAACGAGTAGAGTTCGATAAACAGGAAACTATTTTTGCAATCGAAAATAGACCTAAATATTAGAGTAAAATGGCAGTTATTAAAACACGTTTCATTTACAAAATAAATGCCTATTTAATCCATCAAGCTTGGTCTTTATTGATCTCATCTCTGTACATAATATACACATTCATTGCTACAGCCTATATAAGATTTTTATTCAGACTGGATTATTGTTCCAGCTTTCAAACTTCAGAAATAATGTTTTTTTACACATTTTTGTTCGTGAATCAAAAACTTAATTCTTGGTTAAAATTAAAGGACAAAATAATTTTAAAATTTAATATCGTTACTCTATTTTTAAATTGTAACCCCATTATTTCGGAACAAGTTCTACGTATATAAAAATATCATCTAAAATAATAGTTAGATGACAAATGTGGCAAATTTCAAGTCTATATCTATAGTACTTGCATTGAAAACAGTGTCATACAGACAGAAACACATCCTGGTCTTAACATAAAGTAAAATAAAATAAACACAAGATTTGTCTATAGCACTTTAAATGACTTGGGTAAAACCCTTATTAACAACAAAGAAAAATAGATAAGTATTATAAACTTAAATTCAACGCCTGTAATAGCGAATCAAATGGGAAGAGATTTTACTACCAGACATAAAGAATACATTGCTAGGTGGCGAAATAACAAACCAGACACATCTCACTTTGCAAAACTTCTTATTGAAAACAACCATCACCCTCATACCGACAACGCTCCCTATATATTAGAAATACAAATAGAAATACAAAGGCACTAAAAACAACATCCTGGAAACATCAGAAGTAAACAAATATATGTATAAAATATACCAACGTCAATATATTAAATGACCAACTCAATTCAATCTCATCACATCATTTTGACGACGTCTTATCAGAAACTTACTGTTTAGTCCGCAGTATTCTTGAAGCAAATGCAGTCATCTGGTGTCCGTATGAAGCTACTTTTATGCTTAAATTGGAAAACATTTTAAAAAGTTCAATAGGTTTTTTTATTACAAAATCTTTGAGTGTTATCCTTATGTATAAATAGGGATGGTTGGATATAATTTCTTTAAACGCTGACAGAAATTAATTTTAGCCATGTCATTTTGAATTCATTAAACGAACTTGAAATTAGTAGCACTTTATTTCTGTTTAGTCTGTGGTATTCTTGAAACCAATGCCTTAGGAACCTACTTTTAAGCTCATTTTGGATAATGTTTTTAAAATTTCAGTAGGTTTTCTTTACAAAAATATGAGAATTATCCTCATATATTTTCGTCAGCTTTTATAATAGGCATGGTTGGATATAATTTCCTTCATCTGTTATAGGGATTACCTTTGATCATGTAATTTTTTTAATTTATTACTAAGAACAAGATCCATTTAATTTATTACATACACCTGAATACTTTGCTTTGTATTAACTCATAGAATAATCTTAATTTAATTTTATTATCCCCACTAAAATAATTGTATATTGTATAACTTTTGAAGCTATAATGAAAAAGTATTAACGTAAAAATTGGAAAAACCTACTCAAATTACCATTGTTTTTAATAATATTTAAATGTTGTTGGCAGTTTCTACGAGTTAATCTATTCAAATTGTCCACCTGAAGATGTTATCACATAATAAAGCCTAGGTTGCGGTTAATAATTTAAATAAAGCAAATATAATAATATTTCATATAGTTTCATCTAGATGTGAATAAAAATTAAATGATAATGAATTTCTACAAAATTAACGCCAAATATATTCTGTTTTTTTTTTTCAAATTTAAAACCAGTACTACTTTTAACGGGTATTTTTATACATTGAAAAAATCCAACGAAGCTACCGGCATCATAAAAAGCAAATATTTCGGTAATATATTTTTTTTTAAATTTAGTTTTACGCCATATTTCGGAACAAATATTAATTACAAAATTATAACATCCATTGTAAAAAGAACAAATAAAAGTAAATATAGTAAATTGCAACAAACCAAAGTAAATATAATAAATATAGTAAATTGCCGACTAACGAAGTTACTTTTCGACCGGGGATAAAATTTAATTAAAAAAATTTTAAAACAGAAATTAATTACTTACTAATGTCACATATTTATTGAATATATCTGGTGTTAATTTTGTAGAAATTCATTATTCACAATTAAATTACACTACGAGATGTAGTATTATTTCCACTTTCTTTAAATTCTTTACCACGACCTAGGTTTCGTTGTATTACAACATCTTCAGGTGGGATATTAGCAAAAATAAAATCTTTGCTAATATCCCACCTGAAGATGTTGTAATACAACGAAAAAGAAAAGTAAAGAATTTAAAGAAAGTAGAAATAATACTACATCACGTAGTTTCATTTATTGTCACATATTTAATCAAATTAAATAAATTTATTATTATGATATAATATGATATAAATGTGAATACCAAATTCTTGGTATGCAAGATCACGGTATGCTCAATCAATTTACTTTATTTATTCCGATTACTTAGTGAAATAATTATGTATATTAAGTATTATGTACATTATGGACTAAATAAACATGTTTCTTTAAAGTAAATGTGTTTTTATAATTGAAATTTTGTTGTAATATTTAGCACTACTTTCAATTGTAAAAATCATTTTCTACGTAGCTGGGAATCGAACCCCGCTCAATACATTACCAAGGCTTGCACGTGATGATGCAAATTGAGACATATTACGGATAAAATTTGTTCTTTATCTGTATACTAATTCATAGGCTTTTTTAGTAACAGTGTTTATGTGTTGTTGCAACTCGATAAATGATACTGTCGATAACAACCTCGACGCTTTCGAAACAGTTTTCAGTGTTTGCAAATAATATTAGATCAGGAAATATATTATTTCTGTTGCTTTTGCATTTTTATCAGTTAATATATTTAATATATTAAAGACGCATTTAACGTACTATATGTTATAACTAGTTGAAACGGTAAGTCACGTGAAACAGCAAAAAAAGAAATAAAGGTTTACGTTGTTCTATAATTTTCGTTTGTAAAGTTTTACCAGTCTTGAATAAATGCCGTAAAATTATATATTACATGTAATTCCTTAGCAAGGTCATTAAAATAATTTATTTAAATGAATTTAGGTAAAAAGAATTTATATAAATGAATTTAGGTAAAAAGAATTAATTTAAAAGTTGCTCGTATTATTGTCGCAATTAATCATTGATGTTACTATGAGATATTAATAGTTTCCAATTTAATCTCTAATATCTTTATTTGGTTTGATGTCTTTAATTCGGTTATTTCTCAATATTGCTATTTAAAAAACTTTGCGCTTCTAGCTTTTTGTAAAAATAATTTTAAATTGTTGCCCTTGTTACTGCTACACACAGCTTAGCCTTTTTTTGGGAGTTCATTTTGTTTACAGTTTAGATTTTTGCCGTGTTTTGAAAATTTATTAGGAACTATAAAAACGACATTTGCGACATTCAAGATATGATGCAATGTCATTTTTTGCATAGTAAAGTGTTAACTTTTTGCATTAAATAGGTTTTGAATTAAAGGGATGTAGCTTCGTGTAAATTATACACGTTTTTGCTAATGATTTTCGAGAGCTCGCCTGCACGCTACCGTGCACATTAATATTTTAAGAACAAATAAAGTAAAAGGTATTAATTTTTTTTCTTTTGTTGCCCACACAAAAATAAGGCAATAGTTGATTATGACAAAAAAATTATTTGGATTAAAATTCTTCTCTAAATAAAGCTTAAGGAATTTGCATAAAAAAATTTTCCGACATTTAAATACAAATTCAAATCTTAATGATTTATTAACATAACAAAAACTAATAATAGTATTATAATATTAGTTTTTGTCCGCGGCTTGAGATGTGTTTATAATTTTTGTTCTCATTTCAAAATTACCCTTGACTGTGACAAAAGTACTTCCTATTTTAGCTTGAACTGTAGGTCAAATCGCAATAAGAATTCCGACAATTTCCATTCAATAGTTTCAAGCCCGCTCTGAGGACTTATTACTTAATAAGCTCTAATTACCAAATTTCAACTTCCTTCGGAAATATTTGGCAGAGAATCAATTTTGGATATCAGCCGTACGTTAGGCTTTATTTTTAAGATAAGTTTCATTTAAATCAATTAAATATTTCTTTAGTTATGTCCAAACAAACACAAGCAGCTACTCAAAAAATCAAAATGATAAAAAGCTTAATTTTGTTTTGACCCCAAAGATTATTCCAGCTAAAATTACACTTTAAATTAATCTCATAATTTTTGGACCATACTTTATCAAGGTAAACAAAAAAAAAATTTTAAAAATTCCTTTGAAATCCAAAAATATTAAATATTAAATATTCTACTATTTTTTTTAAATATCGTCAATATGCGGATACATATCCATAACCGTATTATAATAGCATAGATAACAAAAACTTTCCACATGTGTCAGAAACGCATAAATTATAGTTTAATTTTTGTCTATATCTCTTGAAATCGCTGATACAATCAACGTATTTTACTCCTAAGAAGTTCGATTTCTAAATTTTAAATTCACTATTGAAAAATTAGATAACACACAACTTTGCAGTTTAATATTACAAAACAAATTTTACAAACATTACAAATGGATGTTATTTTCAAACACCTTTTCAATGATAATATGTCACTCGACGTTATGCGCAACAAAAAATATTAAAAGTAGTATATATATATATATATACATATATATATATACATATATATATATATATATATATACATATATATATATATATACATATATATATATATATATATATAGAACTAAAATTATAGATACTTTGAGGCTGTGGCAGATGGAGAAATGGACCGAAACCTGAATGACAATGAACGATCATAACAAAATGTTGAATAAGAACAATTTGGTTATTTAAACGATAAGATTAGTTTCCAACAAAATTATTAATTCATAAACTTACAATGGATCTCCTCCACAACATAAATAAAGTGAAAACTATTCCGCAAAAAATATTTAATATTTGAACTTTTTCTATATATTATATTTAAATAAACTAGAACTTGTATTATTCCTTTTTTCTTACACAGTATATTTTTAAACGTAGCTCAATATTGGCAAAGTCAACATTATACCTCGAGAGTCTCATTCAATCACTCTCCTGCTTAAAATAAAAATATTAACTTTACAGAAATAACTTAAATCTATATTTGGATTGTTTTTTAATATTATTTTAGAGCCAATTCCATCGTACACTATATTAGGTCACTTGATCAAATCTTGCTTACAAAATATGTAGCCTACAAACTTACAAAAATGTAATTTCCACCCAGTTCATATACGTCAAAGTAAAATAATTCCGGAATCAACGACCGATAGAATCGTGTTTCAGCAAATTAAATGATATGTGATCGCCGAAGGTGGTACTGTGTTGCATATAATTTGTTACTTGGCTAAGTAATGTTTAAATAGAATTGGATTATCTCTATCGTTCTATGTAATGAGTTCAATTTCAGTATTTTCAAATGATATATTAATTTGTTTATACCTCAAGTATACGTTCAGAATTCATCCAAAGTTGTGTTGAAATTGGTGGCCTTTCTTTATTACGAATAAAGAATATTTGGTGGTTCGGTCTATTTTATCTAAATACCTATAATAAATACTTTGTATAAACATTACTGTTTTAAATTCAATCGATTACTAAGATATTAATGTATTTAACTTGCCAATTTACACTTTTTTGTAAGAAATTTATTTTAGCAGCAAATTCTCCATTGAATATTTTTTACAATATGTAGGAGGAATCTAACAAACCTAACACGTTAGATTATTTAAAAAAAATAAACCTAACATAATATTATTTTGACACAACTTCGGTTTCCGTTACAGCCTTTTGTAAAAGAAGAAACGTCTTTTAAATCTCTGTTAGATGACATATTTAATGTGTCAATTTATTTTTGTTCCTAAGATAATATGTATTTACGGAATATGTCTGAAGTGAAAATAAATTTGTTTTCGTTTGTTTTTTCGCAAATAAAAAACTGAAATGACCTTATTTTTTTGAAGTTTTATGACGTCTCGCAAGCAAATTTATACAAATTTTTCTTTGATATTTGCCCAAGTGGGTTTTTTTTATTATTTTGTTTGCAAGATCGATGACTCATTTTGATCAAGGTAATAATCATATTTCAGAACTATAATTCAATATGTCAGGTTGACTGCCAGGCACGGACCGGTGCGTGGTGCGATGCGTGAGCGAGATGCCGAACACGCACCGGTGCGTCGCTTTGTCTTACTAGCTTTCATACCTTAGTGTCCGGCCGGCATCGGTCGCAGAATGTTGTCTCTAAGTCGGCACTGTGCTTGAAATTTTAAACTTTTATTCTATATTTGTGGTTTTTGAATACGTTTTTTTAAATTGTTAATTATGGATAGCCACGTGGGGCCTTCTCGTCCAAATAGACAGAGACTTCGATTTAATTATACAATAAATCATAGTAATATTGAAGAACAATTGTTATGAAGTGACAGTGAAGATGATGATGATGAGTGCCCATCAAAGGAGGAATCTGATAACATACAGGAGCAGCCTCTAGAAGAGACGCGTGTTGCAAATGTGACCGTAGGTCCATGAAGTAGTTTGTAGTTCTTTGGGAATACTGCTGGAGTAAGTCTTATTGATTATTTTTTTTGTGAAGGCCTTTTATCAATGATATTCGCTGAGATCAATGCCCAAGCAGAAAGGTTATTTTTTTCGGACTGCGTAAAAAAAAACTCAAGAATTACTGATTGGAAAGAGTTAATTGAGCTGAGAATATTCTTGGGTTTGTTATTCCACATGGGCATTATATCTCTGAATCAAATCCAAGACTATTGGAAAACAAATAGGTTATTTTCAATTACAATATTTGCCGAACAAATAAGCACATATAGGTTTTTATTGATTTTGCAGTGTCTTCATTTCATTTCCGAGGTAGAGAGTGAAGACCCCTTTTTCAAATTACGTAAAATTATTGATTATTTCAATAACAAAACTATTCAATGCTGTTATCCTGCTAGAGAGTTATTATTTGATGAAAGCATGGTACTATGGCGAGGGAGACTAAGTTTTCGCCAATTTATAAAGAACAAGCGCCATAAATATGACATAAAATTATACGTGATCACCGAACCTGATGGCTTAGTCTTGAAGTTTAGAGTGTATGCATATGGAAAAGACACGGAAATGACAGGAAAGAGTCATGCCCAAAAAGTTGTCATGCAACTTCTTCAAGAGTAATTGAACTGTGGACACGAAGTCTATATGGATATTTTCTATAATAGTTTTGAACTTGCAAAAATGTTAACAGTACGTAACACACACTTCACAGGAACTTAAGAAAAGACTTGAAATGTAATCCTAAATAAGTCATTCAGAAACAAAATTTAAGAAAGAGGAAAACATTTCCATGTTTAGGGAAGGATAAATGTCCAGTATATTACATTACTCATTATGAGGATAAAATGGTGTTTGTCGCTGATATAAGAGGCTATATTACTTAAAAACCGGAGGCAATAGCCAAGTACAATGAATATATGTCAGGAGTGGACAGACAAGACCTGCTTATGGCACATTATTCTTATGAAAGAAAAACGCTTCGCTTGTACTTGAAGATTGCCAAGAAGATTCAAGGTTCTTTTGGTGAATTCACATAAAATGTACAACAAGTATTCTTGTCAACTCAATATGACTCTGTACGACTATCGGTTGAGCATAACAAATGCATTGGTGCCATAGAAAAGAGAAGCCTCGAGGCCTATACTCAAGCCAAATCTACGCACGTAAAATAGAAAAGCCTGAATTGACATCAAAAAATGGAATAAGCGTAAACTATGTTGCCAATGCACAAAAAATAATAATATGTACAGACACACCGTGGTTTTGTAACACTTGTACTGAAAATTATGCTTCGATAATTATCATTCGGAATTATAATTTTTTTTTCTTTAAGTGATTATCTCATAAAAATGTTTCCAAAGTTTGTAACTAAAATATTTATATTGTGATTGAGAAGTTTAAGAAATTCTGTGTTTTATAAGTTTCATGTTTTAGTTTGTGTAAAAATGCTGTTTTTTTAATGTTTATTTAGAAGTTGATTTATGTTTTATTTGATTTGACTCGGGTTTTTTCGCGGTAATTATATATTTAATGAGTGAACCTAGATATTATATATACTAAGTACTCACTAGGTCCCGACGTTTCTGACTGGTTGCACAGCCTGTGGTCACGGGAAGACTTCAGTCTTCCCGTGACCACAGGCTATATAATATCTACAGTATATATAATATCTAGGTTCACTCATTAAATATATAATTACCGCGAAAAAACCCGAGTCAAATCAAATAAAATATGTGTTCGAATCGCGAAAGTTTGAAAAAGTCTATTGATTTATGTTGTTTTATAATGAGAACAATAAAACTTAAATAATTGTTTATCTACGATTGTTATATAATTTTATAATAAATGTTTATCTTGAAAAAGTATTAACACTCACTGGTGCGTGGTCGGCAATGAGGATGAAAAATTCATCTTCTGTGCCGACTCCGTACCGGCGCGTCCTATATTTTTTTATGAATTGAAACCCTTTATTTAATTTGTATATTTATCTGTACACATAAATAGTTTATTCAAGTAGTTTTTAAGTCAAATCAAGCAAAAACTGCATTTAGCTTCTGGGATGGATATTCTGTGTACATTTGGCAGTGAACATCATATTCTAAAAGACATTTTAGACCATAAATACAGGATGTGGCAGACAGTGGCAGATTTCAATGTTTGAAAAATTGTAAAAAAAAACTACACCTCTAATACAAAGTAGGTTTATTAAAACTTTATAACAACAAATGCGGATTTCATTTTTTAAAAAACCACGTTTTCCAAATGGCGGCCATCGAGTCTGACACACTCTTCGAGTTTAGCACGCATGTTTTCAAAAACGCGTTTGCAGAGCGACTGGGGTATCCTACTGACTTCGGCTCGAATATTTTCTTTAAGTTGTGTCACAGTGCTCGGATTTGTTATGTAAACAACGGATTTTAAGTATCGCTATAAGAAAAAGTCATATGGGCTGAAATCGGGTGACCTAGGTGGCCATGGTACGGTACCGTTTCGGGATATGTTTCTTTCTGGAAATAACTGACGCACTGCATTTATGGACACATTAGCAATGTGAGCTGTGGCCCCGTCCTGCTGGAACCATGTGTTTTGGTTGAAGGATGGACTATTCTGTAGTTTTACTCTGAAAAAGTCATTTAACATCTGGGCATATCTCTCCGAATTCACAGTTACAGTTTGGCCACGTTGATTTTTAAAGAAATAAGGCCCTATGATTGCAGATGCAGACATGGCACACCAGACTGTTACTTTAGGCTTATGTAAAGGCTCTTGATGCATTTATCTTGGGTTGTGGACATCCCAGTAACGAAAGTTCTGCTTATTCACATATTCTCCAATGTTAAAGTCAGCTTCGTCACTAAAGAATATGTTGCCCACCCGGGTAGCAGTACGAAATCTCAACAACATCACCTCCGCGTAAGTTTTTCTTAATTCAAAGTCAGAATCGTGTAAATCTTGAACAATTTGAATTTTATATGGATGGAATTTGAGCTTTTTTCGCATTATTACCTGTAAAGTTGATTTCGGAATTTCCAATATGTGTACGCAGTGATAAACGGGGATTTTCAACGACAGAAACCATAACACGCTCGATATTTTTATCCGTGGCTACCAATGGTGTAGGGCCTGGCCTGGGCCTATTTATTGTTGATCCTGTAGCTCTGAACCTTGCTACCCATGACTGAATGAGATTGATCGATGGTCCATCACGTAATCGACGATTACTGTAACGATTATTAAATCGACGGCGTGCTACAGACAGCAAAAATCCACTCGAAATGTACGCCTCGACGGCAAAAGCGCGGTGCTCTCCACTCCACTGCTCCATGGCTAATAAAAAATCCGCACCGCTTGCGCTTCTAACGACGCCCACCGCGCCCCTCTTATGTGTTGCGTTCAGAAACTATGTTTGTTCAAGCTTTGAAATCTGCCACTGGACACCCTGTATATATTTATCACAGTTTCCCATTAATAAATAAAAGTAATGAGATTGGACCCAATGAGAAATATTTCTTCGGCTGCAAATTGTACATTATAAGTGAGGTTCATAAATAAGAAATATTTACTAATGAAATAAAGTAAACTCAAATATCATATTACTAGAAGAAACGGAATTTAAACGAACTTGTCCACCAAATATTAAACATATCTGTCGGAACATAAACAAAAGTGTCTCTTTTGTTTAAAAATCAGAATAGGCTTTCAAATATAATTGATATATACATTGATACAAAAAACGTTATTTAATAAATATTTTTATGTAACTAAATGCTAAACAAATTGCTCTTTGAAAGTATTATTCGGTTAAAATAAATAAATAGGCTATCTGTTACCAGCGCCAGCGGCTTCACTCGCTTGGCCAGTAGGATAATAAATATTTTATTAAGAAATACATATTCTCTTTATTGATAATAAAACATTTTCTACATCTAAAAAGTACTCTTAAACAAGATGGAAATTAATTACATCATGTCTTAGACTTTAGAGAATTACTGTGAGAGTCTCGATAATTTTTGTTTGTCGGTACTTAAGTTCGCGCACCCGTTTTTAATGCCTAAGCGCAAATTAATAAATACGGCGTTATTTAATTTCAGGTCTATTGGAAAATATTCGATGGAAAAAAAGGCAGCATATGTACGAATCTGAACGATGGATATCATTTCACTGAAAGAATAAATTCAACGGTTTTTGGGTTCATGTGTGCTGTATTAAAAGGCGTGTGTGTGCTGTATTAATAATTCTGGCGTTTTGGCTTCCACCCACATTTATGTACGCTACTGACACAATATTTTGCAAAAATATGTAATCTAAATAGTCACTTGAGTCAATATATATATATGTATATATATATATATATATATATATATATATATATACAATGGCAATATATATATATATATATATACAAGACATTTTCTTGCCTAGTCACTCTTGAAAGTAAGTGTGTGAGTGTCCGTCTAGCATTTTGAATATAAAGATCTGTACGCAGTTGCTTTATATTAATATAAAGCAAGAAATAAATACGTGCCAATTAAGTTTAGTAATTTATTCAATATCCTGATTAGGCCATTCAATATTCTGCACAACAAATTTATGAGCCTTATATTAAAAGTCTCCAAATTTATGTCTGTTATTCAATGTTGAAATTTAATTAATTGATATAGGGCAACTTTTATGGTGGATAGCGCCATATGCGAAATAAATTCAGCCCTTGAAAGGCAACATTCTGTAATACGCATAATCGAATCAATCAGAATATTACTACCCCGGACCTTCAATTAAATCTGTTCTGTGAACCGGCGCTTATTCAGTTCCGGACCCGGGTTAATTCCCGCCGACCTTGAAGCTTTTCATGACGCAATGTGCGGTTTAAATGTTAAACGGTCGCTCGTTTTGATCTAACGTGTGCATTAATTTTTAATAACGATATTTTCGGAAAAATGCTTTCTCCTGCAAACAAGTGTTGTGTTACTAACATTTATCATTAACATATTTTCGTAATCTAATTTACTGGCTTAAATCTTAAAATTTAAATGCATAATCGAATTCATAATCGAATGTGAACTATTTATAATTTCCCCGTTATTTATATTTTTTTTATTAAAAGCTGATCTCAATGCTTCTTTATTCTTAATTTGTTAAACTGAATTTCGACCGTTTTCTATATTTTATATAATACCTCATTTTTTTAATATTGCGAAATATAGTAACTGGATAATGCTTTATATTCGTTATCCTAAAGATATCTACTGGCCTGGATAAGAAATAATGCAAAAAATTAACGCAAATTGTCGGTAAAAAAGACCATTCGAATTGCACAATGATCCACCTTGTTTCACATTTACTAATAAACCATGTAGATATACGCATGTTGTTTTTATTTTCAATAAAACAAAGCAAAAGTGTTATATTTATAATACAAATGTCAAACTTGTTTTATTAAAAATAAAGGCGAAAAGTAGACCAACGAAAATGGGCCTGACATTACAGCAATAGAATATCATTTTTTAAAAAAAAAAATTCGGCGTTTGAAGAAAATCTAATTAATTATATATTAAATTTTTTAAAAAAAAAAATATCAAAACCGCTTTCCTTTTTATTGTAAAACGATTGCCTAATTGAGTTAAAAATAAACTATTAAATGACATAATGACAAGGGTTGATGAACGTCCTTTGCTTCCTTCGAGTTTTATGTGAGTTTTTTACTATTTATATGTAGTCAAATTCGATAGTTCGTTCTCTACCATTCATGTTTCACAGTTTTGCGTTTTAATATTACACTACATACATGTCGAAGCACAGAATATGTATTGCGTGAATGGTTTAGATCTAAAAATATAAAGCCCTACGCTTCAGTTATTGACAAACTCGCGCATTACATAAAGCGTTTTCTAACCTTGATCTCGCTATTGACTACAGCTTCATAATATGACCCAGCCATAGATCAGCCTTTAAGCATTATACTAAAGTTGTTATTCCCCTTTCATTGGGCCGATTGTATGGAAACACAACTGTATTCGAAACATTAAAGGATACTGGCAAAAACCAAGGCAGTGTTTTATCCAGGTACTGCAAGATTAACAAACACAGTCTTCAATAGAGAAAATGAAGAAATAATCCCTTTAAAATTTTATTTGAATTGCCAATCAGACAAATAATTAATTATGTATTTTTATAAGAAGTCATGTTACTTTTAAAAAGAGTTTATAAATTATATTTCTTTAAACCAGTAAGGTGAAACGGAGCGCAGATTATGTTCATTTGTATCCACATAGATATGTAATATACTAATTCACGTAAGTCACGTACCCAAGAGGATAGTCGGAAAAATCACTTAAAATTCGAAAACAACAAAAAATCATTTATTATGACGGCATATAACGATTATTAATGTCAGTTAACAATTCAGTTCTAACTAAGTTAGACAATGGTTTGCTCAATAAAATGTGGTTGATAATGATTATCTTCATATTTCGTTACATAACATTACAAACGAAAAATATACAAACAGGCCATAATATCAAACGAATAAAACTATCTTTAAACACAAACAAATATTACTGATTAACAGATTGGCGCATTCAGAGCACGTGTATATATATATATATATATATATATATATATATATATATACATATATATATATATATATATATATATATATATATATATATATATATAATTATGGTATAATTGTTTCATACTTTTAGGTTTTCATTTCTGTCGGCTGTCCCCATGATTGTCTATGTTTTTAATTTTTTTTTCGCTCTTTCCTGAAGGTTTATCTGTTTCGGATGATTGTTAACATCTCTGAATTCCTTGCTATTTTATATTCAAATATCTAGCTTTTTTAAAAATATTTACGTTCTTTTTCTCTAACATCTGGTCCATTTTTGCCGGTCTCTTTAATAAAGATGAAAACAATTTTATTGATATTTATTCTATGAAAATTAAAACTAAAAAAACAACGAAGTTTGAGCCATATTTACACAATTATTGTTCCATATAATCAGTTATTTTTCAAAAAAAGTGTCGAAATAATGCAGTGTTGATTTTTCTCATACCATTTTTAAAATGATTTTTTGGAGACAGATTACATTTTTTGAAAAATTTTTGAAGAAATTTTAATGAAAAAGCAGAAAGTATTTTTGAATTTTATGTTTTAAGCTATCATCGAGTACCCTACACGATGGTCTTGAAAAAGAAATTATTTGTTAATTCCATCGTCATTAATGGACCCCAAAATCTAATGTTTCGGCTTCATATCTACAACTCACCATGCATTTCCTCTAGTTGCACCAAATTTCCTCTTTCGATGTCAATTAGTCTTTTAAAAAATTAAAGACGGACTGAGATGTACACCTAAGTGATTCTGTAAGTATTCTTTTTGGCCAATTTTGGTACAGAATATTTAAGTCATGGACTATCAAAATTCTTTAAAAATTACATCTTTGCATTTACATGCATTACACTTTGTTATCGATCAATATTAGTGCCATAAAAAATACCGTCAGTAATGTTGTAAACTGACAGTTTCTTTGATACGCAATACCACATCTGGGACATGTCAGGGAAGAAGGTAACCTAATTTTATAAGGGGAAAGTCGCATATATTCTTATTATACCATTTATCGGTCGAATAATACTTGCATATAATGTCGAAGCTGCTTTAATATTTCACATCTTTCCATATGGCCCGTTAGTTTTATTCGTATTGTTAAAAATAACATTTTTCTTAAAGATAAAACGCGTTAGATGAAAGAAATAAATATTTCCTTGATTATACTAAAATAATTTTCCAATTCCTGGAAGAAGAGAGGGTAAATAATGAAATTATAATAATAGTAAGAAGTGAAACGACATGTCGAGAGACAAATTTTTGTGTTTAATTAAAAGAAATTTAAACTAGAGTTAAGAAAGTGTGACTCAAATAAAAACATTTGTTATTTGATGATTCAAAAATATTAATTCCGTTAGCGCAATTTCTTTAAACCAATAGGATTAAAAACAATAAATCAAATTAACTATCTATATATTACAACTAACGAAATTAATTAGAAAAAAGATATCGTTTTCAAAATATCCTTGAAATTGTAAACCCTCTGCAGGTATAAATTAAATTTTGAACATTAATTTGCAGAGTATTTTTGAAATTAGATTAATGTTAAGCCATTATCGATTTGCCAAAATAAATTAAATATTTCTTTATAATATAACAAAGAAATTACTTAAAATAGAAAGTGGATATGAATAACGCCAAGGCAGAAATTGGGAAATAGATTGCATGATTGTATACTTGTTTAGCGTAATATTTCAGTCCTTGTTCATATATCACTTTGGTAATTCTATCAACGTAGTTTCTGTGAATAACTTATAAAATCGATTGAGTACAAACGAAACTACACTAAACAGGGTTCCGCACATATATAAATATTTTAGGACACATAGAGTGTCTGTTAGATTTTATGAAAAACTAACATAAATTTTTACATTATAAATATATTTCCTAAACAAAAGTGTATATTGTACTGTATATTTTAGTCATAATGTTAAGAAGGAAAATCTAGAAAAAATCTATAGCAACTGATTTCCAAACAGTATTTCAGAGTATTTAATTAACTTAATGAATACTCTATACTTAGTATGTATAATAATTATTGTCATTCCTATAAAGCCGTTAGCTCTCTTATAAAAATAATTACTTTTGCTTTATGATTCATGAAAATCTCTCCCACATAAAGCGATAAGTTGATTGACTTATTTTGTATGACAGGTCGCAAAGTTTATTTTCCAATTTTCAAAAATCGTAGACGTAGGCCAGAGGGAATGAATTCAGCTATGACACAAACTATATATCGCAAATATTCCGTCTACGAAACCTGCATAACAATATACGAAATCATTTTACAAGTTATCGTGACCGTGGTGGTTTTATCACAGGCTTACCCGTTGACGGCGCAGCGCATATATTGGTTAACTGTAAGAGATTGTTTCCGTAGCAATAAGTCGGCAATATATATTAACTATATACTTTAAGTTTGTAAATAATTGAATAAATACTAGTTGTGTATCTGTTCATGGAAATCTATTTTATTTTGTTTTCCTTAAAATGAAATTAAATTTAAAATTTTCTTTTGATGATTAAATTTTTTTCATACGTTTCTGTATTTACATAATATTTGCTTGGGAACTAATTTTATATTTTGATTATAACCAGTAACTGGAGTATACAGAGCGATATCTTGAATCTACTTCAATATCGAAAACAATCTTCTTTGAAATTAATATACAAGGGTCGTAAATAATTTCGGCGAAATGTCAGTACTGAGATACATAAACCCCTAGCAATATTTAATAGACGATAAACAACGACGGACGATAGACGAAAAAAGAGAAATGGTAAAACTCCACATATAAAATCACCATAAAATATTTACAAGTCTCATGAGAACAACAGTTTGATAGATTACTCGTAGCTCCTTGAAATAAAATAAATGTAATAAGTTACTTGACACTATAACGTTACATTGACGGATGAAGTATAATACGGACTCAAAACATTTAACTCGCACAGTAAACAATCTTATGTTGTGACAATGATGATGCTTGTAATTGTTCAAATAAACGATATCGGTGCTGTGAAGTAAGTTGCAGATGTGTTGTATTTAGTAATATTTTTTTACATTTATTTTCCACGTGTGAATTTCCAAAAAGTAATATTAAATATTTTACTCTCATATGTTAAACAGAATTTTCTGTGTAAAATTTATTTTTCCACAGATTTTAATTCCTTTGCATATGAAAGATATAATTTAATGAAAAATTGGCATCAACACATTCCGCAAAGGTAATCAATTGCAAGGTTTATATAATGCGATTTTGATGTCGACGATATTAGGTTCATTTCTATAACACTATATTTTAGGTATATTTTAGAACAACTGATTTACGCTTGCCTGATCTACAAATATTTCCTTAAACGTTTTACAATTATTGGCGGAGAATATTTAAACGTCACATTAAATATTTTCCACCCATACATGAAATATTAGTTTCGTTCCCAAATTTCAGAAAGGTGTGAATTTGGCTGAAGTGTAACCATACTCCGACTAAAGTAATATTCATTTAATACGACTTTAATGTCAACTACATTAGATCTATTGTTAGAAAATTGTTAATACATGTTTGAAAGTTTTTAATGTGTATTTATATTTGTTTGGTATTTATTTATAATTCCTGACCTATTTCATTTTTTTTAATTATTTTCTCAATCTTTTGAAATTAAAAGATGAAAATATAAAATAATATCCATATATTTAGTATTACATCGTTTGTTTTTAGTGAAACGAAGATATTTTTAAATCGAAATTTTATGCAAATTACTTCACAAAAATAATAAGTGGTAGAAATATTTCAAGTACAAAATAGTATTATGACAAATTTTATCCTTTTTAAGAAATTTCAAAAACTTTTGGGATTGGTGCGTGTTTTCGTTTTATGAATTGAATTGTAAAGGAAAATTAAAAATAAACAATGTCACACGAGCATATCGTTTCAAAAGGAAACATAAATAAATATTATATCAAGTCCTAATGAAAAAATCTTCGCAGAACAACGGTTAAAAATTTACTTAGGTTGTGAAACCAATAAAATGCATTAAAACAATTAGATTCGAAAATTATTTTTATTGTTAATTTGAAATTTTATTTCAAAATTTTACTTGGTTAGCATTTTCTTGAAATATAGGTACTTCATAGGAGTCATTAAAAATGTAATATTGGAATCAGTCTTCAAAATGTCTTCAATGATATGAATATCGTAGAGCACATCAGTCGCGAAAGTAAAATTCGTGTTAATTTTTTCTTGTCAAAAAAAATTTAAAAACTACCATTAAACATTTTCAAAATGAAATATCGCTAATATAAACAGATGGCGATCGGCAAAGTGTTGAAAATATTGTCTTTCCAAAATGTTTTCTATTGGATTGATTCATTATATTATTCTAAATGGAAAAAAAAATTAAAAATTTAATATGAAAATTTTGTTTTTAAAAAATTCCCTTTTATTTTCTTTATAATAATGAATTGAACCACTCGTATGAAAGTAAGTCGCAAGCTCTTTATTATAAGGCCTGTCAAACAAAGTCGATTAGAAATTTAATAAATGAAACTGTTTCCAGATGTTCTTTTCACATCGTAACTAAAGAATCAACGACTTATTTCATAGGGTTCGAGTACGTCACTGTTTATATCCTTGCTTAGGTTTTAAAAAGGTATTTGTTAAATTATATACATATATTTATACATATATATATATATATATATATATATATATATATATATATATATATTTATTTTGAATGGAAAAAATTATTGGAAATTATATTGAATATGAATTATATGAATTGGATATAGCCAATCAACAAAATTACAAATATTTTTTTGAATCAGTGTCGAAAATTATTTAACCGGTATCAGATATGATTAATTTTACCCCGAATCTCATTTAACCCCTCGGGCATCACAGAACAATATCTGAGTGGTGTGCGATTAATGTCGCTCAAACGTTCAGAGCGTAAAGATAATTACATATCAAAGGAAAGGGTACAAAATAACGAATGGAATAGTATTACAGGCGTCAGTACCGTACACTTATTATCGCCGCTACGTCTGTTTTATAATAATTGTTTTATTTTTATATTAAAATATGTTTCTTTCTAAAAATGGGAAAAATATTACGAGAGTGCGAAAACTTCATTTTTTACGAGAAATGTTTGTCACATAATGCATTGTGCATATTTAAATATAGAAATTCATTATGACGATGAAAAAATTAAGGTTTTTTTATTTGTGATTGTAATTATTTGTATTTTTCTATATTTATATGATACATGCAACATTTTGCCGCCATTTTCAATTTAAAATTTGTTATTTTGTTTACTTTCTCTATGCAACATATTTAGTTGTTCATTGTTATTGGGGACATAATTTTATGTTTATTTATAGCTACTTAGGGATAATATTTTTCGTATATTTTCATTCATAAATGAGCAAAACGAATAAGTGCAGAACCTTAGTTTTTCCAATTTTTCCATTACTATTTATTATTCAAGTATCTTATGTTTTTATAATATTTTAAATATGTTATGGTACAATTTCTTTTCATTCCTAATTTCATAAAGGACTCAGAACTATAACAAAGATTTTCCAAAACAATGTAGAAATATACTAAATCACAAGCATTCTTATCAATTTACGTAATATATTAGGTTACAAATAAAGTTTTATATCAGATTAGTTGAACTATTTTCTTACAGAAGTTTAAAAGTTGAAATATTTAGGTATAGTTATTTTAACAGCAATTATGTTGCATTTTATACAGAGAAATAACTGACATATAACAAAAATTTAAACACTGTATATTTAATATGGAAAGAAGATTTATTTAATATAAAAACCTGTCAAACAAGAGTAGAACTTGTTACACGAGGGTCCTGTGGACATTTGAGCATTTAATGATACGTAATATTATGAAAACTTATTTTTTTAGAACGTATATATATATATATATATATATATATATATATATATATATATATATATTTCATAGGCGCATGTTTCAAAACATTTATCATTTCACAAAGAGTTCGAAATCATTGATTTTTGGATTTTCCCTTTACTCGTGCCAAATGACTTCCTATTGTGTCGACTTTCAAGACTGTAGGTCGAACGAGTAGATAGTACCCCGTAAATCAGGAGTAAGGTTTTGATGAAGTTATAGATAAAAAAATCTGCTTTAAAATTGCATTTCTTTTTGTTGCGTGAATCAAAAACTTCAAAATTTTTTATTGTAATATAAGAGTACAGATAGTATGCTTACGATGTTCATATCAACATCATATCTCAAGCCGTCTCTGAGAAAAATGGCTTTGACAGACAGTCGGACGGATACGAAGTTATCTTTTTTCAGGAACGGAATCCTGAAAATAAAAACTATTGCAATTACCCCGATTAACAGAAATACGTCTAAATAGAAGTTGCTAGGAAAAATTCTTACAAAGAGTTAGCAAACATAATGTATTGTTGCTTAAACAAGGAACTTTTCCAATTTTCTTCCACGGATAAGTTTCGATACTGCAAAGAAAACACCACGCTACTTTGTTTATAGTAGGTTTATAAGAAACTATTTCATCTTCGTTTAATGTTTCACAAAGTTTCATTTTCATTCATACTAAATACATCTGACTTTCTTTATAGTATTTGTTTAAACCAAATTAATCAGCCCATGGTTTTGGCTGAAAAATTAGAGGTAGGGCAAATAAATTGCATATTATTTTAAAATTAGTCCAATAACACCCTATACCAATAGGTAACCTTATACAACTAGGTACTAAAAAAAAGTCGACCCCACTTTACAAGGATAAAGAATTGCATAACAAATTAATATTTGTATAATATTTAATATCTTTTTAAGGGCTTTATCAACTGTGTACATTTTCAGAAAATCAACACATAAGATAAAAATACACATTTGTATTGTATTATAAATAGCAAATAACATTAATTATAAGTGTATTTCTATGAAAAACTAATGCATCCTGAAAGTTTAACTCAAAGATTAAGAATCAACAATGCTTTGAGCCGCTTGCGGAAGTTGAATATTATACCCGATAAATTAGGAATATATATATGTATATATATATATATATATATATATATATATATATATATATAGCACATATATGGTGGCTAAATCGCGAGGAATATGTAGACACAATTTGAAATAAAAAAAATACAATACTTCTCTTTTTACGTTATTATTTTTTTACACATTGCAGTAAGTAAGTGATCCCATTTATGTTACCATTATAAAAGGAAATATACGAGTTTCTAAACTCATTTTCCAGTTATAAAGTTATAAAGGTTTCTTTTTCACCATTTTTTTTGCTTACTAATTTATTGAGCAACATCAATGTATCGCTGTCATACATCAAACTCAATAGTAATCAACTCAATAGTAAGGGTAGACTCACGGTGACTGACATCCAGCCTACGTTGTTGCTACATCAAAGAAGCTAGCGCTAAATCAATTGACACCGTTGGAGTCATCCTACATCTGAGCGTTACTCAAATTCCTACTAACAGTACAATAGTTAACTCCTCGCTTTTATTCAAACTAATACCAACGACAGGTTAAAAAAAATACGCTAAGGAAAAAGTAAATACACGAGAAAACAGTACATTCACTTTTTTCTTGCTACTTTTAACCGACGATTTTAAGGTTTAAATATTTGCCTTTATTGCTTGTAGTCCAATCGATACATTATATTTGCATAAAACTTTAACTTCGAGATATATTAAAAATACTTATCGCTACATGAACCATCTCTTTGAGTCAAGCACAATACCGAGAATTTTTGAAATTTATTGTCAAACATTAACTGAATGGCAATATTAAAATTAAATAAGCAACATAAACATATAATAATTTCTACGAAGATATTTGCTTCGAAGATCCGTCTATTTAAAATTTCCCATGTTTCTTTAAGTGTTATCGGCTTCAAAAAAGTGACTTCAAGCTACCAGAAACCCACCGAACTTTGAAAAAGCTGTACTCAATGTTCGCTGCGAAACATGATCAGTGAGAAAAAGTTATCGACATATTCGTAGGACTGACAAGTTAAAGCGTCAATGGGAAGACCACATGCAAAGAGAAATTGACAACCGTATGAGAAGAAAAGTTTTCAAATGGAGGCCATTTACCGGAAGATCCAGAGTACGATGGCCCTTCCCCCTCTCCCCTCGGTGGACAAAAGACCTCTTTAAGGTTGTGAAAAGACCTTGGGTGAAAGCGGCAATGGCCTATGTTGAGCAGTGAACGTCTACCGGTTGATGATGAATTCATTATGTACTTGTCTACTTAATTTAGGCTCATTTTCAAGTTAAAACTTACTTATTTGTATTCTTCCTCCCTATTTCACCTATATGGAAATTGTTCTGGAAATATTCTTTCTTTTAAGATTTACAAATGCGCTTAATCTATCACCATTATTAGATTAGCGTCAACTTAACACAAAAATATTTTCATAATTTATTGAGCATAGTATTACCGAACATAAACGGTGCACTACATACATTCACAAACGCAACGTTTTTCGCAATTCTCTCTTACTGTTTTGTCATAATTTTTTTTTAAACAAACTCGACATTTTGCCTTTTCTAGTTGTTTATGATTTATATAACTCAATTCAAAATTTTATAAGAATATTTGGTCCTTTTGTAAAATCTGCTTGTTTTTCTTGTAGCACGATGTAAGCAATATAACTCACTGATTTTGTAGGATATACACACAATTAGAATATTTTTTTTTAAGGACAAACTAACGTTATCGTAATATTTACTGTCATCGACATTTCTTCACTGTTGAAATGATAATGCACATTTAGTATTTCCATTAAATAAAAATGAAAATCCTTAAGAAAATTCATTATTTTTATAGTAATAAATTTACAAGAAAATAAAATGAAATGATAATTAAAATTATTTCCATGCTATTTAAATAAAAAAAAACAGAAACATCTGAAAGAATATTGTATTTTTCGATTTTAAAACCCGGAGAATATTGTATTTTTTCGTGCAACTCTTTAAAACCGAGTTATATTTACATAATTACTAATGATAGAGGAAGGGAGTGAATTAAAAATAATATTGCATTTTATGTTAAAAGCTAAACTCATTTCTTTTTTTTCTAAAGAAATGCATGTTTATCAACTGAATATTTAACACTTAATTCCTGTTATAAATAACGTGTTACTTTTTTCAGTGAAAAAAGATTATAATTTAAAAATTTTATAAGGGAAAAAAAAGAAAGTTGGCGCGTCAGAACTTGCAGTACAAGGAATTATCTATAATTTTTTTGAGTCTAGGCTCTGAGTGTGAGTAAATAACTTTAGAATTCCAGAACCAAAATCAGAATGTAAGGGTTATTGTGAAATAGAGCCCTACTCAAGAAGAATCAACCGATTTCCTAAAGGTCTATTTTTAGGTAGTCTATGGTAATCACATGTCACATAATATTTTACTCACCATAAATATCTTATATCCTATCACTCTCATAGTGTTTATCTTCCTCTTCACTAATTCGGACAAATCTGTGTCTTTTGACTACATGAAGATGGATATTTATAAGCCTCAAATACTCTTATTTTCCCCAATAAAACTGTAACAAATTTATGAATAAATACAATACTCAAAATATATTATTTCTATCTTGTTATATTTCCTGAATTATTTTGGATACCAACACATCCCGAATAGTTTCATACAAAGTAGAACGTGTTTTTCCAGGATAGTAAACTAACTAACATATTGAGTTTGAAACATCCGATGTACTAAGGTCGAAACTTTATTCATATATCATTTTTTTCTTCTCATATTCATGACTGTATTTATAATCTCATAAAATTCATAGTACTGACAAAGCACAATAATAGCGAGTTATTTAATAGCAGTGGTTACTTCATTGTTTATGATTATAACAGCTACTAAAAGTGAGAGCTACTAGAGTGAAAGTCAAATTTATTATATCATGCGAACACTTCGCTCAACTGAACTGGTTACTTTCAATAGATAGAGAACCTACAGAAGATATTGAAATCTTCACGCCAACAAAGACACTACACCTATTTGTATTTCGGTTTGTTACATATTTTTATAAACAAAATATTTTATACTAAATAAATAATTATTTATTTCCTGTATAAGAGACAATAATATCTAGCGAACACAGAAAATACCCAAATATGAAAAAATATTTGCGTACTGTCTACATTTGAAGGAAATTTATTTTGCAACAATAAATATTTATAAATTCTTATTTTGTTATACAATCATTGACAAGTGTCGCAATAGAAATTTTATCGTCATCCACACTATCAGAAGTCTATTTATAAAAGTTGAACATGTAAATATAAAAATGATATCATACTTATTACTAGCTAAAATGGCACGTAAACATATTTAAAATATTTATTACACGAGATTGTTATTTACATAAATCGAAAAATCCTTAATATATTTACTAATAGGTACGGCGAAATAAAATTAGAATATTGCGAATAAGTAAAAGGCCCAAATAAAAAGTACCATCAAATATAACCAACAGCAGAACATTATTTGATTTGGTGGAATTTCCTTTATTGTTTTAGCTTAATTAGTAAAAAAATATATGCGGAAGCAAATGAGATTGGTTCATTATGGTTTCAATTACAATGATATTTTAGTATTATGCTATTGGCTATCATTGACATAAACTACAAACCTATCCACTTTATTGTGAGTTTTTGTGAAAAAAATGGAGCGGGAGTATATCAAAAGTCATGTGTATGAAAAAAAATAGCTTGCGGATAATTCATATGAAAGGTATTTGAAATCTACATATTAAACATAAACAATTATTTAGTTCTTTTTTTACATTATCCATAAAGCGTTTGCACTAGACACTTATACAATGAAGCCATATTTTAAAAATCATGAGCGAACAGATCATGATAAAGTACCCTTCAATTATCGATAAAACCGTATAAAAAGACTTAAAGAAAGAAGTATAAAGAGAGTTATGGATGAAAAGTGGTTTCTTCGTTTTTCTAGAATATTCTATACACCTTTTCCATAATTTCTGTACACCTTATGAAGCCAGGTACTTATTATAACCTAATTTTCACTGCATGTTGTCTACATAGATACTTGTGAAATGGCCATTGGGAAAAAACTAAATTTTTGCTGTCAATACGACAAAAAATTGCTAGACCTGCAGATAACATGTTCCCGTTTACCGGTGTAAATAGTTTTTGAAAAATGTAACTGAATTAAAGTTTGGAATAAACCGTCCATCCAGCTCTCCGTCTCCTCCGTGTACCGTCCGACTTTCGGTAATATGGTACTAAATACATTTTCTAAGGGCAGTAGGCCGCGGTTACATGTCGCTATCGCTCGTCATGATCATAGGGAGCTAAAGATCAAATGCCACCCTTACATACGACTTTAAAAATATCTTACGTTCAAACCATTTTTGAAACAATATATACACACACACACACACATACACACATATATATATATATATATATATATATATATATATATATATATATATATATATATATATATATATATATATACATATATGTGTATATATATATATATATATGCACATGATAATTATACGAAATAAATGAACCTTATTAAATACGCCTAGAATTCTCACTACGAAGATTCGGTATTTATGTAGGTACGTTTAAACATATAAGATACATACTCGTAGTATTGGCATTAAACTTTTTACAAATCTTAATATTAATATTTGCCAGGTAAATAAATTACCTAGAGTACCTTAGGCATAAAAATACAGAATATATACCTCAAAGGCATAAAAATATAGCTAATTTTACCCAACTACGCAATAGTTAAACAGGGTTATGTCTTTGAACTTTATCTATTATGTATACATGCGTGTAAAACATCATACTCCTTCATAGCTTAATAGATTTTAACAAATAAACTATCGTGAGATTAAGCAGGAGAATTTTACTACTGGTTCAGAATAAATTGAAGCAGCCTCCGATCGCATGCCATCAAAATTGCCTTTATTCGAGATTTGAGAGAGCCTGAACAAATTCTACACTAACCTTTAAAAAGCAATAGAGTTTGACTTATTTCGAACAACAAACTCTCGTAACATAACCCTTGTCTGAAAAGGTAGTCGGGTTCACTAATTTTTCAATTTCATATTTTTACTCAGTAATTTTGAGGTTTAGAAACATTGCTACAGTTTTTCGATGAACTAGGTGAACTTCTACTAAAGCTGTTATTTCAAAACCATCGAAATTAATTTAGTAGTAGTTTCGGAGATCGGAAGCGGACCTATTTTGCATAGTGTTTCTTTAATTCTCTTGCGTAAACTCATACAAAAAAATTGTTTTAGAATCTTTACATTTTATTTGTCAACTGACACCTAAATGTAAAAAAGATTCGATATGAACACAATAAAAGTCAAAATTGGAAAATAATATAATCTTATTGTGCAAGTGGGAAATTTTGAATATTAAAGAAAATTAAAAAGAAGCAATTAAACTAATAATATCGTTATAACTATGATATATTCGTTGTTACAAAAAATGCTTAAATAATTTATAAAGGTATGTAACTCCTCAAAAACACCACATGAATACGAGTACATGCATTTGTCTGACGAAAAAATAGGTAACTTCATTATAAACGTGAATTTTATATACTGAGTCAAATGCGTGATGGGTTTTATTTTATTTCCATTAATAAATTATATTTTTGAGCAGTGGAATTCGATCAAAGACTGCCGACAATCCAATTTGTTTCCGTTAAAACGTACCAGTCATATATATGTGCCTAACATAAATAACTTTTGACTAAAAATTAAATTATTTTTAACAAATATTTTATAAAAGATGCATTTGGTCTGAACTCAATAAAGAAATATTTCTAAAATAAAATGAAAGAAAAAAACATACAAGCATCAAATTCGAAGCTAGATTTCATTGCGTTCCGTATTTAATCCGGTACTTTATCGTTGAATAAATCACTGGACAAAGTGACGAAATCAAAACATACTTACTAAACCGACTGCTCGACATTCCTCGACTATTTCGCATTTTTATAGATGTGCACAGATTGTATATTTTTACAGATAAATTGTATGTCAGTATCAAAATGTCTAGAATTGAAGTATTAAGTTGGCATTAACGACAAACTTCAAAGCAAGTCTAGAAACGACAGTTAGCTATATGGTTAAACAAGCGTGCAACTGGTTTGTCAAGGGTAAAAGTGGTGCCAAGACAAGTGTCCAACACAAATTTCTGTGGGTAGAATGCCTATAACCTAATACCGAGACTATTTAGGAAAACGTGTATTGAAAATAATTCTGTAAGAAAGAATGAGAAATGAAGGTAAAGAACAGCGTTTAAATCCAAAGAATTATGATATTTTGTTGATATTTGGAAACGATTGTGTAGTTGGTATACGATAATATAGGTGGTTTGTTATTTTAGCCCTGCTGAACTCGCAGAAGGTTTAATAATTACTTGATTAAAAATATTGTTTGGCTTTATTTTATTTTTATTTGCAACTACGTACATTGTATCTTTTTTTTCACTATTTTAATTAATTTAGTCATTTAACTTCTCAACACCTGCTATGTTATAATATATGGACCGTCAACATAACCTGTTTCAGTATTTGATTTTGTCTTATAAATTTCGTCAACTATTGTATCGTACATCGAATTAATATCTCGTGATACTATGAATATTCCCTTTAATTATGTCACTATGTTATAATTTTTTTTTACTATTATCTTATATTTTGATAAAATAATTAAACCTAATTTAAATTTTGATACATTTGTGAAAACAGAATCCACGTGACTTGGCTAATACTTTTACGTTTTTATAAAAACTTCACAAAAAAGTTTGCGTCTAAAATTACCATTTAATTATTAATGTTATAAATTTTATAATTTCGAATTAACTAAATAAATTAAAATAATTTTACACCTATTACATTAACTGCAAGAGCAGTTTGAAAATTAGCATTAGTTATACACTTTATCGTAATGTGCAAAGTGAAACACTGCAATTTTAACAACAAAAAAGTTGGTACACTAAAAAACTTCCTCAATTTATTGAAAGTTACTACATAATAAATTAGAGTTTATATCCTAGTATTTAAAATTTGCTTTGCTGATAAGTTTTATTTTAAGTATTTATTTTTAAACCAAAAAATGTCATGTGCCTTAAAATAATGATAAAAATACGTTGTCTTGAGCATTTATTGTATGTTACATGCTTCTGTATTCCAGAAAATATCTTTGTTTTTATTCATATCACTTAAAAGTACATAGTAAATTAAATTGAAGTACATATTAATTTTAACTGATATATTCACTCCAATCTAAAAAGTATTGCTTATTTATGCTAATATAACTTTTAGAAAGTAAAGAAATAAAAACATATATCAGTCTGTTGGCTGTTACGATTAATTATTGACTACATATTGTACTGCTACCAACAACTGAATAAGTGAAATAATCCACACAAATATATTCAATTTAATAATAGATTTATTCGGTTATTTCATCTTAAAAAGCACTGCCTTTTTATCGTAAGTTTATTATTTTAACATTACCATTTCGGATACCGATTAAGAGAGTAACTTGCAAGAAGTCCAAAAGGCTTTATTAAAATTGTATTCAAGATGTTACTGAAAATATCTGAAACAATTTTCGCCGGAATTTTTGATGCGAAAACTAAAGATTGTGAAAGTACCTTCTTTTTAGAATTGTATCGCAGAGTTCATAGAAAAGGTAGACATTTCAAGAAATTTCCGCAAAATAATAGGTTCACGCTTACCCAATTCGGCCAAATCAACATTTTGAAAAAACGCGGAATTTAAGCTTACTGAAAATTATAGTAATATATCAAACATTTTATAATTTTGAGTATACACACAGTATCGTTATATCTTTGAAAGATATACGAGGCCATTGAATGATATTCAATACACTTTACTTATGTATTCTTAATACGCCTTTTAAAGTTCGAAAAAATACGATAGAAATAAGTTTTAAGTAAATACAATGGATATCTTTTGACTTTAATATTACATTATATTTTATACAATTACTTGAGTGTGCAATAAAATAACATATAGCGGTCACTGGCTCATTACGAAATTTTCGAAACAAAATCTGCAAACTTCAATTTTGCAAGAATATTAATTCAGCTTTTAGGTCCTAACCTAGGCTTTTAGGTCCTCACCAAGAATCACCTAGGATTTTTTGAAATGTACCCTCTAAAACTTGAATTGAAGTTCTCTAAGTGAAGTAAAAAATTAGCGTTTTTAAGAAATTAGTAATTATTATTTATTATATATTAGTTATTTAATTAAAAATCAAATAAAACAATATGCAATCATGGTTCATTTTACCCGGCTAAAACCAGGATGGCAGCTAAGTAACAATAAAAGTGAAAATTCACTTTTAAATATGCGATATGCAATAAGGATATAAAACGAAAAAAAATTATAAGAAATATTAAACAATTATTTTTGAGAAATTAGAAACTTTAAAGAAATCTACTAATAGAAAACTATATACAAAACAATAGAAAACTATACAATATTAATACTATAGAAAACTATATATAAAAAGAAAACTATACTATACCTTACTCGCCAAATCCTCGCATTATCTAGCACCCACTTTTTATTATATAAAATAATTACTCAGAATCTGCAATTGGGTATTTGACTAATTTTTCTTTTATTTCATTAATCATAATTTCAAGGTACAAGCTGATGAAGAGTGAATTTTTTTTTAAATAATCACAAAAATTGACCGAGTTATAAAAGTTTAAATTTAACCTTTAGACAAGGACGACAATACTGTGTTGTGAGGTCATTTTTAATATTGCACATTATATTCTACAAGAGGAAAAGAGACGGAGATATACCCAACTCTATTCGTATCTTCAAATTTAGAAACCTATAACTGGCTGATTTTTCAATCAATTTTTGAATTTGTTTGCTTTTTAATTAACTTATATTTCACAATATTGTACGAAAAATATCAAAATTTAGAATGAGTCAACTACCGGATTGGAACAACAACTGAATCAAACTGATATTATAAAGCGGCAGGTTTATGATAGATCATATAATTAAGGAGATATGTTGTAAACTTAATACCACACTCATCACTTTCCTCACATACACACACACATTAAACCCAATGTAATTAGCTTTATACACGTCTAATATCAATATTTATTTATAACTTTATACACAAGTAGCTACACGGAAGAATAACACTTTCACTTGCTACTACGTTAACGTAATTACACATATATATTTTGGAACTTAGAAAACATTACTGGAAACTACTACTTCAATATTTTACATAAAATTAAGATTACATTCCATACCTTGAAGTCAAATACAAGCTGATAACCTAAGTAATTCAGCTTCTTAATATCGTTCACGGTAGATGTATTCCGATAATTTTATTTGGTAGTTTGGAAACGCTCTGTCTGCAATTTTTAAGTTTTTATCAAACCTAAATTTATGTCAATTATTTTATTTAACTTTGTTGTTCTTTCTTTAACTTTATTGTTTGAGTATCGGTAATGAATTGTGAATTGTTTTGACTTTAAATGAAAAAAATATGAATAAGTGGTACGGATATCAATATGAAACTTTCTCCTTTATTTATTTATTTTTTTACAATTTTAAATGTAACAGTATCAAAACCACTATTGAATAGTACAAAAATAAACTTATCCATCATATCAACAAAGAAAAGTAGATAGTTTGCAATATAAATAATAATCTTACGTAAATAAGGAATTTTGCTTTTCCTGTTTTTATCAGCGGCTGAAATTGAGGTCTCAAAAGTAAAATTTTAAGACTGAATGCTAGAAGTTATGCTATCACGAATAACAGTAGATGTATATGATGAAATATATCACTGTAAAAACATTAAAGTCTATAAATAAGTTGCTATGGCCATATGTAAAATAGTATCTAGTCTCTGACAAGACAATATTACATACCGTTTAAAAAAAACACATTTAAAAAAAGGACTTGAAATAGTTACTACGTGACAAAAATAAAATAAATATTAATATGTTGGTGAATATATGTAAATAAATCACATGATGATTATAAAATTGCTCTTGAACTTACCGGACCAAATATTACACGAATATGTAAAATAAAATCAGCCCAAGAAGAAAGTCGTCTTATATATGCAAGGTGCAAACGCTTTTCTTTCAAATGAAATATGCGAATTGCATTTATTATATTTTGCAAGGAAACTCTCTGTTGCCAGTATTAATTAATTTTGACCTTTACTTGGGAAACTGAAAAAACAAGAGGCTGACCTCTAAAAATATCAATGTAATATTCAAATGTCGATACATTTCAAACGAGAATAGCGATATCAATCTATGACTCGCACCATCATTTACAGCATTAGCCTTGTTATACTGTAAACAAAACGAGATCGATTGACAAAAAGGTTGAAAAATATTTAAAAATGTATAATCTTCTCAATACCGGTTAAATTTGATATCATTTCTTGCGACTTTTTTGTTCGTACTCTTACTTCTACATTAAAGTACTGAACAACTCGACGTTTTAACAAAGTGTTGAACGATATTGACGTGACGCCGTCAAAATACGAAAGTGACAGGGTTCCAAGTGTATAACCGATTTAAGCATATTGAGACGACATGTACCATAATATATACATAATACCTTTTTAGAACTTGTGCATAATGAGAAATAACAATTTAAGTGAATACAACTGAAGTGTGAAAAGTAAATTGTTAAGTTGAAACTTTAAACCATTACAATTATATTAAACCATTACAGTCACACTATTGTTGAGTTAAACAAAGTGAACCCTCATAGCTCTATTTAAATAATATTGAAAATAATCGTACACGGCAAAGAAAGTTACAAATAATCTCTATATGACTGTAGCTTTTACAGACTGTTTGCTACAATCATTTTTATGTTACAACATTGAACCACATTAGTAAATAGCAACACATAGTAAGTATAGTAACAAGCACATAGTGAATAACAAACCGCAGGGAAAGTCGTTTATAAATTAAACTACATTTTTATTATGTAAAGTGAATAAAATATCATATAGTAATGGTATTTTTCCCATGCAAAGCTGAAATGGACAGCTAGTTTAATATAAATACCCTTGATGTGAAAAGTTTAAGTTATTAAAGTTATTTATTAACTTTAAATAAGAACAAAAAGTTATACGCAGATCTGTTCAACAAAATATTTAAATATATACAATAATAATTTATTTTAACTTACGAGAATAACTTCGAAAAGATTCATCTCGAGAGGTACATTCGTTACACGGGTTCCAGCATTTTAGTGTCCTCTATCTTGTTTAACACCCTTCCGTTTTTTATCTTTTATTTATTACTTCACATGTATTCCCATCCGGAAATTTTCCAGAAGTTAATGTTTCCATTCTATTTATTTCCCTTTCAGTTCTGGAAAACTTGAAACAGTAACAGTATAAATATCTAAACGCACATCTGAATAAAGATGATAAACGGAATAAAATACCAGTTGGAGTTAATGTAAAAGGCATGCAAGGATTTAAGAAATTAGAAGGAAAACCTGTCAAAAATTTCTTGAAAAAAAAATATCGTTCAGACACTTAAAATATTTGGATTTTCTTTTCATTTGAAACACATATTTTAAAAAATGTAAAAATTATTTTTTATTTCAGCTCATTTTTCGAAGTCCTGAAACTTCCATCATTTCCTAGCCATTATCTGTAGTTTTTTAGTTACTTCCTAACCCCATCCTATGACTAAAAATATTGTATTTATTTAATCAATAAAACATTTCTAAAAATTGTCATTTAGGGCGTTGGAACACAAAAACAAACAAAACTGGATACGTAATGGCTATCTCAAACTCAACCGATACCAACAACAAATAGTTTTACTCAACTAGCAGAAGAAGAAACCCAAGTAGACAACACCACTACTGTAGAAAAGACAACAAAACCACCCCCAATATTTGTTGACAAAGTGGGTAATGTCCAACCTCTACTTAACATGCTTAATGAACATGCTCCAAATATGTACGCTTTGAAGGTCCTCCACAATGATCGAGTCAAAATCCAGACCAAATCTTCCGATACATACAGAATTATCGTCAAACAATTAGAACAAAAACAGACTGAGTTTTTTACTTATAAGCCTAAACAGGATCGAGCGTTCAAAGCTGTGCTCAAAAATATGCATCCATCTACTAACCCTGATGACATCAAAGAAGCATTAAATGATATGGACTACAGCTGCATAAACGTTTGGAATATCAAACAAAGAACCACAAAGAAGCCATTGCCCATGTTCATTATTGAATTATTACCGAATGACAACAAAAAGCGGATATATGAAGTTAAAAGCCTAATGTAGTGTATCCTTTGAACCTCCACGACCAAGACGGGAAATCCCACAGTGTGCGAAATGTCAACAATATGGACATACCAAAGCTTATTGTCGCCGACAACCTAAGTGTATCAAATGCGCTGGTGACCACCTCTCCATTGACTGCCCAAGGAAAACTAGGTCCGACCAAGTCAAGTGTATACTCTGCGATGGTAACCATCCTGCAAATTACAAAGGCTGTGGAGTCTATCGAGAGCTTCAAAATCTGAAATTCCCAAAAGCACCAGATCGTAGATTCAGGAATAAAAATCAGTTTGATAAAACAGAAAGTCATGAACAAGAAACACTAACGGCTCATAAAGAGAACTCTCAGAATACCATACGACAAACATATAGAGACGTATTAACCAAAGGACATCAACTTCCACAAAATAGCGACATACGTACAAATGATATGCATGAAATAATGGACTTATTGAAACAAGTGATGCAGCAATTGACTACATTGACAAACCTAATAATAGCACTCACGACGAATCTCTCAAAATAGATTGCTTAAAAATAGCTCTATGGAATGCCAATGGCTGCCACAACACACCCTTGAGGTTCAATCGTAATTGCAGACACATAATATTGATATCTTGCTAGTCTCTGAAACACACTTTACAAAAAAGAGTTATTTCCAAATACAAAACTATAAGACTTACCACACAATGCACCCTGATGGAACTGCACATGGGGGGAGTACAATAATTATAAAATATAATATTAAGCATTACGAAACAGTACAATATTGTACTGAAGAGATCCAAGCAACAAATGTGCGAATCGAAGACTGGGTAGGATCTTTTGTAATATCGGCTGTCTACAGCCCACCGAAACACAAACTTAAGGAAGCAGATTATGTAAGGTTTCTCGCCACACTGGGCCACCGATTCGTTGCTGGTGGAGATTATAATGCGAAACATCATTACCGGGGCTCGCGTACAGTAACAACAAAGGGACGGCAACTAAAAATGTCAATTGACAAACTAAATCTTAGTGTTGTCTCGCCTGGGCAACCCACTTACTGGCCCACTGATAGAAGAAAAATACCAGATGTGATAGATTTCTTCATAACCAAACGATTCCCTAGCAGCTTTATCACAAGTAAAAGAGCCTAGATTTGTCTTCTGATCATTCACCTGTAGAAATGACCCTCAAAAGGTCCATCACATTAGCTCCAAAACCATGTAAGCTGCACACACGCAAAACTGACTGGGATCTCTTTAGGCAATTAATGGCTCAATGCCTGGACGAGTCACTACCTATGAAAACAGAAGAGAACATAATGGAAGCTGTTGAACACCTCAACTATTGTGTACAAAGGTCTGCCTGGGCTGCTACCCCAACACTTACAGACACAAACCGTAAACTCGAATGTCCTCCGTCTATTCGTGAACTCCTGACAGAAAAACGTAGTGCTAGAAAAAAATAGCAACAGTCTCGACATGCATCAGATAAAAAACATCTAAACTACTTGCAATCTAAGTTAAAATCAGCACTTAGCGATAACAAGAACGAAGGCATACAATCCTTCTTAAAAAGTCTAGACGTGACATCGGCTACTGATTACTCACTGTGGAAAGTCACAAATAATATGAAACGTCCAGTCTCAAACCAACCCCCTCTACGCAAAGAGAACAATGAATGGGCAGCCAGTGAAGCGGAAAAAGCAGTTACATTCGCCGAACACTTAAAACGCGTCTTTGTACCAAACCCCGAAATAAATTCCCCCAAAACGCAAGAAGTGTCAACTTTTCTGAATCAATGTCAACAACTCGATCCCCCTATTTCGAATTTCACTAAGAGAGAAATAAAAGCTGTTATTGATACACTTTATATCAACAGGGCACCTGGCTATGACCTAATAACTGCCAAAATTCTAAGAGAGCTCCCAGAGGAAGGAATTTCATTCCTCACAATTAGGGATTGCAATCTCGCAAAACGGGATCCAGCATTCCCGCGGGATCCCGCTCCACTTATTAATGTGCTGGATCCCGCACCTTCAAAACGCGGATCCGCGGATCCCGCAAATTTAAATTTTCCGCTAAAACGTTCTCGTAGTTTCGCGTAAGAAAGCGAGTAGCGCGAGTGCGACGTTGCCGTTTCGCACAGTGGCGGGAGTTGGCGGGCGGCTTCGTGTCGGTTCGTGCAGTCAGTTGCAGGGGTCTGACACTAAGACAGGCACTTTTAACTTTTAATTGCGGTCAACTAGGACTCTAATACCAACAAAATAAAAGCTACGTATACTTTTTGTATGGTAGCACTGACTTACTACTGGCGCCTTTATTAATAAAATAATTATAGTTTTATATTTCAATTACTGCACCTGTTCGCATCGTTCTCAAGATTATTACAGAGTAATATTTTAAACTGTAACCCTAAACATCACTGTTAGATGAACATTGATGTATACCTTCATTGATAGTTACGTTAAAATTGCTTTTAGATAATTTTTTACTATTCATTATCAAAATGATAACTTTCAAATTAAAACTTTTATTGTAGTTTGACAAAATTTCAAATTTATATAAAGAAAAAATTAATAAAGAATACTTATTATTAAAACAAAATTTTTGTTCATGTCCTCTGCCTAGTATATATAAATATATTTAATTAAATGATTAAAAATTATTTTTAACTGAAAATATGATTTAACAAATCTCAAAAATATCAATGCAGTATCCACTTGTAAAACTAATTTCAACGGTCCCAAATTTTCATTTTTCATTAAATTTCTGGATTAATCACTTGCTTAATTATAAATTGAATAATATTTAAATTATAAAAATCGTCATAAAAAAAATATTTAATATTTTTTAACAATTTACTTTGAAAACATTAATCAAAAATTTAAATTCAAAATTACAAGTTAAAAATTTATTTTTTTAATAAAATAAAACCTCCGTAAGAACATTAAAAAATCTATACGGGTATTTTTTATTAATTTTCAAAAAGAAAAATTTTCAAGATATGCTAGAGATTTTTTAATTTAAAATTAGCTAATGTCCGTTATCATTTAAGATTTAATATTAATCATTTAAGATTAAATAATTTAATTCAGTGCAGTTTCGTTTTATTTTATTTTGTATTTATTTTATTTAAGGCAATAATATCTTATTTGAACACGAGATGGCTCTGGTGTTATAACGTACCAACATACTCAAGCTCAAATTTCCCGAAAATTCTCACTTTCCCACATTTAAGTTGGCAACGTATTCCTAGTTGATGGCAAATAAAAGTTATAGCTTAAAGCATTGAGTGTCAGACCCCTGGTCAGTTGCAATAGATTCGCTGTGCGCTTCGCGCGCGCGTCGTTTCTGTAGGTGACAGACAGTGTTTTCGTATTCACCGTCCAGCGTGCGTTCGACGTAAGTATATTAATGATTTCGATTTAGTTTTTGATTTGTGCTCTTTCTCTCCTTCAAATGCAGATTATGCTGTAAATAGCAATATGATGTTGTAATGATAATGTAATGTTGGACATTCACGTATAAGTTCTTTTTGTTTTAATTAAAATGTTTTTTTGTTATGGTTCACCAAAATACATTTCTTTTGCTTACAGATGAACACATAATATTTGTTATCGATGATAATAGTTATACATTAGACTTTATTAAAAACATATTTGCAGGTAACGAATGAATGAATCATGTCCAAGTCCAATGAAACTGAGAATTTTAAGAGAGAGAATAAAGGCGACGGTGATGGCGACGGCAGCGTCGGCAGCCAAATTGGTAAAGGTCTGTGGCGTTATTTCAAGAAAAATGACAAAGGTGGCAAATGTCTTCTGTGTTCAGATGAACTAAAAATTAGTCAACGTTCTACCAAAGGCTTAAAAATACATTTAAAGACTAAACACAATATCGATACCAATTCTCGAAACGATGAGACTGGAGAAAAATCCTTACCAGTTGTACCAAAGAAGAAACCCAAAACTATGGACAGTTTTGTTATCAAAGAAAACTCCATGGACAAAATGATCTCTAGGATGGTATATAAAGACGGATTCACCTTAAGTTCCTTTTGCACATCTTCGGATTTAAGAGATTTATTTTCTAAAAGCGGACACAAATTACCTAATTCGCCAAATACGATAAGATCTATCGTAACAAACTTCAGCAACACAGTCAAAGTTGACATGATTATAGAATTTGAACGTCTCAAGAAAGGAAAACAGAGATTTTCACTCACATTTGACGAATGGATGTCACAAAAAAATCATCGATACTTAAATATCAACGTTCACCAGAAAGAAAATCATTTCAATCTGGGTTTGGTACGTATACATGGCTCGGCTACCGCAGAACATTGCATTAGCGTAGTAAAAGAACGCCTCGCGAGTTTTGGTCTAGACTTAGGCACAGATATTATCGCATGTACAACGGACGGCGCTAGTGTGATGGTGAAGGTTGGCAAGCTTTTGCGTTGTTCCCAGCAGCTTTGTTTTACACACGGCTTGCAGCTAGTGGTAGTTGATACACTGTATAAGAAAAGCAATTCACCAATACCAGACTGCCCAGCAGTCTCAATTACGACGGAATCTGATAATGATGCAGACGATGATATGGACGCGAATGAACAGGGCGTAACTGTAAATATAAATTCACCACCACTTGAAATGACTTCTACATATGACGATTTATTGAAGAAAGTGCGAAAAGTGGTCAAGATTTTTAAACGGTCTCCAACCAAAAATGACGTCTTTTTACAAAAATATGTAAAGGAACAAGAAGGCTCTAAAAAAGAATTGGCATTGATATTAGACTGCTGGACTCGCTGGAATAGTCTTTTAAATATGTTAGAACGATTCTATAACTTGAAGAATTTTATCGATAAGGCATTAATCGATATTGAATCTGAAATTAAATTCAGTGATAATGAGTGGTTCAAAATCAATGATCTCATTGCCAGCTTGCAGCCTTTTAAATTGGGAGTTGAGGCACTGTGTAGGCGAGAGTCAACGCTTATAACTGCGGACACAATATTTCGATTTATTTTGGATAAATTGCAACAACAAAATACGGTGTTGAGTAACCAGTTAACTCAGAGTCTACATGAATATATTAAACAACGCCGCACTGACTTGACAGGAATTTTGATTTATTTGCAAAATCCGAAAAAGTACGACCAAGAAGCCAAAAATACAGATGTAACAGATCGTACTCAAACATTCTTCATGCCAAAAAAAGCTGCAATACGCCAAGAAATAAAAAAAATAATAGAGAGAGTCAGTACGTTGAAGACGATGAAATGTATGTAGGTGACGTCTTCGAAAATACATCTATAGCTGGAACATCCGTAACTGTAACTGACACAGCTTCTACTCTTACGCTAAAAGAAGAATTAGAAAAACAGCTTCAACAAGAAAAAGAAATATTTAAGAAAAAGCTAGACAATAAGCAAAAGGATTATGAAAAAATTTTGAAGAAAGAAATGGCATGTTTTGAGTCCGATGGTATCAGAGGAGAGTACCTGAAGCTCGCCCATGAATATATCCTGACTGTTCAGCCTACTAGCGTAGAAGCCGAGAGAGCGTTTTCGGCATCAGGATATATTTGTAGTTCACTCAGAAGCAGGCTTAGAGATGATACTATAAATGCAATTTGCTTTTTAAGAGCGTATTTTCAAAAATCACAGTCGTAATAATACCATTTAGTTATTTAGATAAGAGAAAGTTGTGATTTGACAATGATTAGTGGTTATTGTTTTTGTTGTTGTTGATTAGTTGTGATTTTTTTAGTCATTATATGAATAATACTGAATAACAAAATATCATAAAACTGTTGTTAGATGTAAGGGTAAAATTAAACAAAACTTTGATGTCAAACATTTAAAAGCTAAGGTTAATAAGACTGATTACTAATTACTCGTACTTAATTATATAATTTAATTGTTATTTTGTTCGAAAACAAATAATTTTTGTTGCATAATGTGAGACATGTTTAATTAATAAAACTTGATTTTTTAAATAAAAACCTGTAGTTTCAATTCGATTTTATAACATAATTTTAAAGATGCGGGATCCCGCGGTATCTTGCGCGGGATTGATCAATCCCGCATATCAATCCCGCGGGATTGAATGAGCTGCGGGATTGCAATCCCTACTCACAATCCTGTACAATGCAATTGTAAGTACGTGTTCAATTCCTCCCCAGTGGAAAGTGGCCCAAATAATAATGGTCCCCAAGCCTGGCAAAAATGTTGTTGATGTGAAATCTTACAGACCTATTAGCTTGCTACCAATTACTTCCAAGGTTATGGAAATTTTATTTCTGCGAAGATTAATGCCACATATCTATGATAATAATCTACTGCCTGATCATCAGTTTGGCTTTCGTCAGAGACATGGAACCATTGAGCAGGTCCATCGATTGGTCAAAAATATCCATAATGTCTTTGAGTCAAACCAATATAGTTCTGCATCTTTCTTGGACATATCCCAGGCATTTGATCGGGTATGGCACGAGGGACTGCTGTTTAAAATTAAAAAGAACCTACCCATAAATTACTACAACTTCATCAGATCATATCTACACAACAGATACTTCTACGTTAAACAGGGAACTGAAACTACGTCTCTCTATCCGATCCAAGCAGGAGTTCCCCAGGGAAGCGTTATCGGCCCAATACTGTACCTGCTTTACACAGCTGACCTCCCAGTCATAGAAGGTGTTGTTACGGGCACTTTTGCTGATGACACAGCAATTCTCGCAGCAGACCACCGACCAGACATAGCCTCATAAAAACTCCAAACAAGCCTTGACCAAATATCACAGTAGCTGCAAGATTGGCGAATCAAAGTTAACGAAATCAAATCAATACAAGTTACTTTTACTACTAAACGAGATACGTGTCCGGCAGTAAACCTAAATGGAGTACAGTTACCGCAAGCCAATTACGCGAAATACCTTGGCGTGTATCTTGACAGACGTCTGACATGGTCCAACCAAATCCTGACCAAACGATGTGCAGCGGGCCAAAAAGTGCGAAACATGTACTGGCTCCTTAACAAAAACTCTCAATTGTCGCTCGAAAATAAACTATTAATTTATAAATGCACGATCAAGCCTATATGGACTTACGGCCTACAACTGTGGGGAACCGCGGCAAAATCAAATATTGAAATACTACAAAGGTTTCAATCAAAAACGCTAAGAATGATAGCTGGTGCACCCTGGTATGTCACAAACAACAGACTCCATTTGGAGCATGGCATGAAATGAGTTCAAAAGGACGAACTCAGTACAAGACATGCTAACATACGCACCAATTGCTGAATGTCTCAAATGACAGATTGAAATAAAAAAAAAAAAAATTTAGGGCGTTCGCATTTTGTAAATATAAAATAGAAACCTCTTCAATTAAAAAAAGCTCATATATCAAAAAAAGCTCTATTAACGTATTAACTGATTTCTACACAAAAAGGGAAAGGAAAATTAAAATTTACGCTTTCAGGAAGAAAAAAACGCTGATAATTGATGCGGAGATATTGTCATTTATGTACGAAAGATGTGCTTATTTTAGTGCTGTGATCTATGTTTTTTATGACTTTGCATAGTTTTGGCATTCCTTGACTTTAACTATAGAATTCACTCAAATATTATTTCAAAAATGTTTATGGTTCTAGTGAAATTTTATTAAGACCAAGGATATAACTATATACAATTTCGTAAGTTTTTTGTATAATATCTGTAAAAAAAATTAAAAGTTTTATTAATCTACTGTACTGGTATTTAACGAAGTGATCTGTTATTTTCATTTGTCACTAACTTTAACCAGGTTATTTTAATTTTATAAGCTAGCGATTAACTGTACATTACGGTTCATGTTCTCTCTTATTGCGTTACTTTAAAGTTTAATGTATATTATAGATATTATATGTTTACTAGCCTTAATTCATAAAATTTAATTAATTCATTCTAACACAGAATTAATCTTATATGAACCCAGAATTATAGTTAGCTTGTACTTCCGTAGCCATGTACAATCATAAACGAGAATATTATTTAAATTATACAAAATTTGTCATCTGCAGTAGTTGAAACGTACCTTTCTTTACTACATAACCAAATATACTATTCCCATAATTTGCAATATACCCATTTATACGTACCACAATCCTCAAATTCATCATGAAAATAAAATATATCCAAGCAGGGATACTTAGGTTACTTTAAACTATTAAATTAAATTAAATTTATATATTAAATAATAACATCGATCCAAAAAAGTCGAAATTATCCTTAACAAAGTCTGAATGTTTAGGCAATGAAAGGTAAAATACGAGTATCCCGTTATAAAAGTTCGATGTTATTTCTCCTACAAAATATAACGATATTCACGCTTTCGTGTGGACTTTATAAGATTACCTCTTCTACGATCTTGACAAGAGTCACCTGAAGATGTTGCCACACAACTAAACTTAAGTCGTGGTAAAAAATTTATAAAGTAGAAATAATACTACATCACATAGTTTCATTTAATTGAGAAAAATTTAATTATAATGAATTATTACGAAATTAATGCCAAATATATTCAATATTTAAATTTTTTTTAACTTGTCTTTTAAACATCGGTTGTTCTAAAATTCATACATAAAATACTTTGTATAACATTAATTCATAAAATAATATCTTTTGTACTCTTAATTTACTATGTACTGTTACAGTAAGTGTATTTTAACAAGTAACAAAGTCATTTTAAACTTAACACCAAAAGATACTCAGAAATTATAACAGTCTACTTTGTAGCTAATAATTTTCGTTTCGGATTATATAACGAATTTTGGCAAACCGTCAGATAGGGAAACGCGTACAAAATTAAATGGGTAAATATGACTCAGATTTACATCAAAATTACCGTGGCCAAATAAGGATTCAGTTCAAAGATGACGCAAAAATTTTAAAATTTATTGGAAATCTGAACGTCAGCATAATTATAAATTTTATGAAATCTAAAATTTGATGCTCGATTGAATTTTAAAGACTCTAAATGAGATATTTGACGACTTTATGCTATGCTTCAAATATAACCAACATAATACATAAATGGTTTATCAGTGTGAAACTTTATAAATATATTCCAATTGTACGTTTTTATTGATGAATATATTCCAATCGTACGTTTTTCCTCCAATTTATTCCATTTGAACATTTGAGGAACTTTCCCTAACTTCTTCATTCCTGATAATGTAACGATAATATGCAGCCCTCAGTAAAAATTTCTGCGGATTACTGTAACCACTGACTATTCTTGCGCCAAATGAAAGAAGTGTTTATCTTCCGTCTTCTAACATTCAAGGATTCGATATTTACGAAATTCTCATATCATATCATACGTCCTGTATTGCTGTAACGGAGAATGTTCTGAAAATGAATGTTTCAAATCAAACTTAAACATATCATAAAATATTTTGGACAAACAAGTAGATTTCCTGTTATAAATTTTAATGAAGAATTCAAAACTTCTATAAAGACGAAAACATAAAGGCGGAAGATGTGTGGCCATCTGTTGCCCAGTTGGGAATGCCGCAACATCAGACATAAGTCCCCAAAAAAGGAATGTTGACAGTAAAATTACCCTCATATTCTAATTCGTTTTAGTGTTGGTATATACCCCACTCCACTGATCTAAGATATTTTTTCTTAATGATTTACTACAAACAGCAGACAATAGTAAGCGACTGATCATGTGATAACAACCGGAATTTTTATATTGATGTATCGAGCGACTATCTGAAACAGTTTCTAAACAACAATTACAGATTGGTGTTGCCCAAAGTAATATCTAAGTTTAACCACTCATACCGTCGTCTAGTTTTAAACAATATTTGGCTAATTAATCGGCATTGAAAAAATAAATCCTAATCATATTCCAGCGTACTTTTTCAGGTGAGGTTTCTTTACATTAGGTGACATTGAAAATGATATGCTCAATTTTATAATGTTTTAAGCGTAAATTGTATAGAAACCAGTTGATATATTTTATCAATTCAAAATTACATATTTTTTTCTATTAAATCCGCTACTAAATATTTCATGTTATATAGAAGCATGTCATTTACAAGTATCTGAATATTTTTGCGTCAAATTAAAACAATATATTATTTTAAATAAGATTTACTTCATTAATACGACGTCCTCTTTTAGCTCCATCATTCTTTAATGAAATAATAATAACATCAATTCATGAATCAAATATTATTAACGTAACAATTGTATAATTTGAACAGTTATGATTTTTAGTTAATATATTAACGAGAGAATTCTTTATTTGTCGAAACTGCAGTTAATAACTAAAAAGAATATCAAACGTCGCACTGTTTATATATTGCGAATATATCAGAGATTTCTGAAATTTTTTTATAACATTCCATAAGCAATAAAAAAGTTGATGAGTTTTTAAGTTAGCAAATTAATTGGAAATAAATTAAATTAAGGAATAGATGAAACTAAATTTAAAGAAGCAATTTAAATCTACTTTTCTAACTACTCAGCATCTTGTTGTAATAAATTTATTTCATTACGACTATAATTTATTTAGTTGTCTTCATTTACGAACAAACAAATAAACAATGACGTATTATAAACAAATGAACAATGAACACAAACGTTCAAATTTTCAGGGATAACGAGAGGCTGAATAAAATAACTTTTAAGACATTTCAGTTTATTCTCCGGTGTAATTCATTTTAAGAGTTATTTACGTGATCAATTGTTTAACTTCTTGAGAATTTCCAAAACAATGAATAAATTAACGCGTGAGCGGGAAATAGCAACTGAAACAATGCAGTGTTAGCTTATATAACATGGAGATCTACCAGTTTCGTAATAATGAAAAGGAACTAATTTCCCGCATAGTGGCAATATGCTTACCTAAATAAATTTCTTCGATATTAATAAAAAAACGTGAAGTTTTGGCAATGTTATTCTCCAAATAATAACACAAATTGCTTCGGATATTTCAACGGGTAAATTTGGTAGGTCTTTCCTCGTTCCGTTTCTATCACGTTTTCATAATATTTTTTTGTCTTGATATTCACACCTCAATAACGATCCTTGCCTATATTGAATATATTTGGCGTTAATTTTGTAGAAATTCATTATTCACAATTAAATGATACTACGTGATATAGTTTCATTTCTACTTTCTTTAAGTTCTTTACCACGACCTAGGTTTCATTGTATAACAACATCTTCACTTGAAGATGTTGATTATATTTTTTCGTTTTCTTAATTTTAGTTAATGAAAATGTTGCCAACATTTTGTTCATTTTTCTCCACATTTTTAAGGTTTTAACGAAATAATAACATATGTTTTATTTTATTTTCTGGACTCTAAGCCAATTTATATCTTTTTTAAACTTAGTAAGTATTTGTAAATGATAGAAGTACAATGAATTCTATTTTACTTCGGAAATTCTTAGCTACATAATATTAAAACCATTGTGTAGTTCTTTATATGTATGAAGAACGACTGATTCCTTTTTAACCGTTTTAAAAAAGAGGTTTTCAATCAAGTGTGGTCCCATGTAAATTTGGTTAGAAATTTACCATGCAAATTGAAAGTACAGAATAGAATTCCTCAACAATGGATAGCACAAGTATCATAATCGAGTTTGCATGATAAAGGTCTAATGATAATCTAATGTTATAAAGCTTTGCAACGACGAAGGGCATCGTAAATATGCTCTTTACCAAAGTCAGTGTGCAATGATGGAGCCGGGAGGTGGTGACATGACCTCTTTACTGACGAGGAATGAACTCATCGAGCTTACACGAACAAGAAAGTGACAAAGTAAATACGTACGTAAGCATTTGCATTTACATATTTATGGAGGACCATAGAAAGGCATGAAACCAATACGCTATTAGATAGTAAGTTAGTAAGTCGGTAGTTAGGTAAATAAGTATACACAGGTACATACAAAAATATAAAGCAAATTGGACATTCCTAGGCAGGTAAGTAAATATGTGTACATATATATGAAGGTTTGAAATAATTAAGATATGAGGACTAATAATGAAATGAAATTTCATTTCAGAAATTATTAAAATAATATAATATCTTTATTTTTTTACTAGTTTCATCGATTATCCAAAATATTTCAATTGTTAAGGGATTGAAAAGGGAGTAGGTTAGAAAATAAAATTGTTTATTTAACCGAAAACACATCAGTCCGCGCGACCCTTCCTTAAACGGCTCTTTAATTATATCAGAGTCGACATTTTCATAACGCTAAAAGGTACTTACCATACTTACATAACCATTTAGTTTTTATCAGGCAAATATCGATGTTTTTCGTATATGTAACACCAATTATTTTAGAAATCTACATACTACCATGTTAGTACTTAAAAGTTATTTAAAATATTTAAACACTAAACTTGCGATAAATTGACTTTTAGGAACACAGAAAAATCTTATTATTTTATGATTATTTAATTTTGAAGACTTGTTATTACTCATAAAATTTCTGTTTCTGGAAAAACCTTCAAGTGCCAAGATTTTAATTTGCACTATGACATTGTCAACAGATTTTTAAAATGGAACAAATGATATAAACAAAATATCTTCTAAAATTTAAATGAAAGTTTCAATTCAAGGAGTAAGTTACAAAGACTAGAAAATAAATGTTAATACAATAAACTAGAGATATTGTTAAAAATTGGTTTAATAACTGTATCATCTGTCAACTACTCCCTTCCTTCCGAAATTTCTCAACTGAAGGTTGTGAAAAACAGCGTTGGAAAGAAACCGCAAAGTTTAATACACTAAACAATGATTCTAAATTTCGTAGTTTTGTTTTAAGTTTACAATATGTTTACGTTTATCAAGATATCTACTAGGCAACATATTTACTCGACAAAATATAATGTTATTTATTCGTTAATAGTTTAATACGTGTACAGAAACCTGCGAGGGCGACGTCTCTTCGTTCATAATCTATTTTATTTTAAAATCTAACGAAAAGGAATTAGTAGTCCTAATAAAACATTGATAAATCTTAGGAGGTTATAATAATGATGATAATAATAAGCCGTTTGTTTTCATAATACAATTTTTTTATGCCTTACAAACTTTATACAATAAAATTGGACTTCACATTTCTGCTTCTACTAGAATATTGCTATTATTAGAATTATGAATACTTCATATTTCTGCTATTATTATGTACATGCCATTATTTGAATATGTTTAAAAAAATTATATATCTATGTATTTAAATAATTAATTACATAATTTAAGCAAAAAATAAAAAGACATTTAAATATCAATCAATTCATAAATATTATCAAGGCAGAATTCCTAATTCAATTCACTATTTTATATTTGTATATGAATTCAAACTCACTGTTTCTGAATAATGTCTTTATTTGCAATTAAATATGTTTAAAACGAAATATATCATTATTCCTTAAATTGATCATAAATTTAACCATTTTACTTTAAATTGTCTCTCCCTCCATTACAGCCGTTTTCCTCAAAAACCGCTGAAGAAAAAACTTGAAATTTGACTCGGTAGTAAAACATATTAACATTTACACATTTATTTATACTTATTCAAAAATAAACATTTGGGACAACAATTTTTTTTTCATTCTATATAAGATTTTTTTTTATTTCATGCAGGGTATCATTTGAAACAGTTATAATTATAGAAATGGCTAGCTATAGTTTTATATTTTTTTCGCAATCTAGGCATTATATCTTCAATCGCATACGGAAAAATAGACAAGAAAATATATTCCCTCCCAATATTACGGAAAGCATTTAACTTAAAATTATGAAAAAATATAGGTTTTTGGAACGCAAATATTGAAGGAAAATTATAGTTAACTTTAGTAAAATTGTTATTACGCTTACGAAAAATATAGTATGTATTACAATTATATTTTTATAATTTCAAAACCGATTTTCTCAGAAAGCAATTAATGTAGATCAAGTATCTACTAATTGGCACCTTAATACATATTTTGCAATTAAATTACACCATTATCTTTTTTTTCAATATTCGTTCAACAATTAAAGAAAGGTCTTAAATTTTTTTATGACATATATCTTGTGGAATATTATTTCTAAAAGTTTGTTGCGAGGATACAAAATGTTTATTTCCCGATTTTTAATTGCATATTTAAAAACTACTAGGGCAAAAATTATGAAAAAATAAGGTTTATAAAAACTGACTAGGACATTACAATAAAACTATAACGATTATCCTTGATCTTATATTTGTTGAAATATGTTCCATGTTGTTATGTTTGTAAAAGATAGAGTAAATAATATGTTGCAATATGTTTACCTTGGGAAAAATTAATATTTGTAAATACTTAGTACGTATAGTACACGCTTGAATTCCCAAGTGCCGAAATGTGTAAGTAACCCTCGAGGTTTTCCTCAACTACATGACAGGTTTATTTAAAGTAGATACATTCCTGACAATTTTAATTTTGTTTTAATAATTTATTTGATTACTCACGTAAAGTATAATGATTCACTTAATAGACAAATGTAGTCAGAAAAAAATTTCTTAATCCAAAAGTTAATGCCAGAGAAAGATTTTTGAAACGAACTTGGAAAAAAATGTTATGTTGTGTTCTTAAAAATGACGTCAAAATTAAGTTCAAAATCTTGTTTATCGAATTTCTCGTTTTTCTGTTTATTTTGAATGCCATGCTAAGATATACGTAAGTAAATATTTTTATCCAAAATAAGGTAGTTAGCCAACTAGCTAATAAAAAATCATGTATCTGTCACCTTATTCATGCCATAAAGAAACGTTTTGTGTTCAATCTACGTGTTCAGTAGATTGTAATTATTATAATTTGAAACTATCAAGTAATTATTATAATTTTATATAGAGTTTCCAGATATCCGGGATTTTCAGGATTGTCCTGGAATTTGTGATGTGGTCCGAAATGTAATAAATTTGTACGGAAATTTAAAAAAATGCGGTAATTCTTATAACTAGTCTTTGTTGGCATTTTCGCGAACGTTTTTATGCCATAGTTGCCTTGCTGTTTTATTAACTTGATTAATGGAAAGACCGGAATCGGATGATCATTGATCTAGTCAAGGCCTGATTTCAAATTCGAATAAATTGAGAAAAGTTTTGTTACAGAATTTAACAGTCAACATTAAATAATCTCAATAAACTGATTAATTTCAATATAATTGCCGTGATCAAACTACGAAAGTTAACTCAATTGAAATTAGATAAGATTAATTATTGAAAGCGAAGGAAATCTTTACCAAATATTAGTATTAGCTTTTAGTAATTTGTATAAATCCTATTAACATAATAAATGTTTTTGTATTGAATTTTTATCATTTAATCATGTAATGATTGATTCATGATCAAACTTTGTTAAAACGTTTACTTTTTGGTTTTTGTAATAGAAGACATTTTATTTACTTTTATTTGTATGAATGTTCCATAGGATTCAAAAACCTTTTTGTCGGGTCTAACTAATTTTTTTTCTTAAACCTTTAGTAATGGTTGAAGTGTTGCTCTGTGCAGTACAGTATAAAAAAAGGAATAAATAATATTAATTGTATAAAGTTTTATTTATAACTTTGCCTTAAATTCCACGTATGCACCCTGTATTAGAAATACCCCAGAAAAAGCGGTTTCATATATCACAGCTCTAGTTTTACGCCATGTCTGTTATTTACGACAATTTTATTTCCATCAATTAGATGTTGCACATTTTATCCACATTAGTAATACGAATATTAAACATTTAATTTTATTATATTATAATAATCAGAAATTCAAAAATGATCTCCATAATTGATAAATTCAAAAGTAGGAAGAAAGAGCGTCGTTAACATTCACCCAAAAATTTGCCGAGAAATAATGACGTTAATTCTAAACTTTAGAATTCTCGAGAAATTCAATACATTGTGCAAAAGTAATATTAATATTTTCACACGTCGTAAAAAGTAATATTAATATTTTTAAATATTTTAGTAGAAATGTTACGCATTTTAAAATGTCATAACGTGTACAGAGATACTTGACAGATTTTTCTCAAAATTGTCTACAGAAATCATCTTTAAAGTTATTTGGTCATTAAATAATACTCATATTGATAAGAAATGTGATGGAATCATTGCCTGAAATAATTGAAATCGTCATTAAAAAATCTGATGAATCGATGATTAATATTAATATGGCTCAGCTTCCTAGTAGCGACCTAAGGAACTTGCTTTATGTTCAGAAACTACAGTATTTATGTTTACGACGCATTAATTGTTCCTTTATAAAACTGTCCTATTAAGGCTGATTTTCTACTTATTTGCCCTTAATGCTCTCGACACAAATCATGCAAGTTATTTACTGGCAAGATTTCACGCATAACCGTCTAAAATCTGTTCACTCGTTTTACATTAAAAGTGATAGAAGTATTTGGCGTAATTTTTTTATAATTACTTCCAACTTTATAATTATATTTATAATAATTACTTCCAACTTTATAATTTACTATAATTAATAGTTCAGTTATTTTGGCAAACGTTGAGGTAAAGAAGCTTTTTTGAGTAAAAAATAACACAGTGACAACAGAGTTTGTAAATTTTATTATTTTGTACATGAGTAATAAATATTTTTCTTTCATATTTTTTCTACTTTTACTTATCTTCGTCATTAATTTTGTCTTTTTCTTGTTCATTATCCAGTATCCGTTCACTCCGTGGCGTAGGTATTTTGTCGTGTTTAACATAAACGAGCTTAATCCAAAATGCTTCCGTTATTCTTTTAACATATATATATATTATCAGTGAAGTGATATACAATCTGGCCTGGCAATCCTTGAGGGCCAACTTAAAAATTGATTGTCAATTTTTCTATTGAGCTTTTAGTGATACGAATGTAACTTCGTCGCTTGAACCTCGCTACCCAACGATGCTTCGATGATTCAGTAAGGTAAGTTCGGTGATTAGTTTTGAGAATTCTGTCGGTGTCATCAGTTATTAATGTTTGGGCTCTAATTTTTTATTTTCGCTCTCTGACCCTCAAATTGATACTGAGCATAGACCGTTTCACCACTCTCCAGGTTATTCTAAGTTTTCAGTAATTCTTTGGCTAGAGAAGAGTAAACGCATATTTTCATTTTTATCTTCTTGTCGTTAAAAATTATGTTAATCAACTTCTTAATGGGAATTACCATCATAAAATTAATGTTTTTGGAAGAATCTATTAAATAAACAAAAATACGTAAAGTTTTTATATTTTTAACATACTCATATATATATCTAAACAAGCTTCAGGTACGGATGAAAAACAGGAGCTAACAGATATATAAAAAACGTAAGGTAAAAGTTTCCAATGTGTTAATTCATTGATATCCGGTAAAAGTTAATATGAAGGGAACACTCAACACATGGCTTGTAAAGTGAATATTTGTCCATCGACGTCAAAACACATATCGAATAAAATGAAGTAGAATAAAAATAGGACATAGGTGGAAGCATTTAAGAAGCCGCTAAAGTCGTAGAATTATTCCACGTGAATATGATCAACACGATAATTCTAATAAGTTGCTCCAAGATAATTCGGTCATTATAAGCTTACATCGTTTCTATGGAATAATTTCAAAGATTATAAACGTAATATTTTCTCTTTTATTTCAAGCAGCGAGAGAAGTGAACTGCAAAATTATTATTGGTTACCGCCCGACGTATAATTTATAGTGAAATTTAATATATGCCTGTACGCATATGTGATATGAAATAAGTGGTTAAAACCCATATAATGCACCTAATTTTAATTTTGTTTAATACGTTTACTTTGTTCTAATTTTTCTTAATTTTACTTTCACAGTTTACTCGTTAAGAATCGATTTTCATATATAGCGCCCGGTATGAAGTTTTATGAATAGTAAAATCAGAAGATCAGACCGTACAAAGTTCAGAGCATTGAAAAAAGTGTAATCAGCTACTTTCAAGTACGTATTTAATTGACATAAGGAATTATTTACTGATATTTGTAAGCGTCGTTTTTTGGCTGGAAATATTGCGTTTAATAAAAATATTATTAATGAAATGGTATGTACAATCAAATCGCCACCTTTATAATGAAAAATTTATTTATTTATTGAGAGGCTCAAAAAAGAAGTTTTAGTCACGTAAATGTATAGTAAAAAGAACAGAGTATAAAACTACACTATTATTCTAATTATGTGTGCACAAAATGGTTAGAGTATTTACGTATATATTTTGAAGGGTTACTTGTGTTATGAAATATATTATAAAATGTATTAATTATTCAATATTGAAGTAAGTATTAACTTACGATTATATTATTTTCGTAGCTGGTTTTAATTTAGAAATAATATATATTTTATTCCCTTTTTAAACGTTAATAATTTCGCTTCAAAAATGTCCAAGGAAGGATGTTGAGAAACAATATCGTTATGCAGTCGGCAAAGTGGAATTAATAGATTGTAAAAAGAGGTATTATTGTTATAAACTTGTAGTACGAATAATCTCTGCAATGATATACGAGATCTGAGTCGAGTGTTGAAGTTGAGTAGAAAAAGAAGATAGGGTCAATCAACATGCAAATGTATGATTTTATATAAATATAACAGATCAGCGTTTTTTCTCCCTGCAGCTAGTGATGAGAAATTAAATTTCTGTATTTAGAACTCGTAGGATCCATACTTTCGTCAAGATAAAGTCGGAACTAATTTGTTTGATGAATACAGAATTAATATGATTGCACGAATGTAACAAATTATGCAATGTTTTTTAAATTTTTATTCGTTTCTTTGGGCAAAAGGAAGTCGTCTGTACCAACTTTCGCTTAATATAAAAGCTAAGCAGAGGAGAGAGTTGATAAAGGAAAGGCAGCAATGAACGTCTACCGGCGGAGGAGACACGATTGGAGACATCCAAATTGACTCCATCGTTTCCTTAATAGCGCCAGGGCTGATTGTAGAATTCCTATATAACGATTTAATCCATCAATTCGCTCGAGGTAAACAATATAACCGAGGTGAATAAGCATACAATTCATCTTTTATTTATAGTGTTTTTTACAATCTGTAAAAACCACTATAATTAAATGATGAATTGTGCATTTATTTTTAGATCGATTTATTTGAAGTGAATTTTATTCAAATTTATATATAATGCAGTATAAGAAACGAAATTAATTTGTAATTTAATCACCTTTAAAATAACAAATGGTAAAACTCATTGAACAACCTTTCCATTGGACTTTTATTTTATTTTCTTTCTAGTGACATGCAAAAATGTGTTGAAATTTAAAATTTATAAATTTGTTATATACATGAATTGATATTAAATTCATTATAGTCAATTATCCACAGATTCGTCTGAGCAACAATCGATGAAAAGAAATGAAGTTTTTTGCTGAAGCCGCGAAAACAGGAAACCATGTTGGACGTGGATACAATTGTATGTATATGCAGAAGATGTGCCAGCAGCCAGCATTCGGATATCCGGTTCACTTTCAGCCAATGTCAGTTACTTCAGGCGGAAGAATTAAAACGAAATCGCATGAGGCATGAAATGGAATAGAGACAACGAAGAGAATGCTAGTTCCATGAAATCCGTAAAGAAATTTTATTAAGTTAAGATCGAGAAGCGAAGGCTCATACTGAAGTTGCAGAGGGAATTGAAAAATAAATGAAATATGTTTTCAGATTATTAATTGTTTTTCTCATACATTTTTATTCTAATTTGTGTTTTTAAATATTTTTTTCTTATTTCGTTTTAATTTTGTATCTACCATATTTTTATACTTTTTGTACTATTTTTATTTCCATTACTTTTATTTTCATAAATTTATCTACTCATATCGGGTTTTATTTCAATTTTTTTAAATTTTACAACAGGCAGTTCAATTTTTATTAATAAATCAAATAGTCATTATTTTGCTGTGTGTTGAAAAGCAGTGTAGCACGTTCTTTAAAACATTTGAAAGCTAAAAAATGTTAATGTTTATATATAAAATGGTGGAAATATTTACTAATTGCTAAAGTCGCAGTTAATAAGGGTCTGTAAGTATACATTACAATTTGATAAGAGGTTTGTAAAACAAATGTTCAGTGAATTGGGGTATTAACCAATGAAATAGGATTTTTATATTGACAATCTGTGACAGAATTGTTTGTATTACCTAGTTCATACTAAGTTAATGCACGTTTCTCTTAGTTATGGGCCAATTGAATGATACATTGTATTTCAATAACATAATTTTTACTTAATGCAGCTCCTGCTATTATTTGTACTCGAATTCAAGTCGTTTATGCAAGAATTTTTAAATTCCCAAATGTTACGAATAAATATGTATTGATAACTTTCTGAATTAATCAAAACATGAATGAACATTTTATCATTGTGGCTATAGGTAAAGTGAACCAGAGAGTGCAAACTAATTTTTATGTACATTATTACATTCTAACTAAAGGCAATGGGAATCATGTCTCTTGTCAGATGGAATTTTAGTAATAGATTTATTTACTCGTAATCAATAAATGTCATTATGTGAATATTTGGTATCTTCTATCCTACAAATTTAAAAGTCTCTTACTTTTAACTTCTTAGTTTGAAGTTACTAAATGTTTTTCATTTCGTTGTATGAATTTGATCTTGTTCGTTTGTGTTTTACTTGAAAATAATAATATTGTCATCATATCTTTAATAAAAAATTTTGACAATTAAATGAAACTACGTGATGTAGTATTATTTCTGGGCTACTAATGAAACTATGATGTAGTATGTGTGGGCCGTGTGGGCTATTAGCAAAGATTTGTAAAACAAATTTTCAGTGAAATTGCTAATAACTAATTCAATCTTTGCTAATAGCCCACCTGAAGATGTTGTAATACAACGAAACCTAGGTCGTAGTAAAGAACTCAAAAAAGGAAATAATACTACATCACGTAATTTTATTTAATTGTGAATAATGAATTTCTATAAAATTAACGCCAACTATATTCAATATAAAAAATTTTGATTTACATTTAACGTATTGATATTTATATTTATAAACAGTGTTACCTATTTTATGTATTCCAAGGAATCGTACTTAAGAAGTGAACTGCGGTTGCGCGTCGGAGCTGACACGCGCAATTTTTTAATTTTTTTTGTTAACTCTTTGTTAGCCTAACCTACATTATTAAAATAAATGTTTAAAGAAAAATTGTTTGAGGTATATCATAATTATGATACTTATGGTAACACGTAAATTCCCAAAGATGAATTCATCTGCGAGCATATTCAAATATAGCTAAATAAGTTCAATATCCTAAAAGTGTAATCTATTAATTTGGCTAATATGAGTACAAACAATTTTTTCCAAGTATCATTTCTTTTTTTTGTAAATTCAATTAGCAGAGCCCCAAAATTACTAAAATTTCATGTCTTCTTTATTAATCGTTCAATAACATAGAAGGCATCTAATTGATTGATAACGCTTAACATAATTCTTTCATTCTCACCTATTTATGTACGATTCCTTAAAAATACTACAAAAAGAACACAAAAACAAAAGCCTGCAGCAAAGATAAGTATCTTTAGTTATGAAAGCACGTATCGCATAAAGTTATAAGTTTATGACTCAAATGACCCACTCTTTAAAAAGTCAGTTACATCTCTAGCAAAGACGAAATAACCTCTAACGATATCGGGGTCATTAGAGGCACGCAGCTTCACTCCGTTACGGGTAAGCGAGGATCACAAATGATACCGCTTCAGCTATTTCGTTTTGAGAATAATCCGTTGTATCATTTGGCGTAATGACAATAAAATATTATATGTGTATCTAAATTGTAATGGAGATTATTGTGCGGTATATACATATATATATATATATATATATATATATATATATATATATATATATATATATATATATATATATGTACCTCACAATAATCTCCATCACAATTTGCATACACACATAATTTTTTGTTGCTATTATGATAGACGAGAGCAACTCGTAGCCACCTCGAAGTCAGTAAGTCTCCAGTCGACTAAAAAGTTCGGTAACCTGCCACTAATAATATAAGTTAAACGAATATAGATTAACATTACCAAAAAAATTATGAATAACAAAGTATGTAAACCATTTAGGGGGACGTACGGAAATAAGGAGCTTAAATAGGACTCGTTAAGTACGATTATCTTGGAATGTATAAAATAGGTAACACTGTAAGTAAATATAAATATCAATATCAATAAATGTAAATGGAAAACTCTTTAATAAAAACGTGCTGACAATATAATTATTTTCAACTAAAACACAAGTGAATAAGATCAAATTTATTGAACGAAGTTAAAAACATTTAGTAACGTCAAAATAAGACTTTTTAATTTTGTAAAATAGAAGCCACCAAATATTCACCCATAATGACATTTATTGATTATAATTCAAAAATTCTAATACTCAAATTCGCGCGATTGTTGTTTCATGACATTAAGTGGACGTAGTGAAAAAACCGTTTCGGTAAAACTCGGATTCGTGTCTGTCATTTGGAGCCTATGAGGAGTCAGGTAGAGTTAATTCTTGAACGTGTCTACCAATCGCGATCTTACCAGAATGTCACTTTTTATGACGAGCGAAAGTAAAATAGTAGAATTGTGTTGTCGTTATATTTTTATAATTGTTCTATACTTTTGTGTTCTAAAATCATTTTCTTACATTTATATTATCAGCGATTTATCGTCTAAGTTATAAATTTATCTGTATTTTAATTAAATTTATTAAATTTTTTCAGGTTTCACGAGCGTTAACAAAACAATACCTAAAGCTATCATCCATCTCTAGATAAATAAAATTTGTCTAAATATTTTGTGTTTAAGATTTTCAGTCATAGGATTTATATGCAGGTTCTAGGCTAACAAGATAAATAAGCAATATATTTAACATATACATTACACTGCCTATTAGCACAATTAAGTTAAAGGAATTATACGATTCATCAAATCAGGACGTAACCTAAATGTTAATGAGAAAATGCCGAAACTCTGGAGAAAATGCTAAGATTTACATTACAGGAATTAAGCAAGTTATCAAATTAGGACATACGTTAATGTTAATAGGAATTATAACCAATGACCAAATCGAGTTAAATAAAAGTCTGTCCGTACTTTTTTGGTGTGATTGAATAACAAGCATCCAAAAAGAAAAATAGGAAAGGTCAGAAATAATGCTCTCTCCTTGTTTGCGCTCATATTATAAAGTCTACCAAGTCAATTTAGATGCATGCCAGTTCCTATTGAATTACTGTACATTTTTAATCAAGTGGAAGTTGTTTCCTAATCTGCATCATGTTTAAAAGGGCGAATCCTCAATATTTGTTTAACAGAAAGGTGTAAGTGTTTCATTATGGTTTCTTCAAATTATATTTTGTTGAAACATGTTAAAGCTTTGATCGTAAAAATTAAAATATTTTCATTTAATTCATTATTTTTTTGGAAACGTAGAACTGTGATTTATTTATGTATAACATAAATATATTAAATATAGGTATGCCAAAATATTTTGTTCAGGTTTAGTATCCATTTAATATCAATTCTCATTTAAAATGAATACCAAAGTAATGAGAGTAACAGTGAACCGTGATAATTATTTGGAAATATATTTCAGTATTCAAGTTTGTGATATTCAGCAAAATTGTAAATATTAAAACAGTATTTAAGTTTACAATATTTTAAATAGCTAAGCACCGTCGGAATTGGGTTTTGACACGTTACAAAAGATTAATTAAATATACCAAGTGCAAGGTTAAGGAAACTTCTTTTATGTTGACACAAGAAAACTGAGGGATTATTTCACATAATTTTACCTATTCATCTCTTCTAACACCATTTATGTAACAACATTAAGATAGGGCGCTCTTATAACACCGTACATAGGTCAATTTTTATTAATACTTCTATAAGTCTTCCTCTAATATGCATGGAAAGAAAACTACAAATTACATTATGTTATGTGTATAATTAAAAAGTTATTTATTGGGTTAATAACAAATATCTGAAAAAAGTGTTAATTTTTGGTCCGGTCTCCGTTCATCGGTTTTTTTGTTCCTGTCTGTCTTGTTCTTAGTTTCTGTAATTTTAAACCTACGTAAATAAAATTGCTAGTTTAAAGGTGTAAAATATTGCAAATATTAATAAAAATATATATTAATGAAGTATTTTTCTTCCTTTCTCATTTTTTATCTTTATTACCAACTTCCTCGCTTTAAAGTGGCATAAAATGTGTACGTCCTCATCTAAGTTTCTATATAGGGTTTCTAAAAACCTATGAAGTACTATCCATACACATTTAGGCACTTTTTAATAAAAATATTTGAATAATTTAAGGGTATATCATATATATTTACAATAAACTTTTCAAAATTAATTTTTCACTACGTAATTTTATTGCGTACTCTTCCTTTTTTGGACATAAAAACAAACTTATCGTAAAAATGTGTAAATCTACATAGAATTAGATATCACTGATTTTTTTCTTCCTTTACTTGTGCTATAATTCCATTACGCCGACTTTCAAAATTGTAGGTCGACCTACATTACCCTGTTCATATGTCTTCATTATTTTTGATAATTGTTATACGTCATATATTATGTATCATATGTTTTGATAATTATCAATGAGTATTATTATTGCATGAATAAAAAAATACTATTTAAAGGGCCATATCTATCCATGAACCATCAGTGTATATTTTTACAACAATGTAAGACAGATCTCGGCATAAGACAGTAATTTCAGCTTGATATGTCAAACCATTTCTGATAAAAAAGATTTTCATAGGCATAGGGTTATGTTATATCATTAGGCTTCCGTATTTTTTTCATTTTGTGGGCTGGAACCGTAAAAAAGGGGAAAAATTCCAGTTAATAGCATTTCATTTGAACTATCATATTTAATTATAGTATCGTGTGAGTAATATTTACATCTGATAGTATTAATCATAATTATTGTTAATAAAGAATTCATAATGAATATATAGGTAATTGAAGTGTCAATGGGATCTGTATATCCCCAGATGAAAAATAAACATAACCACTATTGAATTATCATCCAAAAGAGCCAGGACCCGTAGCACAAGTCGTCATTCACCTTCCTAGTAAGATGACTTCAATAAAATGCACAAAAAATTATGAGAAACCTGTGTTGATTAATGAAAGAATGCAAGCTAGAAAGAAAAATAAGAAGAGATGATATATGCAATTACGTAAGTTATAACTAAATAATTTATCATAAAAGAAATTTAATTTAAAACGCTTTGCTTTCCATATAAGCATTTTATTAATTTACTTTTATTTAAAATATTATTTTTATCTCTAGTTATTATGCGTTGGTGGATTGATTTGACTTTTGCTAGAAGTCGCGATCTGTAACATTGCGAATGTTTAACACTCGTTGCGTTTAGCTTAGTTTAAATTATTAATCTCACAACAAGTCTACCATCTATGTAATTTGACAGCAAAGTTTATTAAATATGTAAATTAATAGTATAAAAAGAAAAAGCACTGGCTAACTGCACGTACAAAATATGCAAAAATATGTTGTAAGTAAAATAGGGAATATAAATCAATACTAATTCGGAGGCTACGATGAAACGAAATAGTCATAAATAGTTGTTTTCTTAGAAAAATATTTAAAGTGAAGAAAATTAACTTTGCACTTGGTATATTTAATTCATCTTTTGTAACGTGTCAAAACCCAATTCCGACGGTGCTTAGTTATTTAAAATATTGTAAACTTAAATACTGTTTTAATATTTACAATTTTGCTGAATATCACAAACTTGAATACTGAAATATATTTCCAAATAATTATCACGGTTCACTGTTACTCTCATTACTTTGGAATTCATTTTAAATGAGAATTGATATTAAATGGATACTAAACCTGAACAAAATATTTTGGCATACCTATATTTAATATATTTATGTTATACATAAATAAATCACAGTTCTACGTTTCCAAAAAAATAATGAATTAAATGAAAATATTTTAATTTTTACGATCAAAGCTTTAACATGTTTCAACAAAATATAATTTGAAGAAACCATAATGAAACACTTACACCTTTCTGTTAAACAAATATTGAGGATTCGCCCTTTTAAACATGATGCAGATTAGGAAACAACTTCCACTTGATTAAAAATGTACAGTAATTCAATAGGAACTGGCATGCATCTAAATTGACTTGGTAGACTTTATAATATGAGCGCAAACAAGGAGAGAGCATTATTTCTGACCTTTCCTATTTTTCTTTTTGGATGCTTGTTATTCAATCACACCAAAAAAGTACGGACAGACTTTTATTTAACTCGATTTGGTCATTGGTTATAATTCCTATTAACATTAACGTATGTCCTAATTTGATAACTTGCTTAATTCCTGTAATGTAAATCTTAGCATTTTCTCCAGATTTTCGGCATTTTCTCATTAACATTTAGGTTACGTCCTGATTTGATGAATCGTATAATTCCTTTAACTTAATTGTGCTAATAGGCAGTGTAATGTATATGTTAAATATATTGCTTATTTATCTTGTTAGCCTAGAACCTGCATATAAATCCTATGACTGAAAATCTTAAACACAAAATATTTAGACAAATTTTATTTATCTAGAGATGGATGATAGCTTTAGGTATTGTTTTGTTAACGCTCGTGAAACCTGAAAAAATTTAATAAATTTAATTAAAATACAGATAAATTTATAACTTAGACGATAAATCGCTGATAATATAAATGTAAGAAAATGATTTTAGAACACAAAAGTATAGAACAATTATAAAAATATAACGACAACACAATTCTACTATTTTACTTTCGCTCGTCATAAAAAGTGACATTCTGGTAAGATCGCGATTGGTAGACACGTTCAAGAATTAACTCTACCTGACTCCTCATAGGCTCCAAATGACAGACACGAATCCGAGTTTTACCGAAACGGTTTTTTCACTACGTCCACTAAATGTCATGAAACAACAATCTCGTATCAAATCTGATCTCGTGCCGAAATCCGATCTCAAACTACCGATGTAGATGAGCGTGTGGGTTTTTAAAGTCCATTTAATCACAATTCTTAGTTAATACATTACTTATTATAGTTATACTTACTGGGAAATATGTACACAGTTACTAATAAAAAAAAATTTAATTCTAGTTTTATTACGAAAGTCATTCTAAATCTCTTAATTTATTTCATAAAGTCGGATGTACAAAAATTATTCTAGCACACTCCACGTTCTCAACAATCATCCATTAAAATAAAAGTGTGGAGAAACTAAAAGTAAATGAGCCGCCTTGTACAAAAATGTATCGATAAAAAAAAATGTTTCTATACATATATATATATACATATATAATATATATATATATATATATATATATATATATATTTATATATATATATGTATATATATATATATATATATATATATATATATATATTATATGTATATGTATATATATATATTTTTTTTTTCTCGTATGTATTTACACACACACACATACATATTTATAGATATCGATTGTTTTTGTAAAAACTTGTTAAGATATACTGCCAGTTATTACAGCCCCGTGACATAAGCAATCAACCATAACTGAGAATAGAGGCACATCATCTCCCAAAAAAAAATATTTACTTACAAATTAAGATAATGATTCAGTTAATTGATCAATTTGTATATTTTTTCCCAATAATTAAGATTCAAATCCCAATTTAACAGTTAATTAGCTAATTAGGTCGTTTTTGGAAAACGTTACTTAAATTGACGTAATGAAAATATTTCACTGCAGTTTCATTAGAATTTCGAACGAAGACGTCACATTTATTAATTTGATTCGTCATATTTTATAATTTCGAACGAATACGTTACATTTATTAAAAATTTGTTATCTATTTTATTTGTCGATTTGTCATAATTTAGTGAAATTTCAAATTCTATAATAACGAAGGAGCAGAATCGACTTACAATCTACATCATTTTTATTATAACTAGAATAAAACTTCATACTCGCCAAAATCCAAGAAATTGTTTATGCTAGAGAAAGTGCCTTTAATCCATTTTACTACGATACGGGAATTTTTAGATAAATTGAAGGGAAAATACACTTTTGCGTTGTCATAAATTCACAAGACTAATATGAATAATATGAACACTTTATTTTACGCGTCAATTCGGTGTTGTTGATTTCGTCAACGTGTACTTTATATTTGACACGTGTGTATAATTATTACCCGTATCAAAGTTCACAATCTGATATTGAATGTGCTAGACATTTCTAAAAAGCAGCCTTCGATCAATTTCAACATAATACGAGTATCTTTAGGTAAATACAAACTTTTGCCGTATTATAAATTCTCAAGACTGATACAAGTCGTATGAATCCCTCATTTTATGTGTTGATTAGGTATTGCTTTTTTTGATTTTTGAACGCGTACCCAAAATTTGAAACGTAGTTGTAATTATTACCTGTATTAACATAAACGCATATGAAGTTGCTTGATACGAAGCAGTTATATCAAGGATATTTTTAAATAAAAATCGTGATGTTATAAATTTAACTAAATATCTGAAATCAATGTAAAATATACAGAACATATCCCTTATCATTTTAAATAAAATTTAGAAATTAATAAACAACAAATAGCACGAGTACGGAATTTGGAAAAATTTTAAAATAAATATGGCAAGCTATTGTAATTTTTTTAGCTTCTTGAAACTCTCACAATTACTCCGGATAATTTATTGAAATTTATCATAGTATATATTTTCCATAAAGAACTCTAAGCAAGCGTTTCTAACTCTGACTTGACTGTTAATAAACTATGCAACTTGTGATTTTCCTTATTTTTTATTATGACCAAAATATTTTCTCTCGGTCGAAAAACATGGCGAATTTTTTTTTATTTTAACTAAATTTATCAATGAAAAAAACAAAATTTTATTATATTTTTCTCTAAAAAAATTGCATATTTCAAATTTTGTCACAAATCACTAAAAGTTTCAAACGTTTTTTTATTATTTTTACAAAATTCACTGCAAGTCCCAAAGTTTATTTTTACATTTTACGTAAATATCAGCGAACCCATAATTGACATTCAGTATATCGAAATTTGAAATGTTAATTGAAAGTCATTCAATATAGTCTTAACATATTTCTAATTTAACTTCCCTTGAAATAACAAAGGCCATGTAATCCATATTTTATTATTCTGATATAAATAACATTTTAAAAATAAAAGACAAAAAGATAAAAACAAGAAGCACTTTATTTTAAACGGTATTCAATCATTTTTATTGCAATTAACTTTTCAAACTTAAAAAAGTGAACTCCTTTCCACGTTACGTCAACTCTTCTTAAAATCGAATCTATCAGAAAACTTTAACAAAAATATTTTAGTACCGATCATTTTCAATGTGCTTCTATAGGGGAAACGGATAAACGGTCGCCAGGGAAAAGAAGATAAGGTAAGAAATAGCTTGTAAACGAAACTATTATGCTCAGCAGGCCATAAATGTGCATTTAATCGGGACATTACCGCCTCCATCCGTGCCAATATCGTATCGCCAATATCGTATCGTCAAAACTTTACTACCGTCACTCATTAGCAATTGCCGCCTAGTTAGTGCAGGTAAAGTTATTTTCACGTGTATGTAAAAGTAACCAGAATGTGATGTTATGGTTTATCAAACCAAAATATGCAAATATGCCTTGATATGATGTACTTCGCATACGCTACGTATATACGGTTATACAGTTTTATACAGTTTATACACATATATACAGTTTTAATTAGGACGTAGCCGAAACTTATAGAAACATTTGTAAGGTTCACAGTGAGGATGCTATAGATGAAAGCACAAATCTTTATTAGTTTCAAAAATTCAAAAGAGGAAACCCCAGCTGCAAAGGCAAGCTACATTCGTATACGTTAATAGTGTCTTAAGAGGATCTAGCTTGATGAATTAAATTTTAAACAAATGAATATCGACTTATTGACAAAAACAGGTGCTACGGTATGGTCAGGCACATGAACACGGAAGGAGAATGGAAAACTTTTTTTATTCTAAACTAAAACCGGAATTATTTTATTCTCGCAAAAAATTACAAGAAATTATTCGTATTATCCAGGATTATACAGATGTGCAAAGTCATTCTTCATTCCAAAGTTTTGTTTTATATATAATATATTCGGATAAAAGCTCTAAGCATGTATAAAATGTATCTTGTAATAGAATATGCATTTTTCTTTAAATTAGTGCATTCTATTTTATATAATTGTAAACAACCTATTCATGCACATATTTGTTACAAAAAACAATTCACTGATAAACTAACTCTTATTGACATGAAAACTAGTTCATTCCATATACAGGCTGTCCAGTGGCAGATTTCAATGTTTGAAAAATTGTAAAAAAAACTACACCTCTAATACAAAGTAGGTTTATTTTAACTTTATAACAACAAATGCGGATTTCATTTTTTAAAAACCACGTTTTCCAAGTGGCGGCCATCGAGTCTGACACACTCTTCGAGTTTAGCACGCATGTTTTCAAAAACGCGTTTGCAGAGCGACTGGGGTATCCTACTGACTTCGGCTCGAATATTTTCTTTAAGTTGTGTCACAGTGCTCGGATTTGTTTTGTAAACAACCGATTTTATGTATCCCCATAAGAAAAAGTCACATGGGCTTAAATCGTATGACCTAGGTGGCCACGGTACGGTACCGTTCATATGTTTTTTTTTCTGGAAATAACTGCCGCACTGCATTCATGGACACATTAGCAGTATGAGCTGTGGCCCCGTCCTGTAGTTCTACTCTGAAAAAATCATTTAACATCTGGGCATATTTCTCTGGATTCACAGTTACAGTTTGGTCACGTTGATTTTCAAAGAAATAAGGCCCTATGATTGCAGATGCAGACATGGCACACCGGACTGTTACTTTAGGCTTATGTAAAGGCTCTTGATGCATTTGTCTTGGGTTGTGGACATCCCAGTAACGAAAGTTCTGCTTATTCACATATCCTCCAATGTGAAAGTGAGCTTCGTCACTAAAGAATATGTTGCCCATCCGGGTAGCAGTACGAAATCTCAACAACATCACCTCCGCGTAAGTTTTTCTTAATTCAAAGTCAGAATCGTGTAAATCTTGAACAATTTGAATTTTATATGGATGGAACTTGAGCTTTTTTCGCATTATTACCTGTAAAGTTCATTTCGGAATTCCCAATATCGATGAACGTGTACGCAGTGATAAACGGGGATTTTCAACGACAGAAACCATAACACGCTCGACATTTTCATCCGTGGCTACCAATGGTGTAGGTCTTGGCCTGGGCCTATTTAATGTTGATCCTGTAGTTCTGAACCTTGCTACCCATGACTGAATGAGGTTGATCGATGGTCCATCACGTAATCGACGAATACTGTAACGATTATTAAATCGACGGCGTGCTACAGACAGCGAAAACCCACTCGAAATGTACGTCTCGACGGCAAAAGCGCGGTGCTCTCCACTCCACTGTTCCATGGCTACTAAAACATCCGCACCGCTTGCGCTTCTAACGACGCCCCCCACGCCCCTCTTATGTGTTGCGTTCAGAAGCTATGTTTGTTTAAACTTTGAAATGTGCCACTGGACACCCTGTATTATTGTGGATTTGTATAGCCTTTTTGAATATCTTCGTAGCAGTTGTAATTTGTTTTAATATATATTTTTTTAATTTAAGTAATAACTGAGTTGTATTTCCTCACCAATGTTATGATTAAATGACATGGCGGTGCCTCTCAAATATTATATGCTAATTACATATGATAGACAATATTTCTTCATTTTTCGTCGCTTTTAAATATTATTTCGAATTAAAATTTTTACTCGACTACTAAAGAAGTCGAAACAGAAAAATATTCGTGAGAATTTAAAGAAAAAAATGGTCTGTCCTTTGTTATCGGGTACATTAATTCATATTCTTAAGCAAAAGGGACATTAGTAGCAATACAAAAGGAAGAAACTAAAATTGAACCTTCGTATCAATAACCTTTTCGAGACATAATTTATTCGTGTTGCCGCGGGTGCCTCTTTGTCTGGCAGGAACCCAATTTTCACGGCGCGAAATCAGTTTCGTTGCAGTCGCTGTTGGTTCACGTGTAATATACGTATGCATCTGTTTTCAAAGACCTGAACTGGTTGATTAATGAAACAAATATTTACATTATCCTACCGATCTATCTATCTGCTATGTACTCAAATATAAAGTAATGGCAGTTTTTAAGAATCCATTGTAAAATATTTGAATATTATACCGTTACTATTACTTGATTATGCGCATTAGAAATTTCTGGAGCTACATTAAAGGCTTTTTCACCCATAGGAACACACCTTTTTCTTTCTTTTGATTTGTTTAACAGTCTACTAACGTGAATAGCACATAAAAATCACTACAAAAGGAACGGTGTGAATCTCGCCCAAATCAGCTCATTGATGAAGTGAAAGTTCATTGATAGTTCACATTATGCAATCATCTAAAAAAACATTATCTAGAAATATGTTCTTCTTTTGTTATTCTGATAAAAACTATATTTATAATATTATGCAGTAATATACATAATTAATTTTCAGTCAAGTCAATTGAACAAATTATAATATTAGAATGAATCATCGAGAGATGAACGTTTGAATAAACAATTTTTTTTTGCTTCCATATACTAATACACGTTATGTTCTACCAACGATAGATTAGCGTTTGCTACATCTAGTCTAGGCTTATTTAATTAGCAGGATGAATTACAAAAGCAAATATAATATTATCAGCAGCTTACCCCCCACCAATAGTAATTCTGAAAAGAAATAAATACTTCATATTATTTAGATATAAAAAAAATGTATCGTAACAATATCTTATCATCTATCGAATCATTTATCGTAACAATTCTTCAATCCTTTTATTAGTTATTACTTATTATAGTATATAAGATAATTATGGTAGAGAAGTTATTACGTACCAAAACTATATTTTTCCACCTTAATACTTGCTATGAAGAAAAATAAAGTAAAATGTTAATTGGTAATTTAAATAATTCAAATTAATTTATTGAATATTTAAATGAAGTGCAACGATGAGTTACGGAGAATAATCTTTCAAAAAATAATCGAACCAAAATTTAAACAAGAGTTTTGAAAAAAAAATTATGTGCACGTAGTGAACATTGCTCCAACCCTAATTATTTGTGACAATAATCATTTCATAAGTTGACATTTATTTTAAACACAAAACTTACAAGTCTGTTTATTCTCGTACCAAATGGATGGTTCTAGAAAATATCGTCTAACAGACATTCGATTATCAGCCAATCGTTTACCAGCCAATCGTGGTATCGTTGGATTTTTCATTTACGTTAATACATACCGTATTTATTTGTATCACAATGGAGTATTTATTTCTCCGCTTTCCAAGATGGTTTAGATGATTTCAATTTAACCTTCGTTGATTTTGTATTTATTTTCGTACACAAATACTTTGATATTTTTAGTTTCAGACGAGCATATTTTTTCAAATTTTAGTCGAATTGCATTTTGCCTTGGCTTGAATTTAAACATTCTCTATTTTATCCCAAATAGTCATAATTTTTCACTATTTAACCCAGATCTAAATTAGAAGTCGTTCCTTCCTCGCGCAGCGGAATCGCCTTCCATTCTTTTTTCTCTTTTGACTTTCATCTGATCTATAATAAGGACTTTATTCACTGACCTAGGTTATATACATGCTCAGATTATTTAGATAGTAACCTATTAACTATATATCATCAAAGTGTAATATAGTAATTTGTATTTAAGAAAAGTCTAGTAAATAACTATTTAAGTAAACAGCTCGAAAAGCAGAAGTGTTATACTTGCAACCGAATAAAGTGAATAGCCGTACGAGTTAAATTAATGTAGTAAATAAGAAATTGTTTTAAATAATTATTAATTTATACCCATTAGGTAGTTACGAGTGAATAATGTAAATTGATTTTAGAAAACCATATAGTTAGACTAAAGTTTCTTAGATGTTAAAAATTAATATTTTTTGTGTATATTTTTACAACACAATATAAAAATATACACGATCTATTTAATCTACACATTTACTAATTATAAATTTACACGATCTACTAATTATATTTACTTAAACATGTTATGAATATAAATGACAATTCCTGAATCTTTGAAAATTTAATCGATATTTTCATTCGGCGACTAAATTGGAAATGTTGCTTGAAATGTTTTAATTTATATAATGATTTATGTCAGCTTGAAAAGTCGCTTCCAATTTTTTAAATAATCCCGGTAATCGGAAGAAATGGAAGACGTGTTCGCGTCAAAGGAAAGATACGATAAAATTATTGGAGACACGTGCCTCGTACCGGAGACTCATTATTAAAATATATAAAAATAACAAATTGCATTTCACTCGATGGGGTCCGCGAGAAAACAAATTTCGCGGCCAACATAGATGCGCGCAAAGGGGGGATGCTACAATTTGACGACAAAACATTTTTCTTTATGTGAATGTGTTGATGTAATTTTACTACTTTTATAAAATTTCATTATAATCGGGTAAATTGAAACAGTTATGATGTGATTTGAAGACAGATGAACATGACAAAATTATGTAAGTCATGTCTGAGCCATTCACCTGGAAAATCTGAAGCTAATTTTTATTTTGATTATACATTTTAATCGCCTGTAATAAACGAACAGTCTATATAAAAAGTTACCCTTTGAACTAATTAAAAAAAAAAACAGAAAATATGTCGAGTCTAATTACATGTTTAGATTTAATATGATGTATTATTCTTGTTGTTGTTATCTCTGAATAAAAAGTTAGAATGATATAATATTTTTTCTGTTTTTAAAAGAGGCTAAAGGGTATTCTTTTTCAAATATTCAATCGCAATAATGGATAAAAATATTTTTCACTTTGCCTTTGTTAAAGGACAAAAACAATAACTTTGTAATAAGAAAAATTAAATATTGTTTGTGGACTAAATTACGCGTTGTTGTATGTTAACATAATTTAATAATTAACAAACTAACATTTTACACACTTTATAGAAATTAAGTGTATGTCCATTGGATGAATTAATTAACGCCTACTTGCGCATATTGGTTTCTAAAAATGATTACTTGTACTATTTGAACAACCTTCAATTAAATATGTGGATGTAAAACATAAGAGCGAAATAAACTTTTAGAAAGCTATTCGCACCCAATTACGTTCTCGTATTATTTTATTACTGCATCTTCTTAACGCGTCTATGTTTTCAAGTGTGTTTTATAGTTACAGTTTATTAGATTTAGTCATACTTATTAGCGACTAAGATTGTTTTTAGTCGCGTATTATGCTTTTACATTACATTTGATATCGTACAAAACAGTGAAATATTAGAATAATAAACCACAGTCATAACTTCGTTTATTCTATATTATTTGAACTTAATGTTTTATAATACTAAACCTTAACATGAGTTTTTAAATATACTTGGTAAGAGAAACATGAGTGGCGCTCTTGAATTTAGAAAACCATATAGTGAGACTTAAGTCTGTTAGGTGTTAAAAATAAATAAATATTACCACGGAAGACTACATATTTTATATATATATATATATATATATATATATATATATATATATATGTATATATATATAATATATGAAATAAAATGTGCAATATTCTCTATAAAATTATATTTACACTTAAGCTGGTTTTGGCCATAAATATCATTTCTTGAATCCTTAAACGTTTTATCGATCCATTCGGTGACTAACATGGAGTTTATGTTTAAAATACATTCAAGTTCAGCGCCGAAGGATATACTGAAGGTTGGTTAATTATCTCTACCAGGGTATTTTTTTTATTTCTTTTCAATATAAAATAAAAATAATTTATAACCTTTTTAATATGTGCCTTTATTACGAAAAAGTAATTTTTTTTCAATAATTAATTTAATTTCAGTATTTTCACAATGATAGTTATATTTTAATGTTTTATTGTCTCAAATATAGCTATGAAAAACTAAAAGAAAACACTGAATTATCAACATGATTCATTATTCGTTTCAAGAAAGAGAAACTCGTATCTCTATATATACCAAGCCCAATAACGGGTTTGTCACATTGCTTGATATCACTTTGATGGCATTGCGCTGTACCCAATGTGCTAATCTTGTGTTGATTTCCAAAAAAATTTATCTTAAAAACGTAGTAAGATACAAGACAATTTAAAAGTTATTTTGCCCTATTTTGTACTTAGGAACGCATAGAAACGTGCCTTTCTACTGAATGCGCGCGGCTTACTATAAGTCGAAAGGCCGTTAAGGTTATGATGTGTCATTGTTTCATGTTTTGAAATAAGATTTTGAAAGAAGTGCAACTTCACACTCGTAAAAATAAATATGAACTTATAAGCTGTTTGTGGTCATTTTAATAATCATAGCCAAATATATTTACATCATATTTGCGGTTATTACTACGGCCCCAATTTATTTTACAAAAATCTCATTAATTGCGTTAGAACCATTTCAAACTGTAACACAGTTGACGTATTTAAAGGTGAATGTATAACAAATAGGCCGTACCGGAAATGGAGTTTTTGTTTTTGAGGGACCTTCGTAAGCAAATAAAGTATGCTACCTAATATACGACATAAAATTCAAAAACATTTAAATCACTACTAAATTATGGACTGTTTGTTGAATTAAATAAACAGTCCATAATTTAGTAGTGATTTAAATGTTTTTGAATAATAAATGACATGTAAAGCCTTACACTTCACATTAATCTGCAATACAGCCTCTTTACATACCGTATGCCATTCTCAAAATGCGTGGGGTGAGATATTAGGGAAGCCTTTACTATTTTATTCACTCGCCTATTACTTCTCTGCAGTGACTTTAAGTAAATATTTCGTGTCACATATAGCGGATATTTCGATTTTTGACACATCTTTACGTAGTGGGAGATGCATAAAAACTATAAATAAAAGACATACTGGCATATATGTCGTTTCATCACGTTATTTGAATCATCGATACTATGATGTGGAAAGTTTTGAGCCATTAAACCTGAAAATGTGTTAAGAATTCTATATTTTCTAATTGTCAAGAAAATAATGGAGCTTCGTGTACCGTACATTATGGCATATTATGTATGTGTACATTATGGCATATTATTTGCCGAAAATAACACAAGCAACAAAGCTTTGATAGATACTACTAAGAATTAACTGTGAGTATATTTAATATACTAAATTGAAACTTCATAAAATTCCAAATTATCAATCACACTAAATTAATTAAACGCAATACTGGAATTTATTTATTTATTTCTTGGAAGCTCATGATCAAATTATAGATTTACCCAAACAGATGAACGTGTGGAACTACCTAAGAACATATGGTTATATAATACAACACAAACAATAACAGAATGAAACAAACATGGCAATTCGATTAAATATTCCTCTCATTAGTAATCATTTGTAAAGCACCAAGAAACTCAATAAGCCCGTTACAGTAGCGGTCTATGGAGCAGAAAAAATACAACACTGAGCATATCACGAGTTACTGTGTTAACCAATAAACATGTACATTACAGAATATTGATGCGCACTATAAGCAGGTTAAATTAACTTCAAAATCATACTTTTATATAACAGCCAGGAGGGTAAAGCACTTTTGCTGCAAAGAGTTCTCTCTACTTATATTTAATAATTAAAAAAAATATGCAACGTCAAATGCAATTCACGTCGGAGTTGCAGGGAGTTACATCCGACCGTGTCCTTTATCAAATCTGAAGGAAAGAAAAAATAATGTGGTATATATTTATTGTTTTTATTTTTTATTTATTTTTAAATTTTAAGGTTCAATAAGCACACAAACCCTTATTAATAATACAGGACGACGCATGACAAATATTAGTACGGTAGCAGACTGTGAATATATGAGGCAAGTGAGTCAATGTTACTACAAAAACAATAAACCCATTTTTATGAAAACATATATCAATAACATAAATATTATGATGAACACGGAGGTAAAAAAGTTTAAGGTGTGCTTATAGATTATCACTGGCAATGGAACTTCAATCACATATGGTTATAGTTTATGTGAGAATTTTATACCCTATATTTTAAATGATTCTCCATTTAATACAGAGAGCTTAGGAGTAACTTCTTTTTAGAACATTTTTAAATGCAATGAGCTAAAAGTGCTATAATTTGTAAAGGATATATGTAGGAGAAGAAGCTTACTAAGGATACTTTACTTCATTCCATATCGAAAGGAAATGTTTGTAGACCACCCAATTTGAAAGTTACAATATGGTTGACACAGTAAAAGCTGTGAACTGTTATTCCAATCTCGACTCCCCTTCACCAGAATATTGCAATTTTAACATCGAGATAGAGTATGTTTAGCTCTCTACTTGCAAGAAAATTTGGCATAAAATAACTTTGAGGAAAGACCTTTCAGTCTCATCATCCACCTCAATATCCATTATCAACGTCATCTTTGATTGACTAAGATGGTCACATATAAGTAAATTTTATCTGGGAACAGGTTATTTGATAGGCCACGTCAATGTGAAATATACAAGGATAATTACCTAGCGACTAATTTTAATTAGTTATTCGGAGTAATTAGCGACATCCAGTTGAAACGGGAATATTCGCTCGCATAACGACTATTATAAGAGCCCATTTAATATTTAAGACCTGAACTAGAGACGCAAACATTTTGACGTTTTTGGTCAAAATGAAAGATTATAATCTCATCTGGAAAAATATTCATTGGAATAAGCTAAATAACGAGAGTCAAGACTGGTAACCGATAAGACCAAGCGACTAAATTATGTCTACAAGTATAACACTAAAACGGAGTGCCCACCGTCGGTATCGATTATTTTGAAATGGTAACACCATTTCAAAATAACCGATGCCGATGGTGACCATCTAATAAGAGTAAAAAATAATGTGTTTGATGTGAATTCAATAAAAGAAAAAAGTATTTGCACAATTCCCGTTTTCGAAAATTTAATTTTTTATAATAATAGACAATGACCTCAAAGTTACTTTCTCTCGACGTTGCAATAGGTTCTTTATAGCTATAAATCATTAAAGTAATGAAAAATCATTTTTTTTATTTTAAATAACTTGTCTCACTTTATATAAATTAAACTCTGTAGACAAATTTAGTGATAAAAAAGTAGTCAAATTGATTAATACGGGTAGATATAGGGTAAATAAGTTGCAGGACAAAATATGGTTATAGTGTCGTTTTTGTTTCTATGGAGATATTACGTTTTGAAACCTCTATGTTAATATCATTCTTATAATTATTTAAATGCTTTAAAATTATGATTCAATATTGAATATATTTGGCGTTAATTTTGTAGAAATTCATTATTCACAATTAAATGAAACTACGTGATGTAGTATTATTTTTATTTTCTTTAAGTTCTTTACCACGACCTTGGTTTGGTTGTATTACAACATCTCTATTAGCAAAGATGGAATCTTTGCTAATAGCCCGACTGAAGATGTAATACAACGAAATCTAGATCGTGGTAAAGAACTTAAAGAAATTAGAAATAATACTACATCACGTAGTTTCATTTAATTATGGATTATGGTTTAATTTAGTTTAACAAATTATTTTTACATTAATATTGAATGGTGTAGTACTATTTTATTTATTTTATTTTATAAACGTTACTGTACAAACTTACAAAGCCTGATAGCAATCAGTCAGTTAGGTTGACATGTTTTTATAGTAACAGTTAGACATTCTTAGGATTACGTTGTGTGAAATATAAAATAGTAATTAAAAAAATTCAAGGACCGTCAAAGACGTTACTTAATTCGATAATTTTAGTTATATCCAAAACTTAAATTAAAAGTGTTTCTTTTAACTTCAAAATATTAACTAAATACAGTCAAATAAAACAAGTTTCGTTATAGTTTATTTACTTTTGGTGCTATGCTGGGTTCCATAGTGGCGTGGGCTTTCTCTTTTAACATCGCCATCCACCTGTTTGGTTACAACTAATTACATTATATATTTTTCTCTGCACGAATTTCTTTTCTTTATTAATTTAAATTGCCTCCTCTATTTTGATTGCACCGCGTCATTAAAATTAATTATAAACTATTATACACTTATTTTGATGCTTATAACCATATTTGGACACAGTATTAATTTTTTTTATGTTTTGTAGTTGTACTAGGCGACATCGTAATTTTGAGATTCAAGGATTTTATCAATGATATAATATCAAAATAAGGTCATTTTTTAAAAGTTTCCATTTAATAAACGAAAATCGTATTTTGTAACTTTTTAATGTATAATATAATCCAAAAAATAATTGCATCTTGATGTAATTATTAAAGAAGGCACAAGATCACAATGCATTTACCTTCTAAAGTGTAATTATATTCAATGATGAAGAAACATAATGGTAATTAATATATTTATATATATAATAACATTCATGAATGAGAATAACATACAAGAATGTTATATATTATATATAACATTCTTAGAGCTGGCCATTGGTAATAGAGATAATATAAAAGCAAATATTAAGTTTAAAAATTTTGCTTTGATGATCTGCTCGTGTAGTTTGCTGAAATTATCATTAGTTTCTACAAATTGGCAGTAACTTACTTACAAATATTGTATTCAACATTACCTCGTATGACGATGTAACGAACCCGAAACTGTTTAGCAATATGCCCAGTGGATGTTTTCCTCAAAAGAGTGGTCTAATAATGTGAAGAAAAGATAAAGTGCTGGAAAAAACATGATCGCCTTGTTCATCAAACAGCTGGGTTTTTATGCAGCAGTTTTTTGTAAAATAAAAGGACAATTACTACAGTAATGTATCAGTTGACTTATGTAGGTTCGACAACAACGCCCTCGCAATATAATATCCCTTCATCAAAATAATGCCTCTGCATACATAGCCAGACGGTGACCGAATATTTGGCTCAATGTGATATAGAAACTACAAGTTATCCAAGATAGAGCTCCCACATCGTATCATGAGATTTCTATTTATTTCTAAGGATAAAAGATAATTTGTCTTTTACGGCGACGAATAAGATTCTCGAACGCCAAAGTAGCTGTGACTGCTTTCGAAACGATCATAGAAAATAGGTACACGGAGACTACTGTAAAAAAATAAACAAATTGCAAATAACTGGTTGGTTCCATTTTTCATATTGTTAAAACTTTTACCAACACTTTTGTGCAATTCGTTGAAAGTGGAAAAATTTTCGTAATATTTTATGTAGAAAAACCCTGGCTTCTTTTCTATCAAAAATTCACTTATTGTAATTTTATAAATTAATACAAGTTCCTTCCAACAACGTCATAACTATGTAAAAACTCTCACAAAAGATAATACTCTCTTTATTTCGTGTAAATTTTTATTTCATGTGAAATGTGTTTGTACTAAATCCACCCAGACGTACATGAGTTAATCCATTACATGATAGAAGTCATAATACTGAAGCTATTACTTTTGATATCCGAGCAACCGAGATACAGACCCGTTCTCCTGGGACAAAGCGCAAGCTTATTTATAGAATAAGTATATTTATAACACAATTCGTACTCGATTACATTCCTGTTGTACTTAACACGCGATGATATCTCTCGATTGAATAACTCGATGCGAATCGAAAATTTGCATGTACAGTCATATTTTGATCAGTAGCTTTAACAAAATATTGGCTTTGTAGCTTGTCTAACTTTTATATTACTGGCTAAGCTGTTATGAATGTTAAAAATCGAAATGGTATTGAGGATATTTGTGAGCCGTAATTACAATATAAATTAATTTAACTCAAATTAATTAGCCCATATATTTGTTGCACAATGAATATTTTTAAAGTGAAAACTTCTTTAGGCGCACCTTCGCACTACACTTCGAAGTGAAACTTATTCTGAGGAGTGAATGAATCTGAGGTAACCTCGCCCGGGTTAGGGACACTCGCGTGGCGCTGAATCGAATAAACTCGTCTTTCTTCGGCATCGGCCAAGCTAGTTCGGTGACTAATATGGACTGTGTTCTTCCAAGAATTATATTCTATTTTTATTTGGGTATAATTTAGTATAATACGCGTACATTATTTTTCCAACTTATTACCCATTCGGCCTGCTTCGTTACATTATCGGCTCTTTCCTACTAATTTGACCAGCTCGTTTATATCTATGTATAACACTAAACTATTTTAAAACGATAGATATTAAAAAAATTACATAAGTATAGTCGGGTTCATCCAAAATTTGATCCAAGGACCTATCGCAATCAAAGCGAAAATAATACCACTAGACAAACGGGTGTTTGCTTTGGTTTTCGAACATTTTTATATACATAATAGGTAAGCATATATTTTTTAAATAAAGTTATTTTTAAAAATCAAATATTTTTGGCAATGTTTTTTTGATAGAGGGTGCTTTACTGAATAAATGGGTCAAACATTTACTTGCGCCACGGTTTTCATTAATATTTTAATAAACTCTTTTCCATAAAAAACAGGGCGGTTTTGATTTTGTCATATTATTAACAAAATATTATTTATTAAGAGGTTGTATTAACTTTAATTGTTACTGGCAGGTATAGTGTATTCTGGCACATAAAAACGAACGTTCTTAATTTTAAATTTATTCTTTTTTAATGAAAATTCTCTCTCACTGACAAAATCGTATTTTTTGGCGGTATATGAAATCCAACTCTTATTAAGTTAATTTTCATCTGTTACGTTTTTTATTTTAACGAATAAATTTTAATTAAATTTCTGCTGTTTGCTGCATATGCTAGTTCACTTCTGTTTGCTGTTCTCAGTATGGTTGAAAAAAACGATAAGAGCTAGTAAAATTATTGCGCTACTTGAAGAAGGCTGTAGCCAATTTTATGTGTCTCAGCAGTATAATGTGAGCCGTTTCACCGTCCAAAAGACCCGACAACGTTACCAAAAAACGAGCACCGTCAGTAGAAAGCCCGGTTCTGGAAGAAAACGGTGCACTGAGCCACGGGACGACCGCTTCATAATAGTCAGTCAAGCGCTACGACATCGTCAAAATACGTACGTGGATCTCAAACAGAACCTCGAGGTACACGAGTAAGCCTATGGACAGTCAGAAGTAGACTTCAGGCCGTCAATATACGTAGTTATGGTCCAGCTCGGGGCCCTACATTGCTCCGTGAGTATCGAGTTGCAAGATTGGGATTCGCTCAAAATTTTTCGTCATGGAGTCAACAAGACTGGAATAATGTTTTATTCTCCAATGAAGCTCGTATATCGATTAGTGGTGAGGGTCGACGTCGGCGAGTATTACGAAGACCTGGAGAACATTTTGCAGAAGTGTGCTTTGAGGAAATCACCCCTTACGGTGGAGGCTGGGTAATGTTTTGGGCTGGTATTAACTCAGATGACCGTACCGAGTTAGTATTTATTGAAAATGGCACACTCAATTCGCAAAGGTACATAACAGAGGTTCTTATTCCTCATGCACAGCCCGCATTAAGAGCAGTTGGAGGCGAGTCCATTTTTATGGACGACAGCGCTTCCGCCCACAGCTCTAGAGACGTTGATGCGTATATGCAGGAGGTCGGAATTCGTCGGTTAGGCTGGCCAGCTAGAAGTCCTGACCTTAATCCGAGAAAACATATATGGGATAATCTCAAACGACGCGTCAGAGCCCTAAAACCAGCTCCAGAAAACATTCAGGTTCCTAAAAATGTGATCGTCCCTGAATGGGAACGTATTCCTCAGGAAATGATAAAAAACGTCGCCGAAAGCATGCCTAGCAGATTAATCGCATTGATTTTAGCTAGAGGAGGCCATACTCATTACTAAATTTTAAAATTTAAAAATATTCAAAAATAAACTTTAGTCATTTTTAATGTACCAGTATGAAAACGCTCGTCTGTGGACTTTACATCTTTTTTTTATTTATTTGCATTTTTAATGACTGAAGTAGGTAAAAACGATATCTCAATAATAAATAACAATTTCTCATCATATAAAATGCATCATAATTTCATTTACTAACCGGTCAACGGTTATTATTATTATACTATTTTGAATTTTAAACGCAATTGCCATATTATATAACTGTGGTTAATAAAATAACTGAACATGTCATAAAGAATCATTTGAGGCTCAAACACGTGAGTAATATTTTATTTAAATAAAACTTCAGGTTAAGTTTAAAGTTTTCTTAAATTAACATTGTTTGTTTTGTCTTTCTAGCTGAGCTTTGACTTAACGTTTTCCTGAAAGTGTATTTAGTGCGCATGTCCTGTAAAAATATATGTTCAAAGATATTCGGAAAATATCAGTTAATTTTCCTATTTGTCGCTGTAACAAGGACACACGAGACATCATTAACTATACCTCTACTTTAATATAAGACTATTTAAATGTTAATATAACAATGAACACAATTCCCCAATTTGAATGACATGGGCATAGTTACATCATTTTAAAAACCATGGTGTGAAATAATAATATAATTTGTGACAATTAAATTTACCACATAATTATTTAAGATACATAGTAGTAACAAAAAGCTATCTAGATGTACTTGGAGTACATAACGTGTTATTTATATCTCAGTAACCAAATACCACTTTGCTGTTAAGTGGTATTACATGTGGTATGACAATATAATGGCAAAAATTTATTCCACCTTTAATAGGTGGAATAAATTTTTGCCATTATATTCGTCACAGTTTAAAACGACATTTTAAGTTCTCGAATGTAAAATTAAAATAGTTACTTGCATTCTAAATTTTGTTACAAGAGTGACAATAACAGTATGAAAAATATCATTTTACACAAGCGATAATCTTTTATAAATAAAATATTGTTACTACTCCTTTAAATTGATAAAACTTAAAGGATATTTATATTTAAACATTAAATGATTTTATTAAATAATATTAATTATTTTAATATTTAAATGATTAAAACTTATAGGTCAATCGCACTTACAATTTATACGAATGCAAATAATGGATAATAAATTTCTCATTCTACCTTTGGGAAAAATTTTGATTTTCACTGCCTATTTTTTTAATCAAATAAGGGTAATCTTACTCCAATATCTGAATTTATAGGAAACATTAAATTGTGTAGTATATAACTATTCAAGATTGTTTTAAGTACAAAAATAAAAAGGACAAAACGAAAATATTATGTTGGTCTTCATATTGAACCATCATAAATTCTCGTTTAAAACAACGAAGCAATGTGATCAACTTACCAAAACTCACTACATACGGGGTAGGGTTTTATGGACGACAACCTTAACGGAAGTAATCCCATTTACGATGTTTATGGATTATTGGCATTATCGGTAGGCTTTTTTGATCTAGTGAGTTTCACATAGTAACATTATATGTTATATAAGTAATGTTAGTATATTTTAAATGCGGGATGTCACAACGTAATATTTAATTCGTCGGTTAATATTCAAAAGAAAGGTGATAATCGTTAAAGAAATATGGGACCTGCTAACTTGACATTCTGCCATTATTGTTAGAAAGATTAAATTTAAGCGTAAGAAAAAATCGAATTTTGAAAAACAATTATAAATACTTAACAGAAAAGATATTTAACATTTAAAGTTATGAAAATATAGTAATAATAATTTGTTTTATGAAAATTTTCCTTCTAAGAGTTTTTCGAATTAAATATTATTTACGAAAATTCAATCGATGATCGAATATGTGCTCATACAATTGCAATACAACGTGCTTATAAACCAGTATATTCTGTTAATATTTCAATAAACAGGTTTCTATTTAGTTCCATGTAACTTAACATTAGAAAGAAGTTTAAAATAAATTAATAGCTGTTAATAAATTAAAATCAGTTTCTCATAGTATAACTACTTGAAATGTAATTTAGATATGATCATTACGTTCGCTAAACATGACGTCTATTACTGTAACAACTTAAAAGTACATTAAAGATTATTATTTAGAAAACACTTTTGTGAAAAAATTAACGATAATTGATTATTCTGCTGTGAAGAATTAGAATAAAGTTCATTATTCTTCTGCATTGGAAATATTAAAAAAGTTAAATTGTTTAATACTTGTTTACTTATAGAATAACGTTTATAGATTATCCGTATTGTCTATGAGAATACGTGGCTTTAAATTGAATAACAATTTATCTTTTAGTATATTGATGCACTCCATATATTTTTTGATGTTTAATCAACTCCGTTCGATACAGGAAAGTTCTAAAGTTATATATCGTATTTTATAGTATTTATTCAGGTTGAATATGTGCCTATACCTCATGGAAAACTTTGCATTTTCATACAAAATGTAAAATTTTGCGATGATATTATATCGACCTTTCCCACAAATTTGTAGTAAGCTACATTACGTAATGATAGAAAGTCATTATTAAATATAAGTTCTACCATCTTTCTTATCAGGTTAATATTTAGCACATAGGACAATATAAAGTACATGACAATGTACATAGTGTTATTATTATTATAACTTTAACTTTTTCTAATTTAATATATATACTAAAGTATAATTTTGGTAAATATTTTAGTGTGTATCTACTGTTTTGTAATACTAGTGTATTCACTGGCCGGTACCATGTGTTTCATTCACTTTTGGAGGTTTTAAATTATCTATTTCATGTAACATCATTAACATTTTCTATGTTAAATGCGTATATGGTTATCAGCCTTCACATCCCAACGTCATAACTTTTAAAACACACATGTATTTTTTTTAACATAATTTGATGACTGTTTAAGACAGGAAAAAAGGAAATAGTTATTTAATATATAATATGATTATGTAATCAATTATATAGGCAAATTGGGCCTTTAATATAATATATTTAATATATAATATATTGAAGGACCCAACCGCACTCCAAGGATATAACCAACCACCAGTTACATAACAAAAAACTTTGTATTTCTTTAGACTATCGACTTATTGAAATCCTTTCGGCTCGAACATTTGGACAAGCAAGTCGTAAACATACAGTAGATCGACATAAAAAACTTGGACACTTGAATCATAAATATTTTATTGCGCTGCTAGATGTGCCTGATTAAAGTCAAACTTGTAGTCGAAGGGTTTCATTACACTCGCTTATGAACTCGGACTAATAAAAAACTAACATTTTACTAGCATAGACGTATTGAAATGATGCCGGTCAAGACACGTAATGCCTGTCGAGATACCAATATTTATTTTATCAATTTGTTACAGTGTTTTTCTTTTTAATAAACCATTTTATCAAAGTTAGCAACAAAAGGATTGAAAAATGTGAAAAAATAGTAGCTAATAAAACTTTAAATATAAATGGTATCTTTCACAAAATCAACTATGAAATATTATTTTTCCGTCACTTTACGTCGCGAAAACATAACTATCGCATTGTTTTCCGTATCTTAAAATAAACCTAACAATTTATTATCTTAAATCAAGAAGCACTCTTAAACCGCTCTTTACTAAAAAAATAAAGCGGTTGGTTTACTACACGTTAAGTAGACTTAAAACGTTAAGTAGTCGAAAACTCCGCCAGTCGCAAAGGTGAACTTTGAAATTTGCAGCTTTTGCAAAATTGTTTTAATGATGTACCTTTATATAGTTTAGTCGTAAGATGCATTTATGGCATCTCGATCTAATCGCAAATTTGGTCTATTTGCAAACATTTAAGGTTACGTTGGATGTGACAACTGGAGACCATTATCAGTGAAGGTATAATAAAATCACGCTGATATTCAAAAGTCGAGATCTCCACAGTGTGAGGTTGCTTTTGAGAAATTCAACTAAAAGAACGAAGAAGTCCATTAGAATCCCCAGAATTCTTCACTCCCCCAAATTTATGTTAATTTAAAAAAATTAACTGTTTAAAAATTTCCTCTATAAATAAAGTAGTGATTTTATAGCAATTGTTGACAATAAATTTTAAAAGCAAACAATTGGGAAAAGTTCAATTTAAATTTTTGTTTCGCGTGCTAATTTAACTAGCGTTATCTAGTTTTAATTTAGTTAATAATATCGGAGAACCTTATTGCACAATTGATACTCGTATCTAGTATTATATAATATTATGTTAACGACTGAAATGGGACACAATTAATATTTACAAATCCAATAAAATTAAGTATGTTTCATCATTTACATAAAATGTATAATTAGAAAAAAACCTAATTCGTAAAGTGTAAGGGGCGATAAATATACACAATCTATCAAGTGTATAACCAGAAATTCACTATTAAAATTCCACGATTTGACGTCAACATTTACGTTTGACGGTAAATGAAAGAAAAACTTTCATTTTAGTTTTTATAAACCGCAAATTTTATAAAACTCCAATTGGTTTTAAAAAAAATCTGAACTTTGAAAATTAATTTTACAATATTTTTGTTTTTTAAACATTGCAATAATAATAGTAAGGGAAATAATCTGGATTAAAAAGGATATAAGCTGAATAAGGGATATAATCTTTCTAATAAGGGATATAAGTTGTTCTTGTAATAATTAGATCCCTAACATCTTGATTGGAATGCATTAAAGCACATATTTTTGGACATATCTTTTAGATTCGTCATATTTGTCATATTAATTTATATTACAACACATATTTTATAGTTTAAATAAAGTTTTATCATTTTCGATTGCAGTTAACATAGTTTTATTTTCCATAGTCTATATATTTTGCAAAGTGCTATGATTTGGTAAACCTGTTTCTTTATCTCAAAATATTAAATTTTGATTTAATTTCCATATTTTTGAAACTTGATAAATTTTATAACAATTTATGTCTACGGTTCCGATTTTAATGCACAGTAAAATTCCAATGCCAAAATTAATATTTTTTACAGTATAATTACTTTTGGCATGTATTAAGCCATTTATAAAATATAATATTTCTTTACCTACGATAAAATACATTAAATAAAAAATTTATCCTAAATGGTCTATGCATAAATGTATGAAAATTACAGAAAAGTATGTTACGCAATATTTACTCGTCGTGAGCTAAGTTACTTACAATGTTTCTACTACGTGCTGCTGTAAGGATAAGAGACGGCATTTGACACCATTAAATTTTTATGATTGATATTAAAATGGGTTCAATTTTTCATGTACAGAGCTGTTGTTACTAATACTACTGTCTTCCTCTACACATTTGAACGATATTTTTTCATTTTACTACAAATGTTACCCGAATAATAAACTAGTTTTGATATTACAAAATGTACGAATCCGTTAGTAGCGGAAACAAGTTCATATTAAATGTTAAAACATTATTGAAAGTTAAAAACATATTTATTCAATTTAACAAATGTTTAAATTTCTACGATATTGACGACACAAATCACATTAGCAGCCTCCAGATGGTAAATACCAAAAAATTTCATTAAATTTTTTTTAATGTTTTGCATATTTAATTTTTTTATATGTTTATACATGCATAATTGGCAATATATACTCTTTTCTTTGAAAGAAAAAAATCATAGACTTTACGCCAGTATTTTCTACTCAAATTTAAAACTGAGATGACCGAGTCAAAAATGATGCAAAACATGCCGTTAATAGACATGAAGAAAATAATTAGTATTATATTTATATGTATATATATATATATATATATATATATATATATATTATATGTATGTATATTAAGTTGTAAACATTTTAATTCTTTGGTAAATAACGTTAATAATAAACAATCGACTGTAATTATAATAGATTGTTTTGAGATTTTTTACGTCCTACGATAAAACAGAGTAAAATGATAATATTTACAAAAATTAAGTCTATAATTTTATTCACCATTTTTTCTTACACTTTATACTGATTTTTATAGTTTAATATAATTTTTATACACTTCTTAGATATAATATATATCTCACAATCTACCTCATTGTTTTTGATTATTAATCTATTTTAATTTTAAAGTTTTTTTTAAAAAGTTTAGTTTTCGAGGTTATATTTTTACAATGTGGAGGAGATAACCTGCACTACAAATCAAGGGTTCTTAAGATGACCCCTAAATAATTATTTGTAGCTAGCCAAACGAAATGGAGAAGACTACTCGAATTATATGATGAAAATATTTTTAATTCTCTTTCATTGCAGTCAAAGTTTCGTTCTTTCAATTTATTCCATTTTACTGATTGGCATTATTCAAATACGACTTATTCACTTCTTTCTTAAACATCACTCGTAATCTCAACCTTTTAAGTTTAACAGTAGCTGACATGAAATTAATTCACCTTTTACTCTCGCTGCAATAGGAAATTCTGAAAAAAGAATAAAAAAAGCCTTTTAAAGTTTTAAATACATAGTGGGTTATATTGACAGCTTACATGGATTATACAAATTTTAAATTTAGTGCCAAAAGAAAGTCCAAAAAACCAGAAACTCATGACTGAAAACCAGAAAAAAGAAAAACCAGAAACTGATCATTGTTTAATTTTTTTGGCCCTGAAAAAATTTTGTCAATACATGTATTTGTTATTTTGTAATCGTTTTATCATCAGTTTTCCCAAAATATTGGACATGCATCGGATTCAATCTAGTACGTAAATAACTATCCTAAACCCTGACCTGAATTACTGTTCTTTCAATCTGTTTAGCCTATCCTGAGTTATTAGGTAACATACAAAGTCACAAACTAGTCCAAATTATATACAGCTGCCTCTTCGCTTCACTCCTTTATTCGAAAAAATAAATGCTCTATTATAACAACATGGCACCAAACAACAAAGTTTTTACAATTCACAAGCCATCAACGCGGCTGGTTTGCATTGCACATTTCAACGATTCCTATTTTTTTATAACTTTTTCATTACTCATTGATTAGGGCTATATTTGTATTTAGTTAACAGTCATTCCAAATAAATTTAAAGACTATTAAAAATAACTAACGCTGCATTTTCCCACAGAATCATCATCAAAATTGAAGGCATATTACTGTATCAATAACAATTCTTTTTTCTATGCTCAAACAGTCTCATAACAGAAAGCCCATAGAAAATTATAAAAATTTTATAAAAACCATAAAATCAATCAATCAAATATTTGGAAGAGTTTCTTTAGAGTTTGAGAAACGTATTATTTGTATTTGTTAAATATAATGAAACGCATGTCACATATTTCCAATTTGTTACGTATACCACTATTCTAAATAACCTTTATTCCTTACTCACAGACTATTTTTATTACTGTCAGAAATTTCTGACAATTGGAAAAGGTTTATAATAAGATATTTTGGAAAATAATATCTTGTATACAAAATTCAAAATAAACTAAGTATACTTACATGTATGGGTGCGTGTGACTGTCCATTAAAATTTGCAAAAAAAATATATTTTTGTCTAACTCTGGGAGGGCAATTCTTTTTATGTGAGATTTTATGAAATATGTCTTATCATACTGATTTCAAGAATTTATTAATATAGGGAAATTGTGGCAAATTAGCACCACTTAATATTAAAATTATACATTTCTGGAAAATTATTATTTTGAAATTAGAAAAATATTGCCAAATGTAAACTTTATGTCATCAATCTTAATATTCATACCCAATTAGAATGTGAGTGAAATAGGCGGGATAAGTCACATTCTCCATATATTTCTGTTTTTTTGGCTCAAATAACATTTTTTAGTAATAATTAATACATTTAGCACAAAGAAAATATTTTTTAAATATTTTAGTGCAATTTACGCAATAGCCAATATAACGAAAAATTTCCCATCCGATTTTCATGAATCAATTTGAACATAAGAACGTTGTTTTTAAAAAGCATGTTTGTGTATATATACTATTTTACTTTAATAAAAGCCGTCAATTAAATCAAAGATTCTCAAAAAAAATATACACTTATGTTTCATGCGAGTAATAAATCAGGTTGGTAATTAACATGAAATTAATTTAAATTTAACCATTTTGGACCAGAAATGAAATAAATAAATATACGTCTTTGGCTATTTACTCTCGTTCACAAGTTCTTTCGAGACTCAAGCAATGACCTAAGTCCATGTATATTTTAATACTAAAAAAAAATTATTTCAAATTATTAGGAAAATCGTTATTTTGGTTCAAGATTACACGCAATGTGAACGAAAACTAATACACGCGCTGATCTGCCCAGCAAAGGTTGTTAGCAAAACATTGTACCGCAAACATATCTACTATAAACGTAAAATATTTTTTTGATATCCATAAAAACCTGGCAAGCAATTGATTCACTAGGTTATTTATGGGCACGTTTCACATTCATCACAGACAAGATTGTCTATCAGACGAAAAACGCCGAACGTAAAAATCCGTATCGCCGCATTTTAACGCGTAATAATACTTCGCCACACCCTGCCGATGCTCATCATAACCTTGTAAAATAAATAGGATCGACAAAATATTATGGCTGGTAAATAAGCAACAACACGCTTAGAAATTTACCTCAAATTATTTTAGTCACAGCCACATGCAGTACTGTAATTTAATCTTTTCCTCTTCCGTTTCAGCTAGCAAGAACAATGTTAGAATTACGTCGTTACATAATCAATCTGGTGGCGTATGCAACTTGTGTACATATTCGTTTCTGTGAAAAAATTTACACAAATTCTAAAAAACGATGGTGAAATGTAATTTGAACTCGCTTATCAAATTCCTTTTACAAAACAAAGCATGTTCATTTTGTTGTCGTTCTATTTTTATATATTATGTTTTATATTTTTATGCATAGATCATACAAAAAAAATGTTAGGTAATATTTATTTGTCGAGAGCATAGTTATATCTGCTGCTTACTATTTATTTGGTTATTTCTTGATTCAAACAAAATGTAAAATTGACAATTGTGTTTGTCGGAAGAACCCCCGTTATTTCTAATTATATTACGCCTTTGAAACGATTAAATTCGATCTGAATAATATGCCAATTTAATATTGATATTCAAATATCGTAGCAACTTACGTAATAAATGTACGTAAACGTACATATGTAAAAAATGCAGAACCTAACTTTGGTGGGTAAAGAAGAAGAAGTGAAGTTTAGATCAAATTCCAAGTTCTGAAATTAAATTAACATTTATAAAAACGATTCATATAATTAAGCGGCTTTGTAATTTACACAATTTTCACAACATGTACTAAGTAGTAAACCACTAACTGCACACTGAATTTGCCGCTAAAATTACGCAGTTGACTGGTAGTACAAATATTCATAACATTTACCTCAATTGGTGGATTTTTTTACAAATATTATTAGCAGAATTGATACAAGTACTTGATATCTCTTACGTATAACACAAAATAATTCCTTTGCTTATTTTTTAAATTTTGACTTCGAAAAGTCTTATAAAGTTCTCTGTAAGTTGAACGTGAACTGTATAACTTTTGTTTTGTTTTTTTTTTCTTTCAACACCAACATGAGAAAGTGAAAGTCCATTGTTCCACATATTTTTCTCAATAATATGTTAATGGAACATCAAACTCATTGAAATTTTGAACGCTGAAAAAAATTATTAACGTTTAGAACATCATAAAGGCCGTTATTAATTAAATCGCTGGCCACGAGGTTGATATTAAGAGTTCACAATATTGCTCTTACTACTTATTGCTGCTTATTTAGTATCATTAACTACTAATAATTTGGCATTCAAAAAATATTACTGGATTTTCCCAGATACACCTCTCTACTTCCTTTAATTAGCAACATGTTAGAAAAAAATATATTTAAAAATAATTAAGAATTGAAAGAAAACAAAACAGCAGCTAAATTACTACTGAATTGAAATTTTTTTCAGGAACTCGCAATGAAATTATAAAAAAAAATGTACTTTTAATAACAAATAGCACTTGCAGTACGAGAGTTTGTTATATATTTTTAGGTACACTTAAACGTTTAATGGTGTTTAATATTTTTATTAAACTACCTACAAATATTAATATTATTTTTCGTCTTGTAAGTATATCGCTCCATACGTCGTTCACAGTCATAAAACTGTCGTGAGTTTCTCGAAGACCATAAAATTTAAAACGTTTGCTATGATTTTCTTCTAAACATTAATTAAAATTCTAATAAATTTGTTTTCTTCATAAATTTTACTTTCGAAATATTAAAGATGGGAGAATCTATTTTTGGGATATCATCACAATATTTCTAGAATTATGTGACGTTATTTTCGGAAAACATTTTTTTTTAAATTCTTTTAACTTTTAATTGTATCGTTTGAAAAACGATACACAAAATAAAAAAAAAGAAGTTTCCCGTCTGAAATGTTTAATATGAATATTTTTGAGTGTTAATTTCTTAAAATAAATGCGTGTTAGTTTATATTACTTTGAGTATGCCAAATTTCATGTTACTATATTGAATGGTACGTGAGAAAAACAAGTGTGATACAAGGATAAAAGTACACAGAAGTAATGTTAAAAGCATACCGTTTTTTCTAATAAAGCACGGAAAGTTAGTAACAAAATTCTAAAAATATAAATCTTCAATAAAATTTACAACAAATCCTTAAGCTAGAGGGAAATAAAATTATTTCTCATTTTAAATCGTGTTCACGAAATATAACATTTTAAAGTGGTGAGCCATGCATCATCTACTTGGAACAGTATTTCTTGGGTCATTTTATACCATCTACTCGACACTAACTTCCTTGTAATTAATCCCACGTATGTAATCCCACACTGTTTTTAAAAAGTTAATTATTTCATTCTTTTTATTAAACCGTTATTTCTATAAATATACCACTTTATGGTTTATCACTCACTTTAAATCACTTATGGATAATTACCCGTCGTACAAATTAAGAGAAAAAAATAATTAGGGTATTGAATTTATATTGAACAAAACTTTTAATAATGCCATATTTCCAGAACATAAATAATTTTTGAAAATGATGATTACATATAGATATTTTAGTATCAACAAAATTTTAGATAACAGATCGCACATCTTTTAAAATTATATTAGCTGTAGCTGCTATTCCACCCGCACAGAATTACATTAATTATGCTATCTCTCCCCCTTTCCCTCACTAAACGTTTTCATTCATATGTCGACGGAAATACTCAAGACGATCGATCAATAACCCGTTTTCCTTACATCGCATCGTGAGTCTCCGACTTCTCTTAATTGTAGATCACTGCTTTTCGTATACACGTAACCTATAAATGGAATAACAATGAAATGTAAAAAAATCAAGGTTAGTAATATTTTCCAATTATAAGCCAATGGAAACGTAAAGAAAATGATATCAAGATGTTGCAAAATCGACCCCCATTAAAAATAGAAACGATTAGCATACCGGCGTTTGTTGTGATGGCGGCGACGTTGTGATGTTTGATTTTCCACTGTGACTCGTCATCTTACCATCATTGTCTTTCCTTGACTCTTATAATCTACCGTGCAATAAACAAGCGGAATAATAAGTTCAATATTCAATATTGCGCACCGCATATTGTGCAAGCGATTAGACGACACTTAACGCCACTCGGTTTTCATAAAATGGCTTCAAAATTTCATGTCAATATCCTATATAGCTATTATTACTGTTTTCCTATTCATATTTGAGCAATACTCCTGCATTATAGCTAAAACGTTACCACGAATCATAAAACTATTATACATTTTATAGAAGTCAATAAAATACTAATCCAGCAACTGTTAGCATCAGACAAAGGTGTATATTTATTGATAAAACAATTTGGAAAGTTAGAAATTATTTTATTTGGTTTAATAGATGTTTGATTTTCTGTTATATAGAAGACAGAAATCACATCATGAAGATTTAAACTGCTTATTACATGTTTTTAATGTTTTGCATAGTTTTTATCTTTGACTCCAAATATATGTATATATTTTAACTTTTTATTAGCATAGCCTACTTTTTACTAGCATTTAATACACATTACAAAATATAGCCTACTTTTTACTAGCATTTAATACACATTGCAAAATATACTATTTTAATTCAAAAGAAAAACTAGTAAAATTTACACTTCTTTATTTTTGCGATAATATTTTATATCAAAATTTGAATCTCAGTTAATTTGAAATAAAGATAATTTGAATGTTAGGTATTCGTTCTATCGACCAATAAAATGTTTAAGAGCTGTGATCAAAAAACGTTATTAATTAATTTTTGAAATATATATGTGTTAATTGTAAAGTTCTAATTATTAAAAAAAAAAACAAGAATAAAATAATAATTTTTAAAAAAAAGTATAAGAATAAAGAGTATAGTTCTAAAAAATATTGAGAGATTTTTTTACGTCCTACCATAAAATGGAATAAAATGTTAGTTTGTTTAAAAAATAAGTCTATTTTTCTTTAGTATCATATACATTTTTCCTTAAATTTTCCATATTAATATTTATAATATAACACATTTTTTACGATTTTCCACAAAATATTACGATGCGACCACTGTGCATGAGAGATCAGGACTTCTTAAGAGAACGTTTATTGGAGAATTATTCGTAGCAAGCCAAACAAATGGAGAAGACTACTCATATTAATGCAAATTCAAAGTATGACTTTTTGCTTATCGACTTTAAGGGGGTTAATTTTAGTCACCGGTTATTACATTTTAAAAATGTTTAATTCTCTGTCATTGCAGATTAATCCAAATAGAATCAGGGTACTTCTGGTCTCTGATTCTATTTAGATTTACGTTATACGAAGACTAATTATTAACTTTTCTATTAAATATTACTTTTCTTTGATCTAATAGGTTTAATAGCAAACATGAAATTAAATTACCTTTCGCATTCAACGCAACACAAAATTCTACTCACGTTCATAAATACAAACAAACTTTCATGCGAAAATATATTTTGCATGAAACATGGACGAATTTTGGTCTTAAAAACTTATTAACGACTTTCAAAAATATGTTATTTAACCACTCAAGATATGTAAATGACGATATTGACAGCTTACGTGGCTGTGAAAAATTTTAAATATACAGGAAGCTATATTTTAGCGCAGAAAGATGCACTAAGCCCGCTAATAGTAAATGACACCTGGCTAACGTCATAAACAATGTTTACAACCTTAATTGCTGTTAAATAAATATGAGTTTCGGTGGCTTTAATATCTAAGTATTTTTCAAAAGTCTCAACGTCTCAATGAGAACTATTTGAAATGAGAGAATCTACTTTGAAAAATGTTTACATTCTTGGTACTTTTTTATATTTTTCTTGTTCTATGTTTTGGCTTCTTCGTGGCGTCGATCTATATTTTAAAGACTAGTTTTATAACTTTACAAAAAAAACAATTAGTGCATTAACATTAGATTTGAGATGATAATATTGCAAATACATTCTACGTAAAGCTCATGTGTAGCACCGCTAAAGGAATAATATTAATTAATTCATGATTCATTTCATGGATTAATATCAATAATAACGAATTGCTATAATTCGAACATCAAACTTCATAAATGAATTTATTTTATCTGTTTAGACTGTAGCATATGTGATGTCTAAATTTAAAATTATACACAGAAAAATTCAAAGAACTAATGATTCAAAGGTCATATTAATTACATTATTAATAATTTAATATTTGAAAGTAAAAACACAATTTTGCCAAATTCTATTTCTTCTAGGCTAGGCAATTTTACAGTTTCAACACAACTTGAAAATAATATATTCTATTCCAATATATAGATGTTGAGTAAAAACAAATTAAACACAAAAAAAAATAAAAAAAAATAAATAAATAAAATATATATATATATATGTGTGTGTGTGTGTGTGTGTGTGTGTGTGTGTGTATACATCCACATAGGCACAAAATACTGTATGAAGCTACATTATTGGCATTCGGTTTACTAGTAACATTTAGTCGTATCATCGGCTTCACTAGTGTGTATTATACAAAGCACTAACCGCGAAAGATGACACTTGGACTCAATCTATTTTTTTTATTTGAAAATAAAATTCGCGAACTACAATCCGGCGTTCACCGTATTAAATGTCTTCAAAAATTATCGATCTAAAGTTGAATTGTGCAAATGCTCTTGATAAGGAAATGCAATCTTGGAACAATTACGGAATATTTATATTTCGTGATCTTATAGCGACACATAACGACAGGAATTATAATTTTTCACATTACAAATAATGGGGTAAAATAATTAAAAATCGTAACTGAATTCAAAGACTTTATTTATATAACTACAGAAGTATGTATATCTTTATCAACTGTTCATTCTTTTGTCTAACTTTATTAAAAGGAGAAAAACTGAAGTACTGTAATTAAATAAAAGCTTTTCAGTCTATTTCTGGGGTAAAAATCAAAACGTAAATGGGTTTTCTATCTGTTTTTTCTTTTAAAGTTTAATCTTTTTTTGACTTCTGACTCAAGTCTGGTAGACTTCATAAAAATAATAAATTACAGACACATTCTGCTTCCTAATTATAATAGATAATTAACACTGTAACCTACACAGTCTTTAAATATTCAAACATCTCAAACTTGCTTGCATTCCATCCCCTAATAGAAATAAATAAGCTTGAAAGGACTAACGTGACGAAATTGGTTCCGTTTCTACCGATACCTTAATTGGAAAGCTCGATCATTCAAATAAACTATAAAGCTTCTATTAGTTTTACAGGGATCTTTGTGCTTCTCTATTGAGCTTATTGTTTTAGTTAAATTAAAAATAATTATTCAAAAAAGTAGACTTGTTAATTGCCTTTTTTGATTGGATAGAAAATAATCTATAGACTATTGTAAAAACAATATAACTAGCCAGTTTCCATGGGTTTCTAAGTACAAAATATAACTATAAACAACACCACTTTTTTTGAGGTATACTATTTCAACATGCTATTGATAATGATGGGAAAAATTATTTCTTTTTAATAAAGGTCATTTCGAAATACGTTATAGGTTATTTTTGTGTTATATTTTCCAGAGCAATCTACAACAAATCGTGTTATATCAATTAGTCAGCAACCTATATGTAGTTCTATCCATATATGATTATGCATTCAAGTCTCTCATTCCAACAGATGAAAGATTATCGTAAAAACAAATATACTGAAATACTCTTTTCACTTCGCTTTTTCTTTGCATTAATGGCTCATAGACTATTTGCTACATTTTTTGTTACTGATTTTTATAATAATATTTACCCATATCTAGATTTTATCAAACGATCCTGTATTTGGGATGACAAATACCCAAACGGTCGTGTCGCCTGTATACAGAGAATGTAAAACAGAACATATTTATTACGAACACAGGGATCCTTTGCATCGAACTGAATATATTTGGAGAGTATTCCTGTTATTCTTTTCATTGAAGTCATAATTTTGATAGTGATATTTTTCAGAAACAGTTCAAAAATTTCCTTACAGATTACTAACAGTTTCTAGCAACCATTTCAAACACAGAATCATCTGTAGAATAATAGACATGGTCCTTTGTCAGTACATGTATAAAAACATTTATCTCACAACTTTTTAAAAATTAAATTTTGGATGTTTGTCAATCAATCATTCCTAAACGATTGGATATACTTACATAAAACTCGGTGTAGACATAAATACAAGCTCACATATGGCCACCCTTTCATCTCACAAACACCTCAATTCCAGCAGGATTAAAATCCGAGTTTTTTCTCTTCTCTTAACAGAAAATCAATGCGGATGAAGTTACGAATGAAGCTCGTATATAACAAGACAAGAAACATGCTTATTTTTATTACAAATGCAGTAAACACGACTGTAAATATGAATAATATCCACATGCTAACCGGTAACTAAAAGATACCTACCTACTCGGTACTCGTGATGATTTTTTCATATTTTAAAAAAGCACAATTTTTCATATTCTAAAAGCAAAGAAGTATCTATTGTATTTTGTTAAATTTTCTTTCAAGTTTAATATTTTTAACACAGTTCTTCCTTTTATAAAATTTACTTAGTATTAAAATAATTTCGATGAAATATGATTATTGTTGATATTTTGACTCTTGAATTTCGCCTTGATTTTAAAATATCTTCACCGATCATGGCCTAGACACACACATACACACACACAAACAACCACACACAGCACACAAGCACACTTTCACGTACATACGCATGCACACACAGACACACAGGCACACAGACCCACAGGCACATAGAGACACATACACACACACACACATACAGTCACATATGCACGCACGTACGCACCACGTGCGGATGCACGCACGCACTATGCAGGCACGCACACACGTGCACACACCTTCGTGCGTGCGTGCGTATTTGTGTATATATATATATATATATATATATATATACATATACATATACATATATATACATATATATATATATATATATATATATATATATATATATATATATATGTATGTATGTATCTATACACATAACGTAGATTTAATATATACTAATTTACGATTAAATAGATTAGTTCAATAATTACGAAATGGCAGAGAAAATTTGTCTAAATGAAGACAAATGTTTTTTAAGAAATGGTAAATTTGACGTTACAGTTTAGTTTATTCATTAATACAAGCCTCACTAAATAAGGTATCTAGTATATATGACGTATATGCGTGTCGATCAGGCATGTAGGTCATTTATACTAGATACCTATATAAAGTATTGCAAACAAATTAACTGCCAGACAAGCTTCTACTAGAAGTCAATAAATGGCACTATATTACTTAGCACGAACACTGACTTTCTTATTAAATTGTTTTCCTAAATCAAAAAATTAAACGCAAAATATTTCGCTCTTGTCATATATATATATATATATATATATATATATATATATATATATACATATATATATATATATATATATATATATATATATATATATATAAATTATATATATATATATATATATATATATATATAAATATATATATATATTTCGCTCGTCAGTACAATATAGCGGCTGAGAAACAGTTTTTTGACGGTGAAGAAATTAAAAATCAAACAGGCTATCATAATGTATATTAGATTAAAGTCTAGATGGGTATGTTTCAAAAATATATAATGTAATTATTTAAGATAATTAATAAAAACGTGTTTAAAACTGGTCAAACCAAATTTCTTAGAACTTGTCTTTGAACTTTTCGCTAATGTTTGAACTAGAAATATGGTTATAAACCTTAAATTGTCAGTTAGTAATCCGTAATAAATCCTAATAAAATAAAATAAATTGTGTATTTTACTAATGCTCCGATACACAAAACAAAGTATTTTGAATAACCACTTATTAGGACTTTAATGAATGTATCGAACAAAAGCAATAAAGGAAAGTAAAAAAATATATATCTGATTCCATTAAAGGTATACAATAAATAGTTTTAAAATACCGATTTTTTAATTGGTTTCTTTTTTCAAGATCATAGTCCTTTTCCTTATACTATATGAACCAATTTCCGTCCCGTAATTTCCGTTCCGTACCGTTAACTTGCCAATCGCATGTCATATAATTTGGATCTCCGCATCGTGACCATCAAAATGGAATAGTCCTAAATCGATGTTCATTTAAATCCATTTTCTTTGACAGAATCTACTTAAAGACTTAACACTAATTGTCACTAATCGAGTGTATTTCGGCCTATTTATTATATAGAGATACTTTGAACAACCTTTTGAGAAAAGTTCTGAATTCCTAGTTTAAAACTTATAAGCCAACGCATTATGCATACATAATCAACAGATTCTCTTCTACATAAATTCATATTCAAATTCTAAACCACATTCAAATTCTAAACATCAGTAATTTTATAGGCTCCTTCATTTTTCTGCAGCGGACAGCAATTAATTGTAGAAATTATTTCAAAATTATTGGATGAAAATAAATATACATAATTTGTCACTTCAACTTCAGATATCGAACCTAATAACAAGGCCAGTGGCAAACTACACAACAGAGCAAACTGACGTTGATCAGTTGAGTACGTCACAAGAGTTGAGTATGAGTGCGCTTGGCTTACTTGCTTTAGAATATCTCACACACAGAGTTTCGCATTATGGCTTGTAAACGATGTTAGTATACTTCGCGTGTTATTTGATAAACAAGACAATGGGGTTACTAATTACAACTAGGCTATTCATCAGTGTTTAGAACTACTAAAATGAGAAAGTAATATTTTTCAACAAAAGGAGAAATAAATAGAGAAGCAGAAATTCGAAAGAAAATGAAAAAATTATCAACTCTTATATTGTGATAGTTTTTGAATATTTTGCTCTTTTCCCCTTAATCTAAAAACCGCGACCCTAGCGACACTCACTTTCTTTTGCTTGACTGAATAATAAAACAAAATAATCGAGTGGATTATTATGATTGCATTCGAGTATTTCTGGTCATAGCATAAATTTATATTAATTACTGAAATTCTGAAAATAGGTAAGAATTCTTTTTTTGAACAAACTCTAAACTACCTTGAAAAAAATGTAAATTTTTAAGAGGAAGCAGCATATACGCACGCATAAAGATTACTTCAAAGTGACGAGCGTATAAATGTTAATTGATTCTAACATTGGGAATGTGAAAACGAAAATAATTTATTTCTAACAATTTTATTTAAATGTAAATTGTTTGATAGAACATTTTAAAATATTAGGGTATTTTGACGCTTTATTTATGGATTTTAGATCCAATAAAAATACAAAAAAAACAAAACACCAACAGGTAGGTGAAAGAAGATGGTTTTATGATAATTAACAAAAGTAAAAGAAACCACATAGAAAAACTAAGAAAGTGCAAGAAACCGCGTAACTAACAGTGATCTGAATTTTGGGACTTAACCAAGTTTTAAAAGACTTTTTAAAGAAGAAAAATGCAGATTCAAGTCATTTTTCGTTGACTTTTAAAGAAATTATCAATATAGTATCTAATGAAATTTTAAAATAAGAATCCCTTGATAAAATGCTTTACTTTATACGACAAATAAATATACAGTCAATGCATAAACGTAGATAGTTTATAAAATTTTGCAAAAAAAAATAAAAACATTCCTTCAATTTGTATCATGAAAACAGGTATCTTTACAGATACCATCTACACTTGAAATATATCAATCTATAAATTACTTATGTGCAACTCATACACTATGCAATAAAATTATGGAATAACATATTTTTTTCAGACATTTAGCATCTATATTCTACCGTTAACATATGAAAGAGATAGCTATTATTTACTTAGACGTGCCACATAAAATCAACCCGTCTGGCCATTGTGGTAGACTTTAAGTAGAATTTCATAAAATAAAAATAATAAATCGTTGATATCTCCTGAATTATTTTCTAAAATTTCATTTCGAAGCGACTTCGACTACGTTTTATATTCGTTTTTAATACAATTTTGTTCCACCTTTCGTCTGAATGACGAATAAATATTTTTTTGGAGTTAATCATTATCGAATTACTTTCTATTTAAGTACACAGCGCGTGCTAACATCTCCCAATATTTTTCATAATATTGAAGCCAAGAGAGCGTACTCGCCACTTCATAATATTACATTTTAAAAATCTATATTTTAACAACTTTTGCGAAATAAACGTCCGCATTGATATTAGAAACATTTCTCTGTTAAAGAGAGAATGAAAGCCATACTTTAAAAAACGACCACATTGTCTTTTTGCAGAACTTAATTCTGGCCTCCAATTATTATGCTATACTGGACTAACTGTTCGCTGATAAATGTAACGTAATTTTTACTATTCATTTGTTCCAGAAGTAATTTTATTTCTGCCTTTACTTAAAAGTCTATAGCAACCCAACACATCCCCCCATTAAACTATTTGCGATTTAAATCACACCGTCTTATCATTATAGTAATAATGATAAGACGGTCCCATCCAAGACAAACTTTCTCATCTGAAAACAATACATGACGGTACTCGTTGTTTATACAATAAAGATGATTTCTGTTTATGACACTTTCTTTCTCCTTAAATATCTAGAATTATGTGGAAGATATTACATTTTTTTAATTCAGTAATATTTCAGCAGCAATTTGGTCCACTTTTCAGGCAGAATTTGTAACAATTCGTAAAATTGCTCGTCGATCTCTATGACTGGTGTTTGGTCAGCCTTCGAGAATTTTTATTAAAATTTTCAGATTTTTTTTCACGTATTATGAAACAATAAGTCAATATTTTACGTTACCAATAAACATAATGCTCAGAAAACGAACATAATAACTCTTAATCCTCTCGTAATTAGTGGCAACCTGAATGTCTGCTCTATTTTTTTCACACCGATCAAACGACAGGATCTTATGAGGAACTTGAGAGTAAACATATTCTTCTCTTTTTCTAATGCTTATATGTTCATTGTGGCTCAACCTATGTAACTGTTGAATATAAATACAAAATATTCATTTTATTAAGTTGTTGTAAAAAATGTGTGGTATTTCATAATTTTGTCGCAAGGTGTATATGGCCTGATATTTTTATATTTAAAAGATAAAACTGGTTAAGTTAAAACAAAATTCAAGTTCAAACAAATTAAATTTAGTTTTTAGTAAAATTATCTTATTTTGTTTGATAAGTTTACATGATTTACCCCCGTAAAGGATATACTGGGCGACATGCTGTAAATTAATATTATAGTAAATTAATATACGTTCCTCCGATGTCTGTATACGAAACAATATGGTTATTTTCACTTTCTATTTTCTACCGATTTCTACTTCCTCTTGAGTGTGGTGGATTTCGTTTCCTTGCAACTGACAAGAAATGTTGTGCTTATAAAATTTGTCTTCCAGCTATTAAAAGGAAAAATTCTACGCAATGTATTATTGAGAAAACTTTCATTCTTCTTGCCAGATCTGACTTTTTTGCGTTCAAACAATCATTACCTGTTTGATATACCACTTTTTGGAATCGAATTATATCGGAACTCTCAACCACTTAATCGCGGTCGCACCATAGTGAAATTTGGTTATGATAAGTTAAAGTAAATTTTTCGAAATGTGTCGTCGTTATTTTTAAAGTATGTATATATATATATATATATATATATATTATATATTTGGTAATGGCAACTTCCTAAGCTTATTCGCTAAATACCGCAAATATTTCTTTCAAAAATTTCTAAGATATATGATATTGGGGCAAATGCCAAATATTTTTCATTGCGCATATTTTTCATCACTTTCTTTATCAGGCTTTGAAAAAGTTTGAATGGTATTTACAATTAAATTTTTGATGTTTAAAGTCCCAGTTTTCATACCGCTCGGCATTAATGACTATAAACTTTATTCAAAATATTTTAATATGCGGTCTTAACATTTAAAATGGGTAGTTATTTAAATTTACAAAAATAAATTGACATGCCCAGCAGCCATAAATTTTCTGTTTTTTTTATCCCTATACATTTTCTCTTTTACACTATTTTTACATTGGACACATTTGTGGAGAAGTTTTGTACGTTTATGTAACCATATCATTTCGATACTTCTAGTTGAGGTAAGACATATGTATATTGGATGAGTTGTATATATCTGAAAAAATACCAGACATTACCCGTTTTTTACACTAAGCAAAAATGTAAGTAGTAAGTTTCAAACCTGCTCTAAGTCATTCAGTAGCATAACGATATAATTCTGGAGTCGAAACTCGGAAGTACTAGGTTCCAACACCAGAATAATTTATTTTCTGACTTGGACTAACATAAAAATTAATACTTTAGTTAAAATTGCAAAATTAAATATAGTTTAGAAAATTAATAAATCGATCATTTCTTCGAAAATATTTTTTTGGAACTGTAAAACAAATGGGTACTTCATTAATTGCCATCCATAACGTTTTCAAAATTAAATTAAGTTCCAAGGAGTAAAATGTAAAACATACGGGCAAAATTATATGAATATTCTGATGTAATAACAAAGTTATAACTCTCAATTTTATTTAGATTGCGATCATCAATTTGAGTTGACAATAAAAGAGATGGCGCTAGTGATGATATTATACAGCGCAAATGAAACTTACGGAGATTTTGTTATAAAATCTGCCGCGTTTTAACAGTATAATTATTTTTCATGCTAAATGCTAAAAACCAAACAAGCGAACAAAACTTTCTTCTTTATAAAAACTGTACCTAATTCTTAGAGATGACCGCTTTAATGCTAATAAGTAGGTATGCTACGAATGGAAGATCGATTACACGTACTTTGCTTTTCGTTTAAACTTCACATCTGGGGACACAATTTCGAAACCCAAAGTACCGATACCTTAATATCGGTATCGAAATAAAGGTATCTAATGAACAAAAGTATTGAAACTGAAGCAACGATATAAGAGAATATTAAATACATTCAGATGCGACAGAGCTTGCCGTAAGCTCACTGCTACACTATCCCCCAACCAGACTTACAGGAACGTGAGCGAGAACTCACTCATGTTGTGGTTTAGCTACAGTAATAAACTCGAAGGAAAACATCAATAACATTATAGAAAACGTTTTTATTTAAAAAGATGTAAATTATTGCTGACGTTAATCAAACCTAAGTTGCCTAAGTTCCTTAAATATTCCATTCCTACCAAACTTCTATTTTCATAATGTTTTTAAAAATCAGTATGAGAAAAGTGAGAAAGTTGTCTGGATTTGTCATGTTAATTGTTGCTACCATATTTTGGTTGTTATCTGTTACAACAGTTATTATTTTTCCTTTAGTAATGTGAAAAGTATTACAAACTTAATTTTAAATAGTTGTCTGACTCGCATCTAATTCAATTGTAACTGACACTCTATTATTCAGTTCGTTTCGCCAACAGTGATATACTGTAATTGCAAGATAATTTATCAGAGTCATATTTTCAGGTTAAATATCATATGTTAGAGAAATGTAGTTAACATTTTCTATACTTTCTCATATACAGTAGGAATTTAAAAACTAGAACATATGGCTTCATTAGTCGACGAAATCCTCTTCCTTTGGCAACATCAGATAGTATTTTAGTAAGTATGAGAGTAACTTAATAAGTATACAGTAACAGCAATTTAAACAATGAAGAGTGTATAGATCCACTATTAGAATGTAGCATTTTATTACTTAAAGCCTCTGAGATTGACATATGTCTTTGTTTCCGAGGCTGTGTGGCTTGTGAAATAATTTCAATATTTTTAATGGTATTTTCATTAGCAACAGTAACAATTTCCCCCCTGATTTGGTATTCATTACAGAGTTTACAGATATTGACGTAAAAGCATTTTACATTGTAGTGGAAGTAGTAGCAGGCCTTGTAGTTGTAGTACCTGTATGATGAATTTTAAAATTTTAATGTATGATGAATTTTTAAATTTTAATGTACCTGACGCTTAGGAGAATTGGCTTTTTTCAAGGAAATGAAAAGAGAAGAAAAATATACTTAATCAATGAATACACATGTTACACAAACAAGTACAAAATGATGTTAATAGACAGATAAATATGTTAAGTAAATAATTATAGGTTACTGGTATCGTTTATTTTCGATGAAATAAATTCTTCTCCATTATTAAAGTCCTTTCACAATTAAAAGAGGGTTACAATGACATATCTACTATATTTATTTATTAACTTACCGTTTGGATGCTTTTCGAAAATTTTTTTAATGATAGATGTATTACACATGTTTTTATTATTTTGAAACATGTTTTACATGACGCTTGATCATTATTTATTTTCATAAAATATTTCCATATGTCGCTTTGGGAATGTGCCATCCACCGATCTCTATATCAACTAAATAGGAGATCTCTATGGGCCTTTGCTTGAAATTTGTTTTCCATTTTCATTCCATGAAAACCAAACATGTGCGTATCGTTGAAATTGAATACCATGTGGGGAATTGAGCGGCACTGATTGACTACTTAAATAGAGACCATTACGTCTCATAGGATACCCTATCTAGATGCCTTTCGTATTTTTTAAACTTATGTCCGTGAGTAACCAACCAAAAAACGAAAAAAAAAATATTCCAGTTCTATCACAATGGCGTCGACTCCAAACTGTAACCACATAATTACAATACCAGGATAAATCTGTCATATCGCTGGTCTAGTACGTCACCCCTCACAACTCTAAAGAGAACATGATAACGTGTAAAAATTTAAAAAAAAACTGTACAATTATAAATATTTGTATGATAAAAGGTATCATTTTCAATAGATTCAGTACATGAAAGTACCAGCTATAGTTATTTACAACAAACTTAATGTACTGCTGTTTCCAAAAGATAGCGCTATTAACGATTAATTATTTACTGTGAAAGTTTCATCACTATGACTATCACATACCCACATACATTCTCATTCTCATAATCCAAACCAAATAAAAAGAAACCATATGCTATCTTGTGAATATATTATTGCGCTATATACATATAAAATAACTAAGATTATATTGAAGTTTGTATTTCATAGCAATAGAAAGAAGTTGTTGAAAAAGTCATATGTCTCTTTTTCAGTTTTAGCCAGAATTACTGAGAACGGAAACGTAGGTGCTCGTGCCTAAAACCTGAATTTTAGCAGAAATATGTAGTGGATTATTTCTCTCACCATATAAATAGATAATATAGAGTTAACTTCATTCAGTTAGATATACGCAATACTCCACCAGTTAGCACAATGAGCGACAGTGAACACATTACTGCCTGTAAGTTTTCATAAGTCGGACATATTTCCTTATTTGTTTGGCAATGTCCACATATTCTTCCACAACTCGATAATTTTTACTCCAATATGTAGTTTCTAATCCCATTGTACGTCATTCCCCGTTTTCTTTCAACATACTCTCACCCATCATCTCTCCCATAAATATTCTTCAGGCTGAACAACCTACATCTTATCTTTTATTATCAGCTTTTTCTTATCAATTTTTCATTTAACAGTCTAGCTTTCTCCATATATGCCGACATGAATAAACTATTTCAACCAATTTTTGGTAAGTTTATAATCGCACTTTATTTGGTAAACCAACATACATATTTTAAATAAATTATATATCCCTAATTTTAAATATTTCGGTCAAATCTAAAGCTCAAATTTATTTTCCCAAAAATAAGTGGAACAAAAAGATATATGAATGATAAAATCTTCATCTTGCAGAGGAAAACCACAATTTTATTTCTGGACACAACATAGTTACAATATTTTTCAAAAATCACAACTCACAAGCAATTTAGTTTTGTTTACATAAAATTATTATTGATGGTCACACCCTGTTATATACTAAATCATAATGGCAGCAGGGTTTTATCAACCGAAGCAATTTATTTGTCACGTTTAAGATGAAACAATTTGATTAATTTGCTTCTTTTAATTAATGAACGGTATCAGTCTCGTCGTATTTCAATACTGGATTATGTTTCCACACTTTCGGTATGACTTTAAATTTATGGGGTTTTATAGAAACTGCTTGAATATCTATGAGGCGGTATATAAAGACAGAAGCGTTGTATCTTCTGTTCAGTTAACAGCTATGTTTCAGTAAATATACAACAAAGAAGGTATACAAATTTAACGAAGAGAAGATAGAGCTCTCTTGTTCATGAGTTCCGTTTAAGATGAAAACCGAACAAAGCAACACTAAATATATGCACAATGAGGGTGAACTTGTATTCTCTCATAACACAGCCAAGCATTAGATCCGAGGAATCAAAGAAGGATATTTCAAACTCTCAGATAAATAATATCCAGGCCGACCTCCTGTATTGACAAATATTTGATAATATTTTATGAAAAAAATATTTTATATTCGGATCGTTTAATTGACATGGCAAGAAATGTTTTTCTTCGTCCGGAAAATATAAAACGAAGGTAAATTAAATTTTTTGAAATATGTTTTCATTAGGCAGAAATAATTTAATTTCAGGTGAAAAATTATGTTACATTTATTTTAATTATTTCTCTAAATATAATTACATTTATACATCTGATGGCCATGAACACAAACTTTACGATAAAGAAATTAAAAAACCGATTAAACACGAGTAGAATAAAGCAATACGAGAATTCCACGCACATTTTATTACGTGTGAACATTTAAGGGTACTGAACTTAAGAATAAAGTGTTTAATTCGTGTCGCTAGTTCACACAGTTTAAAATAAAAAGGTTTAAGAATACCTTACAATCGTCCTTTTTCAATTACCTGAAGGATGGTTCAAGGTCAAGGTCGACAAATTGTGCGTTTTTTGAAACATTGCTTGTGAACCATTTAATTCCTTTTTTGAAGATTATTATATTTGCAATACATGAAGCCATACGTATATACAACGCGTTAAACAAAAATAAAAATTGATAAAATTATTTTCTGAAAGAGAGTTAAACTCGTTCACGTATGAACTGAATAATTTATTTGTCCTTACAAACATGTCTTTTAAATTTTATGATTAACATGCATTCGAATTAAGTGAAATTTTCATTTTAATAATTCTTTAAAGTTAAATTAAAAAGTTACGTGATACTCGTGGCATGAAACAATATTAACTGATTTAAGCGACGCCATTTTTTTTAAGTTTTTCGACGACTTCGCAATCGAAATATTATTTTTTATAATACGAGTAAATTGTATAAATGTCATTTTTGAAGTGAGCGTTACAACGATTATTACTTGCATTTATTTTTAATTATTAAGCAATTGGTCTCTGTACAAAGAGTTTTAAAACTTTTTTTGCTCTCTTATGTATTTTTTTTACTTCGTTAGAGTAACTACAGCTAAGAAGCAGGTAGATTGATAAAGGGTCTTTTGGTTTGTGCGAATCCTCAAAATAATGCATAGTCTGCAATAAAAACTATTTTTAAAGAAGTCGTTGTAAAAATGTGTAAATCATAGTGTAAAATATGTATTTGCATATTTCTTCAGATTTGTATCAGATTATTATGTTCCGGTTAGGCAGTTGTGTAATCCGGCACGTCACGTCGGCCATAAATGTGTTTCATTTTCTTATTTTGATAATACACGAATCGTTATACACATGAATTCACACACGAATGGGACCAATTTACTGGAACAACCTAAAATAACTTCCGTAAAAGCTTTTCGATCATTGGGAATTTATGATGTATTTGACGCCATAGATTTGAGCAATGTTTGTGACATGTGGCAGATTAAATTTTGTGTTTATATATATATATATATATATATATATATATATATACATATATATATATATATATATATATACATATATATATATATATATATATATATATATATACAAATATATATATATGTGTGTGTATGCATGTACGTGTGTGTGTGTGTGTGTGTGTGTATGTATGTGTGTGTAAGCGAGTAAATGTATATCTGTGTGCATATTTTTCTTTGTTTTAGCTTTTACTTTTTTTTTCAAAGAGAGTTTCTTTGTTTGTAGTATCTCCAAGAAGTGAACAACGGAGCAAAATATGACAATATTATAGTAAAAGTCAAAGACAAGTATTTTAATTAAGTTATTAACGTATTAATCCTCTTCCTTTGTGACAGAGCATACTCACAGTTTACCTCAGACCTAGGCCCAGTCTTAGTTAAATTTTCCTAGAATATTAATTTCTGAAAACAATTTACGAGCTATTAAAATATTAAATTGTGCACACATTAACGTTTCGTGTCTTCACTTTAAATTCTTTCCTAACATATTAAACCCGTTAACAATTGTATATAATATCATTGATTGAGTAAAGTCCGAGTATGGATCATGCACCAAGGTTTTCTTACCTCATTTGAAATTTAATTATTTTATTAAAAAGTCATCCCAAATTTGGACTTCGTAGCAAAAAAACTGTTAATATCTTCCTCCCTTCGTATATATTATCATTAACATTTTTTGGTTATATCTTTGTATAATTCTGAAGAAAATCTCCAAAATTATGAAAACAAAATTGCTGTAACCATTATAACTAGTCGTTTCCAATGAGTCATCTTTTTGACGTACACGACCCTAAACATGATTGATAATAAGTGAAATATTATATATTTGTGTCATCAAAGTATTAAAACTTTGTATGTAAATATAATACCCAGGCAAATCTGTTATCAATATGTAGCGTGATTTTACAGCATTATTTTAAACATTCCCGATATTTTTAGAACAGATGAAATTTGAAGTTATTGAAAAAAAATTAAACCAATACAGCCTAAACAAAGTTGATACTTAAACAATTTTAGGTTTATTCTACTCATATCGCTCGTCAAACAGCATCAAATAAAATGCGTAAGTTTGATTTAAAATTTCTCTCCAATTTTGTTATAGTTCATTTATATTTCAAATATCTTTACCACATGTGTTACATCATCTGATATTTTACGTACATTTAATATTAAATTATAATTATTAAGCTCTATATAAGTTAAACATTGGTCAATAAATGAACTTTTGCAATTTTTTGAATATTATTTTTGAAAACCCTGGACAGAATCTATTAATTTGATATTCCCTTTAAATTCTTTGAAAATATGTCATTTAATTACATTTGGGCATTGATTAAAACATTCGTAATATTTAACAGATTTTTATGCTTGGAAAGTTTAAGCAATATTTAGTTCGTGTCTTCCGTTTGACATTCAGTGGATATAAGCAAAGTACTATATTTGATTTGACTTTATCACGCGCTGAATGTTTAAATGCAGCTAATTCGCTTACTCATAATGATAATAGTTAATGTTGTCATATTTTTTTATTCTTTTGTGTTACCTTATGAGATCACTAATATCTCCGCCCATTTGTCTATCTATGCATCTTTTTTAGAAACCGTCCGACCAAGAAACTAAAATTTGACACAGTTTATGAGATTATTGACAATTAAAAGAGCGTAGTTTATGGATTAAGAGGTTTTTAGAATATCGCGTTAGATAATTATGGAGGTATTTCTGAAAATGTTTATAAAAAATATGTTTCCAACTATATTTCTGAAATTCCTAAATATAAAATTAAAAAAAAACTATGGCTACAGTGAATTAATGCAAAATTTATTCAAAAATTATAGTTTTAATATCAAATCTCATAATAAATTCACAGTAAACTTACATTTATTTAGATGGTGAAAATTAATATTAACATTTATACGGAATTTAAGGGAAATGAAAAATGTCAGTTTGTAAAAGTACTTACTATGGGGGTCCCCCATAGTAAGTACTTACTTCTAATCGAACTTAATATAATTCAATACTTTTTATTTTAAATATAACACAAATTGCACCAGATTAATATTTGCACTGATAATCATGTAAAATATTTATTGACCCAATATTCAATAATTGTAATTAAGTTTTTCTAAGAAGGTTGATAAAATATTTACAAAGTATGGTTGTACGATTTTGTATTAAAAGTAGTAGACTTATTTTTAATATAATATATTAAGAAAAGAATATTAGAAACTAAAAAAAATCTGAACTGTTAAATAATATAATCCTACCCAGATTATCAAACAACAGAATTTTTTCTTTACTGCAGGCTTTGCTTATTATTTTCTGGTACTAGGATAGAAATTTTTTTAACCGATATTCCATATTTCTCAATCAAATTGAATAGACTGTAAATGGACTGTAATTTGTCGGGTTTCAACCTAATCGCTTTTTCCATAGTTTTTGTAGAACTTAACTTTCAATTTTTACTTGAAATTTGATCTGTGCTTTTCAGTGACAGTGACCCAAGGACCGAATGAACTTCAGAGCTCAGAAACATATTATTTTGTTAGTTTTGTGGAGAGTTATAACATAAAAGAAATATATAATCAGACGGTTGCATTCTTCATATTTTAAAAACCCTTGAAAGCGCATATTTGCTTGTATATGCGTATATATAAACCGATAGACTCTGATATGATTCGTATTTCTCCACTAGCATTTTCCTGGAAAACACTCTTCTTCTTTTAATTAATCATCTCCTGCATAATAAAGAACACTTACCACTTTGATGAGAGGATGAACATTTTTGCAAGTCTTATTAATTGACAGTATCCATAATTATATTTCCAAATTACTTCAGAACCAAGTTAACTGAAACAGTATTACTTAATTTGTAATATCTTATCTTTTCTTATTCTTTCCACTATTATACTCTATTAATGGACGAAGCAATTTCCTTTTCCAATGCAGACAATATCAAGTCGACATATACGTACGTCTCAGAAAAACATATTAGCCTTGAATAGGGCGCTCTGAGGATTTTTTGCAGATATATCCAACGTAAAATAACCCGGAAATAAGCAATGTCCGTTAAGGAAAGTAATATTTCTTTTTCTTCTAGGCTTACATTTGTCTTGCTCTACGTGAAAGAAGTATTTATTTTATGGTATTACATTTTAAGGGAATAATTTTCAAATAAGTTATACATCCGTATCCATTGTAAGTGTATAATATAAATAGTTTAATCAAGAGGCACAATATTTTCATCAAAATTAGTTTTCAAAGCTCCAACACTTATTATTGTATAAATATTTATGTATCGTCCGTGTCTATGAAAATAATAAAACACTCTTATTATTTATAAATAATTTACAGTTACTGGATTGACGATTGTTAACTACTATAAAATTAAACGCCAAACCACTAAGTCAAACTGGAAAACAGAGAAGGAATTTTAAATTTTGACCTAATCCATCATTAAAATAATTGATCCATAGCTACAGTAGCGCTTAGATGAGTTTTTGTTGTTCAAAATTCATATCTTAGTCTCTAGTTCTAGTTCTCTTGATTAAACTATTGATATTATACGCTTACAATGGATACGGATGTATAACTTATTTGAAAATTATTCCCTTAAAATGTAATACTATAAAATAAATACTTCTTTCACGTAGAGCAAGACAAATGTAAGCCCAGAAGAAAAAGAAATATTACTTTCCTTAACGGACATTGCTTATTTCCGGGTTATTTTACGTTGGATATATCTGCAAAAAATCCTCAGAGCGCCCTATTCAAGGCTAATATGTTTTTCTGAGACGTACGTATATGTCGACTTGATATTGTCTGCATTGGAAAAGGAAATTGCTTCGTCCATTAATAGAGTATAATAGTGGAAAGAATAAGAAAAGATAAGATATTAGAAATTAAGTAATACTGTTTCAGTTAACTTGGTTCTGAAGTAATTTGGAAATATAATTGTGGATACTGTCAATTAATAAGACTTGCAAAAATGTTCATCCTCTCATCAAAGTGGTAAGTGTTCTTTATTATGCAGGAGATGATTAATTAAAAGAAGAAGAGTGTTTTCCAGGAAAATGCTAGTGGAGAAATACGAATCATATCAGAGTCTATCGGTTTATATATACGCATATACAAGCAAATATGCGCTTTCAAGGGTTTTTAAAATATGAAGAATGCAACCGTCTGATTATATATTTCTTTTATGTTATAACTCTCCACAAAACTAACAAAATAATATGTTTCTGAGCTCTGAAGTTCATTCGGTCCTTGGGTCACTGTCACTGAAATGCACAGATCAAATTTCAAGTGAAAATTGAAAGTTAAGTTCTACAAAAACTATGGAAAAAGCGATTAGGTTGAAACCCGACAAATTACAGTCCATTTACAGTCTATTCAATTTGATTGAGAAATATGGAATATCGGTTAAAAAAATTTCTATCCTAGTACCAGAAAATAATAAGCAAAGCCTGCAGTAAAGAAAAAATTCTGTTGTTTGATAATCTGGGTAGGATTATATTATTTAACAGTTCAGATTTTTTTTAGTTTCTAATATTCTTTTCTTAATATATTATATTAAAAATAAGTCTACTACTTTTAATACAAAATCGTACAACCATACTTTGTAAATATTTTATCAACCTTCTTAGAAAAACTTAATTACAATTATTGAATATTGGGTCAATAAATATTTTACATGATTATCAGTGCAAATATTAATCTGGTGCAATTTGTGTTATATTTAAAATAAAAAGTATTGAATTATATTAAGTTCGATTAGAAGTAAGTACTTACTATGGGGGACCCCCATAGTAAGTACTTTTACAAACTGACATTTTTCATTTCCCTTAAATTCCGTATAAATGTTAATATTAATTTTCACCATCTAAATAAATGTAAGTTTACTGTGAATTTATTATGAGATTTGATATTAAAACTATAATTTTTGAATAAATTTTGCATTAATTCACTGTAGCCATAGTTTTTTTTTAATTTTATATTTAGGAATTTCAGAAATATAGTTGGAAACATATTTTTTATAAACATTTTCAGAAATACCTCCATAATTATCTAACGCGATATTCTACAAACCTCTTAATCCATAAACTACGCTCTTTTAATTGTCAATAATCTCATAAACTGTGTCAAATTTTAGTTTCTTGGTCGGACGGTTTCTAAAAAAGATGCATAGATAGACAAATGGGCGGAGATATTAGTGATCTCATAAGGTAACACAAAAGAATAAAAAAATGTGACAACATTAACTATTATCATTATGAGTAAGCGAATTAGCTGCATTTAAACATTCAGCGCGTGATAAAGTCAAATCAAATATAGTACTTTGCTTATATCCACTGAATGTCAAACGGAAGACACGAACTAAATATTGCTTAAACTTTCCAAGCATAAAAATCTGTTAAATATTACGAATGTTTTAAACAATGCCCAAATGTAATTAAATGACATATTTTCAAAGAATTTAAAGGGAATATCAAATTAATAGATTCTGTCCAGGGTTTTCAAAAATAATCTTCAAAAAATTGCAAAAGTTCATTTATTGACCAATGTTTAACTTATATAGAGCTTAATAATTATAATTTAATATTAAATGTACGTAAAATATCAGATGATGTAACACATGTGGTAAAGATATTTGAAATATAAATGAACTATAACAAAATTGGAGAGAAATTTTAAATCAAACTTACGCATTTTATTTGATGCTGTTTGACGAGCGATATGAGTAGAATAAACCTAAAATTGTTTAAGTATCAACTTTGTTTAGGCTGTATTGGTTTAATTTTTTTTTCAATAACTTCAAATTTCATCTGTTCTAAAAATATCGGGAATGTTTAAAATAATGCTGTAAAATCACGCTACATATTGATAACAGATTTGCCTGGGTATTATATTTACATACAAAGTTTTAATACTTTGATGACACAAATATATAATATTTCACTTATTATCAATCATGTTTAGGGTCGTGTACGTCAAAAAGATGACTCATTGGAAACGACTAGTTATAATGGTTACAGCAATTTTGTTTTCATAATTTTGGAGATTTTCTTCAGAATTATACAAAGATATAACCAAAAAATGTTAATGATAATATATACGAAGGGAGGAAGATATTAACAGTTTTTTTGCTACGAAGTCCAAATTTGGGATGACTTTTTAATAAAATAATTAAATTTCAAATGAGGTAAGAAAACCTTGGTGCATGATCCATACTCGGACTTTACTCAATCAATGATATTATATACAATTGTTAACGGGTTTAATATGTTAGGAAAGAATTTAAAGTGAAGACACGAAACGTTAATGTGTGCACAATTTAATATTTTAATAGCTCGTAAATTGTTTTCAGAAATTAATATTCTAGGAAAATTTAACTAAGACTGGGCCTAGGTCTGAGGTAAACTGTGAGTATGCTCTGTCACAAAGGAAGAGGATTAATACGTTAATAACTTAATTAAAATACTTGTCTTTGACTTTTACTATAATATTGTCATATTTTGCTCCGTTGTTCACTTCTTGGAGATACTACAAACAAAGAAACTCTCTTTGAAAAAAAAAGTAAAAGCTAAAACAAAGAAAAATATGCACACAGATATACATTTACTCGCTTACACACACATACATACACACACACACACACACACGTACATGCATACACACACATATATATATATTTGTATATATATATATATATGTGTATATATATATATATATATATATATATATATATATAAATATAAACACAAAATTTAATCTGCCACATTTCACAAACATTGCTCAAATCTATGGCGTCAAATACATCATAAATTCCCAATGATCGAAAAGCTTTTACGGAAGTTATTTTAGGTTGTTCCAGTAAATTGGTCCCATTCGTGTGTGAATTCATGTGTATAACGATTCGTGTATTATCAAAATAAGAAAATGAAACACATTTATGGCCGACGTGACGTGCCGGATTACACAACTGCCTAACCGGAACATAATAATCTGATACAAATCTGAAGAAATATGCAAATACATATTTTACACTATGATTTACACATTTTTACAACGACTTCTTTAAAAATAGTTTTTATTGCAGACTATGCATTATTTTGAGGATTCGCACAAACCAAAAGACCCTTTATCAATCTACCTGCTTCTTAGCTGTAGTTACTCTAACGAAGTAAAAAAAATACATAAGAGAGCAAAAAAAAGTTTTAAAACTCTTTGTACAAAGACCAATTGCTTAATAATTAAAAATAAATGCAAGTAATAATCGTTGTAACGCTCACTTCAAAAATGACATTTATACAATTTACTCGTATTATAAAAAATAATATTTCGATTTCGAAGTCGTCGAAAAACTTAAAAAAAATGGCGTCGCTTAAATCAGTTAATATTGTTTCATGCCACGTGTATCACATAACTTTTTAATTTAACTTTAAAGAATTATTAAAATGAAAATTTCACTTAATTCGAATGCATGTTAATCATAAAATTTAAAAGACATGTTTGTAAGGACAAATAAATTATTCAGTTCATACGTGAACGAGTTTAACTCTCTTTCAGAAAATAATTTTATCAATTTTTATTTTTGTTTAACGCGTTGTATATACGTATGGCTTCATGTATTGCAAATATAATAATCTTCAAAAAAGGAATTAAATGGTTCACAAGCAATGTTTCAAAAAACGCACAATTTGTCGACCTTGACCTTGAACCATCCTTCAGGTAATTGAAAAAGGACGATTGTAAGGTATTCTTAAACCTTTTTATTTTAAACTGTGTGAACTAGCGACACGAATTAAACACTTTATTCTTAAGTTCAGTACCCTTAAATGTTCACACGTAATAAAATGTGCGTGGAATTCTCGTATTGCTTTATTCTACTCGTGTTTAATCGGTTTTTTAATTTCTTTATCGTAAAGTTTGTGTTCATGGCCATCAGATGTATAAATGTAATTATATTTAGAGAAATAATTAAAATAAATGTAACATAATTTTTCACCTGAAATTAAATTATTTCTGCCTAATGAAAACATATTTCAAAAAATTTAATTTACCTTCGTTTTATATTTTCCGGACGAAGAAAAACATTTCTTGCCATGTCAATTAAACGATCCGAATATAAAATATTTTTTTCATAAAATATTATCAAATATTTGTCAATACAGGAGGTCGGCCTGGATATTATTTATCTGAGAGTTTGAAATATCCTTCTTTGATTCCTCGGATCTAATGCTTGGCTGTGTTATGAGAGAATACAAGTTCACCCTCATTGTGCATATATTTAGTGTTGCTTTGTTCGGTTTTCATCTTAAACGGAACTCATGAACAAGAGAGCTCTATCTTCTCTTCGTTAAATTTGTATACCTTCTTTGTTGTATATTTACTGAAACATAGCTGTTAACTGAACAGAAGATACAACGCTTCTGTCTTTATATACCGCCTCATAGATATTCAAGCAGTTTCTATAAAACCCCAGAAATTTAAAGTCATACCGAAAGTGTGGAAACATAATCCAGTATTGAAATACGACGAGACTGATACCGTTCATTAATTAAAAGAAGCAAATTAATCAAATTGTTTCATCTTAAACGTGACAAATAAATTGCTTCGGTTGATAAAACCCTGCTGCCATTATGATTTAGTATATAACAGGGTGTGACCATCAATAATAATTTTATGTAAACAAAACTAAATTGCTTGTGAGTTGTGATTTTTGAAAAATATTGTAACTATGTTGTGTCCAGAAATAAAATTGTGGTTTTCCTCTGCAAGATGAAGATTTTATCATTCATATATCTTTTTGTTCCACTTATTTTTGGGAAAATAAATTTGAGCTTTATATTTGACCGAAATATTTAAAATTAGGGATATATAATTTATTTAAAATATGTATGTTGATTTACCAAATAAAGTGCGATTATAAACTTACCAAAAATTGGTTGAAATAGTTTATTCATGTCGGCATATATGGAGAAAGCTAGACTGTTAAATGAAAAATTGATAAGAAAAAGCTGATAATAAAAGATAAGATGTAGGTTGTTCAGCCTGAAGAATATTTATGGGAGAGATGATGGGAGAGAGTATGTTGAAAGAAAACGGGGAATGACGTACAATGGGAATAGAAACTACATTGGGGGCCACTATCGATATTTTCCCTATACCGAGTTTCTCTTAGTGTTGTTCGATTAGTGTTTATAATAACAGTATCTTATAATTTTTCTTTACTTCTCGATTTATTTTGATGCATGCGGATTCTTCATGATTTTAAGTGTGTCAAACAATTTAAAGGAATTTAAAATGAGCAAATTATTATGAGAACGTTTGCAATTCACGTTCTTTAACCGAATTATTCAAATTGAAGGATTAAGAATCATTCGGTTTGAACATTTTTAATTGTATTTAAAACTTAATATGAATGTTTTACTTTTATTTTATTTCTTTTTATGAATTTAAGATTAAATTAACTTTAAATTTAAGATTAGGCTTCACCTACCAAGAAATACAACTCAGTTTCTTTATTTTTTTTAACTCGGATAATTATCGCTCAGTCTCTAACACGATTTCATGCCTGTCCAGCTAATGTTCCTGAAATTATATTTATAACCAGACAATAAACAGATATTCAAATCTGTCATCTTATTGTCCATGTTTTACTTGTTAAGGTAAGGAGTTTGTCTCTCATGTTTATGTGGACAGAACTCTTACAATTTTGTCGTGTCGTAAGAATTTTTTCAGAAAACGCTATGAAGAGTATTTGGTGTTACCTATATTTAGGTTTGTACAAATTTATTTTACCAATATTATTTAAAATATTCCAAATATTAGCACTTCAAAGAGCAAATTATATCTTTACACAAAAGAATTTTCGTCATACAAAAATGTTAGCAAGTAAATATTAAACTAACTGATAAAGAAAATTTAAACGTATCATCTTATATTATCTTTTGCCTGAGAAAAAATCAGTGTATCAAAATCAGTGCTAATATAGAGGGAAAGAAAAATTATCACTTGAACACGATTTAGCAGCTAAATTATTGGGAAGTCATTCGAGTTGCGACTATCCCTCTCGCATAATACATGAATGCACACTGGAAGACAAACAACAAAAAACAACACAAGACAACGATCATATATTCTAATACCTACTTTTCATTTATTGCCTCTTTTCACTTCTCTATTGATAAAATTTATTTGAATGCAAAATATTTTCGATCAACTACCATTAAGAAATTAGGGTGAGGTAAATAAGTTATTTATTACACGTCTGTGAAAAATATAAATAGCTTAATAGAAATACCATGTTCTTTAAAATGTAAAACTTTCGGAAAAACCTAAATTTGTGCGATAAGTGTATGGTAAAATTTTACCATATTATTTTTTACGATATTTATTTTTTTATTAATAAGCATTCATAATAAAAATTTTGAGCAACACATATCATTTTATTTCCACTGAAACTAATTAACGTAACTGTGTAAATAATGTGTTTTCTTATTTTATTACACAGCTTGCCGCGATTTCCTGTCCGGCCGGATGTTAAACCTTGTTTTGTGCTGCAACCAAAATTAATGACAAAACTTTAATAGCCCGTATACACGAAGGCTACGCATAGAATTAAGAGGATTGACTGGAGGTGTAACTCGCACGCTACCAAACACAGCACGTCACCAACTTCAATTGAAAATGGATCATTAATTTAGATTTATTTACGTTCATCTTTGTAATTGTATTTTTTTTTGAGAAAAATAAAATGTAATAATTGATTTTGCCTCAAAATTGTATTCTTTTTATTTCATTTGTATTGATCTGTCGCTATAAGAGTAATTACTTCCAACAAATCAAAGTAATGGAATGGGAAGGATTAGTTGCTTAATGGAGTGTTAACAATTTTAATAATATTACGAATAATAAGCGGATCAAAGACAAATCAAAAATCTGAACGTGATTAAAAATTATGATCAAGATAAAAACTATTATTACTTTGAAATAAATGAAGTGTGGGATATGCGTAGTTATTATTAAATTAGCTGAAATTTAGTAATTCTGATGCAATTTTTGATTCTGATATCTGTCGGTGTGATTGTGGCATAGACTGAGATAAATAATATTACAGGATAATTGGACCAAAATAATGAATGAGTTACTAAATTAGACTATATTGCTGTATCTTCCTCCCACGGATCTAATTATGCAAACAATAGTCTAAAAGCAACAGTCAGTAAGAAAAATATGTTGGTATTGCAATTTTCACAATATATTTTATATTGTAGTACGTATTAAAATGAAAAATATACCTGGAAATTCCAAATATTTTTACAAGTAATATTTCATGCAGATTAATGTGTGACAATTAATTTACTTATTTGTAATATTTTCGAAAATAATAATTTTCGGGCTCTTCATCAATTCATATCAGATTAATTTTATCGAATGATTTAGGATGAAAGAAATGTAATAATTTTTTAATTAAATTGACCCTTTTAATTACATTTCATAATGAAATTATTTTTTACAGATAATATACAAGTGCAAGAAAATGCAAACAGAAGTCATGATTCTCAGAAAAATCGTACAATTATTACTGAGACAATTTCAATCGAAATCAATGAAGAAATTTATTTATGTGTCGTGCTTCGAACTAGTCTCCGGAAAAGGATTTTGTAGTTTTGAAGAGTAATTAAGCATCGTAGTGAATAACAAGTTATTGATGAAAAATTCCAACAAGAATATGGCTATAAATTAATATATTTATGCACGTCAAACATTTAATAGCATATCAAAAAACCTCAGGAAATACATCAGTTTGAATAATGTAGCCCATAATATTTAAAATGTATTTTTGAAGAGCGAAAAAAAAGAGATTGGTTTCGTAAATTTATTGAGATTAACAAGAATATCCCAGCAAGTTTAAATTAATTCGTACATTTGCCATCCGAAAAATATAAGAAACAAAAAGACAATTTGCTTGTGATTTATGATTATGTTAATATTGATGCTCATACTGCGAGTAACAAACCATTAAAAAATATTATTTCTTTTTATATCTGTTCATTACTTTTTATCCCAAAGACCTGATTTGCCTCGCTATATGCTATTCAAGTTTTGTAAGGTAAAATGCTTTTCAAACTATACGTTGGTTAAATAATTACTTCTGGTTCAAAGTTACTTTAAGAGAATGTTTTTAACAGTTATTTTAATCCAAATTTTTCATAATTTATCCTTTTTCTTCTAGTTTATTCTTTCTGTAAATAAAAAAAGTGTCTTGGTTTCGCTTAAAGTACGTTATTAAAAACAAGTATACTCTTGCATAAATTTTGCTTAACAGAATTACATGGTAAGGTGGTCCAAGTCACAGAACAAATGACATTTATTACGTATTAGCTTTTACACGTAGTTTTTCTCGAGCTAACTCGCGCAATGAGTTTCATCTCATGTGTGTTGCTTGTAAATACTCCGTGTGTTACGAGCGGCATACATTTGAAAATTACGGACGAATGAGGCACCCATGAAACATTTATTATAAGATTTGTCAGTTAAATAATGATTTTATATAGATTACTGCTTTGAGTTGACATTTATATAGATAACTGCTCTAAATTCAAGTAATCATACGTAATTTTTTTATTTTACGACACATATGATAAAGAATTAATTTACATTTTTCAATAACACATAAATTTATATAATCTTAATGCAACTTATTACAAGGTATAATTTTAATCGTGTTAAGGTGACAAATGATGATTAAAAACAACGCAGAAAACTCCAAGTACCATGTCAACTAAAATAAACTACCGCACATTTACGGATCTGTAATATTAACCATCAGAATTTTTGTCTTTTTTTATTTTTCAAATTAATGAACGAAAGTTGTAATGGTATTGAGAAAAACATTTTTAAGCGTTAATCTGACTGTGCAAAACCATACAGATAACTTCCCCACCTCATCGCCCTTTTAGTTTCATTAAACTTATAGTTATAAAAACGAAATGTAATGGATACCGTTTGACTCTGTGGAAAAAAATATACGCCACCAGCCATTTTGAGCGTTAATTGCAGAAACTTTCAACTTAAAGATACCATAAACATATTAACTAATTCTTTTTTCGAAACATGACTCCATATTTTAAAAGAAAATTCAAACGACAAAAAACAATATTTTCAGATTTTTGGAACCAAGCATACATTTTTTGCATGATAGTTGTTCACGAATGAGTCAAAATAAAAAATAAGTTTTTTTACTTGCGAGTGAATAACTTCGTTACAAATGAACGTGGGATGGTCAACGAAATATCAAAATTAAAGAAACATTCTTGTACTCTAAAGAATAATTAGTGAATTATGAAAAAATAATGGAATTTGTAGTTTATTTTTTAATCAGCAACTAGTAGATAAAAAAAATGCGAAGGTTGCATTAAAACCTGAAATATTTCAGATATAGAATGTTGTTTTTAATTTATTCTACTTTTAATCTTTTGAAAATTAAGGGAACACCATATTGCGTTTATTTTCGTTGTTTTTTTCCCTCAAGTTTTGTTGCCAAATTTTGAGTTTCAAAAAGTGAGATTAATGAAATTGTTTTAGAACAGATCGCCCAATTCCATTTTCAAATGAGAAATTATTACATTTAGGTATCTCGCAATCAAATTCCAATTTAACTTGGAGTATAATTCAGATATACTAAAGATTTAATGGATGTATCCCACTTTATTAAAACTTAGAAGTGAAGAAAATATTTTAAAAATTTATAAGATGGGTTTTTATATATATATATATATATATATATATATATATATATATATATATATATATATATATATATGTATATATATATATATATATATATATATATATAGTTTGGACATTAAATTTCAAATGTAGGTTCAAAAATAACTCTGTATAAGTATTCATGTGTTTGTTTTATTTATTGCTTCATAAATAAAAAAATGTATATTTTTACTTCAAGTCAAAGAATTATCAATTTTGCTGAATTATTTATATGTAAGGTGGGATATAAACCAACCATGTAATGTCATATACGGCACTTGAATATATAAGGCACGATATGGTTGGTTTATACCTGAAGAAAGAAATTATTTGACCATATGAAGCCTTAGAGAAATTGTCATAATTTTTTTATTACGCTCAAGCAAAGCTTATTGTATATTTGAAGTTGGCTGTATTTTTTTAAGTACGGAAATACGCTTTTTTTCATTTCTCTGAAGGCGAAACTATTTTCTTTGTCTCTATCTATCTATCCACCTACTCGAGTATCTCGCAAACGTAGTGTTTGCGAAATACTAAAGCAAGAAAAGCGATTCGACAGGACTTTAATACTGTATAGCTGAAGATGATGAAGACGTTACATAATAATATCATATTATTATGTAACGTCTTCATCATTTATTGAATTAGGGATTACTTTACAATCATATTGATGGAAACCCTGTCTGGGTTATTTTGTCGAAATAGAAAGTGAAATGTAAAATATCCCGATCCCACTTCAAAACTGTGCTACTATGTGGGTGCGAAACACGGAATTCCACATATTCCTCAAGTAACTTGATCCAATAAACTATCAAACGAAAATTTATTACCAATATAAAATGAAATTTTTATTGAGCACAAAATAAAAAGACCCAAATAAAACTGCATTAACCATGCATCATCCAGAGGGAAACCATCATTATTTTCAAACAGGTTTTGAAATGAAATCTTTACGAGAAGATGTAGCATAGTTTTTTGAATGAAACCTAGTGAAGAATTGTGTTTGCCAAATTGAAGGCAATGGGCAAGTTTGAAATTAAACAATATGTATTTGAATAACACAGCGAAGTACCATAGAAAGTAACTTTTAAGCTGAATAGAATATAAAGAGAGAATAAATGATATTACTTGTTATATGTGTGATTATAACTTCATACTAGGTGAGGAAAGATCATGGAAACGCAATATCTATTTCGATATTTTTTATGACCAGTTTTTGGAAAGCAAATCTAAAATTAATAATGTAATGAAACTAGTAAACTTTGAAATTTTTATTAATTACTAAATATCAAAACTTACACCTACAAAATTAAAACTATGTCAAAAGAAAAAAGTGGGTGTAGAAAATCACGCACTACGCGTGATCTTCTTTATTTTGAGTTCAATATTAACTGAATATTTTGATTAAATCACAGTATTGAGTTTGCCCCGTATATAACAAAATTAATTTTTCACAACATATTTTTGTTCGCTGTGTACTTGATCAACTCTGTTTTATATTTTAGTTATATATATATATATATATATATATATATATATATATATATATATGTATATAAATATATATATATATATATATATATATATATATATATACATATACATATACATATATATATTTGTATTTATGTCGGTATATCTATTTTAATTGTTATAGATATTATTGTGATTACATATTCTGTGGCGATTATTAAAATATAAATTAATTGAACATTACAAAAGCATTTGGAAAAATAATAAAGTGAGATCTTGCAATTAATACATTTTAACTCCTTGCCATTCCCGTCTGGACCATGAATCATGGTGACTAAATCTGCGCGACTAGTGTCCCGGTATTCCGGTAACATTTTTATTTCTTCATCTTTCGGGTGACATACTTTTTATTTTACGACTTTGGAAGAGCAACACGGCACTGGTATTTAGTTCTAAATATCGGTGTGAATGTGAAATAAACTGGAATGCGTTTAAATCAACTCATGAGGCTAGATAATAAATGGGAAAATTATTATTTTTAATTATATTTGAATCTTTTAGAGATATTAGCTTTATCTGTACGTTTAAGCTGCAAGATATTTAAAAAATATATATTGCCTTAATAATATATGTTCAAAAAATATGAAATAATGTTTTTCTTAATTTTTACTCTTCATAGTCGATCCTGGAGATCAGGGAACGTTTTACTTCAAGTCTTTAACGTTGAATTTTTATAATTTCATTAATTATTCGTTTTGCTTTCGTTTCGTAATTCCCAAGAAAAATATTTATTTTGGTTTATTCTGCTTTCAGAATTTGCCATGATTGAAGAAGTCCACTGATGAACACAGGTTTCTTGCGGTATTTACCAGTTCATCACTCTATTCAGTCAGAGGCTGTACAGCTCTATGACGTTTGATATGTGGTTGCCATTTGAGAATCTATCTTCAAGATATCCTGAGTTTTTTGTACTATATGACCTATTTATTGTCACTTCAGATTACCAATCCTACGAGGTTGTCGGTGACGTCAGTTCTTCTATAAATAACTTTATTATGGATTCTAATTCACAAAGAAACCAAAAGAATGGTTCTTTCAATTGAACCAATAAATTTAGGTCTGATGGTTAAGAAAAAAATATGTTTAAAATATCATCGTTCAAATGTTTAAAATAAGAACTTATAACATTCTAATAACCTCATAAGGGGTCCAGTTTGAAATATTGTAGTCATTATCTGCATACAGCGTATTACGAACTTTAATTACAATCTACGTTGGCGATTAGTTGCTTTTCCCATACTCTAAATATATATCAATATATATATATATATATATATATATATATATATATATATATATGTATATATTTTAATTTCTTTACCGCGACCTAGGTTTCGTTGTATTACAACATCTTCAGGTGGGATATTAGCAAAGATGCTATATATCTTTGCTAATATCCCACCTGAGGATGTTGTAATACAACGAAACCTAGGTCGTGGTAAAGAAATTAAAGAAAGTAGAAATAATACTACATCACGTAGTTTCATTTATTTGTGAAAAATGAATTTCTATAAAATTAACGCCAAATATATTCAATATATTATTAAATAGCAATTATGAAATAGTTCTGCGCTTATCCAAAAATCAATAAAATAACATAGTGAAAATTTGAGTAATTTTTTTATTACATTGCAGAGAAAAACGGATCAATGTACAGTTTCGGATGTGGATAATGGCGAAAACCACAGTAAAGTTCTATACCAAGCAATACCTCAGTGAACCTTTTGAGGGCATTATAATAAAAACATTATATACCTGCTAATTAATACAAATATTCGTAAGTACATACCCTTTTTAACGGCAAATTGTGATATTTCTTTAAACAATTTAATTTATTTTGTTAACATATTTAAATATATTTAAAAACTTTAACCATAAATATTTTGTAAACAAAAAAGACTTATTTATATTTAGAAATAAAATGTTACCTTTTCTTTAAAATTTCATAAATAGTTTTCGTTTCATACTTACAAATTGTGTTCTAGTAAATTTATATACGAAAATTTTCGTACTTTTTCTCTGAGGCGAAAGTTTTTTATTTTTAGGGTTTCGTACCTCAAGAGGTAAAAAGAACCCTCATATGATCACTTCTTTGTCAGTCTGTCGGTCTATCAAAAACACTTTTCACACACAAGTTTTTTTCTATTTAGGGATCCGTACTTCAAAAGCAAAAAAAAAGAACGTCGGTCTGTCAAGAAACCTTTTCTCAGAAATGCGTGAAGGTCACTAGTTAAAATTAATATGAGAATATGTCACTTAGAGTTGTAAAAAAAATATATCTTATAAGTCAACGAAATCAAAAAAAATCTTAAAATTACGGACATTTAGGTCATATATTTTAATATTCGTAAATAAATCAAAATCTATCCCTTTGAATTTGACAAGAAGTAAGGTCTCACAGCATAAGTAAAAAAACCCGGAAATTGTTAATTGGTAGTTATATCACGAAGAAAAAATATTATTTTAATATTAAAACAAAAATATTATTTTTATTTTCATATGCACTTACGAGAGACGTAGTAAGTAATATATATTCGTCCTAAAAAATTAAACTTTTCTAAATAGTTTAATAGGAATGTTATTTATCATTAAATGTTTATTAATGCCTAAATATGTACAGAACACTGGAAATGCGAGATGTTCCACTCGTGCTTGACAGGTTTTTTTTATTCTAAAACTAGTAAAAGTCTGCGTACCAAAAAGGTAATGTGTATAAAACATCATGACTTACTGACAAAACTTCGGAAATTATGAACAGCAGTCTATACAACAATGGCATGACAGATAAAATCATACGGGTTAAATTTTATAATTTTGTGATATAATTTTTTTCATTTTCCCTTTTCAGGGTTAAAGAAACCTAAAAAAGGGAAGAAATCAGAAAAGAATTTTAATCGGTTCGGCGAAATAAGTTAACGGGAAAGTTTCAATAAAACGCTTTTAAAATAATAAATATACTGAATAGCCTTTATAAAGAAATTGGATTTCAAAGTTTATTCAGTGAAGTACATATTAGCCACTGAGTAGAATAAATAGTTTCCAATTTCAATGACGCTTAAGTGTCCCATAGTGGATTCAGTGAAATCAAGTTTCTAGTTTAATACAGAACGAAAAGAAACATTGTTTTAAACAAAAATACTACTCAACCACATTGAAGACATCAGATGTGTATTGAAGCATTTTAATAAACTTAAAATATATAAAGTACTAAAGGTAAATAATTTTTAATATGTGTTGTGTTTAGCCTTTTTCAAGAGATATTTTTAATCACTTATGACAGAAGTATAAATATTTAATTCATTATAGCTTTTCAAACGCCCGTGAGCTTCTTTCAATGGTCATACAATATGAAATTACCGTAAAAATCTCGTACGAAAAGTAGCACTATATATACACAAGGTTTAGAAACAATTATTACAAAACAAAAACCATAGCTTATGTCGGGAAAGAGAAAAATAGTTCATTAAATTGCGTAGTGTCAAAGTGAAATAAAATCGAATCAATTTACATGAATTTGACTAATGAATTAAATTTTATGTCTCAAAATAAAAATTCCAGACAATTATAAGCCTTTAGATGTGTCATAATACTCATACTAATCTCTTCAGAAGTAATTTTTGCATTCTTGTGAATTGAAGAAATTTTGCAAAGCTATAGTGTTTATTTTATATTCTAAAATAACTTGCAAACTATGTACTTCAAGATCTACTGATTTGAAAACTAAAAAAAAATATGTACCTAAGATAATGTTTTGGATAATTTCTAATAAATTGATTGAAAAGTTGACCTCCATACCGGTTAATTACTTATTATACCGATAATTAAAAGTAACGGACTTATACGAATCGAACACACACCTCGAGGGTTCCGTTCAATATGACCATCAAAATTAACAATTTGTACTAGTATCTCAAGATTTGTTGAAGAAATTTTACAAACTAAATATTTCCATTCTTCGCTCACATAGCGAGACTTGTGCTTGGACGCTGTTATTAAGGCAAAATTATCAGAGAGGTAAGGGAATTTGCTGTAATATTTACAAGCTTTTAATAAGCCCATTTTTTAAATTTTATCAATGTTGTACTGTTATAAAATTTACTATAAAAAATTTAAAAAAAGTAATTGAAGTTTCGTTAAAGTTTACAAATACTATCGTATTTTGAATAAATGAATATTTTCCTTGGTGTTGAATTTTCTTAGCTTTGTCGCTACTAGAGGCCAGATTTTTTAAAGTTTAAAAGGAGTCATCCAATTTATTCCGAAAACATGGCATTCTATTTGCAAGTCAACTTCCTTCAAATAAATTCCTCCGAATAAATATTACAGCGCTGTGACAAACAACGGTGTTTCAATACAAACATTCCATTTTTACCTGTTGGATTCCTAACATGTATAAAAACCTAGTAATATTCACTTTTATCACCAGAAAAGGCCAATATCATCAATAAATTTGACACAGAATGAAAAGCCAAGTATCCATGCAAATTTTCAAGATACTCTGTGTAAAAAAGAAATGGCGGAAAAAATTCGAAGACCCAAAGTGGATGTCCGAAAGAAAAATTTAAAAACAAAACGGTTGCAGAATTAAAAATGACGATGTTATAAGAAATTGGCATATTTTTTATCAACATTCATATATCACATTTTTATATTAACATTTAACGTTGTCTATTAAAGACTTTTAAAGTGCTACAAATGTGCAAGTACTTTTGTCACTCCAGCATCCATTAATAATGCATTTACACTGAAAACAGATAAAGATGGTTTAATATATGCCTCTGAAGGTGTAATTAAAATTTGCTTCGAATGCGAGGAATATTTAAAAGATGCTTTGTTGGATAGTGACTCCAAGCGTACCAAAGCAAAATACATAGCCGACTTCCTGGTTACGAGGGTTTTAAATTCACTAATTGGAATAAGTTTTTTTAATGATTGAATATATTTGGCATTATTTTGTAGAAATGTTTGCTAATAGACCACCTGAAGATGTTGTAATACAATGAAACCTAGATCGTGATAAAGAACTTAAAGAAAGTAGAAATAATACTACACCGTGTAGTTTCATTTAATTGTTTTTTTAATGAGTTAAAAAAAACATCACTTTGATACTTATCCATTGGTTAATCACGCAATTGAATTGGTGAAAGCTGTTTCTAAAACATATTTCAATATATTTTGACGACGAAACGGCAATTATTCAACAAATTGATTACTCGTAAAAGGCACTAAAAGAACTAATATAATTGCGTCCTTTATGAAACATCCATAGCCGTAATACGAAAATACCTTGTGTTTTAATTATGAAATGAAATGCAAATCAATTTTGAATACATTCGGAGTGTTAATAATTCCGTTTGATAAGCCAGTAGGTTAGTACCAACAAAATGTATTCTCAATATTTAAATTTTTAAGTATATGCAAATTAATCAATCTTATAAAAAATCATAATTTATAATCATAACTGACTATTTGAAACACTGTGTTCTGTGTTAAAGTTGATAACACAATAGGTAAAGAACATAATGTGGATTTTACCAGTCAATGTTTATTAAATTCTTATTTAATATCGTATCGCAACATAAATTATTAATTAAAAACAAATTTTAATCGTATAATTGTTTTGCCATAAGCTATTTATTGTATTAGAAAATAAAAACATGAGTAAATATTATACCAAAAATGGTAATATATAAATAAACACTCATTGGAGTTTTGTAGGAATTCTACCTGCTCCAGTCGTATTGGCTGTCCTATTTATAACAACTAGACAATGACACGCAAATACTGAAATTTAAATATCGTCGGTCAACGTCATACCGGTTAATCTGTCGTGCACTTTTGTTGGTGGTACAAAATCGAATTCTGACTTCTATGAAGGCACCACTCCATGAAGATGAGTGTCAAGGAATTACAATTTTACGTCGACTCCAAACGGTAGTCTAGGTTTTTTTTTAATATTAAATTATTATTTTAAATTAGTATTGTATATATTTTTCTGATTTGTTTCATATTTTTATTCAACTTTTTATTTTTTTTTTTAATAGAATATACCGGCATGTCCACCACTACCACTATACCAAGCTTTCGCATTGTATAGCCTGTGTTAACATATTGTTTTTTTATGATTAAACGGGCCTATAGTGCAATGACTAAGGCATTAATACCTAATTAAATAGCCACGGGTTTGATTTCCGGCGAGAGAAAATTGCAGTGCACGCGACTTTGAAAAATCTCACATATCTGCATGGACATTTATCCAAAATTCTTCACCCTGATTTTATTTAATAAAAGTTTATAGCAATAAATATTTATAAAATAATATCTTCACTGTTATATGGAACAAGACATATTTATTTAATATTTTTATATGTTTGACACTAAAGAGATATGAATGAATACTAAGGTATTGTCACTTGTCTTGAAAATAAAACCCGTTGACCATAAATTGTAATTCTACTCGTCCCTCTCTTTCTTATATAGACTGTTTAAATAATCAGAAACCAATACAGAAATAACACATAATTTTAATATTTATTTTTTGCATACAATACCAGTATTCTCCCTAAAATTATTTAAAATAATGCGTAAGTTTTTTTTATTATGGTTTTTATATATATTAAATAGACAGCTAATGTTTTTCTTCGTCAGAGAATGTAAGTCACTAAATGAACTCCAAATTGAAAAAAAATATTCTTAAAACAAAAAAAGAGTGAAAAAATGTAAAGTTTAAAAAACTAAAAAATAATCTTTACACGTAAAGATTTTTTTCAGAAGCGAAAAGATGTCTCTGATGAAAAAAACTAAGTTTTATGTAGAAAAAAACGGTGGGATGCTCTTGACTTACATTTTCATAATGACTTCCTTTATAAATAGCTAGCGATAAAAAATTACGACAACTGATATCACACACCCATGCTTTTTAAATGAAAATTAATTTGTTTGTCATCATAGATATCATTTGGCTCTTGACCTGCCTTGAAATCTTTATATTTAAAGATATTTTTCTATTTTTCAGTTCATATTGCTATAAAAGCCGTTCTTTAGACTAAAATATTATACATTTACCTGCGAACCGATTTCCAAACTACTTAGTTACGGTTGACTCGAAAAGATTACTTTTGTCCTGATAAGTACACCGTATATAAAAAACGAAATAAAATAGAGATGAGCTTTATAAAGTACCTGTAACAAAGATTGTTTCTGTTTTTCATTCAGGTGATTTTGGTTCTCAAAGTGAATAGAAATTATTAAGGAACTAAATTAGAATTCTCAACCGTTTCTGAAAAAAATCACTAACGAATCTCCGAATTAAATGAAAAACCACTTTACCTTTTTCAAAAGAATTATTCAATTTAATGCACAAATGAACTTATATGTATAGTAGACATGTTCCTTTTTATGCGTTGTTTATAATTACTGCGTCAAATATGGAGAAAACCTTTAAGAACTTTAAAATAATTTTAACCCGATTATCAAAATATAATATACTCAATTTGGTGCACAGAATAACCTATACGAATAAAAGACGTTCTTTTTTACGCGATGTATGTAAACATGCAGGTGTAACAAAATACATCTCTATTATTTACACAGACGATTCTCCGCATCAATATATAGAAAACGTTTAAGAACTACATTTCGATTCTCAACCGGTTATCAAAATACACTGTTGAATTGCGATTCTAAAAAAAAATATAATTTTTCAAAAATACTTTTCAAGCATATTCAATTTGATGCACAGAATCACCTGTACGAATAATATACATGTTCTTTGTTCCCTGTATATTAATATTTTATTTAAATACGAAATGATTTTAAATGAAAACTTTGTCCAGTGCCTTGGATGAATTTCTTTCATCGATTTCTGAACAAAATAAACTAAAATTGAGGTAATCCCTGAAAACGTATGAGTATACACCGCATCTAAATGATTTTAATTATTTGTGAAACAAACTTCTATATCTTGTATATTTACGTAATCGAATTCGGTAATTACCGGAATATAATAATTTAGAAAAATGATAAGACATAAATTGAAATAATTCACATTTTAAAGCGTGACTAAAATTTTATTACGTTAGTTTTAAAGGTTTGCAAAACTATGGATGTTATTGCATTGCGCCAATGATAAATTTTAAGGTGAGTTCTCTAAAACTTTTTTTCATGTATTTTAAACGTAACTAATCATATTTTGAAAGCGTATACATATTTAAAATAAAAACTCGCGTAAAACAGAATACGATATTTATGTTGGAATCGAAGATAACTTAATAAAAAAATGTGTTGAGAAAATATTTAATACGTAGAAATAAAACCTTTGAACCACATCCGTTAACTACAAAGTAGATTAGAATGATATGTCTTAATATAACTAAGGAACAATCAAGAAAGCATTTAATATATTTGGCGTTAATTTTATAGAAATTCATTATAGCCTAGGTCGTGGTTAAGAATTTACATAAAATAGAAATAATACTACATCACGTAGTTTTATTTAGTTGTGAATAGAAATTAAGGGATGAAGAAAGCAATAAAACGGTGTCAAAAATATTTAACGGCATACAATTTTTAATAAATTTGGGTTTAATTATTACACACGAATTTAAAATGTTACCATTGTTTTTTATTTATTTTATTAGTATTTATATTGGTAAATAAATAAGAGAACATTCCTGTTCCATATTTTTGTTCCCATTATTGTTCCGAAACTTATTGTTTTGACAATAAGTCAAAAGATAAGTTTCAGTATGTCGATCAATAAATCAAATATTTATTAATTTTTCTGGCTTTTTATGGTGATAAAACTTTTTGCTGTAGAAATTTCGCTGAAAATTATTTACTAAAGGTTTTTTTCAAATAATAATTAAATATAAGCAATGTGTCTGTTAACGGCAACACGAAATATTATAACCTAAAATTATGCTAATTCTCCACGTAATATTTAATTATTTAAAATAACTATTCAAACAAAAGTTGGAAGTTAAAGGATTGTATTATATTTCTATTATAGTAATTAAATATAATGGTAAATATTTCAGAATTTTTCGCGAATACTCCCGCCGTATCTGATTTGAACCAAAACCGTTGTTTAATTATTGTATAGTGTACAATTCATTCCAATCATTTATCATCTAATCTTCTTGCTATCAGTTCCATTTAAACATCTCTTATTAGGATAAGAGTTTACGTCCTATCTCATTCTAATCAAAACAGCGATATTAAAAATGTTTACCAGTATAATTACCACTTTAAAGTAACTTTGTTGCACGCATCCATAATTTTATTATAAATTATCATGAGACTATTACCATTGCACCAAAACAACAGTTATCATTCTTTGATATCAGGATTTGAAGCAATAATCTAAATGTTGTGTCGTTTATTAAGACAATTTATCTGCACAATTCATTACTCTCTTTTAACGATGTTGCCATAAATTGCGTCCCGATACGAATAGGGCATGGCAAATTTACATGACTCGCGATGAGTAAAGCGTTTTATTTCTTTCCGTTTGCTAACCGCATCCGTGAGTGAATAAATAAGAATTCACATTCATAAATCGTGCTGTTAGGGGGCATTAATTGTTTATGATTGAACAATTGAACAACATGTAAACTAAAGTAAGTTCTATATATTTATCATATTCGTTTGGCGAATGTGACAGAAATTCATATTCCATTCATACATTCTCATCGTTATATTAATTGGGAATTTAAGCATTCCTTCCTTTTAATTTAGTTTTCTGCACGATTTTAAAAAATTCCGAACAGTTGGGACGGAATCCTGTAGCTGAGACTACTCTGCCTGACCATCCAATATTAGCAATTAACAGCTACAAAATAAATATTACGTATGGTGTGTAATACTCGTATATTTGAAGGTCGTTTCTGTAAAAAAATATATTTTTCTTTTCAAAAACAATGAAGAATTGTCACATAATAGATTCTGCTCAGTTTCATGCACAGAATCTGCTATGTGAGTAATAAACACACTTTTGTTACTGTGCACATATGCACATAGGTTGTAACAAGAAAAAACTATTGTCCATAAAAGTGATTTTGCAAACCGAAACAAGTGTATTTGAATCGCTTTCGCGTAATGTAATTCTTTTTTATTGAGATCGCTATTCAGAAATTTTTGAAAATGTTTATAGCAATGTTTGTCTTTTCGTTCCATTTATCCTTTCAATTATTCACAAAAAAATAAAAATGAAATTATTAAATTCAAAAGTATAATTATTGGTACCTAACTAATGAAATATCTTTTATGATCTTAAGTTTCTATTTCATCACGTAGTATTATATGTATAAAAAACCATAATCAGGTTTCATCATATATTAACTTACACCGTGTATCCCACATTTCCAAAGGCAATCGCAGTTCAGACGAAATAATGTACAAAATTATCTCTCCTTTATAAACGCTGCAACAATATTACTAGGCGAACGGATTTTGTTATTTCATATTCGGGCTGGATTTACACAGAAACTATTTTAATGTATGTATATATATATATATATATATATATGTATATACATATATATATATATATATATACACACACACACATATATATATATATATATATATATATATATATATATATATACATATTTACAAATTCATGCGATTCATGGTGCGTACCAAAGAAGAGTCAACATTATTCAATATACTAATCAGAAGAAAACACAAATGGCAAAAAAATATGTTTTACCCTGTTCCGTACGATCTTTTGTTATTTTACGTGCCACTGTTTGTTTTTAGTTTGAGTTTAGCGACTGTGTTCGCGTGAAATTCGGAGTAAGAAAAGTTATTAGGAATATTCTTGTTTCCTTTTTCTCTCTCAAAACTCTATGAGCATAAAGTTTGCTAAAAAGCTAATAGATAGCGTTAGCAGCCAAATCGGTTTCGCCATTTCTTATATTAGCGTGCACAATGAACGAAAAATAAGATTCACGTATCTTTTTTATTTGCGCACGGTATGAAATGAAGCCTAAATATTAGCCCAAACTAATCTAAATACATCACTGCATCACTGAAAATCTCGTCGAAATCGCTTCAGCCGTTGATAAACAGACGAACAGACAAATATACAAAAACTCTAAAATTTTAGTACGTAGCACTTAGTTTTATTTAAAATTATTCAATGTAATATATAAATATATATATATATGTATATATATATATATATGTATATATATATATATAGATATGTATATATATATATATATATATATATATATATATATATATATACGGGTATTACAAATTTAGATTAAATATAATGCGGATTCCAGGAGTTAACTAAAATTATTAAACCCATTCCATTTTTACGGGATGTATTTGTTGTGTATATACTTTCAATTTTCTTTCGTGATCTTTTTTGTTTCAGGTAAATCATTTCTGTAAAATTTTGTTACTTATCTATTGTTTGAATTAAATTTTTTAAATAAGGTATATTTATGTCACGAGTGAAGCAAAATAGAACTATTTTTCATTAGTCGAATTTTTTTTGATTTTCTTTAAATGCAAATAATCTAAACAATCACACAATGACGAAAAGTTATTTTTATTTTAACTTAGTACGTAATATTAATATAGAATAAAATAGACCTTATGTAATGTCACGTATACGTGACATTACATAAGGTCTATTTTGCCTCTTCATATTGGTTCACGATTGATTAAAATATATTCTGTATAAATTATTCACTCCCATTATATAAGTCATATGTCACCCAAATACCGTTTTATAATAAAATTTATTACGTATAAATTTTAGAGATTTCATTTAAAGAAACTTTCATTGAAATATTATAACTTTGGCCAGTCTACATGCAAATATTGTTTATTTAAAAAAAGTTTTGTTTAAAATTATTCAATTATAAATATATATATATATATATACATATATATATATATATATATATATATATATATATATATATATATATTTATTTATTTATTAGGGCCAAATATTTAATACTAATGACATTGTAAGTCTAAATTTTTTTAATTTCCGTTGTCGATACAATTATTCAGTAAACCACTTCTTAATGAATAAATTTGCTGAAACACATTCGGATTTGATTTTATATTCCAACTTGTCAAGATTTGCTTTGCCAAACGTAACACTTCCTCGTATAAATAAAATCCATTTTTTTCAAACAAAATAATTAGATCGAAGTCTCGAAAATCGAAGACTCAAATCGAAGGGAAACACGTTAGAAGTGAAACATAATGGAAGCTTTACATTAAGTATACTATTTTGAAAACTGACCATTTCCTTTTATTGAGAAGGAAAACTAACGCAAAGGAAAAATAAAACTGCAATATTTCAATTGATGTCACGCGTAGCGACATAAAGATCTGTCAGAACTGTGGAGCACTGACCTTTTCGACTGACGTTGAGAAATGATAAATACCACAAGCACGTACAATTTTCATAATACAAAAATTATGATTAATCGTCATAGCTTTCAGTGCATATGCCTATAATATTGTATGATCATTCGGTTCACACAACTACAAAAGAGGAAATGGCTTTATCCTTCGACACAACTTTGCTCACAAATCAAACAGAGTTCCTTATTTAAAAGAAAATGTAAATATACTATAGATAATCCTGTATTTTCTGATAATTCTGTATATATATATATATATATATATATATATATATATATATATATATATATATACCTTAATCGTAAGTCATTCATTTTTATCTAAACCTATTTTAAATCTGTAAAACGTGTTTTGTATAACGTGTTTTTGCAAACAAATATAACTTGGGAATGAAGTGTAAGTGACAGAGTATATCAAGGTGAAAAAATATTTAAATATTTGGTATTGTCGTTTTAAATTTGTTTGTACAAAGGTAACTTAAAAATACTGAGCTATGTCGTGTGGAATTATTTATAAAAATAAATAGCATTTAATATTTTCATCACTTTTATTTTATTTTAACAACAACAAGTGCCTAGCTGATCGGTGCATAGTAATTACACAAAGGTATAGCGTACTTATATCCATCAATAAATGACGCTACGTGCATTTTTTTTACCCACACATATATTGGCAAAATGAGCATGGTCAGAGGTGAATTGTAAAGTGCAATAAATACTTTACAATTCACCTCTGACCATGCTCATCTGGAAGATAGAAGAAGAGGTCGGTGAGTTATAAAGATTAGGATACAAGTAGAAATTCAGCGTACGTTGGAAAATGTCGAAAGCATCAGTCCACACAGCAGATTACCAATGAGGTATCCACCTCATTGGTAATCTGCCTCGTAATCAAATAAAGAAGACCTTGCACTGCACATTGAAGACCTTGGTGTATTATGCAACAGGCCAATAATTTCGATGTGACCATCACGACCACACTGCGACGAGTGTAACGACAAAGGAGAAGAAGAAGAAGAATACAAAATATAGAAGAAAAAAGTCACTGCTTTATTATTAAAATTTCTAATCAATTACAATAATTTATCAGACATGTTTCACAATATTATACCGTTGAGGTTTCATGACAAGTTTTCAGTTTCCTGTTCGTTACTATACGTTTAAAAATTAATTATCTACTAGTATTTTATATGTGTCAATTACCTGTAATTTACATTATACTCAACACATTCGGGACCCATTCGAACGAGAGCGTTGCCTACGAGGCGAAATTTGGTTACTAACCTGTGCCTTATAAAATGTTACATTTTTTTACACAGCTGGCAAAAACATTATTCAGATAACTCACAAATTATTATGAATCTTCCAGGTTAATATTCACTGCGTAATTTTAGTCATTGTAAATCTTTAATTTGTGTATCCGGATATTTTATCTAAATGGTTTCGATCTTGTTAAAGCTTTTTTAGGTTGTATTCAAATCGATGTTTTCCTGTCCGGGGACATTTTCTTTTCTAATGAAAACTAGGTGTATAGTACATCTAAATCTTTTGATTCATAGATGAAAATTTCTGTAACAAACGAAATCTTCGGAATGGCAAAATAAATTTCTAATACATCCGCAGAGAATCTCCAAATGGTAATAACAGACTTAATAACGCTATTTTCTATGTACTACATAAAATATTTAATCAGTTTTAACACATAAATTACGCGTGAAATTGTTTAATTTTATGATGACATGGTAAAAGAAAAGATAGAACTACTTGAAGTGAATTAACTTTGCTATTCAGTGAAACAGATAAATGAAATTTATGTAAACTCATTTCGGATTTATTTGTAAATAATATTATCCACTATAGGGAGACATTTGTATAATAATAATTAATTTAAACGACAAATTGATAAATATCAATTAACAGTCATTACGATGAGTTTATTTTAAAAACTGACGATAGTATTTTTAATAATTTAAACTTTTGAGCGAATTTATAATCATATAATAACATTTTTAATTAAAGATTTTCTAATGACAATAATTTTGATTTACGAATTGTGAACAACCTTGACATTGTAATAAGGTTGACTTGTTATCCTTTTTTTTTTTAACATTCTTATATACAACTATGTAAATGAAAGGGATAGTTAAATAAGTCAAGTTCACCATCGATCGCTCGTTTATGTAATATTGCCACATTTCTTACGCATAAATAAAATATATAGGTTTATGTATGTCCGTGTTAATGTTTACGACCATTTTTAAATTTCAGAAAAAGTATTAATATTTAAGAAAAACTATAAGTCTATTGCAATCTACCCATGATGCACTATTACGGATCGTAGTGCCGCTATTTAGTGATGCAATGCAAATACGTTTGATATATGCATTTGAACTCGTTGCGGTACTTTCCATAGCATTATCTTTCGGAATGTCGTAGCTGATACTGGAGTTGTAGATATTGATTATTAATTGTTGGAAAAAGCCATTCAAAGAGTACGTGTCATTGTAAGAATTTACTTTTAAAAGCCAATTACATAACATGTACCTAGTTAAATTAATTTTTTTTTGGGCTGTCGTTAATATTTAATAAAAATCTCTATTGATGAATCTAATTAAATTAAAAAAAGGAGGAAAATTAAATACTTAAACGAAATACTATTGTTTTAATGTTTGAAAGAAGGATATTTCCGATATTGTCCAGAAAATATAACTTAAGAAGTTATTAAAATAGATCCGACAGCAAATCTTTTTAATTTTCAAAATATTCATGACGTTCAAAATAACTTTTCCTTTCGTGTCCAGTGTTTCACCGGAGAGAATAAATTTTTGAAATTGAAATGGAAATTTGGAATAAAATTATTACAAAATGTAATATCAGTTTTTTTACTCTTAGATCTAATCGTTTTTATTTAACCTTTAAAACATAGATTTTTTTCACGCCCTTATCTCAAACAATGCAATTTGTCTAGTGTTAAAGACATTCGCTTGTCGCGCGTTCTGTACTTATAACTACGTCAAAACGGAGATAGTGTTTGTTGAAGTTATTTAGATTTGAACATGCAAATATATTAAATGCCTCATAGATAAATTCGTGAAAACTACCAAAAAGAAAAAAAGAACAAACATTTGTACATACACTCGAAAACCTAAATACTACTATTTGCTTAGCGCAGTTCGATAAAAAATAGGAATAGTGTTAACCAGAATTACTTTAAATTTTTTTGTTGTACTTATTTGCTGAAAATGTCAAAAATAAACCTTAAAAGTATTTTATTGGAATAAAACCCTAGAGAAAATTACATTCCAATTATATTTTAATACTTCGCGTTAATGGAGAACACTGCCAGCGTTTTGCTACCAAAAAACTCTTCGCTTGTAATTAAACTATGTGTGAAAAATGAATGCATAATGTTAACTTGGAGTTTTCTGTTAATGAAGTTGCCTTCATTGGTTTTATGACAATCTCGTTTACTAATTGTTATAAGAGTGTACTATTTGCAAAGTTACTTTTCTATTATTATTTTGCAAATATTTTATACGTTTGAAATTAGTTTTCGTTTTTACTTAAAATTATCGTCGGTAATTAATCAAAACTTACTTAAATTAACACATCCATTAGAGTTATTTTTTACGGTTTCCCTTTTTGCTAATGCGGTTCAACGGATTTGCCGCCTGCAATAATTTTGTTTGGACATTTTTTAATTCTTAGTACCACCAAAAATAGAATTTATATGGAAATTATAAATGACGCCCTATTGTCTAGTAGGCGTAACAATCTATGCAGTGAAGGCATGAAAGTTTAAAATGTTAAAATAAAAAAAAATATTTTGTGTTGTTTCTACCCGTCTTTGTTTTTTGTGGAAATAGTGCTAAGTAAAAGTTTTGTATTCAACATACTGACTAGCTACTAAACTGACTATAGGTTGAACAACTTAATCTAAATAAGAGGCATAAGGTCGTCTCATCATATTTTTTTATATTTACGTCTTTCATTATTACTAAACAAAAATAAAGCAACAAATTTGAAATTTCAACGGTAAGTTTCATATTTTTCGATTAGAAAAGGTTTCTCTTGTTTCAGAAATTTTCTCTTGTTTATCGAAAAATTGGGAAAGGTTTAATTTCGTTTCGTAATTTCAATACAAGTAATTATGAAAATAATATATCTTAAAAATAAATTGTAATCGCAAGAAAACTAAATTAAAGAGAAAATACGGAAAAAGTTTACTACCTAATTGTTCGAGAAATATATTTAATCTAGCTTGATAGTTATTTTCAGACTCGCTCTAGAAATGTGAGCAACTTTCCTGCAGCAGTCCTTGGTTTGGAATTTTTCCGCATTTGCTTCAATTATATCAAGCTCACTAGCTAATTTATTATGGAAATTGTTATGAATATTCACAGATAAAAATTATATTAAGATATCAACAGACTTTTTAGACTGCCTCATTTACGTTATGTAAGTAAACAATTTTGGAGGATTCCAAAGCAACATCCGTTATAAATTTCCTTTTAAAAATCGAGTTCGTAAATATGGTCGTCACTGATCTCTACTGATCGCTACACCGCTAATTTAATATATGGTTTGGTGTTTGAAAATTTTAATTTATATTTTCAAAATTGTGTTTAATGAATTAATGTAAATCATTAAAATTATTTTGGTAACATTTCTTTAGACTTAGATACTTGATACATGTACAGTTGAATTAAATTAATTAAATAATACTTTACCAATATCTGTGAATAAAAGTGATAAACGATTTTTTGCATGTACGTTCAAAATCATATGGTAAATGAAATAAATATTATAAATACGAATAACGTATATCTATTAACAGTTATAAAACTCTTACTAATATTTAAAATCTATCTAAATGCTGTTATGTTACTTATATTTTTCAGAACTAGTTAGTTATCAATAGTTTGCTTTTTGCTTCATAATTTTTTTCCATCATCTGTTTTATGTGATATTTGTTCATATCGTAATTGTAAATCAAATATAAATTTTGTGGCAATGAAGATAATTCATTAGATTTACATGGCATATACTTATTAATTAAAAAAATTCACGCTAATTGAGAAATATTCAATCGCACGTATTAGTTCCTCAATATTATTACACTGTGTTAACTTGTCATTTAAGCCAACCGTTTCAAATATGTATCTCTGAAATCTATATATTTCGTATTCTATTCTTTCTAACATGTGCTACATAACTTTCAGTAAATTAGCATTGAAATGATCATATGTTTATATTTACTTGATTATTCCTTTTTTTAATCTTACTATTTATATTATGACATTATCAGTGCGTTGCCAGTAATTTCTTAGAAAATTAAAACCGGTATAACTTGGAAGTAAGTTAGCCTCGAATCAATATGTATCAAATTGAAAAAGAAAGTCGCTTGCATTTTTTTCGAAAGAAAATTTATTATTCTGTTCTTATTATAAGATTAGAAAAATTAAATAGCAAATAATTTGAATTATTTCCTATTTTGGAAATTTAATTTATTTCATTAAAGGTTTTGCTAGATTCCTGGAATTTCTCTATTCGTATTGTGAATTGGCTATTTCCGGTTTTCGGGATTCATTTCTTGTTAGTTTCTGTTTCTTTTAATTTAGTATGTTCGCCTGGTAACTAATTTTTATTCAACATTTACCTACGTAAATAAAGACGTTATTTGGCATATTGATTCCTACATATGGCAAACAATAGTGTTTCCAGAAGCGTAACGTCTGTCCACATAGATAGACAGGACGGTTTGTGAGCAATATTGGATGCCGGGTTTTCCATCCTCCGTAGACGGTTAACTCATTTTAACATTACTATATAAGTGACTTTTGTTTACTATTCGAGTGACTTTTGTTGACAAGTAACTCTTTTTTGCAAATTTTGGTAATTGAATAACAATTTTAAAAAGTATGGTTTACAATAAAACTATTAATACGCTTAATATTTGGGTATAATGCCGAGCGAAATATGATCAAAGTCGTTCAAAAGTGAAAAATTAAACCACTCTTTTATTTTAAAAACTTATCACATTGTAACCCGCTAAATCATATATAGGTATGTAAACATATATAGATATGTACATTTTTGTTCATGCTTCCATAACTTCAATCTGTTTGAACGTATAGGAGTGTTTATTTCTTGTAATTTCGTATTTTTTCGATTAGAAAAGGGTATTTTGTTATGTGCTCGAATCGGAGATATTTAATGTTGTCATTTAACTAATCTTGTACTTGATTGTATTGTCACAATAACAACATTTTCAATTGGAACTTGTTTTTGTGTGAGTATAAAAAATCTTTTTAAAAAATTATCTATAAATGACGAAAAAATATTTTGATCCACGGTGCTACGTTGCTTCTATCGATCCATCAACATTCGAGTGCTCGAATTCAAGCACTTTTATGGTTTTCTACATTTGGTATTTTAGTGGAAATTTTGTATATTTGCCTGTAAATATTTAGGTACATCGAGCTATTATCCCCCTTGAATGATTGTATCCCATTTCTGCAGTTTTTAATTCAAAAAATGTCAAAGGATTTAAAAGTTGGTGCCGCAAGAAAGTATTCATTTCATCAACGTCGGATATGTGTGCGTAATCATTGTACACCTGTTTATTTGGTACATAGTATTGACCAGGTTTATAGCATCAATATATGTTTCCATATTAATTGTACGTACTTATCCGATACATATTCTTGACCAAGTTTACTGATCTTTTTTACCAACCTCGATTATGCATGCACAATCATTGTACACTTGTTTAGTCGGTACACAGTATTGACTAGGTTTATAGCATCAATATGCATATTAATTGTACCTATTTATCCGGTACATATTATTGATCAAGTTTACTTATCCCTTTTACCAACCTTGAATATGTATGCGTAATCATTGTACAAATTCATGATTAAATGGCCTTTAGTTTGAAATTTGAATCAACCATAATACAAGGTAATTTCACTGATTGACATAGATAATAGTTCTCGAATCAAAGCCATCATTCAGTCGTGTGAAAGATGATGCGATAATGACTGATGCGCTAAATATGAAATATATTGAAATTAGTCGTCAATCACGATTTAATTTTAACAAATATCTATGATGTCTTTGATACTATCTAGGATGCGTGGTATTTAGATTCAAATATTCTCTCTAAATAAAAATTCACTTCTTGAATTCTTATCGCCTAGAAAATATGAATTTATGACTCTGTCAAAGTTTGTTTCCCACCGCTAAAAGAAAACCAAAATTCCAACTGAAATTATAAGCTAATATTACGTAATTACAGGGTGAGTTTAAAGTCCAAACAAAAATTCATGTATTTCGATATATTAAAAAGAGTAGATATAGGAACGAGCATCTTTCGATATAAACAATACGTGAATATTTATTTATAACAATTATAAACATTTTACACTTAAAAATCTGCTAACGGTTGTAGTTTTTTTGCCAATCGAATAACTAACGATAGACAAAAATTTTCTTTCTGATGAGCTAGTTAATTTCTTTTGTTGATAGAAATAAAGTAACTAAAAACGTGAGAGATACATAGTCGACGAGAATAGATACAGGAAAACTTTCACCGCTTATAAGCCTTTCGTGTATCTTTATTATTTACTTGCGATCTGATGCAAAATTCTATTTTTACAGCAAATTAACGCCAACGTCACTATAACCTTTACCCTGCTGGTCAAATAATAAAATTATTTTTACATATTTTTGATCTATTTTCTACATTATTAAAGCGATAAATTAAATTTTAAAATAAAATTGCGTGTCCTGCGAAGTTCTAGATTGACCCAAGGTTATTCATTTGCTATAACTCTCTGTTCTCAAATTTAAATATACATTTGTATGCTCTGTGAGAAATGACCTACAAAATATAAATGTGATCGAATTTTGAAACCATCTTCAGCCTACAGTTTGTTTTGTTGTATGGAATAGAATACGCAAATAAAATCATTTGTTAAAGTAATACAAAACATTTCTATAAAATATCTCAGAATATGAATAAACAGAAATGCATTTATATAGCATAGAATACAAGTGTGCTTAATAAAAGATACGTTACTGTATTATATATCTTTAAGTTGTTTCTAGAAAAATACATAAGATTATTTTGTTTAAATACAAAGTAATTGTATAATTTGTAGCGACACTCTATGTAACACAGTACCGTCCAGAAATATGGAATGGGTTCTCACCTTCTCTCTACGGTGGAGCGTTCTGTAGGATGCTACTGCTGTCTGTTTATCCTCATAAAAACATCAGAGTTTTTCTCGTATATGCTGATGAACATTTTACATTCCTATTAGATTGGAAAATTACTGAAAACAGTTTTGTAAAACATAATATCGCATCATTTATTAAAGAGTAATTTTCATGTCTGTCTATACTTTTATATTAGACTCAGGTTCTCATATCCGAAATAAAGACATTTTATTCCTGAAAGTAAAATAAAACTCTTTTTACATCGACTATTTTTGAGAAGAATTTTGACAGTGTTTAGTCAGAAAATAAATCTGTGAATTAAATTTTTGAAATACAACAAATATCACATGTACCGTGTGCAGAATTTTTACGTTGCAGATCTATGTACAGAATTTACGTTTTGAAATAATTAAGAATACAGTTTTTGCTTTGAAATAGTTTCAAAGTATTGTGGTGGAAAACACCATCGTAACATGTGTTATCAAAAGTAGGAAACCCAACTTACAATAGGACTAGAGAATGTCCCCTGAAAACTATGCAAACATCTATATATGGAACTTAAATACAAATCAATATACTCTTTCAAAGTTCGATGAATACTAAAATATAATGATTTTTTATCTATAGAAAAAAAAATTTCGAACTGTTTTTCTGAATTAAAATCTAAATACAGGATTTCTTAAAATATTGAAAACTGAGACAAATATGAAGTTCTACCAAATTTGCAATTTAATACGAAATTAAAACCAATGTAGCCCAAAGCAAAATTTACAACATCGCAGTCAAATTGTACTAAATAGGTTGAAAAGAAATAAATAATGCTGGCGTTTCTCGCAAGATTGAATTTATCGCTTAGAAGTTAAACTTGGGCGGGGAATGTTATTAACGACACTAATTTTAATTACTTTCTCCTAGCAACTCCATTCGTTACATCTTGGTTTGTTAATTGTTCTCAATATTATCCGTGGGTATATTATCCCTCAACTTTGCAAGTATTCTACTGAAAATTAACTGTAAATCTTATTTACTTTACGTTGCTTTGATATATGGAGTATTGCTCGAATATTTTTATGATTAGTTCTAAAAAAGATGGTCTCTACGTTGAATAGTTCAAGAGAACTCAATTATAAATAACAAAGAAAAAATCTGTACTAACAATATAATTTCTTAAAATCATTCGAGCGTTTAATTGTGTGTAATAATTGGTGCCTGTACATGATTTACCATTTGATGGTATAAATTTACCATTTCTTTTTAACAGAAGGATATAGCTATATTATCACGAATACAATATGGCATCAATAGTTGTTTTTATTTTGAAATTTTTATTTAGAAGTGTGCAGTCATTATGTTGAAATAAAAAATTTTCCCAATCGAATGGTTAGAGATAAGAAATACTGATGGTTGAAAATAAAAAATTCAATTGAAGCGTGACCACAATTGTTTCATTAATATAAATATATTAATAAAAAAGAAGGATGCCAACATCACGGCCCCAAGACTATAAAAGTTTCAGTACATCGACTAACTCATACGACTATAGCCTGTTTACTCAATTCCGGGTAAGCTCAGGTCAAAAGATTATTGTGTGGCTGATGAGAGGAAAACCAACACTATTTGCGATATTTACCAGTTACAGTCAAAATATGACAATTGCAAGCTACAAACGGAAAAGGCCAGAATAAGCAAACGCGATGTTAAATAGTAATATAATTTTTTTTATAACAATTCTAAGTTCTTTATTCAATTAAAGATGAATACAAAATAACGCCACAACATATATCAAATATTTTAAAATTTTTTAAATGCAATAGTTCAGAAAACGTGAAAAAAACTAAGATTTCTTAATTATGCGTTTTATTTTATTTTCTGATGAAAATATACCAAAAATATAATATGCTAGTGGCATACTATATTTTTGGTATATTTTCGTAAACTAGCTTAAAACGGAATTTTTAATGTTAGGAATATAAACAATTATATATGTATATATATATATATATATATATATATATATTATATATATACATATATATATATATATATATATATATATATATATACATATATATATATATATATATATATATATATATATATATATCACAAGACACGTAGTAGTTATTGGTGTAATTTTTATTTGTATATTTTTGTAACAAACAATCTTTTTTCTAAAACTGACTACTTTAATAAAAAAAGAAATCATTATAAAAATGCAAAAATAATGTGGGTATTATGTTATTTGCACACTAATTTTTTATTTTTGTATTCAATTGACATAAGTAAAATGTTTCCGCCATTTTCCATGGAATTTTACACATTGGTATTTGTTATTATTGCCATTTTTGCCTATGCAACGTTTTTATTTTTATATTCCTAACATTAAAAATTCCGTTTTAAGCTAGTTTACGAAAATATACCAAAAATATAGTATGCCACTAGCATATTATATTTTTGGTATATTTTCATCAGAAAATAAATAAAACGCATAATTAAGAAATCTTAGTTTTTTCACGTTTTCTGAACTATTGCATTTAAAAAATTTTAAAATATTTGATATATGTTGTGGCGTTATTTTGTATTCATCTTTAATTGAATAAAGAACTTAGAATTGTTATAAAAAAAATTATATTACTATTTAACATCGCGTTTGCTTATTCTGGCCTTTTCCGTTTGTAGCTTGCAATTGTCATATTTTGACTGTAACTGGTAAATATCGCAAATATGTGTTGGTTTTCCTCTCATCAGCCACACAATAATCTTTTGACCTGAGCTTACCCGGAATTGAGTAAACAGGCTATAGTCGTATGAGTTAGTCGATGTACTGAAACTTTTATAGTCTTGGGGCCGTGATGTTGGCATCCTTCTTTTTTATTAATATATTTATATTAATGAAACAATTGTGGTCACGCTTCAATTGAATTTTTTATTTTCAACCATCAGTATTTCTTATCTCTAACCATTCGATTGGGAAAATTTTTTATTTCAACATAATGACTGCACACTTCTAAATAAAAATTTCAAAATAAAAACAACTATTGATGCCATATTGTATTCGTGATAATATAGCTATATCCTTCTGTTAAAAAGAAATGGTAAATTTATACCATCAAATGGTAAAATCATGTACAGGCACCAATTATTACACACAATTAAACGCTCGAATGATTTTAAGAAATTATATTGTTAGTACAGATTTTTTCTTTGTTATTTATAATTGAGTTCTCTTGAACTATTCAACGTAGAGACCATCTTTTTTAGAACTAATCATAAAAATATTCGAGCAATACTCCATATATCAAAGCAACGTAAAGTAAATAAGATTTACAGTTAATTTTCAGTAGAATACTTGCAAAGTTGAGGGATAATATACCCACGGATAATATTGAGAACAATTAACAAACCAAGATGTAACGAATGGAGTTGCTAGGAGAAAGTAATTAAAATTAGTGTCGTTAATAACATTCCCCGCCCAAGTTTAACTTCTAAGCGATAAATTCAATCTTGCGAGAAACGCCAGCATTATTTATTTCTTTTCAACCTATTTAGTACAATTTGACTGCGATGTTGTAAATTTTGCTTTGGGCTACATTGGTTTTAATTTCGTATTAAATTGCAAATTTGGTAGAACTTCATATTTGTCTCAGTTTTCAATATTTTAAGAAATCCTGTATTTAGATTTTAATTCAGAAAAACAGTTCGAAATTTTTTTTTCTATAGATAAAAAATCATTATATTTTAGTATTCATCGAACTTTTGAAAGAGTATATTGATTTGTATTTAAGTTCCATATATAGATGTTTGCATAGTTTTCAGGGGACATTCTCTAGTCCTATTGTAAGTTGGGTTTCCTACTTTTGATAACACATGTTACGATGGTGTTTTCCACCACAATACTTTGAAACTATTTCAAAGCAAAAACTGTATTCTTAATTATTTCAAAACGTAAATTCTGTACATAGATCTGCAACGTAAAAATTCTGCACACGGTACATGTGATATTTGTTGTATTTCAAAAATTTAATTCACAGATTTATTTTCTGACTAAACACTGTCAAAATTCTTCTCAAAAATAGTCGATGTAAAAAGAGTTTTATTTTACTTTCAGGAATAAAATGTCTTTATTTCGGATATGAGAACCTGAGTCTAATATAAAAGTATAGACAGACATGAAAATTACTCTTTAATAAATGATGCGATATTATGTTTTACAAAACTGTTTTCAGTAATTTTCCAATCTAATAGGAATGTAAAATGTTCATCAGCATATACGAGAAAAACTCTGATGTTTTTATGAGGATAAACAGACAGCAGTAGCATCCTACAGAACGCTCCACCGTAGAGAGAAGGTGAGAACCCATTCCATATTTCTGGACGGTACTGTGTTACATAGAGTGTCGCTACAAATTATACAATTACTTTGTATTTAAACAAAGTAATCTTATGTATTTTTCTAGAAACAACTTAAAGATATATAATACAGTAACGTATCTTTTATTAAGCACACTTGTATTCTATGCTATATAAATGCATTTCTGTTTATTCATATTCTGAGATATTTTATAGAAATGTTTTGTATTACTTTAACAAATGATTTTATTTGCGTATTCTATTCCATACAACAAAACAAACTGTAGGCTGAAGATGGTTTCAAAATTCGATCACATTTATATTTTGTAGGTCATTTCTCACAGAGCATACAAATGTATATTTAAATTTGAGAACAGAGAGTTATAGCAAATGAATAACCTTGGGTCAATCTAGAACTTCGCAGGACACGCAATTTTATTTTAAAATTTAATTTATCGCTTTAATAATGTAGAAAATAGATCAAAAATATGTAAAAATAATTTTATTATTTGACCAGCAGGGTAAAGGTTATAGTGACGTTGGCGTTAATTTGCTGTAAAAATAGAATTTTGCATCAGATCGCAAGTAAATAATAAAGATACACGAAAGGCTTATAAGCGGTGAAAGTTTTCCTGTATCTATTCTCGTCGACTATGTATCTCTCACGTTTTTAGTTACTTTATTTCTATCAACAAAAGAAATTAACTAGCTCATCAGAAAGAAAATTTTTGTCTATCGTTAGTTATTCGATTGGCAAAAAAACTACAACCGTTAGCAGATTTTTAAGTGTAAAATGTTTATAATTGTTATAAATAAATATTCACGTATTGTTTATATCGAAAGATGCTCGTTCCTATATCTACTCTTTTTAATATATCGAAATACATGAATTTTTGTTTGGACTTTAAACTCACCCTGTAATTACGTAATATTAGCTTATAATTTCAGTTGGAATTTTGGTTTTCTTTTAGCGGTGGGAAACAAACTTTGACAGAGTCATAAATTCATATTTTCTAGGCGATAAGAATTCAAGAAGTGAATTTTTATTTAGAGAGAATATTTGAATCT